>JBBBVU010000015.1:13953741-13987308 GCA_037177055.1 Atherinosoma microstoma | reverse complement strand
GTATTGTGGCTAATTGTGTTGTATTGTGGCTTATTGGTTTTTGTTGTGGCTAATTGTGGAGTGTTATGGCTTATTGTGGAGTGTTGTGGCTTATTGTGGAGCGTTGTGGCTAATTGTGTTGTGGCTTATTGTGTTGTGTTGTGGCTTATTCTGTTGTGGCTAATTGTGTTGTGTTATGGCTTATTGTTGAGTGTTGTGTCTGTGTTGGCAGAGCTTTTACCACACAACAAACGTTGGGTATCTCATCGGACAAAAGAAGGATGTCAACAATGTTAAACTCTGTCTACAAGTGCTTAATGAGTGTGGTGAAGATATACCCAGATTTGTATCGCATTTCCTGGATGAATTACTTCCTGTCTCATTTAACCACATAGATGTGTCTGTGCTCTTTGGAAAAATGCAGCAATTTAATGCTGACATTGACTGCTTAAAAAGAACTATGGACACTCAAGTAGCTGCTTGTGAAAGTTTGCGGGTGGTCTCGGCTAACCTTGACCACCGCCTGACTGCTGTGGAAGGGCCTTCTGGAACGGACGCTACTACTGCCTGTGGGGCGGAGATGCCAGGTCCTGTGCCCGCTGTGCCAGGTCCATCCTCAACTGTTACGGAGAAGCCGCCATATGCTGATCCCACTGCACACTGCGCTTCCCCTCAGATCGGGGGGATGGCGACGTCCTTCATGGCTGATGGTAGACAATCCACTCAGCTTGTGGATCCAACGTTGGAACAGAAGCATCCCCACGCCTGGAGTAAGGTGGTGAAGGAGGGGCGCCGACGGACTAAGCAGATACCTGAGAATTCTGCTCGCTGGCGCTCTACATCTCGCTCTGGAAGTGCTTCAATGAGGCATGTGAGAAAGAAGGCTGGCATAATCGGGGCTGGTAATGTGAGTAATATACTGGCTGTCAAAACAAAGATGGTAATTGTATTTTTCGCTAAGTTTGATCCTAACGTGGATGCCAATACTCTCAGTGAATATCTAAAAAAGAAGCTAGCTGCCCTGCAGGGAGCAACAAAGGTCAGTAATGCATGTTGTTTCATACAACACTCGCGGCTTGTGAGTAGGTCACAGTGCTATTGACAGATCAAGAGGTCTGGTGGTGGATACACTGTTGAACCAATGTGACAACTTATGCCACAAGTAACGTGGATGCCCAAACAAGACCTTGACAAATTGAATACCATACACACGAACTTCCATGGGGCTAGAGAATCCACCACTGATCTCAATACTAGACTGGTAGGATAGCTGGTGATGTAGCCATTATGTGGAACATTAAATATGACTCAGTTTTGAAGGTGTTGCGTTTGAATGTTGATTGGGCCATAAGGCTAGAGTTTAATTATAATGAAAATAAATTTTCTACTTTGAATGTCTATATGCCCAGTAGCGGTTTTAGGCACCGGCGAACCGGGGCAGCCGCCCGGGCCGGCAGTTTTTCATGACACAAGGGGGGGCGGCACGAGTGCTTGGAAAAAAATTATATATCTGGCTGCGCCTTTACTTGGGTTTCTATTATCTGTCATATTACATTGTCGGGAATCGGCAAACGAGCACCCCCCCCCCCAGCTGCACTGAAGCTGTGTGTGAGAAAGAGAAAGGGAAAGGGGAGGGAGTCAGCGGGGATAGAGCTCACCTCTGGTCTCTCCCAAATTAAACAAATGAAGGGGGGGAATCCACTTTATAAAATATCTAAAGTCAGTCACACCTTGACTTTCTTCCTTTCTAAATGAACTCTATCTAGTAAAGTCCACTTGGCTGATACAAGCTTTACCTATGTCAGTGATGCATGGCACACTATGTCTTGGTTAGACTATATTGTGACCACAGCTGATGCTCAGGGCACACTGGAAAATGTGGAAATATGTTATGATCTTGCAACGTCTGATCATATACCTATTGCTGCCTCGTTAAATGTTGAAAATGCTGTTTCTTCATATAAATTTGACTGGTCAAAACTGAGTAAAGAAGATTTGTCTGAATACTCACTGCTAACAGACAACTTGTTAAACAATATCATATTGCCTAAAGAGGCCTTAATGTGTTCAGATGTGAGCGATAATTAAATGCACCATGTTGACCAACTATGTGCTATGTATGATCCTATTGTGAAATGTCTTAATGTTGCCATTGAGCCCTTTCATAAAAGCAGATGTAAGGTACTCAACATCAGAACTGGGTGGAATGATTTTGTGGCTGAGCATTATGCTGCTGCTAGAGAGGCCTTTAGAATATGGTCAGATGCTGGCAGGCCCAGACAAGGGGTATTGTTAGATGCTAAAAAACATGCTAATGCTAGATTTAAATATGAACTACTGTGTTGTGTTGTGGCTTATTGTACTGTGTTGTGGCTAATTGTGGAGTGTTGTGGCTTTTGTATTGCTTTGACACTTCGGGGCCACCATACATTCCTGCTGGTACTGGTATCTCTCAGGTTAATGGTTTCTAATTAATTTAGTGGCAAAACCCAGCTGTGGACCAAATTTCTCAAACACCTTTCTGAAACCTAGAGACTGCAGAACCTTGTTTTCTCTCATATTTCTGATGGGACACTGCACATTTCCAAAAACCAGAATAAACCTGTTGCAGTTCAACATCATGACATGCAAGCTTATAGAATTTGATCTCATGCTATCCCAGTCATAAACAGAGCATGTTCTGTATACCATTTTAGCAACCAGTAGAAAAAATTCCAACTTCCATCTCAACCTAGCGGGTTTAAACTTGGTTACTTTTCTCTAAAATACTAACAATCCTACAGTAGTAAGTGGTAAGTACTAAACATTTCTTCTTATTTTATGTTGAAAAGCTAATCTCAATGAAATATCTGGAATGTAGCCTGATCTTTGATGATTGGTGATGAGAACTCTATGTGGTTCTATGATTTCAGGGAGTAGCATGAGGGGGCATTTGGTATGTGGTATGAAGTGATCAAATATGGTCATATGCCCAACAAAGGGTTAAAGCTGGTTGTGTGAGGGCGGTGCTACCTACATCTGCTACTTTTGAATCATCAGGCAAATCGTTGCGATTTGCAGGCAGGAAATGTGTGAAATACAAATGACTCACCACAGGTAATAAATATCCATGGTCATGTTTCTGACAGGGCTCTGAGGCTTTTGAAAGTTTGCCTCATCAGACTGCCAGTCAATGTGATTTATTCATGTATATCTGCCTAATATTTGTGCTCTTACGGTATATCTGTAACGTCACACTGTTGTACTTAAGTTTATTCGTTTTGTTTGTGAAAACTCTGTTTGTTGTGAAACATTACCTGTCAGTGTGCAGCACTTGTGTACGCATGCTTAAGCGCACTCATGGAGAACAGAAGGATTTCTTTACAGATGAGACGTAGCAGAGGAGCAGTTCTGTCATGTAGTAGATGCTTCTGGGAGCATCCTGTTTTTCCCCCCCCATCTGCTGAAATGAAAGGGAAGACTTGCAAAGAAAAAAAAATGCAGACACTTTAATCTAGGCTTTTCAAACCAAGCATACACCACTTATTAATACTATGACAACTGTTACAGTTGATGTTAAAGGATTTTATGGCATTGGATTTTACTTTGCTAGTCTATGCTTTCTGAGGAGTGACATGGAAAATGGGAGCAAGAAGGGATTACTGTATATTGAAGAAACCATACAGGGGCCTTATTTAATTTCAGGTGAATATCAGGATTTTTGGTAACACTTTACAATAAGGTACACAAAATTGTGCTTAGTTACTGGAAACTCCTTAGGAACTAATCTGGAACAAATGGGTAGTTAACCAGTACTTCATGATTAATTCCTCTTTGCTTTTCCTGATAACTAACCAGTATCTGACCATTACCTACAGTTTTTGTGCTCCCTTAAGTGAAGTGAAAGATCATACCAAGTACTTACTGAGGAACTACCCATTCGTTCCTGATTGGTTCCTAAGGAGTTCCCTCGTTATTAAGCACAATTTTGTATACCTTATTGTAAAGTGTTACCAGATCTTTGACCAGCTGATCCATGGGATTTATTAACAGATAAACATGGGCAGGGTCTGAACAGGGTCACAGGCCACCCCTAAAATCTGGCCTCCCAGTAGAGCTGATTATTAATTTATCATTTTTAAATTGAAATCACGATTTAAAATGTTGCAATAAGAAAATTGCAAAGGAGCGAGATTCCTTTTGCATTAGAACATAGGGCAGTTTAGATGTCATCTCATTTGACAAATCCTCCATCTCATATAAAATCTAAAAGCACTCAGAGAGCGCAGGCCTACGGCAAGCCATTGTAATTCTTTTTGTCAATGATTGTGGCCATTATTTTTGCGTTAGAAGCCTTAATGGCAAAATTATCCCTATCTTCCCATAGTAAAAAGTTCTTAAAAAAATTCTTGGATCCAGGCAGTGATCCGGATCACACCCAAAATCGAATCACTTGTTCCTTATTCCATTTCTGGGTGATCTACTAAGATTGATTGCACAGTTGATAACGGACGCAAACAACCTTATTTAAATGAGGATTTAACGTGCGCAATTGATTTGCTGTGTGGAAGGAGAGCAAGTAAGGCGCAAATGGAAATCAAATGGAGATCGAAATATTAGTGGAACAATAGAAATATAGCAAAGATATCTTAATGTGACCAGAAGGACTGTAATATAGGAGGGTATCTGACAAAAAGTAAATGCAGTTGGAAAAACAAGAACACCAGATGAGGTTAAGAAGAGATGGCAAGATATTAGATGGAGAACAAAAAAAGAAAAGCTCATAATAAAACCTTGGCAAATAAGACAGGTGGGGGGCCGACAGGGGAGATTTCTCTGACCAATACTGATCAACAGGCGCAGCACAGATAATGACACTCATACCCGGTTGTGGCGCAAAAACAGCCAGCCAGCGCAATCCCTTCTGCATTTAGTAAATCACGTTACGAGTGCAAAGCTGATTTATTTGCATCTACTCCTCAGAGTATTTTGTGCCTTCTGGCAGAAATGCCCAGATTGCATATTCATTCAAGGCAATAGCGCATAATGGGTTGCGAAGCTATTTTGATAATAATGATAAGGGATTATATAGCACTTTTCAGGACACCCAAAGACGCTTTACAGTGAATCCAATTATTCATTCACACTTGGGGGTGGTAAGCTATATATATAGCCACAACTGCCTCTGGGCAGACTGACAGAAACATGGCTGCCAATGTGCGCAAACGGCACATAAACTGTTGACGAAAACAAATATCATTGGCTGTAGGGGTGGGCGATGTATTGAGTATACTCAATGTATCCCTAGAAGTTTTCACATACATTATATAAAATGGGTATATATCGCGAACATCAAGTATAAACCAACACAGCAGCACTTTTAGCCGCCTGCATATGATTTTCTTCGTAGCCTTCTCTGTCCACTGGTCGGTGTAGCTCACCTGTCTGCACGTGGCATGGCATGTACAGACATGGCGTGACATGATGCTAGCTAGTTATTTTACGAGCGTTAAGAGACAGAAGCTAAATGTGAGACGAGACGCCCGTTTTAAGCATTAATGCGCCTCAGAAATGACAATGACGAGGAGACTGATTGTTCAGCTGTGCGTGTTTTTCCCGATGGACATGAATTTCTTGGTACATCGGAGCAGGAACACTCCTCCACCTGCTTCTGCTCCACCTGCTCTTATAATTAAATAAGAGCTGACGTTATTATTAAACCAGATATTTCTGTCAGATTTTCAGGTAGTTGATGCGACAGTTCCTAACGTGCACGCTCTTCTGTCTTCTGGTCACCTGAGTGCATGCGGCACGGCATGTAGAGAAATCACATGAAATAATGACATGTCAACATGAGTATAAAACAAATAAGATCAGGCTGTTTTGTTTTTATAATTAAAGAACAAAATATAAAGTTGTTCTAGAAGTTAGGGATCCTCAGATTACTTTTGCAGTGACCTGGTGCAAAATAAAAATAACCTAAATAATAAGATAAGATGATATTTGAATAAAAAATAATTGAATGAAAAAACTAAATGATATTGATTTTGTAATTATAGAAAAGAAAAGAAACTTGACATGTCGGGATGGTAGGGGTTGGTGTTGAGGGGGGTTGGGGCGCCCCTCTAATATAATGGTCAGGGAAACACTGGTTTTTATTCAGTTTATGAGCAGGTCCTTGATTCAAAATAAAAAGTTGGTTGAAAGTGAAAAATCACAATGAAGTTCAATTTAGTGGAATTTACGTTAATTCCACTGGTGTCTTTTTAAACATGATAATGTTGAGTTGAACATTTATAGTGTTTTAGAGATTTCAAAACATCAATATGTAGGCTATATTGTGTATCGGGATAAAGCCCAAAAATTATTGGGATATCAGTTATGGGCCATATCGCACTAATTGGCTGTTTGCTTCGTATAAATTTTGCTTTACGTTTTGAATTAGATGACCACTTTAGTTGTAACAGTAATTCATTATTTGCTCAAATTTAGACGTTTTTCGGAAAAAAGGAGCAACAAATTTCCTGCTCTGTGCACATGCCTAGACCCTCAACCAAAATTTTCTAGACCCACCCCTGCAGATAAAATATATTTACTTACGTGCTTAGAATTTATCGGATACAAAAGCAGAAATAGAAATAAGGAGCTATGCCAGGAAACCAGTGAAAAAATCAGTTTCTGAAAAAAAATTTGTTTACAGTATTTTGAGACAGAAACATATTATAGCTTCTTATTTCTTGAGAATATATTCTGTTCTGATATTAATGATAGGCTACAACAGTTTTTTGTGTTGGCATTTTACCTGCTTTAAACTAGTGTCAACAGTCAACTACTGTTTGCTTCTTTTCCACCATCACTGTTCACTGAATATATAGCTGTTGTCATTAATATACTTATTTTTTCAGTTGGTCAAAACTGTTAGTCATGGATAATGATTGATATAACATTCATTCAGACGATGTGTTAACCAGCAGTCACTTATTCTGCAAATGTATCGTTCTCCAAATCATTGTTGATAACATGTCTTTTTTTGTTTTTGGTTCTATTTACATCTAAAATGATTCTGTGTTAGTTTTCATGCAGTACTCATAGTCAGTATTTAGCAGAGAGGCGAATTTGGAAAAACAAGTGTTCACAGTCATGGGGGACGTTCTGGAGACATCCCTGAATGGAATTCAGCCACAGTTTCCCCAGCATGTTGCTACTTTTAATGCTAACTACTTTAAAAAAAAAAAGATGCAGATGAAAATGAAACATTTGGTAAAACATTCGGCCTTAAACTCAAACTGTAAATGATCTACGTCCATAAGAAAAAATGGCAGCGCGATCCCCGTGTAAAGATATGAGACATTTGTTTTTGCCCCGTAATCACATCCCATGAGGTTTCTCCTTAGACATTACAACAGTCTTACACAACAGGAATCTCTCGTTATCACACCACTTTCTAACACATGAATGACATGCTGCCGAATAAGAGGCTGGGTTGAGACTGTTACCTCTCTGTCATGTCTAAGAATAATTTAATCTCAGAGGGACATTTATCCCCTCCGAGACCTTATGTCATTTCAACAAATTAGATGTTTGCGTCTGTGCCTCTCTCACCCTTAGCTGCGCTGTGATTAAACAGCTCTTGAGAAGTGGAAATTCAAATCGCACAACTGCACTGGCATTAAAGTCCAGAGTCAGACATTTTGAAGGGCACAATCTGTTCTCTGTATTTTCACTATTTGTTGTTGTTGCACATTTAAGAAATCTGAAGTTCCACATGTTGATGGTAAACAATATGTAAGTGATGTATCTGTGAGTGTGATACATTAGATGTCGGCAGATATGTACTGTTGCAGCCTTTTTGCGGCATCGCATTGATACTTTGTGGAGCAAACTTCTGATGTTGGAGCACAGACATGATTTTAAAATAATTTGTACCATAAACAGTACTAATCAGGTCAGTAAGGTTTGCTAAATGACCAAAAGGATCCATATTTCCCCCTTCACTTTTCATATTCAACCAAATTGTGGCTTCACACTTGATGTTTAATAAGACTGAAATACTTTGAACATTAAAAAGTCCTGGTCCATGTGAGACTGGCTGTTTTCACTTCCTCACTGTACTGCACAGTTGGTCTTCATCTGCATGTCTTCATCCTTGCCTTTTCTGACCTATTTACAATCTACCCCGAGCATTATCTGATGTAGGATACAGAGGAATGAGAGATTGGTATCAAGCCCACTCTGCTCTTCCATACATCACATGACTATCTTCCCTCTCAGCTGCCATTCTTTTCCTCCCTCTCAGTTAATTAAGATTGAAGATGTGATAATGCATTAAATATGCACAGCACCTCTCATCTAAGAATATCTTGTCCCAGCAAGGAAGGGTATAAAGACATGCTTCCCATCTCCAGCAGAAACTGTTCACAATGTGTGTTGGTAATGCATTTCAAGTTTTTACCACCACAGAACTCAAATTAAAAACCATGGAGTTTGAGCTTAGAAATTCATGAATAAATGTCTTAGTGTAAAGCAGCTTTTTTTTTTTTTTTTGCTAGTTACAGAATGCCTGTTTCCATTACGCATCTTCCACCAAACTAATCATATAAGACTGATGCTGCGTATCAAAGGATATAAAGATTTCATGGGAGAGCTTGCATGCCTCATGGTAATGTATTGTTTTATAGTAACCATTTTCAAATATGTTAAACATAACTCTGTATTAAAGATTAAAATGCTAGGGATGTTAATATGGATCAGAGCGGATCCACTGTGAAACCTCATAGCCCACGCCCCCGGAGTGACTCGATGTAGAAAAAGTGTGAAGTGAAAAGGAGGGTTAAACCTCCAGGTCGCAGCTTCACTCTTTAATGTCAGGAGAGGGATAGAGTATAATTACAGAGCGCAGCATAAAAGGGCCCAGCAAATCACAGTTTATTCCTAATATGCTATGATTCTGTCTAATGGTCCGGAGTTATGGGTTTTTCAAAGGCTGGTGCCAATCATTTAGAAAGCAGAGCAGCAGATGGACTATAATGGCAGCATCATGTTGATGATTCTTTCTGATAGATAGAGAATTTGATACTGAATCTTACTCAAAATTCCTGAAACTGATTGAACATTTGTTTCACACCATTATGTCTGCTTACTTAAGCAGATGTACAATCAGGGGTCGCGTTAACCAAATATTTTCCGTCATTGACCGTTTTTTAAAACGATGACGGAAAAATCTGGAAAAATTGGAAAGATCTAACTTGTCTCACTCCAACATTTTCCACCTTGTTCGGGCTGAATATCAGCCTAAAATTGAATGCTATTGAATATGTCATTATTATCTTTAAAAGATAAAAGAATTGACCGGTAAAAATACAAAATGACCGGATTTTAATGACCCTGTCAGTCAAAATGACCGACAAAGAAAAATTCTAGCGCAACTTCTGTGTACAATATACTTTATACCAGCCTTTCTCAATTTAGGGGTCCTGAGATAATTTCAGGGGGTTGCCAGATCATTGTGAAAATATACCTTTATCAAATAAATGTGGGATATTTATCAGGGCTTTCAAAATTAACCCGGTAATGCAAAGAGATTAATCTGTGGAATTAACACATTATTTTTTTAACAAATTAATGCATAAACAATAAAGTTATTACTCATGTCATGTTAAAAATCTGAATTTGGCATTATCTTGGTGAGGGAAGCAGATTTTGGACATATACAGTAGGTACCTTGTCACAGGGGTGAACAGAATCCACCAAAAGCTACTTTATCCTCCTTATTCTGACAATTCCAAGTCCTGCATTTAGAATTTTTATTATTGGATGTCCAGAAAGAAAATTATTCCTTGTGCTATTTTAATAATATGAATTTGGCATTATCCTGGTGAGAAAATCAGATTTTAGGCATGTAGGATCTTTGTCACATATTTTGTGAAGAGAATCCACCAAAAACTACTTTATCATCCTTATTTATGGAGATTCTGTCAGTTTTTAAGCCTTACATTTAGAGGATGGCCTCAGGATGACCCATTTGATATATCCCACAATTAACCACTCAGTTGTCACATCTGATGTTCTTGTCCACACTCCTTGGCAGTTTTGCACCAAATCCTTGCATACTGGCAATGAAACAAGAAGAAGAAGTCGTTTAAACAACATAATGGCTCATTGTGACCAGAGTGGGATCGAGAAATCTGAAAAACCCATTAACCCTTTATATGGGAAGTTTGAGAATTAAAAAAACAAACAAACGGCAAACAATAAATGAAAACGCAGCCATTTGCAAACCGAAAAGAAATGAGTTTTGAATTGACCAAAGCACTTCTCTGACAGGCCAGCACACGTTGAGGCTGCAATTTCAGGTTCCCCACCTGGCGTGAACACCAACGTATGTCATCTTGGAGGTCATGGCTCAAAAGGTTTTGGAACCAATGCTCTATACTCTTGTCTGCAGCAAATTTCTTTTAATTAGAATTAATAGCCACAGGCAATCACAAAATTAAACCTTGCACGAATAAAAACAAGTGAAGGAAGAGTAAAGTTTTAGCCACAACATTAAAACCAGTAATGAATAAAGTGAGTAACTCTGCTCATCCTGTTGATGTGCAATGTCCGGCTGAGAAAAGCTGCATTCTGACATTATTTTGACACATTATTTTGACACTTACCACCTGAAGATTTTTGGAGATCAGTCATGGCCCTTGATGTGGCAACAGCAACACCCAACAGTAGAAGCCTTTTACAACAGAACAGCAATGGATCCTTCAAAAACAGCTTAGGAAGGGTTCAAAGAACATGAGACAGAGAGGTGTTCACCTGACCTCCAAACTCCCAAGACAGCAATTTGATGGGATCTAATGGTAACTGCGGGAAGTAAGCCCAACCCACAAAGACCCCAGCTCAAAACCCCCAGGACCCAAATGGTAAGCGCTCAGAGCTCTTTTGATGGCTCTTTTAGGAGATTACCGCATCTACTTATTTCTGAGAGAGCCTCTGCTACACTATAGGCCGCTTGCATTGCCAACTGTATTCACTTTTTGTTCGTCAGCCTGCTGATAGAATCTCCAAACTGCAAATAATCAACGTGATTAATTGAACAAAAGATTAATCTGTCACTTATTCTGCCACAGAGTTACATGACCTGTGTCCAAAAACAGTCCTGTCAAATACGTTTAAGGTAGCACACTGAATTGATTCTCTGAACAAAAAATGGTATTTCCCACTCATTTACTGGTGTGACTTTCTCTGGAGGATTAGCAACATCAATATTATAGTTGGAGCATAATTGTAACCTAGCACTACATTGCTACTTATGCAATTTAAAATCGATTGCACTCTGCGAACATATCGGTTGAACAAATTTCCATTTAAATTCAGTGTCAAGTAGTTAAAGAAGTTTAATGTTGAGTTCTCTATATGTCATTTAAAGTGAAACATAGCATGGCATTTTGTCAATAGTCACTGTAACTCACCCTAGTATTTAAGTGAATTCAGACCAACAATTAACAATAAGAGCTTGCAAGTGTTGTAAACATGAACAACTGAACATTCCCCTGTCAATACTGCAGAATCCTGCCCATTACATGATTCCAGAAACCAGGACATGATTGCACAAGCTGTGGTTGAATTAGCTGAAATGCCAAATCTGGTATCCTGGTATCACAGCTTCAATTAGAGCATTTTTTGCTCAAATTTGATGAGGATCATGTTTACTTTATTAGGTTTTGATGAACAAATGAGTCTTAATGAGATAGCTTTCCCCAGTTTTGGAAGAAAGATATGCAGTTGTGACTCGATTTAGTATCCCATAAAAAAAGGAAAGAAAAAAACAGACTGAAAAACTGGGTTGCAATTGCTTCTTATGACTGTATGTGTAATAAGATGTTTGTGTGCTGTGAGAAAAGCTGGAATAATTGTGTATCAAGAATATGAGATGAATAATAACGCAGTAAAACATTGATATTGCAGGCAGAAGTATAGAGAGAATAAGACTGTGCCTACAGGAACAGATTTGCCATTATGGCCCCTGACATTTAGTTAGCCACTAATCATTGTCATTTGTGTGTATGTGTGTGTGTGTGTGTGTGTGTGTGTGTGTATGTGTGTGTTTGTGTGAGTTTGTGAATCCTAGTCTTACCCTCTTTAAATTTCTGTCCTCTAGGATGCGTGTGCATTTGCGTGTAACACCAAATAAGTGCGTCTTCATGTGTGTACGTGTAGATGATGTTTTTGCGCTCTAATGTGAGTCCTCATCACTGAAATCGCTGATATTAGCTATGGTTAATTAAAAAGAGTAAGGACAAAGGTCAGCCACTCAACTCTCACGTCTCTCTTCTCCTGAGAGGGAGAAGCTTGAGAGGAGATGAATTCTGTCATTTTTATTTTGACCCTTAGAATGATCCTTTCTGGTAAACTAGTTGAAATATAAATGTGCAGATATATGTTTTTTTCACATATTTAAGTACATCATCAACTTCATCATTATATAATAAAATCACATAGGGATCTGTTGTGAAAAGCGAACTGCTCTAAGCATGTCGACTCTGACCTCATAATAAAAAGTAAATTGATGCTTTTCCACTTCATGAACTTTGACATGCACGTTTAAAACTGCATCAAAATGAGCTTCAGGTTTGTTCTGGATGGTGTCCACTTCTTTGAGAAATTATTGAACATTTTTGAGTAATAGATTAATTAACATCAAATTAAAAAGATGACATACAGTACTTTTTTATTTAACCAAAAATATTAGAATTAAAGTGTTTAAGCTCACCCTATAAAATGGTTAAATTATATTCATAGTGTTTTTGACAGTGCATTTTCTTCTTCATTTTCACAGTTTTTATTCACTGTTATTCTTCTCTGCGGCAGTCATTAGAGCTGAGGTGTGAAAAGCTGAAGAAGTTTGGAAAGTTGTTAAACTGAAAATCATCCACTATATGTATTTCTGTAAATATTTTCCTGATTTTCAAATAGAAATTATTTTGGTTTACTTGCTTTTTAAAAAAAACTACAAACACTGGATGTTTTAAACACTAATTATTGATTAAGACTACTTTTAGAGTTGCTTTGCAGCAGCCTGTGTTGCATTGTCAGTTTAAGATACTAATTTCACCTACGATGCTCTGATTAACCAAGTGTTTTTTTAGCAATAAATACATGGTACCAGTCATGTTCTTATCATAAATAATGTCAACAAGTTTATAGATTGACACATTACTTTTAAATATCTGATCAGTTTACAGCATAAAACATATAGTTTTCTTTTCCCAGTGTAAATTCATTAATCCAAACTTTCCCTCCAGATCTTTCATATTCATCATCAACCACCACTGACACAATCAATAGTCTTGGGGCAAACAACAAGAAAAATTCAAGAAACTTTCATCATTTAACATCACTGTGGCGAGAGTCCCACAAAATTAATAGATCAAAAACATCAAATGATTGCGACATTTTTATTCCTTATGAGGAAGTCAGTCCATCTGCAGAGAGCCATAAGCCATGTACAGAGGGAAATGCAAAGCATTCTTCTGTAAAACAATATTTCCACAAATGAATCACACTATTTGACCCAATCTAAGGGATATAATGTAAGAAGAACCATTACAAAAGAATTATGTCTTCCACAGTGTTGGCACAGCGCAGAGAAGCCCAATGACAGTGCAAAAGTATAATCTATTGTGATATCTGTCGAAACCTAGTTTTATCACATATTCTCTTCATAGTTCAATTCTCATTACATAATCAAACTTTCACTTTGCAGTTTTCCTCCTCTCCTTTTCCTTGAAATCTTCAAACATCCATGCTTTAGGTTTAAGGGGAAGTTTAAGTATAAAAATTGAATGATTAGAAAGAAAATGTGCTATACATTTACAGGCTGCAACCTGCAACTCAGATGCCGCTAGATGTCAATACATCCTTCATACTGGATAATTAGTCCATATATGTTAAAGGTTCATTAAATTCTGACATCTGCAAGCAGTCATCGTGCAGTTCATCCAAAATGAAACATGTTGGTGAAATATGTAAAAGAACATACACCGTAGCGTTACATGTTAGGTGATTGGAATTTACTTTCTAACATGCTTTCTGTGGACATGCAGGCTTCTTAGGCAATGTCGTAAGATAATAGTCAGGCTCACTGTGTGAACAATCCAAATTCAGTCAGTGGTGTGAGACTTTGGCTTTTGTGGTGTAAAACAGTTGGTTTTTTCGAGGTGTAAACCACAACTGAAATGTGGGTTCTCTCACGTTTTTTTCCCTGTGGATCCAAAAAAACACTAGGCCCTCTAGGCAGTGCTTATCATACAATGCAACCCTCATCAACAGAGGTGGGGAAACAGATTTCCTGGAGGTGGGCACTGGCAGACAATTTCAGAGACACACTGGCCTTAATTGGGCAGATAAATATCACAGGCTAGCCCAACAGCACAGTTGCATACATCACCCTGAATGCCGACTGACCACTGGCAGCAGGGTGCCGCCCTGCTTGTCTCATGCTGGAAATCTGTCTGATGCCCCTGCTGCAATGAAAGAGCACAATGGGCATCACTGATTTCCTCCTTCAGCATGCTTCTGTGACTTTAAGCTTTATTAGGATCAAGCTGCAGAAGCCCTGCTTTATTAAAGCCCAGTAGTCATTTTATTCTGAATTGGAGTAACATAACACAGGATGTATCATCAAATAATTCAAATATAATAGATTAGATAGTTTAGCATTTAGAAAAATCTGAGTTATTGATGTTCTGTATTAGCATCATGACTGCTCTAGAGTAACATCGTAAACAAATTGCAGGAACTGACATCTGTATGCTGCAAGGCTGCTGAGGGTTTTTGATAATGAGCAATTTATTGAATATTCATGACTTTGGCCTTTTGAAAGCCCTCAGTGGCTGCGAATTACCCTGTATTACCTACGTGTTGTTCAGTCTAAATCCTCCCCCCACCGACCCGTGGGGCAGTCTGTGAAGATACATGGCACCATCTGAGAATGAATGTGGCAGTTGACACATGCAAACAACAATAAACGTGCTAAATGCAAACACCCTCAGTGCTTGTTGGTTTGCATAGACACGCATGCCACTCACCTGCACTGAGACACACTTATGCAAACTCTGAAAATAATCACACATCTTTCTCAGCACTTGAACCAGCGAGCGGAACATTGCACTAAACAATTCCACAAAAAACTACTTTTTTGGACAAATTTGAATCTCTTCCTGAAAAAAATCAAATTTTTCTTGCTTAAATCATGGATTCATGTTAATATTTGAAAGCAATAGCTTAGTAGATAGAGGACTTTACACATTACTCATGCTGGTTGATCTAGAAGCCCAAATGAGAATATGCAAAGATTTTTTTTTTTTCAAAATACAATATAGTGTTTTGATATTGAATGCTGAATACCTATGGAGCTATGGATTTCGATGGATGACAACAACATGATGACAACGTGTGAATGTGACTTCAATAGCAATGACACTAAAAGCCTTTTGTCTGTTTTGATGCAGTACATGTTGGGAGTGTGACAAACTGATGAGCAAAGGACCGGTAAAGCGCAAACCCAAACACCCGCTGAGCTCTTTTCCTATGACTGAGTGAAGTGTGTGTCTGCTAGCTGCCAAATGCTTTCTCCCCATTAATCACGACCCGGGTTCTAAAGTTTGAACTCTGACCTTTACCGCTGCATCAAGGCCCAGTGACAGATGGAGGCAGAGCTCTGTGTCCTCACATCAAATCATCCAGCTCAGACACTCACAGACTAACACTACCCACATGTGGGCTGTTGCGATGCACAGAGAACCACCCACAGGAAGGATCATTTGGTCACAAGCTGATATTTTGTAGTTGCAAAGCAGCCTACTCTGTGACTGTCTGTGTTTCCTTATGACAAGTAACTTTTTGAAATAAGCTCTTTTTTTTACCTTACTTATTAAACACATGTTGCACATCTAATTGAAAAAGCAATCGTAATTTTTGAGAATGAGAAGTGAGTGGCCGGTGTAAAGGAATTTTGTTTTTAAACAAGATGCTGTGGCTGAAAGACGCTGATTACCATGAAGAAATTAGATAGCTTATCTTTGAATTACATGCCTAGTGCAGCCCTCCTATTGAAGATTAATTGCCTCTCACAAGGTACTGCGAAAAGTTCATTTTCATCAATTGATTTCCCTTAATTCTTCGGTTCTCACAGAAATGCATGAAATTGGTAACAAGATCTTCATAATCACGCTTTGTGCATCATTAACTTCTTAGGCAATTACTCATCACATGTATTGGTTGTGACATTTGTGGAAGCATGTTATTTTTGCACCATTAGGTCATGACAGAATAATTATCAAAAATGAATGGTTAGTACAAGTTCACAGTGTCCATAGTTTCCTCGGAGATTAGCTGGAGGTAGTTTGTTTCTAGCATGATTAATAGCTTATCTTTATATCAATATATCTTTATATCTTTATATCAGACAAATCAACTCAATAGCTCCCAAAATAATCCTGTGCAGATAATTGATTTGTCCAGTGTATACTGTTCAAAACCACCGTTAAACCTAGCTTTTACAGTTAGAGGTATTTTCTTCCAGCAAAAGGTGTACCGCCAAAGAGTCCAAGAATATCAACATGGTTAAAATTGTTTCCCTGTGACTCAATATCTGCAGATTTGTGGGAACATGCTTGAGACTTGTGGTACAACTGTCTGATGTAATACCTATCTCCAAAGCTATCATCACCTTACCAGTATGTTATGGTTGCCTCGGTATTGGGGTCATTTCAGTTTCCATCAGAGCCAGGAACTCTGTCTTGGATCCCCCACCAAAAAAAATAGAATAAAGAAATAAAGTTTGGGTCACCAATTTGGTATAATGGCCACAGGTTTTTGCATTTATAGTGATGCTGTCATGAGAGACGTGGCTGTGAAACTACCACCTTGCATGTAACACCTGCAAGAAAAACAGTAAGATAATGTCTGCACAAGAAGTCATTGCAGCTGCAGACTTGCACTGTGTCGTCAAACGGTACCAGTTTTCCAACCCCATCACATACTCATTTCACCCTCAGGCAAATTTCTACAGTACATTAATAGAGTAAATCACAGGATTCATCATGCGTAATGATACCATTATAGAATAATGTTCATCAACTAATGTGTACTTGCCAGGGATCTATTTGTGTCTTTATCCATTTGCTGACTGCTACAACTCCTCACACCCCAGTCCTTTATTAACCTATTGGACATGTAAGCTATAAGGAGATATCACAAAATGAAGAGATGCTAAAATAAGACGAGCAATAAGCTCTGATGAAGTTTCATGTCTTTTCCCTGCCGTTCTAGCATTAGTCCACCTTCTCTGCTGCTTCTGGGCTCAAGCAAATGGAAAGAAAAATAAAACATCCTTTCTTTCTTTTTTTTTTACCCCTGAACATTTTTATTACTTTTTATTATTGGCGTATGCTTGTGTGTGTGTTTGTTGAAAATTGAGATTGATATGTTTAATAACGTTCTGAGAAGTGCAGCAGGTGATATTGGACGTGCAACTCGAGTGGCTTTCAAAGATGAGACTGAAAGTTAAATATAGTTTTTTTTATTTTCATGAAAGTTGGTATAATATAAGGAAGATGATTATGTTCCATGCTGGGAGGTTCGACATAACCAGGATAGCCAAAATAAAGAGACACAGTTAGCAGTTGCCACTGTGTCTTTTAGTCTTGCAAAAGGCAATACAGTCAACAGTGAGCTCAGGCACCCCATGAGGAGTCTTATTTCCTCAATGCACAGTGACAAATACACCTCAGAAAATCATAGAGAAGTCACGTAAGCATAATCCTAGACAGGAAGCTTGTTTTTAAAATGCTTATACACACCTGCACTTTTCCCCTGCATCTTGCACACTGAGGTTAAAAGTTAAGCACATCATTTAAAGGCTAGATTTGAATTTCTGCACCCATGCATGAAACCAGCAATACATAAAGGTAGGAGCAAATTACCCAGATATAAGTGAACGTGTCATTTCTCTTACTGTGCAGGCTTAGACACAAACACACTTCATCCCGTCATTGTCCCTGCCATACATTTGATATCAGTTAACCTTCAATTACTGGACAGGTTTTGAAGATTAGAATAAATTGACCAAGCTTTAAAGCCTTGATGTGCTGGGGTAACACACAAACCCACCATCTTTGCAAGGGCGGTGAGAGTACTGAGGCTTCTTCAGTCTCTAAGGCCATGAGTTTCTGTCTCAAGGAGTAATCAAAACTTCATCTCCAATAATGACAGAGTGGTTTCCTCTTGGATGAACTTTTCCTAAATGTAAGTACTACAAATTAACTGTGCCTGCTTTATGACACTGCAAATGAAGTTAATCCCTTTGAGTAATATAATCTGTCACTGTTTATGTATAGTTTCTGTGTCTGACACCTTATTAACAGACCTGAAATCAGTTATTTTATGCCACGTACCGCAAGGAAGGGGCAATTGAAAACCTTTAGGAATAGCTTTGTGGGAAATGTTTCATTACAAAGGTTTATATTACAGCCTGAAAACACGGGATTATTTTACAGGTATATCATAATCCATCCATATTAGTGTCATCTCAACAACCTGCAATATGGGAAAGTTTTGAATAAGTACTTTCAGAATTATAATGAGCTATTCACATATCTCTGCTCTGGATCAAGCAAAGCTGAATAATAACATTCAAATCTGCCTCTAATCCAATTCCAAAATGCTGCATGCCTCTGATTAAAGAATATCTGTCCCCAGGTCAGTAAACATCTATGTTTTGTATCATATTATATCATATAATGTTTGGATAGGAAATATGCTTGTGGCATTTACAACACCTCTGTCCGCTTAAAGTGTGTGCTGAAAATAAATGATGACTTTATCTACTTTTTGCCTCTTCTTCCCTTTCTTTCTCTCATCTCTCCTGACTCATCGCCCACACTGCTGTGCACTACAACAAGTGGCCTGGCTTCCCCTCTGGGCTCTAATTGGAAAGCTTGATGGCAGTTGGTTTAGCCAATAATGGGGTCTTGCAATTTTGGTAGAAGAAGTCGTCCTGTAGAGGCCTGTCAGGACTCATAGAGGAGCCCAGTTGTGTGCGCCCCACTCTGCAGCCGTAAAAGAAAACCTTGCATTTTAATAGTGCAACTCTAAGCATTTCAGTAATTCAAGGTGGCATCATTAGGGGTTTATTTATTCACCATGAGGCATCTTCCAGGAGGGAGATGATGTCACCTAGATCAGCTGTGGCAGCTCACACTTGGCACCTCCTGCAGGGCTGGAGAAGGGAAATTAGAGAGAAATGGGCAAACACGACAATCAGAGCATTGTTAATGAATTAGCATGGAAAGATGACAACAAGCTGTGTAGGTAGGTATTGAGGGTGGGGGTTGTAATGTTCTGCTGTCAAGCAGGGTAGCACAGTCACAACTCTCCAACATCCATTTAAAAGCAGAGGTATAAAGGGAAAAATATAGAGTTCTCAGATTTAAGTATGAGAGAGAATAATAATAAGCTGAACAGTGAACATTTGTGTGTGAACAAAGATCCTTGGCTGATACAAGGAGTCAGCCTTTCACATGTATGTCACCTGAAAGCAGCTGAATTATATGGTTGTCTGCTACTAATTCAGGTTAGAAATTGAGATGAAAATGCATTTGAATGGCACTGCCAAGCTGTGTTGAAAGTTTAGTGTATTCAGGGTATTTACTGGTGTCTTCCAGAGTGAAGGACTCACATTTACAGAACTGGCTTTTATGACCCTAGATACATATTCTGCTGGAAGTGTCTGATATTATTTTAATCGAACCCAGGAGTGGATTGTCTTTTTTGATAGGAAAGTCAAGTCAAAAATGTTGGAAATTCTCACCAGAGTGTGAGCAAAAGATAAATTGTGGTTTGGCTGTATGTGGATTTAATATTTGTGCCTTGTTCCACCATCAGGCTGTTGGGAAAGAGCTTTAATGCTGTCAAGTGATATAATGGTGGACCTTAAATCCCTTCTCTGTCATTATCTCTACTACAAGGTCAACATTGTGTCTTTGCTGCTGTGCTGACACAACTTCATGCTATCCACATCACTCATATCTGCAACGTGCATAATATCAACAATAGGAGTTTAGAAATTTCAATAGAAGCTGTTAAGACACCCACTTATCAAGCAGTAGTGGGCCTTGTTTTGGAATTTTTTTCTTACACTGAGGAATAACACATGGCAGAATCATATTTTTTCTATTAAATGTTTTTAAATTCAGACTATCACTTATTTTTCACACTCAAAAAACATCTGAAAGCAACTTGAAAAGCTCAGATAGCTTGATGGTGATGCGAAACAGGAGCATGTGTTGGTCTTTGGTGAACAGCATACTCTTAAATTATTCATATACACCCCAGTTGTATTGACAATAAAAGTTTTCCATGTTGTATTGTCTAAAGTTTGACTGCTATGTATTGATCTTCTATTCTGTTCAACCAAATCTTGTGTCAGTCTGTGTTATTTGGTAAAGCAACTGCAGCTTTAAGCAGAAAAACAGAGGCTCTTCATCTAAACCTTTCAAAGGCTCTCAGTCCCTGCCAGAGGGAGATAAGATCAGTAGACAACCCCAACATTTTCAATTTTGTGCTATCAGACACTGAGGAGATGTGTCAACACTGGGGTCCTACAGCAAGTAAACACAGGAGTCTGACAAGCAATAACCTCGATTCAACATCACCTCCGGTCCTCCCCCACTGAAGGTCCTCCACATTCATCTCATTTAGATTCACATCTGTTGATCAAAAATGACCTCTATCCCCTCAGAAAACCGCAAACTTCAGAGCTAAGAATGTTTTCACCGGCACTCCCCGGTGTCATTGTGGGTAATGGATGTGAGATATTAGGTCAGCACAGACTGCGGTGGTACCGTCTGAGTCAACACTTTGTTTCTTTGAGCCTCAGAGGTTTCAGTTATGTATGTGGAGTCTTTTAATGATGCCCTATTCTGTATTTGAAGGTAAAACCCTTTAAATAGAATTAGAATAACTAAGTACATCAGATTTTTACATATTAAATACTTATTATAGATAATTAATTAGCAATTTTATGTCAACAGATGGTCCAATAAAGACTGTATGTTGATGCTTTTTTTTTAACCTGATTGCAGTGTACATGAGAAATAAAGCGAGATGTTATTAAATGTAGTTAATCAGCGAATAGAAGGCTGTTTCTATTCAGACTGTATGTTCTTTTCCAAATCCTTTGGACTGTGGCTCACAATAGAGCGAGCATGTTTGTGGCGGGGGAGTCAGTGAAAGTGCAGAGTTCAATGACAAAGGAGACCATGTGACTCTGAAAATTGTTGGTGGTACTAAAGAGGAACTCTGGAAATTGTTGAATCAACTTTTCCTTTGTTGTTTTTTAGCAGGCATCAGGCGGTATCAGAGAATAGAATAGTTGGACCCAGATGACTGAGAATCCATTACTGTATAGCACAGTCCACTGCAGAAAAGCTCCCTCTGAGATTCAAATCTCGCAGATTAAAATAGTAGCTCATGAGCCTGTATGTGTGTACGGCTGTGCACATGCCCTTGCATGTGTGTTCAATGAAATGTGTTTAAATGCCTTTGTGGGTGGCAGCATGTGTGCCCCTCTGTGTTTTCAGCAGCCTAAATACAGAAGCTTTTAACATCAAAGCTCCAAGAGGATTTAAGTGCCTTAAAACTTGCCAATTATGATTGTAAGTGATGTCCAGCAGGGACTGCTGATGAGCTGCCCTCAATAGAAAAGAATCCCCCCCCTCGAACACAACCCTTCCAAGCTTATCTGGATTTAGAATACACAGCTTCCAAAGGGCCTTAAGTGTTATCTGGTTTCAGATATGTGTATCATTTCTTTTGGTGAGCAATACAAATAGATGTGAGTAACTCCGGTAGACAAAGCCAATAGGATTAAGCTGCTCATCAAGATAGTCAGTGATCTTCATTTATGTAACATTGATTATTAAATAAAAGTTCTTGACTTTATTGTTTTACATCAGGGTTGAGTTAAGTTAAACAGACAAACTCAATGGTACATCAACGCTTTCAATAAAAAACGATGTATGTACTTTATGAGCCTTAAGCAGGATCTAGTGGTTGGCTAATTAACATTGTCAAATATATGCCGTGCTTCAACTTCTGTTTTTCAACCTACACTGACAAATATTTTGACACCGACTTAAAATGTTGCTCTAAATAAAGAAATGCTCAACAATGTGTACTTAAAATGTATATTTTCCAACACAGCTTACCATTTGCATGAAATACAGTGAAATTATTTGGCTAATTTTAAACATGTCATGAATGTTTTTATGTTTCTTATCCTGATTTCTGTTGCTGTTCTCCTCTTATATTCTTGTTATACCGTGGAGAATCACGGAATTCTGTTTTACATCTGCGCCATGACAAATGTTTATTTTTCATAATTTTTTTTTCCTTTTTCTTTTAATGTAAAACCTGTTACAGCACCTTGTTGTGGTATTTAACTATCCACATTTCTTGGGTTATTTTTCATAGCTTTGATATGCTGTATGATTTTTATTTTTAAATTCTGTGCTTTGAAATGTAGTGAGAGAAAAACAATGTTCTGACAGGTTTGTTTTCACAAAGAAAAATATGCATAGAAAGAACTTTAGTATTTTTAAGCCAGAAATCCACCATGAATTTTCCATGTTTGAGAAAGTTTTTCAAAGCTATACAGCCCCATAACAGAGATGTCTTGAATGGAGACCTAAATTCTAGATGATGTGATGAAGCAGTAAGACAAAAACATGGCGAGAATATGTGATATCACAGATCCACTGAAAAGGATAAAGAAATTTATTATATGTAAAACAACATTTTCCAGACTGTTGGACTTAGAAGAAGCTGTAGTCTCACTCTATCGTTCTCTCTTTTGTAATGGCTGCTTTACACTCACCCAGATGCACTCTCAGCTTCTAAAATTTGTCCCCAATTTATCACCTGGTGTCCCTCATATTTTACACTTTCCCATCATCCCACTGGAGCCCCTGTTGCTAACAATAGTTCAGTGTGTTGGCGATCAAAGCACGGAAGACAAAACCATGAAACAAAAACATTGATGTCAGCATCTTACATTAGATGTGAATTTTAGCTAACTGACTAAACTGCAGTATACTATGAAATATAATCATGGGAGCAGGGGAGTATAGTTAATTAAGTCCTTAATTGGCCTGTCAGCTGAACAAACATGATTCACTCTGGTAGAAAAAAATATCAGTTATTTGTTTTTTGTTAATTAAAAGCAGATCCTTCTTTAAGTCCATGTTAAAACAGATTGGAAACCCTTTGAGGAGGGCTGACACACGTGTAATGCTCTAATCTGTTATCCTCTTTTATAAAGGAAAATTTTCCTCTGCTTAACTCGCACCGACCACATGCAGTCTCGTGTAACCTCAGTCATCACTGAAAATTTCATCTGAGAAGCCTGGTAGGAGTGATTGGCAAGGAACTCAAGCTCCCTCTGACAGAGAATACTTAGCAAGATGGCTTTGTGTGGATTCTATGTTCAGTAAAATTAATGGACATTCGACATTTTGGACGTTTTTCTTGACTCAAAGCTGAAACCTTGGTCATTTTTCACCATAGAAACATCTCTTATAGCTTCCTTTTCTCTAATGAAATCTTTTATACGGATGACATTGGTGCATAAATGGCAAGTCTCAGCTTGAAAGTGTAATCTTGTTTCTGTGTTTTTTCTCATTTTGTTCTCGTAGTTCCTCCCAAGATATACGACATTTCCTCTGACATCACGGTAAACGAGGGCAGCAATGTGTCCCTCGTCTGCACAGCCAGTGGGAAACCTGAGCCCACCATTTCCTGGAGACACATAACCCCATTAGGTGAGTTCACTTAGCCTCTCACATATGCTAACGAATGGATGGATGGATAAATGGATGGATGGATAGATTAACAGAGAGAGGAAATGAGGAAGCATAGACAGGATCAATACATGACTGTATGAGAAGGAGGATGTACAGCTAGTTGTGTTGCACGGGAAGAGATGGGAAGGGAGGGGATGCAGTGAGAGACGGAAGGGATGGGACATTCCAGTGCAATACGTTAAAAAAATATGAAACTTCTTAAGGTTTTTTATATTCAAAATCTATTGTTTTCTCCTTATAAACACACAGAACATATAGAGACATTTTGCCATTTTGCATGAATCACTAGCAAATATTTTGACCAGTGTTGTAGGAAATTTCTAGCTCTCATCACTTAAATTTGCTTTGGCAGATGGCAAACTACCATTTGGGGTGTATAACAAATGACGTCTTTATTGTTGTTAACTCTGGAAACACACACCTAATTAATTTCTTTAAATCCTGAATTCTCCCTTTGAAAACTCATCGCTAAGCATTTAAGTGTTACTGCAAAGCCCCCACCCAGTCACTTCTAGTCCTCCCTCATTTTCATATTAATGGATTAGAGCACGCAGTGCTTATCTGATAGCTGTGAGGATGACTGCATTTATCTTATAGCTGTCAAATCCCCCTCTCTGGCGCGCTCGCCGATTGCGTTAGGGGAGTTTTCAGAAGATGATCAAAAGAGCCATCCTCAGAGTCCAAGTGGCAGTCACTCATCCTACTTTGAAGTGTCCACACTTTGAAGTACGCCGGGGAAGGAAATGATATGCTGGTCAAATGAAAGGGCTTGCAACTAAATGTAATCACAGACTGTCTCCCAGCATATCAGAAAAGAAGCTATTTGCCATGGGATCTTTGAGTCAGCTGTTGTAAGGGCGATTTGTCCAAAAGACGCAGTACAGCTGAAAGGTTGTAAAAGGCTGACTACCTATAGATGAAATTCCATTAACTCTCTTGGATATGCAAAGCAGTCTGCATCAACCACGCAGGAAGCTTTAATATGCAGTCACTGCATATGGAAATATTTATTCAGTTGTGAGTGATCCATCAAACAGTTGCAGGTCTTCTTTGAACTTACATGGGCTGAATAGCTGGAACTATAATTGTTAATGGATTCATTCACCAGGTCTGTAAATATTTTCATTACTTACAGGGCGTAAATATAATCATAAATACTGCTGTGACGTAAAATCAGACAGATTAGGAGTTTATACTTGAAAACAATTTGCATTTGCACATATTGATAAAGTAATGGCCGTCACTAAATCTGTGTTGGGAGTTAGCTTTTGTAACCAGTTTTGCTGTCTAAAGTGGGAGACTATTCCGCCAATGAGATTGGGTTTCCTATGAAAACAGTGTTGTTGAAGTACAGGTTGTACAGTTGTGTTGGGCTGATCTTGGGCTGAATGACATTTATGATTTAAAACAGTGCCTGTACTTACAGTATTGCACTAGTCCTAAGCTATGCCTTATTTTCTTTGCCAACATGAACCAGGTGATGTGATTTATGTAAACATGTTCAAACAAGGCAAATACACAGTTTATACCATACTAACAAGCTTAATAGGAGCTTTTATTCTGCAACAGAAACCAAACCTTCTTAGGAAATATTTTGTTTAATTTATTTAGTCTTCCACACTTCTTGAAAGACACTCCAAAGCGCTTCATAGGATGTTTCGGTTCTCAGTCAAGATGATCCCACATTGTTTCAGTGATGTTGAAATCTGGGTTCTGGTTAGGATGCATCACTCAGTCAGACCTGCTGCCTCTGATTTTCAGTCCAGTATTCAGTCCAGTCATTTGGCAGCCTTCTCTCCATTTCCTTTCATTCAGAATTGCTCTTACTGAATGGTTACTCTTACAAAAGAAATAAAAACACTTTCTCTTTATGTACAAGATGAATAAAGAAATAAAAAATTGGCCTCATCAGTAAAGGTCTCAAGTATCCCTGTAGCATCAAACATACCACCACTTAGTGCAATATAAAAAGTATGGAGCTTGATATATGACAAATAAATGAACAACGGTCATACATATAGAATATTTCCATTTTCGATTAAAGTATTTATCAAAAGAAAGTATGCTTGGTTCAAAATGAAAACAAAAAACGCTTTTACTGTTATCTTTTTAACATTATACATCTATATAAATCTAAAATGAAAGTGCTTCAGATTCTTCAAGTAAACTTTAACAAAAAGTCAAGTTTAGATGCAACACAGAAATGGACCACCGCTGTGTAATGTTTGCATGAATACCAAATTGTTGATTTTGGGGAGAAAAAAAAGAAAAATTAATTCTTCTGATTTTGAATATCAATAGCACCACTGTGTACTCTTTGCATATATAACAAATTGTTGATTTTGAAAAAGAGAAATCAAAAACGATTTTCAAAATATTTTTTTCATTAGAAAAAAAAAATCGATATTGTGGCTTTTAATATAGATACAATATTGTCACGCAAAATATCATTATATTTTGGTAAATCGATATTTTCTTACACCCCTAATGTCTATCTGGCAGGTTTCTTGTAACAAAGTGCCTATAGATACTATTTTTATATCCATCCACTGTCTTTACCCGCTTATTGCAATGCAGGATGGGGGGGTCTCTTTATGCGGGGAGTTCTCTGTCATGTGTGGAGAACACTTTATTTCTTTTTTTGAGTTAGGAACTTTTTCATGTTTAAATGATTTAAAGGTCAGTGC
Source organism: Atherinosoma microstoma (assembly GCA_037177055.1). Taxonomy (NCBI): domain Eukaryota; kingdom Metazoa; phylum Chordata; class Actinopteri; order Atheriniformes; family Atherinidae; genus Atherinosoma; species Atherinosoma microstoma. Next base: position 13,960,748 of record JBBBVU010000015.1, on the reverse strand, counting down.
TTACTGGCTTAACGAACAAAATAAATACATTCCTGTGAACATGGTCAGGTACAAGGACTAGACTGAAAATGAGTGAAAAGGGAACCAAAGAAAAACTTTTGCTCAAGACCACTTGAAAAGATGACAAAAAAGTCTGCTTGGAAGCAAAATGCAAAGAAATGAGCAGAGGCTCCTGTTTTTTTAGTTGTTTTTTTTTTTTGCACAGTTCTGTATTCAGAAGTAGATGCAAAATATCAATTTAACCTTGTAGTCATGGCTCTCAAAAGACTGAGCATAAATGTTTTTCATCTTGCTTAGTTTGGTGGTGAAGTTTATCCTCTTGTGGCTAAAGTATTTTTATAAAAACAAACTGAGAAAAAAGGAGTTACTTTCGTCGTTTCAGTGTTGCAAAAATAACATGAAAAGTAGACCAACTGTTTTACATATGACGAAAAGAATAAAAAATCTTATGAATATTAACGCTGTTAAAGTTTTCTGTCACCTGTGACATAGCAAGTCATCATGCATGGCAGCTCTTTATCATAAACACCTCTTTACCTCCAAAAATTCAGCTCTTTTATATTCAGTGGATATTGTTGCTTTCTTTGGCATGAGGTCAAGCAGGTGCAATGCCTGTAAAGTGACAAACATGTCTACCTGACAAATTTGATTTCTTTTTTCTTTTACTTTTTTTTTAACTCTTCAATACTCAGTTATTTCAGAATGAGGTGTGTTTTTTTTTGTTTTTTTTTGCACTGTAGATAGCTCTGCTGCAGCAGTCAGTGAAGTTTGACAGAATGATAAATTGCCCTGACTGACTGTCAAAATCCTATTCCCACTCCAACTGTTTTGTGTTTGCATTTTCCCCCTTTTCTCCTTCCTGCCAACCAGCAAACTGCCAGCTAATAATAAAAATGTGTGCATCCAGTGAAGCGTGACCATAAACTGTTTATTTAGACAATAATTTGGCTTAGTATGCGTGCATAAAAAAAGTGGTTACATGTTCTTCAATTACAGAGAGGCAAACCGAAACACTTAAAAAACTGGATATTTTGGACATAGAAGAAGGAATTGTGCAAGCATATGTCTGGGCTTTAATGGTATACGGAGACGTGCGTGTAATGGTTTAATTAGCCATATAAATTTTGTGCTTGACAGGGAAGTCCTCTGGAATTTGGGATAATTGCTGCATGATAATGGCGCTTATGTCTTGAATGCCTGTTAAAATGTTCCTATAAACTTGTGAAATCTGGATGTGCAAAATGAACTTGTGTATTCAGCTTATCAACCACTGCAGGTCTCTGTAAACAGGGACCTGACCCCTTTACTGTTTGCATACTGTGTTTCAGTTACCAGTTAAAAAATAAAAATAAAAGTTTAGTGCATATCAGTGCAAGCACTTCTTTCCTTGCAGCTGCTCCCCCAGCTCCCGATGTCATTAAAACACAGTCTGAAGCAACTTGTGTGGTTAAATAAAACACATACTTGAAAGGGAAACACCATTAGCTGATGTACATTAGAATAATCCCAGAAGCCACTCTGTCACTGTTAATTCAGCTCTTCAAATCCTTGCTTACTTCGCTGCTAAAGCTAAGAGTTTCATGGGTGACGAGCCAGCCTTTGAGGGTAGTGTCTATGTTTGGAGTACAGGGCAGTGATTCCTCAGCGCTCCATCATAGGTCATAGGAAAGGGGGGGTGAAATAGCCTTTAACGTGGTCTATTTCAATCTGGTTCAGTTGTGTGGATGGCAGGAGAAATTGCTTTGATAAGCTTTTTCCATTGAGATTTGAATCCATGGGATAGAGGTATGACCTTTGAAAAGGCTGACTAGAATACAAGAGTACATATTTGATTTTTTTTTCATGTGATAGGACTCAGCTGGGACTTATTTTTTCCTTCGCTCTCTTTTCAAGCAGTTACTGTACATTAATCATTACTATGTATGTTTTGTTATTGCTTTTGTTATGCTTTTTTCATGGAGAAATATCCCCCCCCCCAACAACACCCTGAGGAATAAGCTCTACACCAACAACTTACTGCTTTAGCTTACTTAAAACTGGATCCATTAAAATCAGTCCTGGACTTAGTGAGGACAGGAACTGCAGTGCAGTACTGCAGCTCAATCAGTCTCTGAGAGAACTGTATTATAAATTATACAAACCTGTTTTACTGCTGCATAACTTAAATTGTGCTTGCTGTGTGATGAAGGAATTCGGCAGTTCCTGAACAGATACAAAGCATGTTTTTGGTGATCTGCTCACCAAGGATCTTATATTTAACACGGGGTTCAGTTTCTCACAGTTTGCAACTGATGTGCAATTCAAAGGCTGACACTTGAGCAACTTTTTCTTGGGAGGCAAAAGATCAAGAGTTAGGGTTTGACATGTCTGGAACATTATAAGAAGACTGGAAAAAAACTCAATTGAAAAATTCAATACAGAGCAAGTAAGCTATCTTTTGCTTATTGTATTATCAACATTCACAGCAATTTTGCAGCAGTTAATCGGTGACACTGTGTAAAGTTGAAGCTGACTTTACACAGTGTCTGTAAATTTACCAGTCTGTTACTATGGGATATTATAACATCATTACCTGTCGATTCAAGACTTGGAAAATCTCTGTGTCCATGGGTGAGATTGTAGTTTTCACAGTATGGCGTTACACAAAACTAAAAACCAGTTAAACCAACTGAATAACCCTCTATAAAATGCATTGTGTGAATCTTGTCAGCTTAAAGTCACCCAGGAACCATCTTACTTGATTTATCAAATCAAATCACATCAAATCAAACTTTATTTGTATAGCACCTTTCATACATTGCACATCACAAAGTGCTTCACAACATAAAAACAACAATTAAAAATATAAAATAAGTATAAAACATCAAAATCATAGCACACACCTGATCATACTCTTTTTCAATTTTCTCACATTCATCATCACATTTTTGATACTAATACAGAACCCAATTAACCCTTTAAGCCTTCTGCCTATTTTTTAGGCCTCTGCTCGAAAAATGATTACCTGTAATGAAATGAGTATATCTCTGAAACCAAAAGGTCTATTTGAATACTTTTAGAGTCATAAAAAAGGAAACACTTGTGAAATCTGTTAAGCTGTGTTCAGCTATCAGAAGATATCAGTATATGTGTTACTGGCAAAGAATAAATGAAGATGGCACATAACACAAATGAAAAACATATTCTGGCTTGCCTTTAAAAAAAAATAAAGCTCTAAACTATAGTCAGCTCTAATCAAAGTATGACATGAACATTATCTCTGTAAAGGCCAACTCTGATAAAGTGAAGCATAACAAAATTACTGTTCAGGCCATGTCCCCAAAGTGGCCATTTCGGCACAGTTTGGCACCATATATTCTCTATGTCCCCCATGGGGGGTACCTCAGGTTATAAAGGTTAAAGGTCTGCACAGCCTCAGATAAGTATAAGTAATCTATTATTTTTTTTAAATCTCACAGATTAGGTCAGCCATATGTATTATGGATAGACATCTCTAATATAGTGAGAAAAAAACAGCTTTACTTTGTGCCAAAATTAGTTTTTTCAAAGGGTCTTGCAATCTGAATCAGTCAATGGCAAAATAAACAAATGACAAATGTTTATAAAAAAACAGCTTGACTTTGAATATGCTGTCTGGTTTTAATTACACTCTATAGTCCACAGATGGAGGGAGAAAAGAAGATCGTATTGTTGTCACAGTATAACACAATCTTACACAGACTAGATAGCGATTCATTTAAGAGAATACTAAGATACTAAGGATGGTGCTTGATACTCAATACTATTTTCAATACTATTGGAGGGAAAAAAAATTTCAAAGTCAGAAGACCACAAAAATAGCAACTCAACCCAAACAATACAACAAAAATATATTTGCAAACATATGAAAGGACATTAACATTGTAAAATAAATGCATTATTTTAAAGCTCTATTAGCTTGTGCAAAGAAAGTCCTTTGCTCACTGTAGTGTAAAAAATACAAAACCAAGAAACTACAAAACTTCAACCACTAGTTACTTGTGTCCTTAGCTTTTGGACAGGCGAGGAGCCTATGGCAGCACCTGCTGCACATTGAAAAGAGTAAACGGTCTGTGCTTTCATGTCTTTCTCCAAATGTAACATCAATAACATCAGAAAAAGTCTTGATTTGTTGCATGTGCATTTTTTGAAAAGGAGTCGCTAGAGGGGTCCAAAAATAGCTACGTATAACAACTATGTAGCTAAGTTGGCATCACTGTAAACAATGGGGGAAGGGCTGTCCGCTGCAGTGCCTGCTGAAAAGGGTAGAACCGGCTAGTCCTTTCTGTGAACCAGCAGACCTAAAGTGGCCTTTAAGTATTGATACCCATGCTTAATGATGTCTAACTTAATACTAGATTTTATTATTGATTAGTATCTGAGAATCAAATTTTTGTTTTACAACACTAATGCTATTCATAGTTATAGCACCCTTCTGTTGTTGTCACAGAGTCACAGATATTTCTTTAAGCAGTCAGCACCTGAAAATGTGTTTCTCAGCCTACAAAATGTCTGGCTTAATAAGTTGCAACACAGTGACAGTGAGGTAATTCTAAGGGTCACAGAGGTGAAAGCACAACGAGTCAGACATGATTTAAGGCTCCTTTGGCCAGGTTGCACTGTCTGGATTTTAGCAACTTCAGATTGACAGTCAGGGAGCAACGAAGGGGTAATGTATCAAGGCAGACTCACAGCTTTTTTTTTTCAGACAAGCCCTCCACACAGTGTGATTCTACCCCTACATCTGGCCCACACCTTGAGTTGGGGCCAGAAGGCAGCAGTGTACAATGTAGCAGTGTGGGTTGTTCTCAATTTTCACGAGTTAAAAGGATAAATTGATGTAGAAAATGCTGCTGTATGCTATAATGGATTCTTCAGCGATGGCTGCCCTATCTGTATATTGCAGGCCTGGAAGAAGCGTACCCTCAGCTCCTCTACACAATGTGGGAAATTGCTTACTGCAACAGCATTTAGCCAGGCATTGGTATTGAATACAGAATTAACCTTACTATGATTTCTTTAATTTGCCGGGAGTGACATCTCCCTGAAGTGAGAGGGCCTCTTTCTCAAATATCTCTCAGAAGGCTCTCACACACAGTTCTTGTTTGGTCTCTTGATGGTTTTAGTTTACTTACACCAACAGTGGAGCTTGTTTTCTTTTCTTTTTTTCATTACGCATAATGTTAATTTGGATTTCGTTGAATGTCAAGGTTGAACATGCAACATATAATGCTTTCCAAACTATATATCAAGGATGGGTTCTTGCTTAATGGCTTCAGTGACCTTTGCAAAGCCCCCATCCTTCTGTAATCGATAGGAATACCATTTGCAGCAGGGGAAGGATGATGCAACTGGATCCTGCATGGAAATGATGTACTGGATTTCATTTATTGAAAAAGATTGTGGTCTAATGTGATTTTTTTTCTTTATGAGAATCCATCTTTCAGTTTCAGAAGGACCTGTACTTAAAAATTTGCTCAAATGTAAGACCAGACCTATTTAGGAGGAAGCTCAGTCATAAGATGAATGTTAGATCTCAAAACCTGCAACACAGTAGGTTTATCTTGGCAGCATGGACAGAAACACGGCATAAGCCAAATTTCTACAAAATTCACTCCAAGTGCAGAGTGGAAAACACAAAACATCTCTTTACCTGGCTGCAATTCACTTCCTACTCATTGTATTCAGGTTGATTGGTCTATTCTTGACATTGATGCCATAAATTGATGGCTATAGCTAAATTACATTTGGGGTTTTTTCTGATTCACTTCATTCATCCACTCAAACATGATACCATTATTGTAACAATTAATAATTTACCTCTTCAACCCTACTGGACAATGTGTTGTAGAACTGTCATTAGTGGAGACATTTATAGAGTAATTCCAGCTGAATAATCAGTACTGTTAGCACTGCAGGGCTTTTACTATAAACAGTGATGGGAATAACGGCGTTAGAATAAACGCCGTGACTAACGGGCGTTACTTTTTTCAGTAACGGGTAATCTATCTAATTACTCTTTCCATTGTTACAACGCCGTTACCGTTATGGACGTTCACTGTGTTACTATTGTAAGATGAGATTAATTTTTGTTTTGGGTGAACCGAAGTTTCACATTTGTTCAGACTATATTGTGCTGCTACCGTAGTGAAGAGGAGGCGGAGGGATACAGTTGAAACTGGAGAATACACTTGAGTAGAAGAAGCTGTGTTCTGTTGTGAGCGGGTGCTAGCTAGGAATAAAGCAGCATCACATGTTCGAGCCAAAAGTTGTCTGCAGAAGACGCAATATCGCGTTTCATTATGATTCTGTTCACCTAAGCCGTTTTTCACCGCGCAGCCTGTTTCTACCACTATTGATGATGATTTAAAGAAGAGTAAAATGTCAGGGGAGACGTGGGTAAGCCAGTGTGCACAGCCAAACACACGCAAACACTGCGCACACACAGACACACAAGGAGGAGGAGGAGGAGGAGACGAAGTCACATCCACCAGGCTTAGTCTCCTTGATTTTTCTTAGTAATTTATTCTACAAAATGTCAGATACAAAAAAATCAGATGTAGCCTTTTATTCAGTTTTTATTAATGAACATGCAGATGAATCTGAAGTTCCGTTATATGCAACATATTTGAATTTTTTTTTTTTTAAGTAACGGAATAATTACTTTTCCAAGTAATTGGTTATTTTTAGAATGCTGTAACTCTGTTACTAACGCAGTTACTTTTAGGGAGAAGTAACTAGTAATTATGATTAATTATTTTTCAAAGTAACGTGCCCAACACTGACAATAAATCAGATCAAGGCAAGTTACTTGAATAGATTCTATGATTTGTTGGTTAGCATTAAGCTTGCTCTGCAAGACACAGTCAAGGCCAATTGTCAAAGGAAAATCCAACAACAAGCCCCCACCTAAACCAGACATTGAGCTACAGAACAGGTTTGCTCCACTGCTGCAGGATTCTGGATCTACACCTGAAAGCCAGGATGAA
>JBBBVU010000015.1:13931841-13945566 GCA_037177055.1 Atherinosoma microstoma | reverse complement strand
TGTGTGTGTGTGTGTGTGTGTGTGTGTGTGTGTGTGTGTGTGTGTGTGTGTGTGTGTGTGTGTGTGTATTTTTGTGTGATCCGTTTGTTTTATATGTAGACATATTGTAAGTACTTTGTTTCTACTTTTCTATTTCCAGCCAGGAAGTATGAAAGTGGCGAATATCTTAACATCACTGGCATCACGAGGGACCAGGCCGGAGACTATGAATGCAGCGCTTTAAATGACATTGCCTCTCCTGACACCAAAACAGTAAAAGTCACAGTCAACTGTAAGTATTGCACACTGTCCTTGCAACATATAAAAGAGAGTGTCAGCCTTCAGTGATAGCAACAACATGTCCCTGACGGTATACTTTAAGAAAGTTCCAAAAAGTAGAAAGCCAGAGGTTGAAGTTTCTTAATATTTAATGTGAGAATTCCCTTTTTGTCTGTGCATGTAGGTGATTAATTCATGCAAAGGAAAGGTCTGACTGTTCTAAGCACCATTCCATTATGCAGGTAATGAGTCTTTCAAAAAATGTGAGGAGACCATAATGAGGAGCCAGGGCATTAATGAATGATACTGGGCTTTAGCTGTCCTGGTCGTATGGAATTCACCACCTGTAAGAAGGAGCGGGAGTAGATGCTTGGCAATTATTATCATTCCTTCTCTGTTTAAAAGTACTCCTTTACCTCACTGTTATGCTTGAATGTTTTCCAAGAAACCCTGTTGTTTTACTTTTCATTTTTCAAAGCTTATTATCAGCAAGAGATGAGGGGAGGAGGAAGAGTGAAGGAGAAACGGCTGTTCCTGGCCCACTCACTGAGTTGTATTCTGAAAACTAATCATGCAAGTTTTCTAATTCAACTTTTAAGAAAATGGGTTATTGAATTTCATACACATGAACATTTGAACAACTTTATGATTTTTGAGTTTGTATTTAAAAATTTATGTTCAGGGTTTCCACCCATCTTTGCTGATGCTCTGTTCATTTTGGCCTCTTTATAAAAGTCTTTTAGCCATTATTTCTGTGTAATTCCTGGCTCTAATGAGCTGGACCTGAGTGAAGTTTTAGAGGCCAGTTAATAATAGCTGTATTGAGACATGGGTTCAAGGATGAAAAGTGTTTTGACAACTGGCAGCGTCTTTATGCTTCAGAACAAAGGAGATATTCTCAGCGGTCGATAAAGCATGTCCTGGTAAGATGCTGAATTTTTAAGCGAGACAGCAGGGGTTTGTCAGTTTAGTATCCAAACTGAGTCAATTGACTAAGAAGACTTCCTTTTGCTGTCAGAAATAAAGACCCACATGTGACTTGAGCAACAGAGCGATACCTGGAGTTGGAGAGTGCTGTAGTTGGTCAAGTGTTTAAGCAGTATTTTCCAGCTGGCCTGAGTTATCTGAAGCTGACAAAGCTACAGAGCTGTCCCTGTTCCTCTTTCTTTTTATCGATCTGTCCCCTAGAGGAGAAGAGTGCAGATAACTTTTGTTGACTGCTTTAATGATTCTAGAAATACTTTTCTGTAAACCCTTCATATTTTTTGTGGGATATTATAGAATAAGTTGTTGCTACAGATATTCTGGTGCTTAAATTAGCTTAATTTATAGATTTACAATACTTATTCTTACATTTTCTTCATGGGCGGAAGCACTCAGCCTCACTCCATCCTGGATATGCTGTATGTGAAGTGTAAAGCAGACAGCTTGTGTTAATGCTCTTTTTGAAATGATCTTATGGCTCTTAAGGGCTTTTATGAACCTGAGAGGTAGGAGAATGATCACAATACCTGAAGCAGCATGTGGTTCTTCAATTCATCAAGAAATATTGATATAGATGGTGACACTGCAAATGATTTTGTCAGTCATCTAAAAAAATACTGTTATTCCTGACGTTGGATGTCCCTTGCAGCAGTTCTGTGATGCATGTGATGCTGGTTTTTAAAGCCTGTCAGTGATTGTTAGCCCAGGTTATTCTATGTGTTATTGCAGTTATGCAATTGAAGGGCTGCACGACGACATGACCTGAATAACAAAACATTTAAGTAATATTAAAGATGAATATCAATAGCATGTTTTGCCTATAAATTGCAAAAAGTGTCTAGTTTTAGTTATTTCATCCCTCTTGTTCCTGCATGGTAATTGGTGACACATGTCCTTATTTACAAAGATCAGGGAGCAGAATACATGAATTAAAGTTATCCATTGGAGCGATTGACTCGCCATAGCAGGCAAAGTTTGAACCAGCTGGTGGCCACCCTTGACTGCCTCTATGAATCCTGGTGCAGTACTCCCTCTGTGAAGTAAAAAAGAAAAGCATTTGGGTCATATCTTCATCTATTGTACATCATCTCTGCTCTGCTGTCACACATTAGACTACATTCACCAGGCGCCCAGTAGCGTGGGGTCTTGATGAGAGTTGAGTGTACCAAATTTTGAATTAAGATAAAGATGATGTCTTTCATGGAAAATTACAGAAGAGAGGCTGATTATACAGTAAGGCACAAAAAATTACTTCTTTTTTTTTTTAATTAAGAAAAAATATATATTATACTATTTATACACATGTGCGTACAGCTGCTCTGCTCGGCCCGAGTAATCTGTCTCTCATCTTTGTAAAGGTTCCCCAGGGAGATTGTCAGTTTTACTCTGTCAGTCAACAGCGTGAAATGTGCTGTTTAAAAGACTTCTAGGTAGATAACCTTTCTGAAGTACTGCAGAGTAATGAATGAACATGAAGTCTTTCTCTTCCTTTTATAAAGGTCTCATTGTATTTTCTAGTTGAATGATATAATTGGCCATTGTGATGTGCACTGACCCCCACTATAGCATTAGCATTGATCCGCTGTTTTTCTTGCTAATAGCAGTTCAGTGAAATTAGGTTATAAAGATCAATTAGTCATGTCTGCACTATTTCTTTTTTATCGTTTTAATAAGACTGAGTGGCACTGACATTTCATGGGTTAAGAGTTTAATTAAATATGTGCAAACAAGTTCCTTCCAAACACTGTCTTTTTTTTTCTTTTTTTTTTAAAGCTAAGGGTACAGTTAACCTCTGGGCTAATTGCAGATTAAGTCCACTAATTAAAATAAGAAAACCAAAGTAATGAAAATAAAATTAAGCCCCGGCATATTTGCAGTTTTAATAACACCAGGCTACTAAGCCGGCCATTTGGCTTTCTATGATATGATGAGTTTAGAGACAGAAGGTTTAAGGCATCGTCACTGTTAAAGTGTTAAGTCCAGTACTTGTTACCTCAGCTTGGGTTTCTCTGAAGCTGAGAAGACCTCTTTGATTAAATGACTGGCCTGAGTGGGCCTTCTTGCCTTTATACTTCCGGTGATAAATGAATGCCGACTGAATACTTTTATCAGCTAAACCTGAATGATGGCAGTCATCCGGAAGGTCGCACTAGAATCAGATTGGCTGAGGGGCCCTGCTTGGCAAAAGGATATTTCAGCTGTGATTTTACCCGATGAAATTTGATCTCCGACCTACTTTTCAAATTTACATATTCATCTTCACTGCAGGTGGGTACCGTTATTGGCTGAAATTCTCGCTGCACAGTGTGACTCAAAAGCATGAATATCACATCTAGGTGGCTGAGTCTGAGGGATGAATGAGAAGGAAACCACAGTGAAACACCTCCGCCTGAGATGAAAAGCCAGCGCTTGATTAATTAATGAAGCCACCTAGCTGCACAATGAAGGCGTCCATCATCATCTCTGCAGATAAAACCATAACAGCAAATTGTTCCTGCTTCAAGATGAAAAATCAAAGGTGTTTGACCCTGCTTTGGAATTTACAAAGCTTTTCCCCTCCAGATATAGTTGTCTGCTCTTCAACAACCTCAACTCCCACATTCAGAAAGATAGTCTGCACAAACTTTACTCACAGATTGAAGAAATCCAGACAACTGATGGAATTTTACTGCCTTTTATATTCTTGTCACAGTTTCAGATGTTACACATAAAGATGGAAACCACACCAGATGTTGAGATTCTCTTTATAGATTCGTGTAGTGATCAGCCACAAGTCAGTTTTCATGGAATAAAAGTCAAACGAAGACAGATTAGTTCATGCCATGTTATCTTTGCAGAAGTTTGAATTATTGATGCAGGGTTGGCTGTCTTTCTTTCTTCTTTATGTCGATGTGAATGTTTCTATAAAGTCGGAGTTGCATTTCTTTGAACATTTGCAGGTTCCTAGCACCTCTCGTTGAAATGCCACATTTGCCCGGTCTTTGCTGGAGTTTTTACTGGATTTTTCGGACACAAAATTATTGATGTGTGTTTATTATCTGTTTTATCCATGCTATTTTCATATACAGTGAAAGTGCCTGTAGGATTTCACCTCTTTCATATTGCGATTTTAGTTAGAGGTTCAAACCAGAGCAGACATCTCTCATTTCAATCTTTTTTTTTCTTTCACGGCTGGGTTTGCTTGCCTTGTAAAGTGAAACTGTGCCCCGTATGCTTCAGAGTGCGCCAGCCATTTGTACGCCTCCTTCCTCCTCCAGCACCCCGCAGCTGTGAATTCTGCTCACATATTTACCATGGCTGTGTTTATAAAAAAAAAAAAAACAAGAGTACTTTTTTTTCCCCCTCTGCTTGCTGTAATTGGCCAACAAAACCATGATCACTTTAATTAATTATGTGCATGCACATTAGATCTGCTCTAAGCAATTACAGCCATAGTATTGATAGATTTCATTACATAATTGAAATGCATATGCATACTGCAAATACTTCTAATTCTTAACATCACCTTGGCTTTTGTTTGCTGCTATCCTTCCTTTCCTTCTGATACCCCAGTCATTCGGAGCTGTTTAGAATTCAGGTCCTGCTCTGGTGACATACACCCCCAACATGCTCCTCTGACTCAGCTGACAGAGTTGTTCTGGGGGAGTCATGACCATCTCCAGTAAATAAGCAGCAAAACCTGTCTGCTTGACACAACCACCCAATATTATGTCAAGCAATGATGACAAAGTAAACAACTATTAGTGGAGTGTTGGAATGTTTGCACAATATTTCACTAGCAGCCCTCACAGACAGTTAAAGCTGTAAAGCTATTCATTCTCTTACAGCAAAATGCATGGCTTAGATACTGTCTGTGTGTCCAGGTTGGGTACATTAATGGGTTGTGAGGTTGGATCAAAGGTAGAAGATATGTTCATTCCACGGCTCAATAAAATCTGGTATTGCAAGTGTTTTAAAATGAGGTACAGAGCCTTGCTTGAGCATCCGTCGACAGTGTGAAGTATCCATTGAAATACTTTGGCTTACAATTCAAAAGAGAAGGCTTCCTAGAATTGGATTCTGATCCAATCTTAAGTAGAGTTAAGGCCAGTGCCCCCAAGCTGTTTGGATGTAAATCCATCTCCCTACATCTCTCCAAAGCTCTCGTCTTGATTGCTACTTGGATTCTTTACTGCATGACGGGCATGAATAAATGATCCTATGTAGAGTAAATGTTCAGCTAGTATCACTTTAGAATACCTTGCGACTCCTTTTTTATTTTTTTATTTTTTTTTGCTTGGTCTACTATTTTATTGACTGATCTTACAACTTATATTTCTGACAAATGGCAAATGTCTTAAATAACAGAGGATTGCAGGAAACTCTGTAGCATGTTGTATATGTTCACACAAGCGGAGACAACTTTCTGGACTCTTTTGTGTTACTGGATTAATAATATTTCCATATATCCCAACCACAGTAAAGTCCTCACCAATAACATCTGAGTGGCTCGTGTGCATTTAAGGAGATTGGTGAGGATTTGCGTACCTTCAACCATTTAGTTTTAAATACTGACAATAGATTGAATCCCTGCTGTCGACCCACACAGTCCAGCACACTAAGACGGTTATTTATGTGCCTTGTATTGTAAAAAAGAAAGAACACAATGTTCCCCCACTGTTCTGAATAGAAATCTTAATGAATTAATAAATCCTGGCAGTAGAACCATTCCTGACTGACAAAAAAGCAGGACAATGAAGCCCACAGATGGCAGTATGGAACAGTGTCTCTGTGTGTAAGCTGACGAGTCATGCACTGATGAGCCCATTTCTTAATTGCAATGAAAACTCATTTTCAAATCTGGCTGAAGAGGTAGGGTTATTAATTGATCTTTTAATTAAAAAGCTTGCGTTCTCCGGGTCCTCTTGGCAAACAATAGTATGTAGCTAAATAAATCATATTCAGTCTTGAAGTGCCCCAATTCATCATCAATAGTTGCAAGTAGATTCCTTAAGGCGTGCAGCTCAGTGAAGCCCTGCACATTAAGGTGGGATGCGTTCTGAACAAAACACGTCCGTTAATGTCAAATGGGGAGAAGGTTGCACTTTTTATTTAACACATTTGTATCTGTCCACCTTGTAAATACATGTGGAGCATAATCTTTGTTCTGTTGACAAGCTCTGGATAATGCAGATGCAGTGGAAGTCATTTTCTGATCGACCCACAACTGGCCATTTGTCACCCTCCAGGGCCTCATAGTGCTCATTTTTCTGCCATGCCCGTGCTATTCCTGGACCCAACCCCTAACCCCCATCTGGTGGATTCACCAGGACTCAAAGCGTGATTTACAGCACTACCATAGCATTCTCTACACACTAAATTACTTGGATTATTGGACCTTCATGATTTTTACAGCACTACTTTGCATTCCTCTCAAATCCTACTGGTGGATTGCGCAATATATGATGATTTAGGACATGCCAGCAAGTTGAAATTGGAATTATTGGATTTGACTAAATTTTATGGCTGTGATCTGTCTTAACAGATTCCAGTGCCAAGATCCAAATTGGAAGGACTTGATATTATTGATATGCATATAAAACTACAGTATTCTATACCACCTGCAAAACTATGAAGGATATTTTTCTCTATTCCAAAGTTTTGCACCAGATGAAAGACTGCTTATTAAATCTGCTCATTTGCAGAAAAAAACGTTCTAGACGGACCAGACAATGATAGAGTGGAAATTTTCTATTCATGGTATCCTCTCTTCAGTTTCACTTCTCATAAGTATAGCCTGTTGAGCTGATGTTGTATGTTGATCAGGACTTTTTATGTAAAAAATTGAAGGCACTAAGCATCATTTCAAATCCTCCTCTTACTCTTTCACTTGAAATTCCCCAACCTATACACTATACAAAACATATGAGGTCCAAATATTAGTTGTAAAGTTCAAAGATTTGACATATTTTAATGCATTTTAGTGCTGCAAACAGTGATGACTTTCCTGGATGTAAACTCTACCTTATCTCAATGTAAACTGTTACCAGTGTCACCGACAATCACAAGTCTCCAAATGTATCGGAGTATATTGGATTTCTTGATACCTGTGTCTTAGTTTAACTTGCCTGCCAGAACATGAACCAACTTCTTATTGAAAAGAGTAAAACAAATGACTATAAGTAGGGAATCATTTGAGTGACATGGGAAAAGCACACTGTTTGGACAAATAGCTAATCCAGTTGGTCATAAATCAAAGGGGCCACATCAAAATGAAACAGAAGAGCCACATGAAAGAAGCACATTTATAGAGATAATTTGCCAGTGGTTTTATGTTCTCACACTAAACAAAAAGACTCCAGCTCTGTCTGTGAGGTTTCAAGTATTGACACACCTGCCTGGGCCACCGTGTCCACTGTCCTGGTAACTGTACAGGATGACAGCAAGGTCACCCTGACGCTTTCAGAAGCTTCAGATAATCAATGCCTCAGCACAAGGACACCGATAGAGGATTACGTGGACTCAGTAAGCCGCTCTCGATCGGCATACCGCATTGATTTTGTCACACTTGTTATTGGTGTATATTTCTGTGCTGTAGAGTACTGTTGCAATTGTCGCTCCTTGTTCCCTTCCTTTTTATCAAGTGCTGCACAGCTCCTCCTTAGCAGGCATTGTTGAAGGCAAAACACTGATGTTACTGTATCATAATCCTTACTAACACGTTTAAGTTGGAGCAAACTGCCAAAGCTATTTTTTGCACTGATGTGGACTAACTTTTTACTGAGTTTTCTTTACAGTGTTGTTACCATTAATGCTGGTTGTGTTTGAGGTAGATAAAAATCTAAAGCAATCTCCAAAGTTTGAACAGATCTGTAAAGTCTCCGATGCAGAAAATTGTTAGACACAAGCACACACACAAGCACAGCATGCACAGACATCTATTCAAGGTCTACTAATACCCTCCTCCCACCCCCCTTCCCAGCATGATATCCAACATTTCATACAGTGATAAATGAACAGGAAAAGCTCAAGCATAACCCATCGCTTGATTCACTATCTCAAGTCCTTCATATTATTCAGCTGAGCCAAAGAAGAGGGAAATTTAAGTATAATTGGCAGTAGTATGCAAGGACAGAAAATCATCATAGACTAGTGATATGAATTTGCTCATTAGGATGCAGAGGAAGGCTGGTCGAAAGGCATCCATCATTGCAGAGCACCCTGTCGCCTCACTGTGTCTTTCTTACATGATCATGCACCACATGTACAAACACTTACATGTATCTTTTTCATCTTGCGCAGATCTGTTGCATCCCACCTCATCTATCTATGCTAACTCTCACATGTTGACTGAAAGACTTTTCACACACGGGGCCCATACTCTTAATTAAAACTAAACCCATCTCACATAAGTGTCCGCATGTGCCATATTGAAGCATGAGCTTTGATATAGTCGGAATGCAGCTCTCAATTATCACTGTAAACTGTGCTGAACTCTGATCGTTTTCACTTTGGAGAATTTAATAGTAGTTATTTCTTTGTGGTTGCATTGGGAAGCTACTACAACCCATACTGAGGTCACCTGAAAGTAAAAGCTTGCTGGCACGTGGCCAGCAGTTTCCACTGGATAAAGCTCTGACTGACAGGTCGTTCTGAAAGGCTCATTGTCAGGATTATAAAAAGTCTCCGTCTTGCTGTTAAAACACGGCCGAATAATTTATTTCTAAATGAAGGAACGGCCATAAGAGTGTGAACTTTTTCCATGCATCATGTAATTTTAATCAAAAGCAGCATGAATGACACAAAGTAATTTTGCTTGTGTTGTGTGTCAAATGGCTGCACGTCTGCACGGTGTTCTGATCACTTTTATCGTTTGTCAGAATTTGGCAAAGCATACTGAGTTTACACAATAGACAGTGTCAGATTGAGCTCTGTGTGTCATAATAATTGGTCCTCCTGTTTCCCTGTCTTAGATGGAACACAGAAAAGCAGGAAATCAGTCCAAACATTGTGTGAAGATTAAAGCTACAAAAACTGCTTGTCCTCATTTTGTTTAAGAGGTCACTTCATTTTGTTTCCCCACCACAGTTTAAGAAGTGCTGTTATGACTGTGACCTATAATTGCAAAAATGACTAATAAAACATTTATATTAGGGTTGGAATTCCTTTGTCTGAAAATGTTGGTATTTTGTTTAATTAAAAAAAAGAGCATTTTTGTCTATATAGCATCAATCAATTCATTTCTTTCAAGGCATTGTTACAGGAAGCAGGGTAAATACTTAAGTACTGAAGGACTAGGTTGCTGTGGAAACTGTCCATATGCAAAGCTGCCATCATGACATTGGCAAAGAGATTTACACCACTTTTCAGCACATGAAAGGGACCTCATTTTGCATTCAAAGAACCTTCCTCTACCAGTCAGTCTTTGAACTTCCATTAAGCTATTTATCACTGTGCCATGCAATTCATTTCATTCTCCTAACACTGAAGATGGGTGCCCTCTCCCCTTTCCTACTCAACCTCTGTGGACCCTGAGTGTTGTGTTTACTCCATGTAATGTGTGCACTGACCAGAATGTCAGAGACTGTCGAGTTCAATAACCCCCTTCACCACAGCTCTGAGTATCACTTTAACATCATTCTTATTCTTTTACCCAAGACAGCGCAGAATTTCTCTTCAGTGGCTTGTGTTTTTTTTTTTAAATTTCCTGTGGCTTTTGTTTTCTCCAGTCGCCCCAGCGATCCATGAGATGAAGAGCCATGGCGTCGGCTTGGGACGCACGGCTCTGCTGCGATGTGAGGCTGCTGCTGTGCCATCTCCAACATTCGAGTGGTACAAGGGGGAGAAACGGTGAGCTTCATTCTGGTTGTTTATTCGCTTTTGTAATCAAATCTAATTGCATTATCCTTCCTATAAATGTCCACTGGAAATAGCTGAACGATGTCACAGCTCCAACATGGTTTGATGTCAGCTGGAGGTAGCGAAACATTTACTGTCATCAAACAGACACCTTTTCCAATAACTCCTTGAGGAAAGTTGTCTAACCTGTTGTTTGAATTTTTCTGGATGTATTATTCGACTCTTCAAAGATGCAAGCTTCTGTCCTGCTCCCTGTGACGACAGAACTGCCACTGTTTAGCATAATTTTGATGACACAATTATAGAATCAAAGCATTTATTACTTTCTTCTTGTTTTTCTTTTACACCATCATCAAACATTGTTGAATAGAAAGTGACAAATCATGGTAAGCTGCTTTGTTTTGATTCAAAGACATCACAGACAGTACAGTAAACACTGAGGGTCACATTAGCCTCAGATGATATGCACAGAAAAACACAGAGCTCTCATTCAAATCTTTTTATCCGCTAAGCCCAAAACTTACCCATAGTTGGCTTTTTGTGGTTGTTAATTTTGGACCTCATCCAATTAAATATGAGTGTAAACATTGTGCTTATTGGTGTCATCTTACTAAGAAATCTAGTTAGTTCCATAAATTTAAACAGATGTTAGAGAACTAAACTTAACCCTTTGAGCCCTGTGCCTGTTTCTTTTAGGCCTCTGCTCCAAAGTTGCACACCCATAATGAAATTAGTATGTTTCTGCTACCATAAGGTCAGTTTTAGTACTTTTACAGTCATAATACTTGTGAGACTTATTATGATGTGTGAAACTAAGTGAATGTGTGAGAATGAAATAATATGGCACATGCACAATTTTTTCAGGCTCACCAGAAAAAAACAACACACACTTGAAGTATTATTACGAAAATCCCTTTGGAATGATGGAGTTGCAGCTCTCAACCTCTATCAAATCAAAAAAAAATATCTGAACATCATCTTTGCAAAGGCCAACTCTGATAAAGTGCAGCAGGAAAATTCAGAGAGGTTTTCATACAGATGAAATGTCCATTTTGGTACAGTTTGGCACCATCTGTTGTCAAAGCCCCCCAAATGGGTGACCTCAAGTTTTAAAATAGGGATGGACATAATTAATCGATGATCGTTAGAATTTCATCGATGACATTATTTTTGAATTGATAAAACTAATGCATCTTTAGACTGGTGCTGAAGTTGTATGTGAGCGCATATTTTCCAGTGTAACCACTGAATGAATTTTTTTCTTTTTTTACTGCATTTTCATATAGCCTATAAATACTAAATTTAAATATAAAAACATTAATGATTAATCGAAAATCGATCGTTAATTCTCTCGATAATCGATTTAGCCTATTTTAAAAGCTTGATTAGTTTGAATCTGATTTTGGGTTTTTGCATGTTGGTTCACATTTATGACTTCTGAGACATTTGGTAGAGCTGATGTAACTTCTCTTCCTTCTGTTAAAAGTCAATAGACCCTAAAAAGTGGAGGCACATGTAGAGCAAACTATTATTATGAAAGATCCTGTTTTACTGAAGTTTGTAGGACAGGTTAAATACTGAAATGTGTTTAAACTTGTACCTTAAAAAGCAATCTGTCATACTGACATTTGACAATAACAGCCGAGTCATTAGATGCCCTTAGTTAATAGAAAAGTACTGTTTGTGCTTGTTTTCTTTTTTTCCAGAGACAATGCATTTGTTTGCTCACCCATTTCTTCAGCCTCTGGGGAGAGTCCACGAAAATGTTCCAGCAAGAGTCATTTGTGGCCTGTCCTCACCTTGAATTCTAATCAAATGTTTGCTGGCAACTGGCTTAAATCATTTGCGACACATACATCAATCAGTCCAGATTCAAGTGTCAGTTCTTGAATTTAAAAACCAAATTACCCCTATTACACATCATTTACCCACTCCTAGTGAGCACAATTTCAATCATCA
Source organism: Atherinosoma microstoma (assembly GCA_037177055.1). Lineage (NCBI taxonomy): Eukaryota > Metazoa > Chordata > Actinopteri > Atheriniformes > Atherinidae > Atherinosoma > Atherinosoma microstoma. The sequence continues at coordinate 13,933,527 of JBBBVU010000015.1, read as the reverse complement.
ACTCACACTGTGCTAATTGTAATTATGGGGTGGATTCAATTGATTCAAATTGCTAAGGAGGCAAGTTGGCATGATTCTAGTCTTTACTTAATTCAAGCACCGGTTCCTTCAGTGACTTCTTATATGGCTAAACTAAGATTTCTTCATCTTCTTGTCATCACGAGCAGAACATTAGTGGAAGAACTTGAGCTCAGAGGTTTTTTTTTAAGTCTCTGTACAACATTAGTATCGACTTCCTCACTGCCCATTCACTGTGCATGGGACATGAAAGCTGCTTTTGGTTCTGTGTTGACGCAGCCCTCCTTCTAGTTTGTCTCTATCAGATGAAGTGTGACAGCTTTGACAAGTAAATCTTTCTCTTGATGTGTCACTGCTTTCATTTTTGATTGGAAGTAGGCGAGTGTTTATGTGTGCATGTGTAGTAGTGGGGAGATTTCTTTCACTGTGACAGAGGGGAGTGTCGACTAGCCTGATGTTAAGCTACTGATGATGCCAAACACATGCTGAGATTATCTGTTAATGTTAAGATAACATTGAAGGAAGTTACAGTGAGAGAGCAAACAACAGATTTGCAGATATATGTTGGGACATAAGGTCACATGTAGTTTGAGCCCAGTGTTTCTCTCTAACCAGCTTGAGCAAAGCTAGAGATCATGGGGGGGGGGGCACTTTGGAGCCAAAATAGAAACATTTTCCCACTCTGGATTATTTTGTATTTAAAAATGGGAAACAGCTGAGATTTAAACATATTGAACTGCGCTGTCTACAACAACATTTTCCATCTGTAGGCATATGCTAAACATTTTATATCTTCAGGCTGTTAAAGATTATCACCACAACAGTAAGCCATTAAACATTTAAATTCTCAACAAAGATGCCAGCAACAACTAGAATAGGATTTATTTTAATCCCCTGCATGCTTGCAACAAAAGGATGAACAACATGTCAAGTGGGATCCAGCTGTTTCACCTCTGGGTCATTTCTTTCTCGTCTCAGTCCTTCAATGTGTCTCTCCAAAGCAAATGTGACAGACAAAGAGATAACAAGATCTGCTGAAGAGGATGATGAAGTACTGTACTGTTGATGCTCCAGTTGAGCAGACATTTGCACCATTCTTGACTCATGTCACTTCTCCTCAAACACTTCATGTGTATAGGTGAGAAATCAAAGCCTCATTTGTTGAATCTGTGTTGTTCTTTTCAGGATTATCAAGGGTCAGGGCATCGACATCAAGAGCCTCAGCTCCAGATCAGTCCTCACAGTGACCAACATGACAGAGGATCGTTATGGGAACTACACATGCGTTGCCACCAACAAGTTAGGGACGGCTAATGCCAGTGTGCCTCTTATTCGTAAGTTTTCATTCTACCTGCTTGGGGCTAAGTGGAGTGGTGAGGTGTGAAGAAGGCTGAAAGAGTGTTGTGAATGTCAGTGAGAGGTTTTTTTTGGCCTCAGAAGCGTTTTCCTTCTTGCTGCAGGTTTCTTGTTTTAGGCTAAGAAAACAAAAACTAAACTCAGAGCAACAAATGGGTGCTAAAAAATCACCAGTTGAAGTTGCTTTTCATATTTTCTACTCAACGGTTCTGTAAATCTGTCATCTGCTGTAGTTGAGTCTGTGTGTGTGTGTGTGTGTGTGTGTGTGTGTGTGTGTGTGTGTGTGTGTGTGTGTGTGTGTGTGTGTGTGTG
>JBBBVU010000015.1:13913249-13926875 GCA_037177055.1 Atherinosoma microstoma | reverse complement strand
TGCATGCAATCACATTTCTTTTTTATTGAGAGCACTCCACTTGTCCCGAGTCCTATACTGTATCCATTTGATATTCATACTTTGTTAGTGCCCCCGGTTATTTTGTCCACCTGCTGTAACTGCCAAGCTGCAAAAAGAAAAAAAGAAAAGAAAAAGGTGTCCAGGGACCAGGTCTCCCTCAACGTTTTAGAACGAGAATGGGTGGATGAGAAAAAAAAATCAATTTAATATATTCAGTAATGAAATATGAACAGGTGAATTAAATTATTCACTCGCTTGAGCAGCACTCTCTGATGATAACATTGTCCCTAGTAGGCCAAAGACTCAGAATACAAAAAGATATTTCTGTAGAGTTGGCAATTGTCAAAGGAGCACTCTGCTCTCCTGTTTGTGTATGCACAAAGAACATCAAAGGCTTGTCTCAGATTCTCAAATGGATGATCTTAATGTGACACTAGCGAGACCTCAAAGGCAGAGCGGCAAAGAAACCCTCAGAATAGACAGAGGAGGCAGCTTCCTGAGCTGCCACCCCCAACTTTTTTCCCTCTTCCATTCCATCTCTTTATCTCTCCTTCTGTCTCTCTATCATGGCTTTGTCTGCCTGATTCTCTTATCTCATTCTCTTGTTCTCTCCATCTTTTCTCCTCTCTTTCTTTCTTGTCGCGCATTCTTCCTCCCTGTCAGTCAGTTTTACTTTCAAAAAAACATTTTCAATCTGACTTTTCTCTCATGATCTCCACTAATGGAAGAGAGGCCAGTTGTGCAGTTGCTTTTAACAAGTAATGGCAAGCAATCGCCGCAGCTCAGCTCACCGCTATACGCTGAGGCAAAGAACCAAACCCAGAGGTTAGATTTCACCATGGGTGACTTTGGATTGCTGTTTCAGAACCCATCGATAGCTATTGATGGGTAAGATGTGATGGAGAGAAAGAGGCATGCATATTTGATAGCACTTGATAAACTGAGGGGAATTTTAAGTAGCAACACAATGTAGGTGGTATTTCATTAAAGAATTGTGCATTTTTGCCATTGCAAGAAGAAGATTAGTAGAACATGAACGTTAAGTGGGGGTTGTCCCCTTCAAAAACAAGGCATCCACGAAGTAAACAGAGACATGAAGTGAAATACAAAGCATTCGAGGCTCAGTTTCACTGCTGTCTTGTCAAGCTTTTAAAGTTGAAAGGTCTTTACCCTTCAGCAGTGTAAATTCTTTTTGTCTTCAACTAACATATTCACTTTAAATCAGTCCAGGAAACGGCTTTCTATTAATGCTGATGAGATGAACTGTGACTCAGAAAAAAACTGCTCCCAAGGAAAGTTAACACATTTGCCTTCAATTTGGATCAGCCACAGTGAGTTTGGATTCTGTTTCAAACCAAATGAGGAAGAGAAACAGAATTTAAATCCTTAGTTTGTGCTGCTGTTATTCACATGGTAGATTCTGACTAATCTCTTTCCTTTTGAAATGAGTTGGTTTCCAGAGTCTTTGCTGTCTGCTGTCTTCTGCAAGTTATTTTAGACCACTTAGGTGTTCTTGCTTTTGATCAGTCAGTGATCGTGAACTCTTTCAACTAAGTACCACTTTAAGCTCTGTGTTAAAAGGTTTGGGAACACACAAACTGGGCTTTTGTAGAGAAAGAGTATACAGCTTCTGCCTTTCTGTGTTGGAGTAATATGTGCATTTTCAAATGTTCCCGTGTGCGAGAGTGCACAAATCTTTTCATACGTTTTAAATAACACAGGACCCGATGTTATTCAAAACAGTAAAGTGGAGAACCTCTTGTCACAATTGGCTGTACTTATGAACAGTTGCTAAGTGACAAAAGTGTATCTGAACTGAGCTGAATAAAATGTATGAATGAAAGATTCAAAGCTTAGGGATAATTGGTCACGCTTTGTTTTCAGGTGGATGCTTGTATTTCATTTAGTACAACCAGAGCTTCCACAGGTGTAGTCTGTGATATACTTCAGTGTCAGTTTGTCAGTCTTGTCTCTATTCCCACATAACTGGATCAATTTGAAAGTGCATATAGCAGAAATGTGGTGGCAACTGTTGAGGTAGCAGTGTAATCTGAATGTGAAGAGTTCTTTTCCAAAGCGCTATAAATCCATTTTAACAGTGGCATGAAATGTTGATAGAGCAGTCAGTACGTTCACTAAACAGCAAAATGGCATGACAAGCTCTTTTTTTTTTAAATTTGGCTTCTATAGCAATTTGGAAAAGACCTCTACATATTTAGATTAGGATTGGATTCATGCACTTCCTTAAGAATATTATGCTGGTTTGTCTACCTAATTGAATTCAAGCATGCAGTCATCATTTCATATTTTTTTATTAACATTTATTTGATTTTGATTTTAACGAGTGAACGTGAGTAAATACAGAAAGATTATCTATATGTTTGTGCCAATAATACATATCACTAGTCTCCTTTGCAAAAGCTAGCTGATTTTGCACAGTCTCTGATTTTCATTTTGCACAATTTGACAAAGTAGTTAATAGTGAATTGTGCAGCACAATGAACTGCTGTCAGTCAGTTCAGGTCACATATAAATGCTGAGGTTTCAGTGTTTGATGTCAGACTGCGTTTACTCAGCAGGAGCCTGCTGCTTTTATGCTTCTGTACTATTCTCTAAACATGTTGTACATGTTGTCTCTGCGCCAGTCAGCTAGCTGCTAATGAAGGCTGTGTCCTGGTTTACTTTCTTTGCTGTGATGTTGCTGTTCAGTTTGTGCTGAGCATGAACCACTGGCATCCATAGCTTCTCCATGTTTGGAGGGGGTATTGTACAGCTGTCTGCTGAGTTTCCTGTCATGCCACTGACAATTTTTTGTTTATTTTTTTCTTACTCTTTTACATTAGTATTTTTCTATTAGTATTAGGCTCATGTAGCATTTGACTTAGATTCATGTTGTGTGATATTTGGCAATTACCAAATACTTGCTTTGCTGCTAATGCCAAAATGATTGAAAATAAATAATTAAAACTTCACTGCAGTCTGATTCATCGTGTTTCATACTTGGAGTAGTTTGAAGGTTTTTGGTGGGTTGTTTTGTTAGCTTCTACATCCTGCTTGTCCTACTTAGATCAAAGCTAGTGTTTATTAAATAGGTGAGTTTTAAAAGAGGAGAGAAGGTTTTTCGTACTTTAAGGTATGTGGTTTCTGTACAATGTATTGCTACACTGTAGCTTCCTTCAGTCAAAATACTATTGGTATCTTGCTTTGAATTTATTCCACTTTAATCAATATTATTGAACTATATGTCAGATAAGAAGGTTCTCATGAAATTAAGTATAAATTATAACATGTGGCCACATCTAATAAGTTAGGCGCATCACTGGTTAGACTCTTCCTTGAAGCACAACCCTGTTGTATGCTCATGTTAATGCAGCCAGTCGTCTGAAATCCATCGGTTTTAACTACAACATGCTTGTTGCAGCATTATTAGTCTTAGGATTTAGCTGTCTCAGTATAACTCCAACCATTACTCAGATTCATTGACAGCTTCCTAAGACAGTTAGATCATCACATTCCAACTGTATAATTTTCAGCGATTCCTAACCATACACTGAGTGTAAGAGGACTGACTGACTGATGTTTTCACAACGATTGACTATTTCTTAGCAATGTGGCAATGATTAAATACATTTTATGTTTTTATTTTATTAACCTTTATTTATACAGGTAGTCTATGCATGTCTAACCAGTATGTCTTTGGATAAGTACAGCCCATCCCCAAAAAAGATTGTTCCAACAGTCAAGGGTTGCCACGATACAGAGATTTCAAACTTTATATCGATACTAAGGATGCTCAATATTCGATACTATAGAGGGAGAAAAATCAGTCAGACCCCCACAAAAATACCACAATCTAAACAATACAACCAAAATATATTAATGAATATCGTTAACAATGTAAAATCAATACAGTGATTTAAAGCTCTATTTGTTCTTGCAAAGTTACAGTCTTCTCAGATTGTTTGATCATTGGTGCAAAAAAGAAAAAAAAGAAAAAAAAGAAAAACTTCAACCACTAGTTAGTGAAGTTATTTACATCTCATTTACATTTGTGTCCTTTTCTTCACAGTGTTGGGGGGGGGCTGCCACTGCAGTGCCTGTTTAAAATGGTCAGAGGCAGCTGGTTCTTTCCGCGAACTAGCAACGGCAAAGTGGCATTAAAGTATCGATACCAGAGCTAATTAATATCTAACTAGATATTACATTTAAGTACAGAATAGTATCTGATAATCGTTTTCTTTGTCAACACTACCACAGTCGTGCATAGCGGTGGCAGTTTCAAATATCAGTATTGATACTAAATCTTCACACATCTTTTCAAAAACTGAAGGAGCTTTCTTTTCTGTACTGTAAAGCAAAGATTAAAATCATCAAAAGAATTAAAGCATAGATTAAAATCATCAAAAGAATTAATTCACCAGGAGAAAATCAAATGTACATGAACGGAGTTTAGATCTGAATTAAATCTGAATCTGAAGTAAAAGGTGTGATGTGTGAAGATGGCTATGGAAGAAGATGCTCGTGCATTTTGACTCATGGAGATCATTTTTGCTAAGAAAATTGGGAACATTTTGATAAGTGAAGATGCACAAAGCAAAAAAACTCTGAAACCCAAAAAGACTGAGATATATGATAAAGGCAAAAGGTCCTTCTCCAAAGTATTTTTCAATCTATTTTCACAACTTAAGCTGCTATTTTTACCATTATGAATTTAAGTGAACTTGTAGTTTTACTGTGTATGTAAACCACATTTGTTTTATGAATTTAGCTGAGGTATAACAATCACCAAATTGGCAATCTATGTTCCCACTCCCTATTTCATGTACTAGCTAAGTGAACTCAAATAAAAAGACCAAGACTGTTCACTCCAATTTTCTGTGGAGTCCACCAGCTTAATTGGTCAAGCTCTTATCCCCCAGCCCACCTCGGCTTAGCCCTGGAGGAGATTTTCTCCACCTGTTCCCTCTTTCTTCATTTCCTTCTTTCCTCTCTCCCCTCCTCCCTCAGAGCAGTAATCGGAAGAGACTGATGAGGAAGAAAAGAGCTACCCTCACTCTCTCTGTCACCGCTCACCATCCCTCAGGCAGGAGAGAGACTGCTGGCTACTGGGTTAATGAACGCTGTATTCATTTGTCACGCTTATCAATCACTGCATGTGTAGGTGTCATTTTGACACGTCTTCTCATCTGCCATTGTTGTTGATGATGTTGTTTATTCCCACACCGTGTGATTGTACCTGAGTCATAGAGCAGAGAGCAGGAAAAAAAGGAGCTAAAGGTGAAACGTGAAATGTCGGTGAGTGATAAGAGTTGAAAATTTTAGGGTGGTATGCTATAGCCATGTTGGGATTATATGTTGCTATCATTTTTTAACTAACCCCCCCCCCCCCCCACCACCACCCCTTTTTCTGCATTGCTTATCTATCTAGAACCCTGTCCTGTCTTTATTTAGTTGCTGATTGTGTTTCTGTGTTAAACTTATAACAGGAAACAAAAATTACCCTGACATCTTTTTGGGGTTTTAATTTCTTTATTTTCCCTGAAAGCATACTTACATTATTGCACCATTTACCTTACATGTAAATGCCTACATTTCCATATTTAAGCCATCAAAAAACCCATTAACATTTTCCAGTTTCATGGCAATGAGGAATTGTTTGGTATTGAAGCATAGTGCTCATCCAGAAGCCCAACGGGCAAAGGACTTTTTATGCACCCACACCACACCCACCCTTGCTGAGTCTTACTGGAAACAAGATGCACCGCTTAGGATGTTCATCTTTGGACGACTCATCCCAGTGTGCACCCACAAGCTGGTACATACACCGGCTAGTATTAAAATATCACATGGAATGAATAACTAATTAGCTGGCTCACAAATAAACACAGCTTTCAACACCAACTGTTCCATAACGGTGAAGGCAATAAGAGAGGCAAATGGTTAAGAATAGCTGAACAGTTCACACAAGGAATGTGTTTCTGCATGAACAATAACTTGAAGTCAAATGGAGTAATTAAGATTAGTGACACCTACAATGGCTCGGATTAAAGTCCAAGTTTCTTCACAGCATGTCCCCATGTTTTAATCAAAGATGAAGAGTTTGCTGCACATGAGCACAAAAAATGTATTTTCTCTAAGTTTTAAAGAGATTTTGTGATTGGGATTATTGACCAAGCAAGTAATTCATTTTAACTCTTTTTTTTTTTTGCTTCAAGATGTCAGTGTATGGATTTTATCACAATTCTCCTTTTGTGAGTAACAAGTCCCTATCGCTGTCCGTATAGCCACCAGACCCTAAGATGTAAAATTGATTTGTTCACTTTTAATAAGAACTCCATGATATGCTTGTAATGACCTACATTCTGAGCAGGACCCCACATGAACATTAGTTTCTACAAATCATGTCAGATAAATCTCTTGCGTTGTCCTGTCTACATAGAACAAAGAGAAAAGCAATCCATGAAATGAAATAGCTGTGAAAACTAATGTGTTTTATCTTGAAATTGAGCAGGCTGTGCGAGCGGTTGGATGGCACATACAGAACGCAAAATGATGTGTAGCTCTCCTTAACGAGAGAAAGAGTCCAAGTGAGTGTGGCGCTACAAGGGGAGAGATTGCATGTCGAAATATATGTTACACAGTAATGGAGGAGTGTCTGAGAGCTCATGAAATGATTCACTGGTGAATTCATGCTCAAGTATTAATCAGATAGCACCCGCTTGCCTTTTTTGAAGAAGGAACTGAAAAGAAACTGTCTTCACTATCAGCTCCCCCAGGAGTTCTTAAAGTAGAAACATTTTTGGAAGAAAAGATGAATTTGACCATTTCCTCGTGAACATACTACTGGAAAAGGCATATCATTTCAAGTGTGAACACTGATTCCCATGCAACCCTCCCCTTTCAGATAGAATGATGAAATCAAATGAAAGCAAATGTTTTTGTTGGCATAACAGTGGTCTGTTAAACAGCAACACAGTCATTACACAGTTGTTAGGACACTTCAGAAAAGCGACACGGAGTACTATGCAGACCTCAATGTACCTCTTTTGCTCTACAATCGAAAGTGGCCACATTGAGTTCCCATGTAAATGGATTAAAAGGGAGAGTCTAAGTGTGCCTCTGCACTATTTTTTCTGGCCTAGATACAGCAGCTCACTGCACCAGCTTATAAAGTAATATTCTTTTTGGAGTGAATACATGTGAAGTGTAATCGTGGCTGCCATGGTTTCCCTTGTGACAGATAAGCTCCTCCTCCACCGTAACACCTTTTAGAAGAAGGTGACTTACTATGTACAGTGGTATGAAATTTAAATGACTATTAATAATATTACTGCAAGTATAAGTCACACTGCTAACATGTCATAAACACAAACCTGAAGATGTTATGAGCCCAACCATTACATCACTTTGACTTAAGCTCTCCTGGTGAGAGACAGCTTTACTCTGCCAAACATCTCAGACTCAAGTGAGTCACTGCAAGCCTTCTCTCAGCCTAACCCAAGTTAAGTGTTTGTTTGCACAACAGAAAACTGTGTTATTTACATATTTCTTAAACACTTAATATTCAGTGAGCAGTAGTGTTTACAATATAGTGATGTGTTTATATCCAGCTAGAGACAGCAAAATATGTTGGGACATCTTAACTGCAAATGTGACCAAGTATAAGATCCATTTCAAGAGGAAATAACTTGCATTCAGCCTCAGTTTGACACACCAGATTGAGCATTTCTGGGTGTCGAACTATTCCATCTCTCAAATGCCACCAGTGGCTCAGCCTGAAATGAGTTCATAAGGTAATCAGATTGAGACTCCGAGTTCCCTTCTCAGAGGGATCAAACAGACTATATGTTCCCATTTTTGGTTCATTCTGCAGTCAGTTCATACATCCTAAAAAGGAGGGTGGAGGGGGGGGTGGTAGACTATGCTTCTGTCTGTGGAGAAGGAAGATAGAATTAAACTGATGTGATTTAAGATTTACCCAAGAAAGGCTGGGTGCTACCTGAGAAATGGTGCGAGGGTGTGCCTTCAAGACAAGGGGGAAAATATGCAGTTTACCAGGAGTGTGATTTCACCCAAACACAAAATCGCCACAGAGTTCTGAAGCAGCTATAGCTCCAGGGTTCATCTCAGTTTCTTGTCTCAGCTGTAACTCATGCAAATCTGAGACAGCTGGGGGAATAAAACAAGTTGTTTATGAGCATGTGGAAGCTGCATCTTGCCACAGAGACATCAGTCCTTAATGCATGGGGAGGATTTGTCTCCATTCCCTGTCCTTTTGTCCTTGCATGCGGTTTTCTTTTTGTTTTACGTCTCCATTCTGTTAATAATACATGAATGTCCTCTTTCCCTCCCCCTCCCTCTTCCCCCTCCTCTCCTTCCCTGTAGCAATTATTGAACCCACCACCACTAGTGCTGTCTCAAGCCCAGGTCAGTATATGTCACCATGCTGTACACCAAATTAGTAAAGAGGTCTGCTGCCTCGTAGTATCCAGAGCCAAAACGCTCCCCTCCATCTTGATTTATTCCAATTGGCTGGCTGGAATGCCTGCTGGGTGTACAGCTTCATTTTATGTCCTTTATTTATTTTATTTGCTTTTTTTTTTTTTTTTTTTTTGTTAATTTTGGATTGGCTTCTACAGTCTGGCAGCCTGTGTCATCACAACACCCCGCCCCCTTCCTTTCATTACAGCCTCCACCATCACCCCCACTTGGAGCAAATGATACTGTCATCAAGTGGCTGTTCCATATTCCTTTTGGGTCTGATGCTTTTCATATTACTGATGGCTTTGTCTTCTTCTCTTTCTGGCTTTCTCACCACCACTCTCCCGCAGTATACATCAAGGGCAGGACACTGTTAGTGGCAAAGGACCTTGGTTTGTTGCTTGTAAGATGGAATCTATGCTGTCCTTGTACTTTTATCAGTCCTTTTCTGTCCACTTTTGTTTGTGTCTCACTTTTCTTATCCTCTTCTCTCTACTTTTTCCTGTCTGTTTTTTCCTCTTTTCCGGAACAATCAGTTGGCGCTCTGCCACTCTCTTTAACCTGATCTCCCGCTAGTGCTGTTGTCAGTGTTACACAGTCAATGTCGCCCTTGTTCCCACTCCTCGTTGTATTCTGCTGCTTCCACATTCCAGCCCAGAGTAATCCCCTCTGCCAGGTTGTCTTTTTTCCTTCTCAGTGGTTTTAAGCAAGTCACAGAATGTAATCGCTCACGCTGGTTACATTATTTTTTGCTTAATACTGTTCACATGCAGAATGACGTCCAGACATGCACACACAGGCACACTTAAAGGCTCTTTTTGGTTCTGCTGACACTGAAAAGAAAACAGTATTCAATAGCTCATCCTTGTCCTCGTGAAGATTCATTTTGCACGATTATTTTTTCAAACTTGGCTTTCAGCTCTGTGGAAAGGCATCTTTCTCCACCTGTCTGTCTGAGTCAAAATATAATTATACATGGAGATTCTGTCTGATAAGTTAAAATAATCTCAGCAACAACAAATGGTCCTGGCATGGCCCTGAACTCTCATTTGATGGAACGCTTGCAGAACAAATGACAATTTCATGGTCCAAAGGAACACCAGTGGGTTCAATCGTGGAGATAAACTCACTCAGCGAGCCACTGTTGTGTTTGAAGTAAAAAATTTTGATGGCGCTCTCACTAAGTAGCTCGGTAAAGGGAATTATTTTAGATCTCTGTAAATAGCTCTTTGTTTCAACCATTGTGTAATTGATTTTGAATATGAATTCTAACAGGTTTTTAGCTGTTTTTATTCCACCTCTGAATGGGTTTGGAAAGATGTGGTCCCAAAATAAAACACAAGTATTGAGTCTATAAGGTTACTGAATCAGAATATCTGAAGCGGAAAAAATGCTCATCCCCCACAGCACTTACTGTGTACTGTATGTTTCAGCCCATTGATCAAGAGCAAATGACGAAAAAATTGAATTACAAAGAGAAAACAATGTAGGAATAGGAAACATCAGTCACTCTGCTTTTTATTGCCACTCGTACATGAATAAACATAATCTCAAACTGGCTAAAATACTGTTTTGAAAGTTTTTTTAGATCCTATTTTCATTGTAGATATTGGGTTGTGTGTGTATACTCCAATTTTATTTTAATACAACTGCACACATAGTTGTTGTACGATTTGTTTTCTACTCAAGAGTCACTATTTAAGGGCATGTTTCTGAAAACACATGATGTTATCATACTGAAATAAAGAGTGTTTACTTGGAAGGTGTCAAATCTTTATCAAAAAAGAAAAGAGAATTATTTATGAGGCCGTATTTCTCACAAAAATACATATAAATGTGGAGTCTTGCAAACTTTACTACTTACAAATAAAATACACTGTTTCACTCCTGACAACCTTTTAATACTCCTATTCACAAACTTTTTTTTGATAATCATGAAGCACCAACCCCCTCAGCCTGACGTTATATGGACTGCTCAAACAACACTGCTCTCTTCATAAGGGGAAACAGTGATAATGACTCTGAGGTCCTTATTCAGGGAAAAATTCTCTAAAGATTTTTAAGAGAGAGTTTTTGTGGGAGGCAAAACTGATAAAGACGAGCACTGTAGTCAGACTGGAACTGAACAGTCTGGAGGAGGGAACATGGAGGAGAAAATTGATCACTACTCTGAATAAATCCTCCTACCTACGATGATGAACCGTGGCAGATGGACATCACATTCAGCCACCAGCTCATCCCACCAAAGAGCAAGACAGAGCACTACAGCCGATAATTTGTGCCCATTGCCATCAGATGCCACAGTAGCGACTGTGACCACAGCCAAAGCCAGCTGTGCCCCTCACCTCCATTAGACTCCCACTCAGCCAAAACTGTCCCACTCATTGCTCTCTTCAGATTCAGATACAGTGACCAATTTATAATACCAGCCATTATTAGCAATATGACAGAGAACTCTGGGGAAATTTGTTTATCCATCTTGTTGCAAAGATAAACTGATCAGTACCACTATCGTGTCTGTGCGCACTGCACACAAAGACTGGAGGTATTTTTTGGCTTGACAAAAAGGCCACAGTGTAACATTATGAAATCATAGTCAAATTCTTGTTGATCAAAGGACATGAGGTCAATTGTTGCTCCACTGACCAATCACAGCATGCTGTCTTTGGGCATGGTATGATTTGACTTACAGAAACAAGAATATAAACAGTCTTGTCTTTAGAAAAACTAAAAAAGAAGAAAGCAGGAGAGTCTGCCCCGTCCTCTTTTGTAGGAAGCCTCAGTGATGCATGTCCAGCCTAATCTGTTGTCCATCTCAACCCCTCCACTTCCTCTACCAGGATAGGGTGAGGGTTAATTCACTAAATATCACAAGTGTGTTCTGTTAGTTGTTGTTGGTCTGATGCTGTGTAGCATGAAATGCCATAAAGCTCATTGTTATATCATTTGTAGAATTCGTTAAAAGCTTTGTGTAAAAGAAAAAGACTAAATGTGGTCAGAATTTGTCACCTTTATACAATAAGATGGCTTCCCTCACTTTTAATCTTAACGCTCAAATAGGCCACCCATCTTAACACTTAGCTTTGCAATCACTATGGAATCATGACAGCAAATTTCTGTTATTCCAAAAAAAGATTTTTTAATTTTATAATATATACAGCATATTACATATTATCTTAACATTGGTAATATCACGCTTTCAAAAAGTTAATTTGATCAAGCATATGCTTGCTGTACAAGATTAAAGATCAGCTTCATTACAACAGAAGATTATGTTTCAACCTTTGAGAAATTAATCCTTAAAGTGACAAATCAGCACAACAGTAATAAGGCTGAAGAAGAATGAAAACATGGAGGGCTTTGTGTCCGGAAGAAACGTCCAGGAAATTTCTTCATGTGGTGGAAATCAAGCTAAACACCTATATGCACACCAAGTCAAAAACTCCAGAAAAAGTGAAATGTCATCCACCTACACATAAACATGTCACTGAGTCAGCATAGAAGTACAAATGACTGTGTGGCTGCACATTCAACTAACGTACATAGCTTTTTGTGTTTAATATTATTTTACGTTTGTTTGTTTTTTTGCATTTTAATATACCTTCACCTTTTGATAGTTAAATCTGACCTCCAGAGTTGATTCCATCTCGTTTGTTTTCTTTACTTGTTCTTTCTTAACTTATGAATATTACACATATGTTCACACCTGCATGGTAGCCAAGACAGAAACCAAAACCATCTGTCCTGGAATTTAACAGTTTTTAATCCAATGCACCTTTGAAAGTTTACTCTGCTGATGTTGAAAAAAAAATAAAAAAATCACAATGACGATTTTAAGCTTGTTTTATCTTTAGCCTACAGATTTATATGTATTTGCCAAAGCATAAAGTACTGCTCTAATACTCTAAAGCAGCTGGTCTGGTGCCATCCTGTCATCCCAATGAAATGTAGATCTGTGATAATAGCATACGCTCCCACAGGCCGCCACTTCTGTTTATTTACGCAAATCACCTGATGGTAGGAAACCAGTGTTCTCATCACTGTGCTGAGGCATGGTGTACAGCACTGCCAGTTAAATGAGCACTATGTGCATTATACATGATGTGTGGGGCTGTTATTTTCATGTCATGTTAAATTTCAACTAAATAAAATTTAGACTGCCTGTGTGTGGTTCAGTGAAGGTAAAGTAGTTTCACTGTTTGACTCCTGTATTTATTCTGCTCTCATGTATATGATCTACTTGATCTCAGATGTGTATCTGATAGAAGTAATTCCAGAGAAAATACAGCAATTCATGGAAGTCTGGCATGTGAACTCCTCATGTGATGTGTCCTTGATCCAGTACGAAGCTTTTTGACATCAGAAAAACAGGTCAATGACCCTATGAATTGTAAAGAGGAACATAAAACATCCAAACAGAACAAAACGTGAGAATATCAAAGTGGCTCTCTGAAAATTGAGTTCTTCCTGCATTGCATGTCGAGCAGATAATCAGATGAGGATTTCTTTGTATAGATGTGTTGAAGATGAACATTTCACCAGCTTAATGAAGATCATTCTCTGACTGATTTAGAGTGAGGGTGGGTCGCATATCTTTCTTTATTCAAGGTCCAGGGCACAACATCAAAGAGATAATCTACCTTATTAAGTATTCTTCCGAAGTCCTCCAAACTTTAAGTCACTCGCTCAGCTCCCCAAGGCTCTGAAAGTTGTGCTAATCAAATTATTTTTGCAAGCGTGTAAAGCTTCTTTAATCAAAGAATATATGGCTAATTTATGTGGAAAACTGGGGTAATGTCTTCTTTGGAAGATCACTACAAACAAGGATAGATTATGCTTATATCTTTTTTTATCTATTTATTTATGTGTTTTGTTATTTTATATTGGTACAAGTTAGACCTCAAGACATTTTATGTTACACTGCACAAGGCCATCTCCGTAAATTAACATATTTTGCCCTTAAGATTTAAATGAATATCCTCTCTTGAGCGTCACTTTATAAATAAAAGACTAACTGAAACGGTAAGAAGCATATATCTATATATATATATATATATATATATATTATATATATACTGATGTTAAAGATACCGTTGCATTTTCTATTTTTCGCTTGCATACATA
>JBBBVU010000015.1:13866426-13891025 GCA_037177055.1 Atherinosoma microstoma | reverse complement strand
TCTGCCCATTGCAGCTAAGTTAATGTGTGTTAAAATGCAGAGCATTTTATGTTAAACTCAATTCACAAATACCACATCCAGTATGATTTGTTTGGGATTTGTGGTTTCAGCAAATAGCTGAAGTCTGGCTGATGTTACATTAACAGATTTTGGGTGTTTGTGGTATTTCCTCAGCGCTTTTACCTTCTCAATGCAGAATAACTTGATGATGCTTTGATTTTGTCCAGCTCTTCACCTTCTCATAATTTTTAAACATTCTAGCTAATATTGAGTTTATTTTTCTCTTTTTATGTCATTGGGTTCACTTCATTTGTAGTATTAGAATTAATTGTGTTCGTTTTGTTCTTTGTTTAATTATAGAAATGTTAAAGTCTGTCTTATTATGAACCTATAATAACATTTTTCATGAAAAACAAACACTTAAAAAGTGTTCATCAAAACTGGCACACCTCAATATTAAATATAAAGTTTAAGGCAAAAAGGGTGAAAAAAGACATTTTTTCTTTCTGAATAGAGCAGCAGTGTATATGTGATGGTAATAAACATAGGATGGAAAAGTAGCACACACACAATGCTTAATAAACAGTGATATTCCATTGAATAACAGTGCAGTACAACACTTAAGATGGCACTCGGCACGATGCTGCATTGTCACTGTTCCATATTTCAGCATGATTCATGATCTTTGTCAACAGTGACTGAGGTTCAGGGGCCTAGCATTTGTTGTGCATATGATATGTGGGTGACAAAACTGCTGTCGATGGAGATTCTGGAGGGATAAAAAAGGAGGGAACAAGGGCGAGAGAATGAGAGCGGCTCATACTTCAGCATGCTATTTAAAGCTAATGGCTCCAGTCCAGAGTCAGAGGAGAGAACCTGGAATTGTTATTTTCATACGACTGGCTACTGCTTGGGAGGCTTTAGTTTTTCATTTCAGTTCTGTTACAAAACAGTAATTGAAGCGTATCGCTTTCATCTCCACTTATCTCCTCTGCTCCTCTCCCTTTGGAGCGCTGCTTGTCTTCCCAGCATTTGCGCATCTTGACACTGTTGGTTTCTCTATGATATATTGTCTGGAATTCTGGTACGTCATTGTAGCTTGCAGCTGATATACATGGCAATTAAATTCAAACCCCAAAGAGGTGCAGCTCAGGCAGACACCCCCTCCTCCTCCCTTCTCTTTTCTTTCTCATGTCCATTGCTACTGCAGCCTCAATCTCACACCCTTTTCAATCAATGTCTTTTACCCCCCCAGCTTTCTCCTCTTTTGATGCATCCCTTTTTCTCCACATATCTGTCCTTCTTCTGCACTAACTTTCTATTTGTCTGTTTCTTTCTCTCCTATTCCCTTCATGTTGATGAGCAGAGTGACGGTGTTGCAGGCAGTTCCTGGTTGGGGAGTTAATTAAAATGGCAAGTTACAACCCACACCGTCAAAACAATGGAGGCCCCAGCTTTTTACAGTGACACAGGGCGATGTTAAAAGAGCCCAAACTCAAACGATGTGAGGAGGCAGCAGTACAGACTATACCCCTACCTCACTTAACACTTCCTCTCTTAAAGCACTCAGGGGTTTATTGTTATGCTCTCCAGCCAAGTCACCACTAACCATAGCAGAGAGCCAGTAATTACTTTGTGAGCTTCCTGAACTGCAACATGAAGAGAGTTTTGTACAATATATGAATGCGATTACTGCAGCATCTACTGAGCCAGAAACTGCGCTGACACTGATCAGATGAGAAACTGAAGAAGGGTGATAGTGACATCTGCCTATTCCCCACCTGGCACCTCACTCACACACACTCATAATCATAAACACACAACACAGATGCACACAAATTGATTTGTGTTAGCGTGGCTAGCACAATGCAATGCACTCAAGCTCAGGCAACTGTGGGCCGGCTGAGCAGGACAGGAGCTGTTGCTATGGTTACCATTTCTCAGCTCGCTCTCACAGCCCGGGAAAACTGTGTCATTATCCTGTACTCTGGACAGGAGGAGAAAGGACGGATACAAAGAGAGAGGATGAGGTAGAAAGGGGAGACAAAAATGAAACGGCAGAGACAAGGAGAAAGAGGAGAGGGTCCACAGTTTGCTTCGGGCAGACGTGCATCCAACTCTTACTACGTCATGAAAATATGCACCCTTTTGTGTTCCTGTATTTACATTTTTTTCCCCCTTTTTTTCCTCATTCTGTCCGTCAGGCGCACAATGGTTTTCAGTCTAACAGGTAAACAACTTCAGTGGTGCTAAGTAATGCCCGTAAATGTCAGGTAAAAGCAGAGCTGTCAGGGGATAATGGGATGATCTCCTTTGTCCCTCCTGTCCATGGTACCCCATCTGAAAATTGTACCAACAGCCTACTCTGTTGTGAAGAGATCCATTTCTGCATCAATTTTATTTATCTTAACAAGCCACCAGCATAAAGCACCCTGACAACAAACCCATGTATGCTCCTATTAGATAAATACATTGTCTACAGTCACAGTGATTTCCTTCTGAAGATATTCAACTAGAAGCCATTTCTATCCTTAGAAACACAAAGCTAAGAGTTTTGAATGTTTCACGACCTCATCTGTTTGACTGCAAGGTGTGTGGGTGTTTGTGGTTATTTAGCTGTTTTTGCAACGTGAGGTCCACATCAGAGAACTTACTGTACATTGTGAACTAATTACACGGCCATGTAAATAGAGGCGCCCCACTGATACGGGCTGTGCACCACATGATTTCCCCTGGTAGAGCAGAGCCTGTTTGCAATCCCTTGCTGTGCGCTGCATGCAGTTATGCATGTGACCTGTGCATGCTGACGGAGTGACTGTTTTGTAACCTGTGAGGTGAGCTTTATTGAGCTGCAGGCTAAAAGAGTGGGCATGTGATGGGGAGGCAGAGTATCCCCTCCAAATGACAGGCTGCCCTCTCCCTCTCTCCCCCGCCTGACGCAGCTCCTAAGAGAGACTAGTTCATATTACTGTGGCTGTCTGCTGGTCAGACAAACACAAATAGAACAAAACAAAGCCTCCTTCGATAGCAACGTGAGCAAGGAACTTGTGTAGCCCTCATTTGTTCTCCTCCGTACTGAAGGCTTCTTTGGACTTCCAATATAAAACAAAGGAAAGGGGGAATAAGCATTTTAACTTACAGCTGAAGACAGATGAGATGGAAGGTTTGTTGTTGAGGGTTTTTTTGACACTTTTTCAATTACTTCTCCTGATTACATCTCAAGTCAGGTTAAAGCTGGGATAAGGGCCAAAGCAGCTTGAAAATAGTGGCAGCTGGTGCTACCAATCACAATAAAAACAGTTTGTAAATAAATGTGGAAATGCCCAACAGGCTCATGGTTCGACTAAACATTATTTTTACAAAGTCTGACATGTTTCTGAAATAACCAGCCACCATTGCAGGAGCAGTAAAGATGCATTTAATAACACAAATGGAGAGGAAAGATGCACTTTCACTGAAATGGCTGAGCTGGACTAGGCCATCATAAAGTCAAATTCTGATAAGGACACATGACTAGGACTGGGCCCTGGTCATGTGTCAGGAACTGTAACCAATAAGCATTAAGATCTAGGGTGTGTGTAATTTTATGGCCCTAACCATGCATTTTTGAACATATAAATCTAAAATGTACATTTATTCTAACCATTTACTTTTAACTCCTAATTGTCACTATTAGTGGGTGGGAGAGAAGTAGAAAAGTATTTGCAGGAGTACAACAGAAGAAGTTCAGTGAAAGAACAGTGGAAAGGTTTGTGCAGCACAGGATTTGAAGAAGGAGGAGATTAACACCACCACCAACGGAACCTTTGTCCTACTCAGTAGTGTAAACATTGAGCATTAATGTTGTCATATGCAACAGGAATAGAAGCATCATGAATACCATGGCGAGATTTGTATGATAGTGGTGTTGCGGAAGGCAAACATAAATATCAAACAATTTCTGAGCCTTAAATTTGTTATGAGGGATTAATATTTCTGGATTGTAAATGTATAAAATGATGTCATCTGCATACAGTGAGACATGATGCTTTTTACCATTCATCTCTACAAGGATAATCTAGGGGTTTTGTCTGATACTAGCTCCTAATGGTTCAGTAATAACTGCAGACAAGAATGGTAAAGAAGGCTGCCCGGACTATTTCCATTGTGCATTAGAAAAAGGGAAGGAAACTTTTTAATCATTGAGAACATAAGAAGATAGGCAAAAATATATATTTTATCAATTTTTTGAAACAGGGGCCGAATTTTATTTTTGCTGTGGCTGACATATTTTGCTGTCATTATCTGGCATGAGTGCATGTTGATAATTGTTGGGCACTGAAATCTTTCTGACAGGATCAATATTAAGTGAGAACAACTTTAACTGATTAAGAACTGCATTGTAATAAAACTGAGGTATAATGCTCCTCAAAATTAAGTGTTTGAGATGGACTTAAGCCCCATTTCCACCAAGTGGTCCTGGGCCGTACCGGATGGGCCGGTGTTCAACATTTTGCATTTCTGCAGGTAAAAACTGGGAAGGGTGCCAAATTATCCGATCCAATTCCAATCATACCCACTGACCCTAAAGGGTGGAACTTGACACACTACAATATGTTGATTAGTGGGGGGGGGGAATCATCTCTTCCCACGTGACTTGGCAAGAAGAAAGCAGCAACAGTGCTGTGTTTAAATATACCATGGATTTTTAGTTGTTAAAAGCCACATGCTGAAAAGAAAGAGCACAAACTGCTGGATGTCCGCCGTTTTCCTCCTTTGTTTCTATGTTACCTTCTTCATCGTTGTTATTTAAGGAAGGAATTGTGCTGCCAAGACGTCACACTATTACGTAGCTGATGCATCTATTGCTATCCAGCTAATACCCTACCTACCATGTAAGGATATGGCTGGCTGTGGAAACGCAACAGGAGATCAAAAACCAAACCTCACCAAATTACTCCGTCCCAAGTCGGACCCCATGTTGAAAATGGGGTTTTGATTGTTATTTTAAGTCTATTACAAGACTATGGAAATAAATCGCTATAGAGACCGGTCTCTTCCAGTCTCACACGCATCATACCTTATAATATCTATTGTGTTGGGGATGTTATTACATCATTACAAAAGCTGAACGCTGACCGACTGATTCAGAGATTGACCATTTATTATGTGTGTGTGTATTTTCAGGCACTGTACTTATAAAGTTTTTGCCAGTGTACACACTATACAAAAATTTTATGACCCCTCAGGTTCATTATGTCACCTTTTGGCCTAATCTTTGTAATTTTGAGCAGATAAAACATTAAAATGTTGCTTACACAGAGAACATATTTGACCATGGCACACTTCACACATTATGGCGCCGGTGTATTTTATGTAAAAGGTCCAACTATGCAGCACCAGTCTCAAAAATTATTTTGTAAAGTTTCTTTTACCAGCGAACTCAAATCAACTACTAGAACTGTAATTGGCAATCTTGCCATCTCATTTCAAAGCCTCATACTAAGCTGACTGCAGATCTGGAAATGGTTGGTGAGTCAGAATGAAAGTGCAATCATAACTAATCAGAGCTTTTCTTTTTTCCTGCCCACAGCGCCCAACACTGCACCCTATGGGAGCACGGGAAGCGCGCATGTCCCGCTGGCCTGCCGATACCTGGTCCTGGCTCTCTCCTCCTTCATCAGCGTGTACTAGCAGAAGCCAGGCCAGACACAATGACTGTCGAGAGCATTTATGAATCCTTTTTGACATTGCTGATGGCTGGGATCCAATCTGGTGCAGTTTGTTGGAAAGCTGAGGTGGGAAAATGATCAGCTTCACTTTGTGTGGGGAGATTTTTTTCTTTTATTTTCTTTTTAGTGAAATTACTGTCATGTAAATAATATGATGTTTTTTTATTATTATTGTTATTATTATTTCCCCTTTCTCATGTTTTTTTTCCTTTTCTGATTGACTGACCACCTTGTGAATCAGTGCTCACCCCCACACCTCCTCCAATCATATCAACAGCCCCTGAACCTCCCAAATGAGTTACTTCACGCATCCTTTCCCTGCGAGGCGATGGCGCAAAATCTCCATCCATTTTGTACAAGGCTAAAAAGACGTAATTGTGCCAAGTCTCTCAGTACAGAAATTACCATACCAATGTTGTATTGAATGTATTATGGGCTGTGGAACAAAGGAAAGACATTTAGATTCCTAACTATACAAATTTTGATGATGGAGTGTGCTTAAAAATACAGAAAAAAAAGACAAAAAACTGAAAAAACAAAAGAACAAAAAAGGCAGGGTTTTTCTGGACCTGTTTTGTCATGATTACTCAGTAGGTGGATGAACAGTGTTGAAGGTGTGCTTTGTTGTATTCTGAAATGGGTCCCTCAGTTACTATGCCTGCCTAACAGCTTTGATCAGGCAGCCGTCAAAGTAGCAAAATATACTGTATTGTATCTTTATATTTTAATATAGTGTAGGCTTTTGTTTGAAAGTGGGACCAGCTTTTCTCATTCAACTAAGAACATTATTACAAATCATCACTTTGTACAGTATCAACAGATGAACATTGCAGACTTTTGTTTACATTTTTCTTTAAAAAAAAAACACTTCTAAAGTATGTTATTCATACTGTTTCTGAGTGAGTCCATGTATATGAATGTCACAAGAAACAGTTGCAGTTAAGAAGAAAAATCAGAGCCCAAGTTTAGCAGTTCTTAGGAACATGCCACCTCCAGTAGGCGTCGGGGCAGCGCGCTTTGTCTCTAAATCTGCTGAGCACCTACTGATGAATTTTTGGCTGAAAACCCACAGCTGCATAATGTAGTTCTTAGCTACAACTTTTTGGCATGATACTTGGATAACTGAAACTGAAGAAGCACCACTCTGCAGCATTGTTTTATTCCTTTATCAGTAAATACTCTCAGAGTCAAACCAGACTCCTTTTCATACTATGATCAACAGGACACAAGCTGAAGCTCATAAGCATGCTCATTATCACATCCATGGCACAGGGTGCTAACAGTTCCTCCAAGGTGAACAAATTTATCAAAACACTAATCTGCATCCATTAGAGTTCAGGCCAAATTAAGTAATCTATTTTGAACAGAAGAAAATCGATCCTTTTTTTGTTGACTGAAATTGACCATATCAAGGCTCAAAAGCAGTGCTACTGCTGGGTTTATTTCTTGTGTCAGCTTGACATACTCATTCTCAAGTATCTTCTATTCATGGTTGAAACAGAAATACTGCACTATAATGCCTTAATAGTACCATAGACATGAATTTACCTTCCTTCAAAAGGATACTTCCAGAAACTCTCAGTAAGATACAGTTCATTCATCTGAAATATAATTGATGATCGAGTGTTCATAAACCATGAGCTGACTTGCCTTTGAAATAAGGTACCGTACTCAGTAAACTGATGGCCCTCACAGGTACTTTTAAATATGTCAGATGTGTCTGATAGAAATGCTGTATTTATGGAGCAGGTCAACATGTTTGCCAGTGGTGTTTGGATATAGACTGTGTTATATTTTGCCCCCCAGTTGAGGGTTTAATTACTCGAGTTCACAGAGTATTTTCATGTGTGAACTTGTGACTGCAAATCTGTAGAACAATAGCCATCTCGGTTTAAAGACTTAAAGCACAAACACTGTCATTATTTTTGTGGTTATTCCTTTTGAGTTCTGCTGAACTTTTTTTTCTTCTTCTTCTTCTTTTTGTTGTTTGTACTGAAATTGTTCACGGCTTGTTTTACAAATTATGAAAATACTGCACCATATGATCTTGTTTAAATGTTAAGGTATAATGAAAATGGGTCAGACATATATTTATTCTCTTCCTTTATGAAAACAATGTACAAACAATACATTTGAAACATGTAAAACTGGATATGTGACATTTATTTGAATGAGGCACAGTATGGCATAGTTTATAATGTTGTTGGGTTCATTTAGATGCCATGACTGTTGTTGATTTAGGTACGTTAAAAAGAAAAATGTTTGCAATCAAATTACCTACTTTTTGAAACAGAGAGGGTGTGAACCGATATAACAGTATTATAGAACAGAATCAATGTGTGTATATTTGGAGAAACTAGGTACCTTTTGATCTGTAGAGCCAGTGTGTAGTCATAGTTTTCACACACTTGCGTGTTTGATGATGTGCAGAGAGTATGGTTGTGCTGCATGTCAAAGTTAACCTGTGTTTTTAAGGTGGCCATTTTACAGATCTTCAGACTTTTTATGAATGAAAGTGGTTTTTTCCAAACTTTTGCTTCATAAACCTGGTCTGAAAATACATACCTCCTACAGATCACCAGGCTGTGTTTGTATGTGATTTATTTCAATCGACTTTGCTGATAAACTTAACAACTGCTTTTCAGTTATGATGATGATTGTTGTGAAAAACTGGTGACAGTCTCGAGTTTTGCTGGTTGCTTGTCTAAGCACTTAAGACCATTCTAGTATCCATATGAAATGTACTGGATGTTGATTATTTTCAGTATGGTATTAACAAGTCCCTTTTATCAAATACATATTATTTGCAATAAAAGTCTTCATGTAAAATAAAGTCTTGAGGGCAAAATCTAAACCGTTAACAGATTTCTCAATTTTTACTTTTTTACTATCAACATTTGGGGGTTGCACCAACAACACACACATATAGCGTGGAATTTTAAGGCTTTCTATGAAAAACGGACATAAAGGTTTGAAACTGGTAATTCACTAAAACAAATGCATCGTATTTAGTTAAATGTCCTTGTTGGTGAGGACAAATTGCCTGCAGGAGAACATCTATTCAGGGTTCACACTTCACACACAACTCGACTGCCAGATACAGAGGGGGCAACTAAAGAGGCAAAGAGGGCTGGTTCAGGAGCTCACCAAAGTAGCAGCCTACTGGGATTTGTCCTGATGTGTTGGATAGCACGGCAGCTAAGTGGCTTTTTTGCTAGCGACAACGTAATAGCACCCTTAATCAAGGGTTTCAAAATTACAGTGGTAGCTTGTGGGGGACAGGGGGAGTCAACGGATACACTTCATCAATCCAAAGCTGGGCTAACAGTGGCTCGGTGCAGGTGCAAATGTTTTTATTTCTCATCCTCATTGCATTAAGCTCCAGTTTAAAGACATCTAAAAATTAAAAAAACATTCTGTCTTTCTGTATTGAAATGTACTCTTAAGGTCACAAAGACGAATTTGTGTTTCTGATGTCTGGAAAACGTTGCTCGATGGAAGCATGTTGAACATCCTCCAGTGCACGCTGGGGGTAAAGAGCACCAACTGTTTCCTTGTTGTACATTAATGGTTTTCCTCTTTACCAAAAGCATGTTTACAACCCAGCTACACCAACGTAACTGTGGCTTAAAATACTTCCCATCTAAACTAACTTAAATATAACCTTAACCACAGCATCTCAAGCTAGGATGGACTCAGTAGTCACAGAGAAGCAGGAGAGGTGAGCTTCTTAAAAAAATGTTTCATCACATAAAGTGACAACTTCTTCTCCATTTACTTGGTTACCAAGGAGATGAATCACACACTAGTTTGCGGCAGTGACGTCACTGTTTTATTTAAAAGGTTGAAGATCTTACATGAAAGCAAACATCATATACAACAGTCATCTTTTCAGATGCAGTTAGACAGCAGAAAGCATATTTTTTCCTAAACCTGACCATGTAGTTTTGATGCCCAAATATCACCAACAGCAAAGCAAACATAACAATAAAACACAACAAAACAACATCTCTTCATAGAAAGTGAACCACTGCATATCGGTTGAAAGTCTTCCATGGCTGCTGTGTGACACATTATGTTAACTGTGATGTAATGTTAAAGATTTAATTACTGAAAAATAGCACAATTATAAATCTGTTTTAGTTTCATTTGATTTGTCTTAAAGGTTCAAAATATTTTATTTGGTAAAAGTAATCGAACATTTTAAAATAACTAAAGAATTTGTTTCCATGTAAATTCATTTCACAATATTTTCTGGTACTTTCAAGGCTTACAGTACATATTATTGTTTGTTTTATTGCTTCTCATTAAAGGGCTGTCAGATGTTTATCCTGGCAGTTAAATCCTGGGCCAAACAGGCACAAGTTGAGGAACGTGTTAGGGTGTTTGTACAGTGCCCCTGGAGTTATAGAGTCATTTTAATTGTACAGTATCATGCATATTTGATCCTCTCCCCTCTGGCCTGGAATACTGTTTAAATCCTCCTGAGCCCAGATGGCCGGATGCCACAGCACATACAGTAGGATTAACCATCGTTTGCACTTCATCATCTTCACAGACTCGAGTGTGTTGCTCAGTGAATACACTTTACAAACACACGTTTTTCCATCCCACAATGCACACCTTTGCAAATAGTATGTGTCATGACCTGAATACACCCTTTACTCAAAC
Organism: Atherinosoma microstoma; assembly: GCA_037177055.1. Taxonomy (NCBI): domain Eukaryota; kingdom Metazoa; phylum Chordata; class Actinopteri; order Atheriniformes; family Atherinidae; genus Atherinosoma; species Atherinosoma microstoma. The sequence continues at coordinate 13,880,643 of JBBBVU010000015.1, read as the reverse complement.
TTCCCCTGAGTGAAACACCTCAAGACATGCTGTCTTGATGTTGATGTACAGGCTGAAAAGAGGCCCCGCCACCCTCCTGCAGAGATTGTTGCCTCACCTCGCACTCCCAGCTGACAGTCAAAAGGAAAAAAAAATTCTCGCTTTCACATTTAAGATAAGAGGATTTTAAATATTCATGCGAGTGCATATTATTACGGCCCCTCAATACCCCACCCTGAATTTTTAAACTTCCCATTTCAAAGTCCTTCCCCTCGGCCCGATGTATCAGAATCGCTCTGTTTGTTGCATTATGAGACAGCAACTGTATAATCTCACAGTGGGACAGGTACTGTACTGAATGTGCCTTTTAAAGTATTTCATCAATCAGTGGAACACCATACCCCAGTGCTTATTTAGAGCATTGTTGCCATAAACCACACTAACGCTCTTATGTGCAGTATCAGCTGAAACTTATAAAACTATTGCTCAGTTAACTGTTTTTATTACATTTGCTATTACATGTCAAACATGGAGGCAAGCAGAACCAATGTACACAAATTACAGACATCATATAATTAAGGTACTATTTATGGCTACACCCCTGAGTTGGTTTCATGAAAACGAACGCATAGTTAACCCCCAAACAATGTAGAACACAAACTGGAAATTTTTATTATAATCATCATAATTCTTTATAAATATCAAGTGTCATCTTGAAATGATCATCCAGGGAAGGATAGGCAGGGTTTAAATCAAGTCAAACTACACAAACAAACAAACTCAGTTTGTTCTCAGTGCTCAAAGGTGTATATGAAGGGTCTTTTTATTAATCTTCTCATCTGTTGACATGCTGCACCTGACAACTATCTTAAGATTTTTAGCTATAAAAACAGCTTGAATTATTTTGTGGATCATCGTTGTGTGACTGGATGTCAGTGTGAGAAACATCCTGTCAAAACGAGCCTGCTGTGCCACTCTGTGACAGTGTCTTACTGTCAGTTTTCAACAAAAAAAGAAATAAACATAAGAGTTTTGTGATTTGACCATCAGTAACTGGGTGTTTGCAGCCCCTTGTCTATATAAAGCAGCGTTTTTGTGCAGCACCACATTACAGCTGCACATGCTGCAGGGTGAAGAAATGATTAGTATCGTGTCACAGTGTTGTTTGGCTTGTCACAAAAGCTTCTATGGGCAATGTTAACAGAGAGGAGACGGGAGAAGTTGTGAGTGAGGGATTCCTCCTGACCTTGTGGTTAATGAAACTCTTCCTGTGCCTTTGTCAGTTTTAACTGGGAGATTGTGTCATACTTCATGCTGAGGCTGCTGCCTGGCTCCTGCAGTCACCATCCCACTTCCCTGAGCAGCATACTGAGTTGTCAGTATCAAAAAAAAAATCTTAGAAAAAATAAAAACCTGTGCTTCTTGAGTGCATTCAGTTTGGTAGATATGTTTGTTGCACAGCAGGCAGAAGCTATCCCTCCTGTCAAACCCAGGCAGCGCAAGAAAAAATACACTATATAACCAGTTTCTGAGCAGGTTTTGATTCAGCTCTAAATGGAAAAAGAAAAAAAGAGTATTTTTTAGTTTTGTTTTTTTTTCTAAATAATCCTCTTTCCTTTCTCTCACACCTTTGAATATGTCCACAGTAAGTGACTCCCTGGTGTGACCCTCTGATTTCTTTGCAACCTTTCTGAAAACATAACAGCTCTGAATATAAAGGAATGGACAAGCTATTTTGAAAAGAGGTTCCATCAAGTATTTGTCAACATGTCCCTCATTATTCCCATTGAACTGGAAAATAAGTTGCCAGCCAATGATGCAGAGCCTGAGATAATGCCTGGGTTTTAGAGCAAGCTATCTAAACCAGGTCTCCTCATGACGCCGATGGCTGAATCACGCACTGCCGAGTGTTTTCACATGAAGCTTCAGCAGGAACCGTCATGAAGGATTGAAAGGATTGCTTTAGGGAAAATGAGTGGCAGTCGTTTAATCCTATTTTATTTGTTTTCACCCCTCCAAAAGGCAGATTACACGTAGTTTTGCTTACACTGACTGACACAGGAAGTCAGTTGTTTGGAGCACCAGTGTGACACATCTCTTCAGTTATGAGTCCAACGTTTAAGGTGCATCATGTCACATTTGTTGCTGTAAATGAATTATGTTGTGTTAATTTATGTAATCATTTTTCTTTGGGAATGGATGTTTTAAAGCTGGCAGAACCATACTAACATTTTCTGTATGGATTTTATTCCTCCCTTTTTTATTGTTTATTTAAATCATTCTGATACTATGAGAAGTCTGGAGTGGAAATGTTTACTCAATGTGTTTGAAGGTCTTTTAGCTACCAGGGATATAGCTGTACATTTATAGGCTCTAGATCACTGGAATGATATATATGGCTTCAAGTGGCATTGATATATCTATATATATAATATTTATAAATATATATTGATATTTGTCCAAAAATGAGAAAATTCATGTACTTTAATTACTTTAAAGCTTACATTGTGTATAGCACGTATGCAAGTCCATTTTCATCATGTTTGATGTAATTTTGTAGCAGTGGTTTGATACTAATAAATGGCCGTTGATGATGGAATTGTAGATTGTGTTTGTGTTGAAATGATTGGTCTGTCACAGCTGCGTCTGTCAACAACTCTGCCGTGTTTCTACATGAGTTCAAGCTGGAACAGTTGTACTGAACATAATCACTTTGCAGCCACGCCGGATTTCAATCATTTATTCACAACAACATGCTACAAACTAAAAATATCCCAGTCATTTACTTGATGAAAAGATATTTTGTGATCTGCTGTGAGTGGATCATGACTGGAAAAAGAACCGTTTATGTTTTATTAATGTTAACATACAGCTGGGTGTCAGCACTAATGGGTTTTGAATGTTTTTTTTTAGGGAGATTATTCTAACAACATGTGGAGGTGTTGTAAGCAGAAGTACAGACAATGCATCATTCGGATTCTTGTTTGTTTAAATGCGGAGTTGATGAAGTCAATTCAAGAGGAATAAATCATTTCAAATTAGAAAAAGATCAGGAAGATATTAATTTGGCCAACAAGAACACAAAACCTTGGCAAAGTTTTTTTTTTTTTTTCTGTGTACAGTAGGCTGTAAAATTGTGATCAGAATGTAATAACTAAGAAGTTAGGTACATTATTTTCTTTTTCTTAAATGAATAAGGAAAAAGGAAAAAAGAAAACAAACAGATAAATCATTCATGTGATTTGACTTCTAAGAATAATTTGCAATCTCAGATCTTAATCAGCTTCTAAGGCATAAAGTTCAATATCATCATGAGGAATATGATGCATGGTTCTAGGATTTCTAAACACTCTTAACTCCTCCAACTGTGTCCGGATGAGCAGCAGTCCTTGGCTTCCCTTCATCACAACACTAATAATTTTAATAATTGATTCCTGCAAAAGCGGAAGACCACAAGACGATAGCAATGCATTTTCAAGACACAAGCCTCAGTTTGTGATTTAATTACAAAAATGGAATAAGCAGGAAAAGTGGAGGTCATGTCCAGGTTTGAAAGAGGAAAACTGGGATCCTCTGAGGTGTACATAAAGTCTTCTGAGAGCTCCTTTTCTATATCTTTGAAAAATAATTCAAAGCCACTGTCTGACTGCAAAAGACCTGCTGGGAGATTTAGAAGATTTTTTTTTTTTTACTTCTACTATGGAGACAAAGAGATATAATGTCCTGCAGGAATATGACATTCCTGCCTTTCTTAACACATACTTCAACATCTAAACAAACCTGACTCACTTATTCATGTCAAGCTGTGTTTATACAGAGAATATTTATGATACTGTGCCAAAACACTTGTCTGGATGGAAGCTGCTGCTTTGAGTCAAATGATAAGGATGAATTAGCAGGTAGGTCATTCAGTATACACACAACATTTAGCTCAAATCAGCACTGTATCTGCAAACACCCTCGCAGAGCTACTAGCTGCTGAAGCTCTTGACACATTGGCTGTGTCTGAAATCAGTTTGTTTACTGTATGTTTATCTACATCACTGTCAGGGGCCAAAATGACCCCCAACTCGAAAGCTGACCTCTCAACCCACACCTCAATATTAAATGAACCTGAGTCCATTACATAGAGAGAGGGGAACAACGGTGGTTTTTGGACAAGGTTGCAACAACACATCATCAGCAGGGTAAAACTAACTTGCCTCACGATGGTCTGATCCCAGCTCACAATCCTATTTGTATGCTTGGTGAATTCACAATGATGGGAAGAGCCGACATCGAAGGACTGAGGGCACTGTCAGATGTTTTTGTTCCCTCCTCATGCTGTAAATCAAAGCATAAGACAAGATGAAATCGTGACAAACAAGGAGGAAGATAAATTAAAACATGAGCTAATTTCATTAATCTCATCATGAGGACACAAATGTCTGCAGAATTTATAGTAATCAGTAAGAACGATTATAAATCAACTAAATAAAGACAGACTCCACAGAGTAAACACCTGAATATAAACACTGTTAGCCAGAGGTATCAAAAGTATTCACATTCATTACTCAGGTAGAAGTATAGATACCAGGGTTTAAAAAAATTCTGTAGATGTTGAAATATCAACTCAAGCTTTTTTACTTAAGTAAAAGTGTAAAAGTACTGGTCTCAAAACTACTTTAAGTATAAAAGTTAAAGTAATACAAGGAAAAAGATGCCATTAATGACAAAAGCTTTGCCGCACCACAGGGACCTATAGTGCACTACCCCACCTCCCCCCAAAAAACCTTTTTAAAAAGACCATAATGACTATAATTTTATATTTAAAATTCTAATGTTGAAAATTGGGATGCTATAGGCTACCTGTTGTCTTTAGTCTCTGCCACAGACATACCAGGCAACATGTCTGTCCTTGCTGGACTGTGACATGATTTCTGTCAAGCGCAGGTGCGATGGATCATGTACAAACCAATCGGGTGTTGGTTTATATGTTTATACTTCTCATCAAACCACAATCACATTTACTCCATCTTGATGGCACAATTTATCTGGATAAGTTTTTTTGTGTGTGTGTTTATGACAAGCCGGAACGAAAAGAAGCTGAAATGAAATAGGAGTAACAAGGCTGTTTTTAAAATGTAAGGAGTAGAAAATACAGACAATTGTGTGACAATGTGAGGAGTAGAAGCAAAAGTCAGCTGAAAAATAATTACTCCAGTAAAGTATTGATTCCCAAAATTTCTACTTATCTACAGTAATAAAGTTCTTGTACTTTGTTACTTAAAACCTCTGCTGTCAGGATACCTGCAGGTGAGATCAACATAGCCCTCATATAGCAACACTGCCCCGGCAGTTATTACTGTATGTTATGTAATATGTTGCTAATGTCGTATGCAGGGATATTAGTGAGTAAAATTTTAAGCCAAATCAGGATCTATTTTCAACACTAACCACATAGATTTTGTTCATATAAACAAACAAACAGTGGAGATAATATATCTACATGAAAATCAGATGTAGGTCTTGACAATTAGAACCTAGTATGGGATATGTATTTCAATCATCAGTAACATTTACTACTGATTTCAAATACTGCTGCTGTTATTGTGTCTTGGGACCAACGCCCAGAGACTGTAATGATCAGACATTATCACCATGACATCATCTGCAACTTTGGAGGTGAAGTGACATTTTGAATCTTTAAGTTCAGCATTTTTGTATCACTGACTATGTTTACACAGGAGGATGGAACAGGAGGGTGATGCTTGAAATCCAATTTGACCAAATTATTTTGATTTAAGAGGTAATGTATATTTGATTATCAAATCTATTATAAATATGACAAGCAGCACTCTGATAAGAAAAAATTCTAGTTAATAACAGTATGAATAATATTTTATAAATGAATGCTGTTAATGAGAATTGTATTTTAAACATTGAACCCTCTTTTTTTCTTTATGTTTGGGTTTTCTTTTACTACCGGCCCCTTGTGGTCCCCAGTGTTATTGCAATTAAAGATACTTCCCCACTACATTTGCACTGAAGACCATGTTACAATGTGCATATTTTGTATGCTGAAGCCAGAGAGAACAGTACAATCAGCAGAGACGCTGCTGGCTTAGACTGAACAGCCTTATTTGGCACCCTGGGAATGAGTGGATGACTCATCCTCTTACCAATTCATAGCATTCAATATCGGTCAAAATATTTTATTCATTTATTTGTTTGTTTTAATCAAATATTATATTCTCACGGTATTTCAATATAATGTAATCATTTACCATAGTAAGGATAAATATTCTTAAGTCAAGGCCAGAGTAAGATCGTAAGGTCACAGTGACCCTTGTCAACTGAATTCGAACATGGAGTTACTTTAATAAGATGTGCCAAAAAAAGGTCTACTTAGTAACAGATTCTTCAAAGGCCTAAAAAAGTAGTTTAACAACAGGTACTCTGGTCATCTTGACATTAAAAGCAATGGTTTTCAAGAAGAAGGAACATGTCAGTGGCCTGGAAAGTAATATTGTAAAGGGAAAGCTTTACGTTTTCCTCTTTGTATAAATAGCGCTTTTAAAATATTTCATCAGAATCCCAACATTAAACATTACAATTGTTTTACAAGAACATTAAAAGAACTGCAATTTCTTTCTTGAAAAAGTCATAAGTGTCAAATGTCAGAAGCTTCAGACAACATTCATATACAGTATGAAGAAGGTTTGGAGGACATCTTGGAAAAGCGGCTTTAATGTTCACACTTTAACTGAAGTCAAGTTAACTCAAGCCATGAAATTCTCTCATTTGTTTGATTCTGTGCTGACCGGGGTGCTGTTCCACCCTGACAGCCTTATTCTTTTCTTCCATCCCTTCGCAAAGTCAGTAACAGCGCCAACGGGGGAGTTTGATATGATAACAAATGGTTAAATCCAGCAGCTGAATTATTGACTGGAACCAAAATGTGAGGACAAAATTCCTGTGGGACGAAAGTTGAGTGGAAGCTGCTCTCCACTCTAATTGCCCCCCGCCCAGCAACTCGTTTCTTCCTTGGCAGCCCGTGTTGAGTGTTACAGAGCACTGATGAACTCTACAACACACTTTAAGTGTTCCAATAATTAAAGCCCAAAGAGATTGTCAAGGTAATGCACCACACAACAATTGCTGCATAAATTCAAGAGACTTTAACAACACATTTGGTCAAGTTGCTTAATTGCAGTATTTGTGCAGTTGGCATAGTCTGAAACATTTTTCTTTTCTTTTTTTTCCAATGATGGTCTACCCTCTCACCTGAGGAGACAGCTGAGGCTAGTGCAGGCTTTGTGGCTCTGGAGAGGATATGTAAATGTGAAGAAATGGAGTTTATCATCCAGAACCACTCTGCTCAGAGATGGAACAATAAGTGACTGCAGGAAAGAAGAATTTGCAAAGTATTTGTGAAATGAAAGCCAGAATAATGAGACCTGTGTGTCAAGCGGATCTGCTCTGACACAGCAATTAGGACAACTGTGACAAGCTGGATGGCTGTTTGCTCGACGTTTTTACCTCAGATTTTGTCAGTTGACGAGTCAGCTGAAAGAACAAGTTCATGTTGTTTTGCATTTATTTTAAATATCTCTGCAGACAAAGTTTAAGTAGACGATTTACCAGCACTTGTTTCCCAAGACAGCATGTTTTCTTTTACACAACGCTGCCCGGATTAACTTTTATCACATAATGAGAAAAAGTATCCAATGAAACATCTGCCAAGTCAAAAACATTCATAAACTCAGTCAAAGTTTCTCTCCTGTTAGTGGAACAAGTCAACCTTCCTCTGCCCTCAAAAAATGACATAAAAACAAGACTGTTCCCATCACAATGTGTCACCATCTTGCTGCAGAAGCTGTGGGCAAAATGGTTACTGCACCTACAAGGATTCCTCAAAATAAGAAGTACAAACTGTGCTACTTTATAATGGGAGATGTGCCTGCAGACTTTCCTTGTGGTACTTCATTGTTAATTTTGAGGAAACTACCCTATAATCACCAACCGCCCTCGAGTGTCCTTGAGAAGAAACGCTCCAACAGGCACACTACAAGGACTGGAAAGCATGACAGCTTGTTTACAGATAAAAATGAGACTGTTTCTAAGCAGATGGACTCCAATCATTCATACCTGTCCTGTTTAAACCCTAAGAGATTATTAGCTTTGCGTATTCTGTTGACTTTCAACTCACAGTTGGATCAGAAATTGTATGTTATGCTAACAACATTTAGTCTCTTTGTCATGCTGTGAGGAGGATTTCTATCTCTACAGGGTTAACACAGGTAGCTACACATGGATGAGTAACATGTAACTTAAATTACAGTCAGTTCTATTTTCCAACCATTGTGCCCTCTGCTTTTTGAGATTTGACTGGAGAGTTAGCGCCACCTACAACTTACATCAGTGTTAAGGATAACAAAGGGTAGCTTTTTCCACGAGTACATAGATGGAATATTAGTTATTAAGCAGTTACTACTCTTTCTTTCTTTAGACTTTCCAATATGTTATTTGTTTTCCTTTTTAGTGGTTTAACTAGCACTTTTGTTACTACATAAATTATGGAGAGAAATTACACGTAATAACGATTACAAACGTGTGTTCAAATCTACACACAAATGTCATTAAATTTAAAGACAATTTACACATGAACATACGATAAACTGCCCAAACATGAATATTTTCCACTCAAATTTGTTTACCTTCAACCTTACAGACTTTTTTTTTTCATGTTCAGAAATGCTCCTGTACATACTAATTGAAAAATGCATGTGCACAAATCGCCCGGCTTGCACAGATCAGACTACATTTGAGCATAGATCAGCTTGTGCGTGCATGTGGGATTATGAGACTCCTTTCATGTGTCCAGACTCCTTAGAGTTTCAGTTCAGAAGTGGAAAGTTGGGTCATCCGGATTTTAATGGGATTCAAGTGTTATTTTGTTAGAATCAACTTGCCTTCAACTATCACAGAAAAGTAGATGGAAACACTTTTTACTTTTTTCTTTTCAGCTTTCCTAAGGATTCAAATTTAAATTTGTGTAGAAATCCAGCTGTAAGCAGAGCATCAGCAGAAGCTCCAGAGCTGACTGAGCTCTGGAAAACCACAGAACTGTGGAGCTTAGTGAAAAATCACCACAGTTTACGTGGGAATGTATATTTAGAACTCAGTAATAAGCGCACAAGATTAATTACCTGAAGGCCTTTGTTTATTCATTGCTTTGTCCATAGAAATAATTCAGGCAACAACTAAAATTCCCATCAGACATGCTTGATTGACAACTTGTTGGTTGATGATCATGGTTGGCATTCTTCTTCAACTCAGTACTTTGTGAAAAGTTCTTTATTGTGTGTCCACCAGAACTATTCTAATACACCATTACATGAACATGTTGCACTGTTCTGACCCTCCAATAAAGATTTAATCAGTACACATATGAAGTTCCACCAAGATGTGTTAAAACCCTAACACACTGAGTGAGGGCACCTTACATAAACATAAAGTGAGCATGGCGGTTGCTGTCATCAAAAGTGTGCCCACAGCCGCCTTCCTGAGATGAAAAACAAATGAAACACTTTGAGGCTGCGCTGATTCCCTCCCGCTCTGCAACTCCATCTGTCACTCCCAGCGACTTATTCTTAGCAAGAATGCTTTCCTGCATGACCTCCATCATGGGGCACAAGATGAACGAGGTGGGTCTGGTCTCTGTCCTCTGTCTTCTCTTTGCCAAGGCAGCAGGAGCTCTGAAGCATCGAGAACACCTGCAAACTGAGAGTAATGAGGCAGCAGGCCACACGGCCGCCCCTCCTCCCAGCACTAATCAATCCTGCTGGCCATTAAGGGTACCAAGGAGAACAGCAGCCAGTTAGAGAAAGCTGCAAATGCTTAGCCACATACATAATCCTTCTCCTGCTTCTTAAAAGTGGTCATCTGTAATTTACGAGATGGTCGCTTGTTTCACATTCACACACTAAACATCTCATACACCACATCTGCGGCCTTTGGATTTCCTGTTGATTAAACTTGTGTTTCTGGCAGAATTTCAGCCAATTACAGGTAAAATTAACTTAATTTGTTTTCTTCTTTTTAGGCCAAATTAACCACAGCTGGAGCCAAAAACAGGAGCCACAGATCCTTCTGCCCAGAAGGTTGAGCTCCAAACCTGGGTTAACCACTAAAAATCAACATAATTGATTTAATGTTGAATCAACAACTACAATATTTACACAAGCATGCTGTTGATTATTGAATTAAAGGTGCAAAAGCAGGAACTTTGATTAATTAAAACATTCTAAGAAATAATGTACTGCTTTGTAGCTTTATATTTGGCTAAAGGGCATAGTTAAAAGCAAAAAAGACAAAAAAAATCTCATATTGTTGCTGTTGTTAAATGAAAACAAAAATCCAGACGGGATGTTACCAACATCAACAGCAACAAAGATTACAGAAGGACATCTGTGTCTGGTAAGTATTGTTTGTTTGCATATTGTTTGATACAACACAGGATTGTATCTTTCTTTCATAAAAGAATTCTTCCAGAAAGAATAGCTGGTGAGATTCATAAAAATATGAGATGTGAGATTAAAAAAAGCATGCACTCTGAATAAAACTTGAACTGAACTGAGCATCTGTCTCATATCTTTGCAATGGTAAAATCGAATTCATTTCAATATAATTATTAGTAAAGGCCTTTTTTTCCTTTTATAATTAACAACATGACTAATCATTTCAAATATAAATACATTTTTCATCAGTTTTTCTATCAGTGGAATCTCATACTTTAGACATGCAATGAGGCTGAAGTGAGCCTGGAAAAGCTGACTGGTTGTCACAAAAGATGATGATCAGAACATTCCACCAAACTGCTTGCAGATCCCTATCTAATGAATTGGTGACAAGCTAATCATCATGGAAGGACAAAAACATTGGCAAGTTTCTGCTTAGAGTTGTCTAAATCCTGAGTTTTTAAGTCCTCAGGGTTTATTTTTTCACATGTCGAGTTTGTCATAAAAAGTAAGACACATTTGATAAGGAAATCCAACATTTGAGCATTTTTTGTATGACAGGAAATAAATAAAAAAAAATCTCTTTTAATTTCTTTTAATCTTCATGTTGCAATGTTAGTTCTTACACATTTTCTAAAAGATTACTTTTTTTCCTGAGCACCCTCAAGCACTGGTTCTCATCTTAATGCATGAACGCTGCACACAAAAATATGTTTTCAATTCAAGTGAAGTGTCCCTCTATACCACCCTCTTCAATCTTGTTGAGTCTCCTTCTTTGTATTTACCCATTCTTATCCTGCCAGCCTGCAAGACAGGAGCCAGAAATGACAGGAAAAAAGATTCACCGTCATAAGGTGTGTATCCTCCCCTCCAAATAAAAGAGGAAAATAACCCTATATCATTACCCAACCTGCACTCTCAAAGCATTCACATCTAAAGAGCATTTTTCAGAAGCTCCCTCCCCAGTAAAACGAGAAAGCATGGCTAATGGAAATTTAATCAGCAACAAGAGAAGACAGCAGGCATAATGCAACAAATGATAAATAGAAGAAAGATGCAAATGTTATTTATTTTAGACAGGCCGTGGTGACAAACCCGATAATGCCGCCTCATGCGGCTTCACCCTGAAGCTCCTTTTTGATGGCTCCGAAGTGCTATGCAACATATTTCACAGCCTATCATTTATGGAACAAATTGTGTTTTTCATAGAAATGTTTTCAGTTTCTCCAAATGTCTCTTGTCACTGGTGCCTGAGCACCAGGGTGGAGGCCTAAATTAATAAAGTGCAATTCAAATTGCTGCAGTCATTAGAGGCAAGAGGTATTTTTGAACTGGAAACATGAAAACTCTTAATCTTAGTATGTGCTCATATCTTCACACAAAATTCTCCCTTCTGTAGGCATCTTTGATGAACAAGCTGAGAAATTTGAGGCAAAACACAACACTGAAATGCTTTTATGCCTGCCTCCTTCAATAAGGGTATATAATTTTACCCTTTTATGACCACAGAGTAACATTTTGTGAGATTTGTCTGTGTTTTTAACGGCACGCATGAATCATGTCTTTGCCGCCCACGTATGATGCTGATTCGATATAATTTGTGGATGATCTCGGTCTGGGTTTTTCCATTGAGGTTCCGAGCTCGCTGTAGCTCCATTCCTCTAGTTGGTGTTTAATTACATACATTTAATGGTGATACCAAAAGTCTCAATGTTGCTTTTTATTTCAGTATCAGTGTTTGTCTCATATGTTGGACTCAAAGTTGATATTTGATTGAGGTATTGTAAATATCTCATTTGAGTTCTGTAAACAATCCTCATGGTGGAAGCATCAGTTATACATGAAATGAAAGATGAAATACATCTACCGTTTATGTAATGTGTGTGTAAATTTGCTGTGAACAATTTAAGGCAACACTGCTAAACTTTAGCAGATTTTTGCCCTTTTGGGCCCCTAAAGAAGGATAATTTGGCATCTACCCTGTATTATACCTCTACTCTGAGCTCTCTCCATTCAGTAAAAGTCAGTCTAATGTTGACTCTTGTCTTATTTCTTGTTTTGTCCCTTTCTTTTCCTCTATCCCTCTGATAATGTCCTTTGATGAATCAGCCATAGAGCGCATTCAAAACAGCCAGTGTGTTGATATCCAGTTGCTGGTGTGTGACTTGGTGCGTAAAGCGAAACTCAGCTGTAATGTGATGCTGTGTTCTGGAAGTTAAAGTTGTGAAGTGCTGTTTCTCAGCTTCAGGATGCTGCTAGGCAACGGCGGTTTCAGAAACGTACATAATTAATGTCACTGTGCCATCACAACAAGTCAGAAACGCATGTCTTTAAGGTTAGAAAGTTACGTAATGCGACTTTAAATCGCTAGAGTTCATTAGAGCTATTTGATGTCAGTAACAACTTCACTACTGTACCTCTGAGTAGCTTTGCACCTGTAGGTTTAATATCTTTATGTGAAGCAGCATTTTAGTATAAAACATTCAAAGATCTCCTCTTTAAAAATGTGTTACCTTTATGTTACCCATACTGATTCATATTCGTGCAGGTTTTTTTTGTTGTTGTTTTTTCGGCTAAACCAGAGGGGTGTTGTCATGCTCCACTGCCTGTGCACTCCTCTAAAATCTGATATAAATGCACCCTGGGAAAGCTGCAGTTGGTACATCACAAACATGTAAGGCTGAATGTTTCCAGTGTTCCCTCTTAAGCTGAATTTATGGTTTTCATGTTGGCGTCTGCAGATGTGCGATGCTCTTTGATAAATTAACCCAGCACACACACTGGTTGTGGGTGTGGTGCCATCCAGATGCCAAATTACTCATTGAGAGAGACAAAGTGAATGAGTTCAAGCCCTACTTTAAATCTTGTTTTGTTATATTTGTTATAATAAAGGAAAACTGTGCAAAGGAAAATATTCATCATTGCAGAAAATTACATGTGGGTTGGAGAGGAAGCTTTATTTACATGGTTATTTTCATATGTGTTCCTTCTTCTGTCCAAGAAGCTTTTCAGCACATATTGTTGTGTTCCCACCACTTGTGAAATACTGTGAAAATGTAGGCAGGAATGCCAAATCCAAAATATCAACAACAACACAATTGGGTTGGGGATGGGTGGGGGGGAGGGTGGTAAGAGTTTGTAAATGCTGCTAATCGTAAATATCTCCTCGTGTAATCTTGAAGGAAGCTTTGAAATGGTGTGAGAGTGAAGAAGCAGCCTCATCTTTTTTTGGATACCAATCATTTTAAAGGTGAAGCCATCACACACACACACACACACACACACTTTAAAAACAAACACAAAACAAATCACGTATTTGGCACTGAAAGATACAGTTTTCCCTGTTTTTAGTATGAATCGACTATATATTGCTTTCTGATTGCTTTATTGTCTTAGTGAATCCCCTAGACTAAGGCAAGACAAGGTTATTTGTATCACACATTTCATGTACAGTACAAGACAATTGAAAGTGCTTTACATAAAATGGAAAAAGCATTAGGGGTGCAGAAGAAGCATTAAAAAGTACATAGAATAACTTACAGTTTTTCACTATTGTTAACACCCGTTTCTCAAAACAATAACAGCTTTTTTCAAACTGAACACACAGATCTGAAAACCTCACACACAAAATGCTAAACCTGACACTCCCTTTGCAAGACGACTCTTTGCCATCAAATCTCTTACCTGTTCACAAAATGGAACTCGTGTTTTCATTTGGTACACACAGCCATTTTTT
>JBBBVU010000015.1:13847651-13866326 GCA_037177055.1 Atherinosoma microstoma | reverse complement strand
AAGGAAAGTCAGACTCTAATGCAGATAAGGGAGTGTGAAGTAGTGCCAACTTGGGTCGAGCAATTGGTACATGAAGTGAAGGTTGTGCAAATTGTGCCAAATTTTTGCTTTTTGGGTGTTAGCAACTGTGAAAAACTGTAATAGGTTCAAGAAGTTAAATGGGTTGATTTAAATTAGCCTTTTTAAAAATGTTTTTTCAACACATTAAGCACTTTAAAGCTGCTCGTACAACCAAACACTGCATTGCATTGTCAGTCAAATAAACCTATTTTAAAACACAAGTATGCTTATACCTAAAGAACTTTTTTTTTTTTCAAATTAAAAGTTACCATGTGCTTACAAGAACAAAATGTAAATAATTGCATGTTAATAGTGTCACAATGCTCTCTTACAGAAGAAATAATTGAGTTGCAGACCAGGGAATAATTTGATTTTGTGATGAGGTAAAAGTATTACTTCTATGTCATATTAAACTCGTGTTAGCATGTTAAAATGTGTGAAATGGCTTGGAATTAAATAGTTGTCTCTAGTTTAACTCATTAGATTTGAATATTATATACAAAGAGCAACCGCAGTCTTTGCTTATATATTTAAGCAAGGACATTGCAGCCTCTGGCAGGATGGGAGTTTCATAGCGAGATGTGTGTGACAATGAGTGTTGTATAAACATATGCAGGGGCAGAGTGTGTGCATGTAGGTGATGAAGAGAGTTTGGCCTTGGAGAAAAGGAGGTGTTTCAGTGAGACTCAAACCCTGTGGTGGAAACTGTCCTGAGTCTTTTGGTTTTTTGTCATCACACTTCGATACCACCTGCCAGACTGCATGAGTGAGAGGTGGACAGGTCCTTAATGGTTGCAGAATCCTTGGTGTCAGGAATTTAACATGTTGGACAAGTGTGAGTTGTCTGACCTGCTGCAGAGGAAGCAGGACTGTTTCCATAGCACATAAAAGTTTCATTTTGTTAAACATATTCTGCTCACACAGCTTTATCTGTGAAAGAAGCAAAACTGTGGAACTCACAACCTGACAACTTCAAATTTGCTACAAGTTAAAACCTCTTTTAAGAGAATATGTTTTGTTCCATGTTTAAACAAGTGTCCATTAATCCTCGGTTACTGTCTGTTTTATTTACTTTCTTCGTGTCCAATAAGTGTGAGAGGAGCTCTTCTTGACTGGTTATGCAAATGTATAAAAACAAAATTTAGCACACAAACTAAGGAAATTTGTGTTTAGCTGATTATTTATCATCTTTAATAATACCCATTGGTGTTATAATATACATCACTGGAATGCCTGATTAGTCACCTTTACCAAAAAAAGTGTCAAAATCCTCCTGCAATATTCTCTTGTTGGTGTTCACTGATGTTTTGACTTTAAACTCTGGCTAAGTGTGTTCCAGTCACGGATGTATGACTGGCAGTTGATTGACACCTAAGTGATAGACAGACATATTTGAATGTGATTCTGGAGTCATTGGAGAGACCACATTTCCAGAATCTGGTACCTAACTCCATCCTCCAAAATGACAACACTTAAACGAGGGAAAATCATCAACGACTCACAAATCTCCTTCCGTTTTTGTGCTATGTTTACATCACTTTACATGGGATAGCTGCATTAACTTAATCTATACACATTTCTTAATTAGTACATCAATACATTTTTCTAAGAATAAACCACTGGCCATCATTATGGCAGATAAGAATGAATATCTCACATCATTTGGCCAGTGATACTGACTAAAACTTTGTCTCAGTCTAATTCAAAGAAGATTAAAAACCTCACCTATGTAATTTTCTTTCCAAATGATTGCCTGGTAACACTTCTGCTAATAACAAGTGAACACTTAGATATGGTTTCAAACAGTGGCCATTTAAAAACCTTTAAAAATGGTTGCTGTTTTATACAGCAGACTCTATAAAAAGATTATAAGTGTTATTGTGTTTTTTTCTTTATGTGTGTGTGGTTTCTTTCTTTTATTGTGTTCAATAGCTGATTTGTACATGCAAAATTCTCATAGTGAGTACCCACTGGGATTTCTTGTCGAAGCTGATTGATATTCTATCTGAACATCTAAATAGGAGTGTCTAGCTCTGGTCCTCAAGGGCCACAGTTCTGCCAGTTTTTAGATGTTTCCCTGCTCCAACATACCTCATTCAAATGAAATGGCTCTCCTCAACAGTTCATTGTCAAGTGCTGCCAAAGCATATTGACCCATTAATCAGATTCAGGTGTGCCGCAGTAGGAAATATCCACATCAACATGTCCAAAAAAAGAGAGGGTTGTTGGTCCTTTAGATTTTTTTTGCTGTGAAATAGGCAGAGGTAGAAGTGGAGGAAGATCTACTTAAAACAAAGCTTTAAAATAATGAACATTCTCCAGGACAGCTGCCGTTTGGCCTTTAACTCGTGCTTCTTTGTTATTTATATTCTTAGGTGCTTCATTATCCTTCTGAAGAAATGTGTTGTTGTCTGCCCCTTCCAGCTCAAGCTATGTTTTAGCCAATCAACACTCAGCCTATATGTAGCTTTACCTCCTTCGGAAATGCACAGTTAGTTGTTTTTGAAGGACTGCATGTAAATCTGTGTTGTCTGAATAACTAAAATCCTTCCATCTGTATGGGGTTAGATCAACACAGACAGAAGCCTACATGCTACCATATTATACATGAGCACTTAAGCCTCTAAGTATAGTATTGTATAATTGGGATAGCTGATTAGATGATGACTCAGGTAGGTAGTTCTAGGGTTGTTTGCAAATCTAAAATTTAGCTATTTTTTATTACAACAAACTGAATAACAGTGAATAAAAAAAAAATCTGAACAAATTCAAACCATCTTCTCTCAGAAGGTCACAGTCATTTCCTGAATGTATTTTCAGTTTGGCGCAAGTCAAACTAACAATGAGCACCTGCCTTGAATTCCACCATATTCAACCAAGCAGCTTGCCAATCAACCTAGGTTGGGTTTCAAACGAGGGCGTTAAAGGGACAGAAACTTGAACGAACAAAGTGTACCGATGTGGACCGTGGAAAAGGTAAACTCTCTCCTTTCATTGACACTGTTTTGTTTTGTTTGTTGTTGTTTTGTTGACAAACAAAAAAAAGAATTCAAATTGACGAAGGCCTGTTCAATGGTGTAATAAAGTGATGAAGAGAAGTTAACAGTCATGTCGTTTGTCTGTACACTTTTTGATGGTAGTGAAGAACTGGGGAGGCTTCTTTACGTGCCTCGGTTTTTGCTTTGGTCAAGTGTCCATGATAGATTTTCACTAATCTGAAGTCCGGTATAGGTCAGCCTGTTATCCAGTCAATCTCCTTAATTCCACACCCATTCATTTTGGAAAAGTGATCTTATAACAAATTGTAAACTACTTAAGTTGGTACATGGGAAAGAAATGCACAAAAAATGCACGATGGCTCTAAAATTGTGCATTTTTTACAATTTTCCCCCACAGTTCTGTACTTCAATAACGGTTCATCGTGCCATTGATGAAGTTTTCAGTTGTTACTATTAAGTGGGATGTAAAAATAAGTTTTAATAAGAGGCAGATTATGGAGATGGATGGCATTAAGCCACTGTCCTTTACAAGCTTTTCTCTTGGTCTGTTCATTTTTCTTCTTCCATGACTACTCCCTATCGGCTAATGGTTAAAGTTAGGGGTTAAAAATACATGTTTTGGGCTGGAAAAACTACAGGTTTAAAGTTAGAAAATTTTATTGCCACTGACAAGTTTCACAGTAGCTATACTCATCGGTCATGGTTCCTGTCACATGATGTAGGTATACCTGCCACAAAGCAGTTGCCTAAAAACACTTTGTCATCCAATTATTTTGAAGCTTGGACTGTGAAACTGCCATGTATTGTATGTGTGGACAATCAAGCTGCATTTGGAGATATATCTTTGTCTTG
Source organism: Atherinosoma microstoma (assembly GCA_037177055.1). Lineage (NCBI taxonomy): Eukaryota > Metazoa > Chordata > Actinopteri > Atheriniformes > Atherinidae > Atherinosoma > Atherinosoma microstoma. The sequence goes on along the minus strand of JBBBVU010000015.1, from coordinate 13,862,415 downwards.
GCATCATTTCACCAGCCATGCCATGTCGTTCCTTTGTACTGAGTCATCGCCGCCAGTGGTCAGGTGACAAGACGACAGCTGTGTCGTCTACGAATTCAATGAATGCAACACTCATGTGTTAAGGCTAAGAACACAACCGTGAGTGCATCACTTTTCATGATGAGCAGTTTGTGGACGGGGAGGGGTCGGTCTCATAGTGTGTATTATTATGTACTGGATGTATTTTACTGTATAATTTACATATGAAAAGGCTTCATTGTGGGCATTGAATCAATATGCCAGTACTCTGGTCCAACAGTTATCCTGTCTTCAAGCCCAGGTGTGTCTGTGACACAGAGTAACACAGCCTTTCATTAGCACTAATACAGCTGTCAAGCGAGCTGCAGAACTGTTGCCTGGACTTGAGTATAAATGAACTGCTTTGCCAGTCCCCAGTATGTGTTTCTTTGTTCACTGGATAGTCCTTTCAGAAGTGGAATTAAACAAGCAACAAATGATTGGTTGTCATGTTCATTTTAGAATTCAAAACAACAAAATACTTTTTTTTCTTTCTACATGATTAAAAAAGGATTTAAACTTCTAATTTAAATGACAAAAACTAACATCTGAAGGAAACAGACAAAATAAGAATCTTTGTCGTTTTTTTATTTCATTTCATTTCGAGCTGGTAATCCACAAGGCAACAGCACCATTGAGGTATGAATATGAGAAGACTATGGAGCTCCAATAGGTCATTATGAAATCTTTTTGATGATTGCTTTTGCAATGCTTTTCACACTCAAAATACGTTGTTACTTTGGTGCAGTCCATTTAAGATGAACAGCTAAGAGAAAAATTATCAATATGAGACATCAAGTAGAAAATTGAGATATTTTACATGATAACTGTTAAGGCCGAACCATGTCGTATTTATATATTCAGATTTTATGTAGTAACAATAAGGTGATTTTCTGGGTAGTCTGGCTTTGCAGGTCCTTATGTGCGACTGGTTGGCTGTGCAGTTGCGCAGCTGTGATTGACAACTGATTTCAAGTCGATTAAAGTGTCTCCTCCACTATTTAACTGTGCTGCTGACATCCAGTTTGGACTTGTCTTTGTAATTGGAATTTTGTCTTCGAACTGGATAAATCAATGATTGTGAAAGGCCTTAGTTTGCCCTAGTCATTTGTTGTTGATTGTTATGTCATAGCTACTCATAGTTACTCCTATATTATTGCCCTGTAATACAAAAGTAATTACAAAAAAAAACCCATCCTACCCAACTGTTGAGGAATATTTTACTATATCCTCCCTGTCCATCATTTTTATTACAGTACAACACTGTCTTTTTAACATGTCACCTTTGCGCTCTCTCCAGGACCACATCTCAAATCACAGCTCCAAGTATTATTCTCATTTGAGATAGTAAACAAAAATCAAACTAATTTTAAGAATTTTGCTCATAACATTTTCCAAATCAATTATTTTAAATGTCAATTTTTGCAATTCAAAGCAGAAATATCATACATCATCATTTTGTTTTCTTCATTAGTTTCTAAAATGGAAATCCAGTGAGCAAAAGTTACACATAAATTTCCGATTTTTCTTTAACAACTTGAATCTGGCTGGCTCCCCGTTGTCAGTACAATTGTATGGCTGCACAGAACAGCATTCCTGCAGAGGCATCGCTAATCAAGGCTTGTTTTGGTCCTCTAACTGCTGGTTGGATTTCGCTGAATAGCTTCAAAACTGTCGATACTGTCACACCACTCCATGAACTGGCAGCTCATGGGAGGAAGTCATTAAATAAAACCTGGCAGTGCACATGCACCGCTTCCATTATTCATATAACATCATCCTACATTGTAAATGCACTGTTTGGGACTCGTATAATCTCTAAAGTGTTGAGTACATTATGTTTTTAAATCAGTTGTGTACCTTCATAGAGCTGCCCACTAAGTGTATGTTAAGATAACGAAGACATGCATTTACTAACAGTTTTTCAGCTACTGTACAAGATGCTGCATATTTCTTTGACGTAGATGTATAATCTCTTATAAATGCCTTTTCAAGATTTAAGAGAGAAAAAAAACACCCTCACTGGTTAAGAAACGCAATATATCTTAAATGAGCATCCAGATTTCTAAATGAAGATGAACTAAGTGGAATGTGGTGAGCACATTGGTTCTGGGAACAAACAGAGAAGAAGCTTGCTGCATGGTGTCCTGCTGAGATAACACATTTCCCCGTTCTTATTTTCTACCCCCTCTTTCTTAAGAGCAATGTGGCAAAAACAAAACAACCACAGGCCCGTGTTTCTGACAAGTAAACATATGAGACAAATTCTTATGGAGCTGTACCCCATCCTGGGCGCTCTTTGTTTAGAAATATCCTTCAACGTCCTACTTTAAATTAATGACGAAAAGTTGTGACTGCAGATGTCAGATAACATGAACCAACCCCGGCTCGCAGGGAAACGATGGCTATAATTGTGTTTGTTGGATGATTGAGAGGGTTTCAGAGAACAACTTGAGCCTCTGTGCTTTGGTAGCTTCCTGTTGATTAGAAAGTCATCCATTTTAATGGCTTTTCTTCTGTCTTTGTTAACTAGGCACCTTTCTATGGAACAAAATAGAACTGAAATGAATGGCATGCTAATAGAAGCGAAATAATAGCTCAAAGTGGCAAAACAAAGGAATGAAAAAAAATGGGAGGATATAAATGATTAAGATAAGGAGCTTTGTAGTATTCTCCGCATGCAGCTCACAGTGAAATATTTTCCCAAACTAGTCAAAACTAGTATTGTATTTGCTAGAAGTTGGTTAATTTTTATGGCAGTTATTATGCGCCACTAGCACACAAGGCTCTCAAAGGTGAAGCGCTTAATAATTGCTGTTTAACTTTTAGTCTGTTTTTTGTTGATAACCATCCTTAATTGTAATATGCACGACAGCAGCTGCTACTGATAATGATGTTATTTCCATAAGGTAATCTTGCTTTTAAGCTATGAATGCTGGACGTTATACGTTCAAGCCCCTGAAGAAAGATTCATGATTTGCAACATTGGTCAGATAAGACCTGCAGCACTCAGCATGTATCGTACAGATGAGGAAGCTACCACAGAGCACGTCTTTGTGAAGCTGCTTTTAGATCTACCAAAAGTCAACACCGTGATGGAAAACTGCAGTTATAGCTTAGTCAGCCCCATTATTTTATACAACTTCCAAGTTCATGACTTGCAGAAAACCATTTATACATGTGTCTCATATAGCCCTCTGCTAATTATCCGGTTCTTCATTAAAAGTGAAAGTAGCAGAAAGAAAACATATCAAATATTGAAAATGGTGGAACATCTCTCAGCTAATTAGATGAACTGGCAATAAGTCATTAACATAATTACATACAAGAATAGCATCCCATGAGCTTGAAAAGTAAAAATGTCACTTTGATCACGCCACAGCTAAAACCCTGCGCATAGGTGCCACAAGTAGGACAGAAGCAAAAATGCTATTGAAATTGTTTTTTTTTGCTTTTTTCCTTTTTTTTTTGTTTTAGGTCTAAACATTACAAGCAGAGTTTGTAAAATTTTATTGAGGATATTATTTGAGACTTTAAAGCCGCACTGCTGAACTTTGGGACCGCTTAACGCCAGCTAATTCGGCATCTGTCTTCCATTGTGTCTCTTCTCTGAGCTCTCTCCAGCCAGTAAAGTATCTGATGTTGACTCTTGTCTTATCTGATTTGTCACTTTTTTTTTCATCCTCGTTTCTTCAAAAAAATTCCTTGTTTCTTTGCTGAATCAGCAATGGTGCGTGTCCAAAACAGCAAGTAAGTTGACATCCAGTGCGGTAAAGCAAAATGCACATATCATTTGATGCTATGGGGTGGGGGGAAAAGGTTGTGAAATGCACTTTCTCAGCCTAGGGACACTGCAGGGTAACAACTGCTCCAAGAATTTGCTAAATAAATATCAGTGTGCCATCAAAATAAGACAGAAACATAGAACTTTAAGGTCAGAAACTTAAATGGTGTTGCTTTAAGAATTCAGACCATTAAAATTGCAGCTATTGCTCTTTGCTATAGACTGAGTCTTATCAACAGTAAATAACTGCTTGGAGATGTTGATGGTTGCCATGCAAGTGGCAAAACGTGCAGTACCTTGAAGAACTTTGGTGACGCTGACATTTGACATGCACAGAGTTAATAGAAATAGCCAAAGTTTAAGGGAAGAGTATAAAGTCTACAGTTGTTCTTTTAGACATTCTTATGTCAGAGCACACAGACCTCACTTGATCTTTGTTGTATCTTCTTGTCAAAGTTGAATGCTTTTCTAAGGTAGATTTTGATCCTGTTGAAACATGTGGAGCCACAGGGTTCCCTGCCACCATTACAGAGACAGAATAATCCCACGTGGGAATACAGTGCCCTCCCCCTCGCTTGTCTGCATCTCAGAGGGCTCCCTCAGGAGAAACTTCCAACAGGAAAACAAGACGATTAGAGAAGCAACCTACAGCAAAATGACTCACCATGCAGTTTACCTCCAGACATGAGGTTTTATAGCAGCTGTTACTCTCCACCATATACAACACCCATACATCCGCTTACTTTGTCACACAGCTTGACATTCGCAAGCAATTACAGGTGTTTCTAATTATTGGGAAGCTGAACTGGAGGTTTGTCCTCATGGCACAAACGATAAAGAATAACAGAATTAATTAGGGATTTTCATGCAACGTTTGCATGTATTGCTTCCAATTTAACCATTTTTTCACCTTGATATGGATTGCTGTGGTGACTGTGTTCCGTTAAAATGTCTCACAACACCAATAGCAGCTCTCAGCAAGCACATCTCTCTCGATGCTGATTAGGTACGGTGAATTACAGATTAGCCTATCCTAACTGTGATCTCCATTCAGGCAACATGCTGCCACTGTTTCATGTTTCGATCTCTCTTCTTAAGATAGACTGATAACACTGAGAAATATAAGATGCTAGCACAGCAGGTGTAAACCCCCCTCATCGAAAGGATCATATCCAGCAACACCTCATCAAGGGTCTTTGCTGAAATGTCACAGATGTGACAGATGATAATCTACAATGGCAGCTTCAGGGCATAGATAGAGTGATGGCCCAATCTCCATCAACTAAATCTGCATGTGTGTTCATCTCTTTATGGCACAGAGGATGTTGGCTCCTGCTCTGTCTTGGTATATGGCATACATCTCATCACTGCTTGACAGGATGTTATGAACTCTCTCCAAACACACCATTGACAAGTGTCTTAAGCTTCTGTGTCTCCTTGAACAGGGGATAAATGACTGTCTGCTTTAAAAGCTTAACAATATAGATGATAAATGCCATCCAAAAGTCCCCTCAGTGATTCATGACCTGCTGCATATATATAACCATAGCTGGCATTAAATGTGTAAATAGCAGAGCTAATGTGGTACAGCTCAGTGTGAGACCAAGCGTGCCAGCACCTGCTTGTTGTGTGCTTGTTGAGATACTCTCCCCGCCATAATGTGTGCCGTTCTTAGCAGCCTCGAGCTGGCTGTGCATTTGTGAGCCTGCTGTCAACTTTGATAGCACGCATACTACTTGAAATCTGTGTTGTACAAATGAGCATTTGCATATAGAAACTGTTCAGGTTGATATTTTCCAGTTATTAGGGAAGCACTGTAAGACAAAAACATAAACTGACAGAGCTACAAATATTATGTCAGTTTGAGTCTCCTCAGGTTTTTGTTTTTTGTTTTTCCATGTAATGAAAAAAAGTCTGCATGTGAATTTCACAAGATTGTTAGAGGTGAAGGTGAAATGAAGCAACATATTTAGCGAAAGTAACTCACTAACCCATAAAAAACAAGCTGCCACCACACATGCTGGTGTTATTTTTAAATAAAATACATTTAAAGGTCAACTCAATTAGCCCACATCTTTTTCCCAAATTGAAAACCTATTTGCATCTGCTTTTCAATACTCTGAAATCAGTCAGCTGTGAAGAATTTGTAATGTGGTCGTGGGTGCCAAAGCTTAGATATTTCTTAATTACAACATAATTGATGGCTAATGTTTCGTAGCAGGCAAGAGAGCTGTTGTTAGTGGTGCAGTACCATGAAAAGCAGAGGTAAAACTAAACTATAGTTGAGCAGCTAAAGTTATTATTCAATAAGACCTTGGGAAACACATGTGGTGCCCTGATTTGGGCACACAGCTCTTAGTGTGGAAAATCACAGTGATTTTGTTTACATGGTAATCGGCATTCAAGGTGCACGGGTCATGATCAGGAGAATTAATTTAATTACCATTATCATTATTTTATTATCTGATAAATTGGCTGTCTTGACAAACGCTCCCTGAGGACACACGTTGAAAATAGTGAAGTATCTGAGTGGGAAGGTTCTGCTAGAATGATAAATTTAAAATGAAAAACTTGACAATCAAGATCATCCAAGTGCAAGGACGATATGAACTTTGAGAGCTATTTCAGTTTCTATGAAGTGATGTCATTCATTCATTTTCCATACTCACTCCATTCTGTTCAGGGTCATTGGAGCCCATTCCAACAGCCTCCAGGCAAGAGGCAGAGGACAACCTGGACAAGTCTTCAGTCCATCATTTGGCCAACACAGACAGACAAAAAGCCATGCATGCCCACACTTATTTCTAGGGTCAATTCAGGGTAATCAATTAACATGCATGTATTAAGGATGCTTAGAGGAAACTGGCTTACCCAGAGGAAACTTCTTAAGACCATGATGGCCCCGTTGCCCCATGTCAGGTGAATTCAAGGTTCTTGTCAGCCCATGTCACAAATGGAAAACTCAATGCCAAAGTATTCAGTTAAGTATTTAGTTACATTTTAACCACAGATCAAACCCTGTTAAGGGTGATGTGATGTTGTGATGTCATTGAAATATCTTTGAAAGAGACAAAAATATTATTATAGACAGAGCTACGTGCGACGTGCTGCCTGTCAGTACAGGCTATTAGTTAAAGAAATAACAAAGACTGAAGTAGGAAATGAACTTGTGGCCATTTCGTATGTAGTGTTAGAAACTGACATTATTTTTCTTTGAGAGGTTGTTGTAGCTTGCCGACATGAACTCAAGCTGATCAGAGTGAGAATGAGTTTGCCTGTCTCAAAACAAAGGAGGTAATAACGGCTTAAATCAGGATATCATAGTGTCATCTAATTAAATGGAAAAGATTGTTAAAATGACTAAATTTCTTCAAACTCGATTAAGCAAGCAGAAAGGCATTACATGATCTTCAGACTTCTACAGTAGCATTGTTTTGACACTTGTTGATTGATAAAATTCCAAAGCATGGCATTTAGGTGTGTCCCTTTTTATTTCTCGGCCCTTTCGTCATCAGAATCCGCTACACTTGTCCAATATCGGATTTATTTCAGAATACGTATGTACGCGGTGATATCCGTGTAGGTTGAACATGGCGGAGTCCAAGGTTTTAGCATTAGCTGCTAATGTGAGCAGTAAGTTGCTAAAAAGTTTACAAGTGAATGTAATCCAATGGTGAATGAAAACATTCAAATTTGGCATTATCTCTGCAAGACAAGCTGATTTTGGACAGAAGCGTCACAGGCAACCTTTCAATTGTGCATTTATGCTAATATGTCACTGAGCATCGGTAGGCCTATCTGTTCTTGCCGGAAAAGGAAACGTATAAACAAAAAATCAGTCTCTGAGTTTTATGGATCAATATCAGATGAATTTAATTGGAAGATTAAAATAGTTTTTAACCCAGCTCTAGTAGTAGGTTTTTCTTTTCATCTTTTTAGTGTCAGAAGTCATTGTTAGTCAAACTAAAATGAGTCCATCATCCCAGCAGCTACTAGGTGACATGCAAAAAGAAATAGTTATTTCAAGTTAATTATCACAATGAAAACTATTATATGAAACACTTAAATTAATCGTAACATTAATAACATACAAAAATAGCTGAAATATTTTAATATTAACATTTCCTGAAAAGCAGGTTAACTACAATCTATATAAACTTTATATTGTTTATTTTTCTTTTTGAAATAAAGTTAGCTTCTGTTTGTGCTTTTGCTTCTGGAAAATGCTTGAAAATTTCTGGATGTTTCTGATTAGAAGACTTAAAGGTGTGTGGTCATCAGACAAGGGAGATGACATTAGGGATATGTCAGACACACATGTAATAAACCACACTACTCACCAATGTGGCTGAGTTGACCCCACACCTCCTCTGATTGTGCAACAATGTAATTATTCTTGAAAGGACACACTGGCGCAGGATAAACCCGGCCTGTTTGGTTCATTTGTGCATGGGCAAAGGTGGCTTAGAGAGGGGCTCATCATTGTGGATAGATGACTGAACACTTTTTAACGAGTTTGCACTACTGTTGCCCTCCAAAACAATAGTTCACTTTCAAAGATCATGCTGAGATCCGTGATAATCTATGGGGTCACAAAAGTCGGCATTGTAACTTATTAGCCACTTTCATGCAACTTTTTCTGCAGTTGCTGTTCACAGTGGGAGACTTCTGCTTAAAATAAGCTGTCAAGGATGGCAATGTGACAAAAGGGGTTTCAGGAGAACCTCTGGAGCTCACAGGAGCCGGGATGTGATGCATAAATTACAATGTGAAAATTGTTGTTTTCTTTACAACACATTGAGATTAACAAATGAGGCTCCTTGTTGTATGGGTATTGTACACGTCAGTGTATCCACAATAGTGAAGAGTGTAAAGCAACATACAGACCAGCAGAAAAAAGATTGAACCATATATTATCAGGATGGTCACTTGTCCACTCACATGTGGTCAATAAACGCTCTGGAAGATTACATTTGGATTTTCTCTGATCATCTGCTTCTCACTCATTTCTCATCCGCTGATCTTTCTGAAATTTTATCAGATGTGTGAAAACATTTATAGGGTGGTAGTATCATGGCTTGGGTGCTGTCACAGCACCTAAAGAAAGCAAAGGTTCACATATGTTTGACAGTCATAAGTTATTTTTATCGGAATAATGAAGAAAAGGTGCTTAGATGACAATTTCTTGAGAAAGTGAGTAAACAAAAGAATTGCAGCTGATACCCGTTGATATATCAAAATTAAATACAAACTATGTACACAAACTAAAGCACAACAAAATCCCACAGACCAATACATATTTACTGCTAGAAGAGAAAATAAAAATGGATGATGTTAATAATTGCCAAGCCTTCTTTTTCTTGACTGGAGGAAATATAATGAGATATGAAATCTTTAACTAACAGAAGTTATGCAAAACTTTCAGGATTACTTGCAGTTCTTCATGTTTTTTTAAATCTTTGTTTTACTTTTGTGCATTTTCAATAATGTACAAACTATCATATTTGTGGTTGGGATGTCATGTATTTTCACCAATATTGTCCCAAAGTGCAGAAGAATATAACGTTAACAAAAGGGCAGAAAGGCTGTGACACATTAGCGGGCTTATATTCACATGCCTTCATCATCTGGAATAATAGCTGTTTACAGACATCCCACAAGTAGCAGCAGGCTGTGATGATAGCTGGATGATGGGACAGTCCAAAAGGTTTTTCTTATTTCTGTTTAGCCACACATTACGATTCTCTTCATGATAGTGAGAGATGAGGCAAGGAGGAGGGACCTAAACGGAGGACTAGGAGGCATGCGAAAGAGTAAACAAAGATGCTGGAAAGGAAGAACTTAATGCTAATTTGCCCTGCTCCTCAAAGACTTCTTTAGTTAGTAACTGGTTGCACCTGTGTTTGTAGATTGGCACAGTTTTAGGACCTCGCTGACAGAATAGGACAATTTAAGCAGTTTATGATTTGTGACCACACTCCAATTTGCCCAATTTACTACATCTGGGCCCAAGTTTACTGTCAATAAAAAACTCTCGGCATCTTCCAATTTTATCTCTAAAAGGATTAAAGGATTAGGTGATTAACAGTTTATCATGACCTATGCAGTATGCTTGACTAAATATACTATTTATCATTGGCTTACAGATAGAGATGTTTGTCATAAAATGTTACTAATTTCACTAGAAAGGCTGATGAGAGAAGAACATATTAGATGTTAGTTTTTACTTTACTTTCACTATGAGGGTGGTGTGTTAACTAAAGGAAAGAAACAGATTAATCACATTTCCTGCCTGTTTGGAGGCTGGAGAAGTGGGTGACATGACATTAACGGTAGATGTTTACAGGTCATTTAGCTTTGATAGAGACATTTAATGGAAACTTCCTAGAGAATAACAAGCTTCCCATAAAAGAAAACCACATATGGAACAAGAGCCAATACAGGAAAATAGGATTTCAGTTTTATTGAGTCATAATGAAGCCTATTAAATGCTCTGTGTTTATTTTTTGTATGTTATTTCTCAGCCTGCATAGTGAGGGGCTTGTTAATGATTTCAGGGTGAATGTGTAAAATGAATGGTGGTATGTTGGTCTCACCTCAGTTATTTCACAGTTGTTTGACATAATTAGCTGTTAGTCACACCTCTGCACTCTTTTTTCTGCACTCAACTCTACTGTATTTTAACCCACGTATGGTCTGACCTGTGGCACCAATGAAGCTGCTGACTGACAGCATGATTCATAGTTGTCCCTAATAATTAGTTCAGTTCTGGCTAGTCTAAAACCCAGAGGACGAAGGATAATTTTTGTAAAACAAACAATGACCGTTTGCACATAAATGGTGCCGACAGGGTGGCATTTTGCCCCATCAACCCGCACACCTGTCTAGACAGGTTTTCCAGATGTTTTCCTGAAAAGCATAAAGGTACACCACTGCAAGCAAGATGAGTCACACCGGCAGAACTTCAAACAATCCACATTCATGGATTGTATTATTTCTATTTGTTTCACAGTATTTTACTCAAGCACTTGTTTGACACATCACCAACTGAGTCAGACCTCCCACATAAATCAACTCTGCGCACACTACAAACACTGTGCTACGTCTTGGTTTATCCTGCACTAGAATTCTTCTCTGTTCTTAAAATATTCATCGCTCCTCTTTGACTTCACCAAGAAATTTACACTAGCTCATATGAAACACTATAACGTTAATGGCTTTGTGATGGAGACTTGTGGTTCTATCACCGCCTATTGCTGAACTGTTTATACAAATGTTAATTGGATGATTGTCAGAGTTTAATTTTATGAGCACACAGATTAATTGATAGTTTTATTGAAATATTAAACAAAGTGAACATTTTTTGTGATTGTTTGCGTGGGGGGGACTGGCCATCCTGCCTGTGTAAAAGACAACTAGTTGCAGAGTTGAACAAAAATACTTATTCTACTTTGTTCTGTTTCTAAAATGGCTAAAATGATATGCTCAGCAAAGTAATGGCAGTACTCAACTCTTGTTATCTTCTTGGCAGGGCAGGGGAGGTAAAAGAGGGAAGTAGGCCCAATTATCTGCTTCAGAGCTTTTGGAGTAAACCATGCAAATGAGGAGGGGGGGAGTAGTTGAGATGAATGAAATGTGTATTTGAATTATGGTGCAAAGTTAGTTATTGAATTATTTATAGGTATGTAAATATTTGTTCCTTATGTTCTGTTTTGGAGGTTGTTGTTTTATGTAGATATTCTTGAGCTTTTATATTCTAGTCCCACCTCAATGGGCTGTCCCAATTAGCTGCAGCAGGAGTGTATAAAAGCCCTCAGTTGCTCTTTGTAATGTGATGGTGGTCAGTGTTGAAATAGTTAGTAAATTTTGCCAATCATGGTTGGACTGTGAGTGTAATGCCTTTTCATAAAACTGTTGAGTGATCGACGGCCAAATTGACAGGCTCATTCCAGGGGATATATTACACATGCTTCTCATTTCATATGTAAGAGCAACTATGCTCTGCTGGCCTGTAATAATACTGCCTCTATGTTTACCGTGGGCCCTCAGACAGTGAATATTCAGAGTGGGTTATAATGACCTGCTCTGTGGATGCTAATACAAGTGGAAAGCCAAAACAATGCAGCTTAATGAATGAGGCATATGCTACAAAATCAGTTTGACAGAAATTGAAGTGTCTCATTGTTCCCACAGTGTTGTTCATCTTTTCACTCTGTTCCTGAATATATGTGACACTGTATCGTCTGTGTATGTGTTGTGCATTGAAATGATAAATTGTACTAACAGTATAGTCATAATGTGTTATTTCAGGACAGGGACCATGCATTGTCTTCATTACTGGGTGGGTACCCCTTAGTGGTAAACTAGTTTAAAATGGCCTGTATGCAACCTTCACATAACTATTTCCCTATGGTGTGGTTCAGTTATGCTTTTCCAGGGTGTACATACAAACCTTTTGTCCTGGCTAAATTGGGTATTGATATCTGAAAACAGATGATTTGAAAAATAAAAATCTTTGCAAAAGATTAATTTTGCTGATTTGTTGGGCTTTTGTGCCCATCTTGTAGAAGTAAAAACAAATGACTCGCTGCTTAATTATTAAAGAAGAGAAGCAATGTGTATTGTGTTCTCCGGCTTCCTCCCAATCATGCTCTCAGGTCAGGTGGTGATTCTTAATTGACCCTAGGAGCAAGTGAGAGCTGCCATCAGCCTGATGTCTGGTGGCAGCTGGAACAGGTTGCAGGCTGCTGCTTTCTGTGGCCTTCGAAAATATAATGGATATGAATGAATTCATTAATGAATAGACAGTTTTGGTCAAATGAAAATTCAATGAAAAAGACAACTTGCATAATTGTTATGTCTTGAAACATGACTGGATCACAAACTGTAACCAAAACCAAGACAAAGCAGAAGTGCATTGAACAGTAATACCACTTTCTTGGAACTGGACTCCAAAATCTGGCTGGCTGAAGAAGGCACACTCAAAAAGTGCAAACTTCTTTTATATGGAACAAACCATCTTATTACACTGGTCAAAAAAAAAAAATTACACTCTGACGTTTGAGTGCAAAGAGAAAGTATGTCATGAGCATTTTATTTCTGTCAAATGACTGCAGTTTTGTAGGCTGTTTTTTAGGCATGAACGAGAATAAAATAGCTACTTTTCTTACTAAGGAGTTGGCAACAAAAAGTTAGCTGTGCCGAAAGTTAGCTGTGAGAAACTGCCTGTCTAGCAATGAATGTTTTTGCTACAAGCTTTCGCAATAAACCACCGCACAACTTGTCTTGTTGGGAAGGGAGCTAACCTTGAAGCTAGCTGCTGCTTCAGTAAACAGGAATAACCTCGTCTGGAGGGTTCCCCGATAGGGGAGACAACAGACCAGAGCAGCACAGTTACTAAACCCTCAAAGAAATGTTGCACTTCAGGAGCAAAGAGACCAGATGGAAAGACGAGGAAAATAACTGGTTTTGTTGTAGCTGAACGCTCCTGTGAATGTTGTTTAGTTCACCTGGTATCGCAGTCGCCCCATAAACGCAGCCAGCCGGGGTTCAGTTCAAACATCTTCCTGACCCACTTTCTCATCTGAACAATAAAGGACACTAGAGCCCAAACAATGATAGAAATATAAAAAAGTAAAAAAACACTCATATATGGAACATACACATTAAATAACATCTCACACATATTTTACAATTTCCCCTTTGGAGAAAGTATTTTTTTCATTTTACTATTAATGACGTCACAACTAATCAACTAATCGATGGTCTCTACATTCAGCTTTTATAAAGCAATCCTTTGAGACAGAATATATACATTTGTGAATCTCCAGTCAGTAAAAATATTTGTTGATGTCCATCATTAGTGTTATTGAGAGGCTATTTTCAACACTATGCATTGTCATGATTTAAACTTTTGATAGTGTTTGCAGATGAGAAATATACCTGATCCTTCACAGGTTTCCTTCTTGAATACTTGCCATATATGTTTGCACCTCAGCGCATATTTATTCCTTTACTAGCTTTACTGAATGTTTATTTTATATGTGCCTTTTCTTCATCCCCAAGGTTATGGTTAACGTAAGATATATATTGAGAAGAAAAACTGCAAACTGTTTTACAAGATTATGTTACCCACAATCTCCTCTAAACTTCCTCACTGTGGGATTTTTGAATGTGAAAGAAAGGAAAAAAATAAAGAACTGAGCTTTCACACTATAATAAAAGTCCCATATGGATATGCATAGAGCAGATACCTCTGCTGTCAAGATTGGTGTAATCAAGGTATTCATAAACTCACAATAGAGCAACAATAGAAGCAGTCACGTGTAGAATATGTGGGAGAAATTCAGCTCTTTAATTTTCCAGGACAAAGCAGCCATTTATGCTTGTTCCACAGAAGGTAAATCTGACTTAAGCAATGAGACGTTGCCTGAATTGAATTTTGGATACTGTAGTTCAAATTACGTTATGCTGAGCTGAACTAATGTAAAATCATTGCTGCACTGTTGCACTTCCTTTTCCTCATTATATATAGAACAAGTACAGTGTAAATGTACAGCAAAGATTTCAGGATCCATTTTACTTTTTAATTATTGTTATTTGAATCAAGCAGTGGGGAGGAATGACTAGAGGGTTGGCTTGTTTTTGACAAGCCACTACGAGAGGAGGAAACAGGAACAAGAATGTCAGGATATGGTGACAGCTCAAGCTTTTGATCAGAGGATCTCAGAGTGGTATGTCGTGACCAGAAGATGATGTGGGACTGGAGTGACAGGAAGGTATCTATGCATACAGAAACAGCGGGGAAAGGCATTGTCACATCTGTTTCTCACATCCTTCTCATTAGGACATACACCAGCTGCACAGCGGTGCAGGAATGTATGGTAAACATCAGCTCATCTCATCAAATGGATTTGTTTATAT
>JBBBVU010000015.1:13814959-13827986 GCA_037177055.1 Atherinosoma microstoma | reverse complement strand
ATATATCTTTTTGTCTGTTCACCTGATGGCTGGAAATTCATCAGATATCGATTGTGACAATGAAAATACTTTTCTGACAGATGAATCTCAGTTGCCTGCAAACCTCAAGCATGATCAAATCTATTTTGTCCAAATTGTCAAAGATTACAGGTTATCTACAACTCGATGATAGTCCCAACCCAACCCTTTTATTGCTCGCTGAAAGACATGCATAATTAAAACCTCCATTTTCAGAGTGATAATGTGTTTTATGTGGTTTATTTATTTCAACTATTGACTAAAAAGACAATTAAACCTCAAACAGCACAAATTTTTACAATCAGTGAAATTTTATTGAACACTCTTAATGTAGATGCCATTTTTCTTTCTACACAAAAGAGAAACAACATACTTGACCAGTTAATTCGAAAAAAAATAATCAATTGTAAAAGGCTGTCACCGCTTTTAAGCAGCAAATTATTTTGCCATAGTTTCTCTAATGTTTTGAACGTGCAGAAAATATTCATGTTCTCTGTGTTGCACTAGTCATACAGTATGAGGAGTTATGGTGATTACATTGACTTTTGGCATTTTACTTTTATTAGATGGGTCACGAAACAGATGTTAACAGGATCTATCTGGAAGGGAGAGATGTACGACAAGCAACAAATGTTCCCAATAGGAAACAATTTGGTGCATTTATACTTAATTTATGCATTGTTACCGCTAGTCCGTTAAGTAACGCCACAGTTACACATTTGAGGTGAAGATGTGGCATTGGAGGAAATTCTGCTGGCTTAACAGCAAGTTTTCTGCAATTCTACTCCCTGAAGCACAGAATCAAAAAATAATATTGGTAATATTATATTCAAATCATATTGGGTTTATTCATAAGACACATATTAAGCAACCACAGATGAAAAATATGCTGTACAGAACATTAACATACAACAAAAGTGAGAAATACAGACAACATACAACAAAGAAATAAGTGTTCAAGGCAGTTAAAAGCTAAGAAGAAATGTGTCTCTAACTACTTGTGTGTTTATAAATGTTTTATCCTGAAAAGGTGCAAATTGTAGCCCCTTTTTTATGTTTATGTAAATAGTAGTCAGTTTCTGCTCCACTTTCAAGTGATTTTCAAATCATGCTGTTTTTACAGTACTGCCCATGCGTGACATGAGTTGCCAATAAACTCTCCTGAGACTTATACCCAAGACCTGTTTATAGTTGGCAATTGCTTCAGATTAACAAGACTGTTGTCATTCTGACTTTCTCTCCTCTGCGCCACCAAACCACCCCACAATCCTTATTATTTTTCTAATAGTAGATAGCTGTTATCCTTTTATTGAAATGGGCCATAATCAACATACGCAGGGTTGACAATTAGCAATGCAACTTTCATTTTATCTGGATGCAGCAGTTTTGGAGTGTATATTCCTTTGAGACACACACACACACACACACACACACACACACACACACACACACACACACACACACACACACACACACACACACAAACTCAGTTTAAACAAAAGTTATGTATTATAGTTGGATTGAAAACAGATTATTAAAAGTCACTTACTTTTGTCAACAAGAGAATTGTTATTTTTGGTTTGTTTTATTTTGCTTGGTTTTTTTTTCAATATTTCATTTAAAACACACAGTACATGAGCTACGCTGAGTTCTCTTGCATCTCTTCAATAATTTTATGTAATTTGGAGCAATATAGTTAACCATTTTTGCAGCAAATATGAATCAAAAGATTTGGAAGATAATCAAAAATTATTGAAATACATTTTGTTTTACATACCAACTGATCTGTGAATCCTCCAGCAGTACACTTCTTCATAGATTAACAAAAGAAATACAGACATGCTACAGGCCAATGGTTACTCGATAATCTAATTAAAAGCTTTAGTGCTCATTACAAACTTTAAACTACGTGCTATATACAGGATAGTGTAGAAGGACTATTTAATTGGTTGTTGCCGAAAACATCTACAAATGCTGCTAAAGTTTTTGACCTGTGAAATAAGCAAACAGCAAAGATGTGAACAACTTAATTCTGCAAGAAATAAGATTTTGTTGCTTAAGGGTCAGTTTATTTACTTTTTTTCAAACTGGCTTCAATGACTGAGTGTACAGTTACTAAATGCATTCATACTGCTTGCATTTCTTAAAAAGATAGTGGATTTTTCCAAAGGTTAAATTATAATTAAAACTAGAAGCACTCAGAGAGTGCAGACCTCTGACAAGTAATAGGGTCAGTCACCTAAGAAAAACCCCAAAAGGTCAAACTGCCCACCCACTACCCCCTAAATTTTGAACTTGATCCGGGTCAAACAAAGTCAGATGAAAACATGTACCATGATGTCATCTTGTATTTTTTTTTATATATATATATATATGTAAAAGCTGTTTGTAGCATCCAGCTATAGGGCCTGTAAACAGTGTTCCAATGCTGATGCATCTCACGTCTCACTTACTATATTTTTCTATTAGGAGCTGTCTCCTTGGAATAACCATACATTCCTTTTTTTGACATCTTGGTCTCCTTCCGTAGGTCTCAGATCAAACCAATTAATTACCCCATATTCATGACAATGACCCAGATTTTATGGTAATAATGTCATGTGATAAAACTAGGCTCACATAATACACAGTGCTCTGAAAATTTGCCTCTGTAGCAGCTGGAGGTGCTGTTCTATTTAACAGAACTTTTTTATTATTATTTGTAGAGCACAAGATAGAAGGTGGCAGGGCAGCCCTTTTAAGTTTATATTTAATGAAATAAGGGATTAGGGGACACCCCTTTGTCTTTGCTCTTGGTCAGTTCAAATAGCTTACTCTACTTTCTCACACAGCCTTCACTCCTGAAAAAATGCCCCTTACATGCTCTTTAAGTAGGCCCACTTGCCCCACAGATGTCTTTCCTTCGCTTTATTGCTACCATCATAAGACCGTTGGGCAAAAATTAGTCATAAACCCCAGCCCCGTGAAAGAAATGTCTCTTCTCGCTGCCCCACAGCAGAGAGTCAATGCACAGCACCGTTTCCATAAGATCTAATTAAATCAGGTCATTCTGGTTCTTCCCAATGGATGTATTTTAGTTGCCAAGAATCCATTGTGTTGCATATGAACCACTGATAAGTGCAAATAGACACCTGTAGGCTACAGGAAACGGTACATTAGTCTACTACACCACTACAAAGTAAATGTGACTGGGATTAAGATTTTCACAGGCAGATGCTGTATCATAGCAAAGACAGATGATACAGTTTATAACAGAAGTGAAACTACACAACAAATATATACATATATGAAAATATATATTTAAAGATATTTATGTAAATATGTATTTATAGATATTTATATATAGTTTTTCTTTTAACAAAGCTGCAATGAAACAGACAGAGTTTGATTTGCATTAAGGGGAAGGTTTTCTGTTTATTTTTTGGTCTGTGGTACACAGTGGCCAATGTGTATATTCCCAGATAAATGACAGAAAATGCTGTTTGCATTGTCTGATGCAACTATCAGCAGTGCTGTGGAAAAATAAATCTGTTCCACGTTGAACCGTTAGATGATTAAAAGGTTAATCCATCTTTATCGTATCACTCTTTGTAGTTCATTGAGATTAATCTCAAACATGTTAACCTCAAATACTTTGTTAAAATTTTGCCCAAATCAAATTTTTCTAAATGCAAATATACTTTTTAACGGGGACCTTGTAGGTAAGAAAGTTGTGATTTAGTTGATTTGGGATATAGGACACAGCAAAGCACAACCCCTCTCCAGCTGAAGAATCCATGCAATTACTCATTATTGTCCATTTGATACCTAAATAAGTCCAAATATAAGAATAACAGGTATTTTAAATGTTGCACATTTTGTTCCAAGTGGAAATAAGGGCCTTGCTGATGCATAGCTCTGACATTGTCTCAGAGTTTATCCAGACAACAGAAGCAAACTATCAACTATTGGCTAGGCTGCAGTAAAGATAGTAGTACAATAAGCAGCTGTAGTTCCTTTGAAAGGATACAGCTTGTAGGTAATTGTGTGACTACTGTTTAATTTGCTTGAGGTTGACAGGTTGATTTCCACCAAACAAAGCATAGTCTGTATTACATTATCTAGAGTATCATTAGATGTGTGTTTGGTTAGTATTCATGATTTTCAGCTGGATTCACTCTGGTTGATGACCAAACTAATTCCAAGAGTGAAAGGCAATTTTTCCATGATTTGTACGATGGTTATTGGATGCTTTGGGACATTTTAAAAAATAACTAATGCTGTGGTTCTGGAGAGGACTGTCCAATAAATAAGTCTAAATGGATTCCTCTGGCTCAGGATTCAATGAGGGCTGTTCAGTTGTAGAATCCTTTCTGTCTTTAATGATTTTAGAAAAGGTACTCTTTTTAGGTTTATAAATGGATTAAATGCCACATAGTCCAGAGAACTGAGGCTTTTATGGTTTGGAAATCAAAAGCTCTGGTGTGGGAGGAAACGTAAAAGATGGCCTTTTGGTTTTTGGTCAAAATTGTTTTGGCAAACACTAAGATGGCTCGAGGGGAAAGCAACACTTTTGTCCAAATTGTACTCACAGAAGATGGGGAGCGGCAGACCTTGACTGGAAACACTTTCTTCTTTTTTCTCTCTTACTTTTTCTTTTTTTTTTTCAACACTTTATTGAATCAAATTCTTCCCCGGGCTCCGGTGCAAAATATAACTTCCATATGTGGCAGCACAAAGATGCAGGTGCTAGACCCCTGGTTTCAGAGCTTTTTCTTAACAATAACAATTACTTGCCTTTTGAACACACCAAAAAGATGTAAGAGTAGAAGAAAGGCATCCAACATTTAAACATATATATAAGAAGGATTGAATGCTTTGCTCTCACTTTTGCAAATTATATTTTGTTTCAGCTTCAAGTCTGCATGCGCCAATGGATTTCTTTTGATGAGGCTTTGTTGACAGCACTCAAAAAACCCCACACAACAAAGGGCTTCCAGTTGTTTACATTTCCTGCCCATGCAGCAGGCTTTCTTACTGTAGCTTTAAATGAACACTTATCATATTTAGACCTGCACATTGTTTTTCTCAGAATATAACATGTTCAACCGGCATACATTCACTGATGGAACAATGCAAAATTTGTACAGAAACAAATACATACTGAAAATGTAACAAATATTGAGCAACAAAGTTGTTTAAAGGCCTGCTGTTACACTATTTCCCACATACAGGTATGATTGTAATGTGTGAATTCATGGGTTATGGAGGGTTGAGGGAAAAAGTATTTTCAGTTGCTGAAGTTTTAGTTTTTTTTGGCCTAAAGGGAAGCATCTTGGAGAGATAGTGGAGAAGACGCTGTGATCCTCAAAGGATGTTATCTGCCAGCCCACTAACTGCCTCCAGGAGAGGGCTGCCAAAGAGGAGTTGGCAGTCAGCCTGTGATTTCTGTGTCTGAATAAGGTGAGTGAATGAAAAGACAAACTCTATTCAAAGCAGACTGTAAGACTGGAATTAGAGTGTTCCTAAAGCTCTTTTAACTGTCATGGGGGATTTATTCACAGATTTTTCAATGAATAAGACAATAAAGATTGATTTCATGTTGGCTATGATGGATATGATGCTGTTAATCCATGGATAACTGGAACTGTCCAAGTTACTGATGTGACAAGGTGGCGGTGGTGATGTGAGCTGCACCTGCTTTTGTGGAAGCTCAGATTTCCAAGCTGGGTTTTAGATACCAGTATAAGTTTTGTTATGCTTGGGTGGTCGAACTGATTTTAAAACCTCTTTCTCCAGTTTCTCCAAACTTCTGGAAATGTCAGTCTGACATTTACACCAACTTCCTTTAGCAACTAGCCATGTGTGTGGGGGAGGAAAGTCAGCGGCTTCTGCCAGGTCTCCTGTGTCAGAATGTGTGGTGGATGAGGACCCAAATGCAGGTTAAAGACACAAGAGACAGTCGGATGAAGGGATCAATGGTGTAATGAAAATAACTAAAGGAGTTCCAAAGGCATGATAACTAAAGAGAAACACGAGGTTTTAAAAACAAAACTAAGATGCTGACTAATACAAACAAGGAAGACAACAATGACAATATGAAGGAAAACAAATGAAACCAAGGAGTTTACTGAGGTGAACTAACTAAATGAGAAGCAGGTGAAGCAAATCAGCAAATGAAACCAAGTGTGTAACAGGAAGTAAAGAGAACATTAAGCTCGTTAGGGCAGTTCCCACCGTCGCCATCTTGGCAGCTTCACGCGTCTCGTCACTCCCGGAAAATACAAAAATGGGTGAAGAGGTGGTGCTGAGAGGGGGGCTGTGATTGTGAGGACTGATGATTGACACCCATCAAACACTGAGCTGCCTGTAGCTATGAGCTTACCAAGCTAACCCGGAGCCAACGGGAGCTAACCAGCTAAGGGAGGTAGGTTGGCTAAAGCTAGGTATATTAGCCGGCTAAAAACCGTGGCTGTGCTAAACTCTGCCTCCTTGCTGCTGGATATCTGGCACCTGTCAATCAAAAGGACACGCCCCTAATTTCAAGATTAAATAACATCTAAACGGATTAATCTTTAGAAAAAAATCACTCCCCCAAACTGTTGTTATGAAGGTAAACTTATTAAACCTATTAAACCTAAAATGTTTTTTTGTACCAGGCTGTAAACATGTTTATTTCTGCTGTGAAGTTCGCCTTTTTAACATGGGAGTCAATGGGGATTGACTCCCTTTTCGAGCCAGCCCGCAGTGGATGAGGGGGGAACTGCAATTTTTGGCACTTCCGCATAGGCTTCATATTTCTCCAGTTGGTGCCGCTTGGTGCACACATCAACTATTCAATTAGGCTGATTCAGTTGAAGCAAAATGAGTGAGCTCACTTTTTCTTTACAGAAACAAATGTTTACTGAACTAGCATTTGGCTCTCTCACTGTCAGGAACGGGAAAACTTGAAACCAAAAAGAGATGAGACTGAACAATTTTACTTGTCGGCGAGAGAGTTGGCAGCACCCTCTCAGGCCTGCTGTGTTGGGCTGAATTCTTTGGTCCAATCAAAATTAATGAACTAGTTTAATTATTCCAAAAAATTGTGCTCATTAGAAATTGTTGTCCAACACAGAATTTGGGACTCGGTGTAATGGCATCCCTTCATGCTGTCACAGTTACAGGTTTGTCCCCTGTGAGGAAGTGGTAGTTGACAGGTTCTGAATACAATTTAGCCCCTCAGGGCCCCAAGGATAAACACTAACTGATAATGGAAAAGTATTTAATCAGCTTGCTTTATTGAGTGTTATATGTTTAAAAAGCTGTTGAAACACACTTATTTTCATGTAAAAGCTGCTTGGATTGGCTTAAACTAAATCCCTTATAAGATTACTATAAAATAACTGTCACCCAGTAATCTAAACTTTAGATTACTGGGTGACAAAAGTCTTGTCTCATCTGTGAAACCACAAACATGTTACAAGCACACACAAAATATCAACTTGAGTGCATTATGCATTATTATTTGTCTTGCAAAAAAAAAGTAAAACTAAGCTAGATTAGGAGAAGTATATTGCCTAATATAAAGATAGATAGATAAATAGACTCTTTTTTATTGATCCCCTAAGGGAAATTGTTTGACTCAGCAGCAACACAAAAACAAACAAAGCACTATGCAACAATAAAAACATGCAACAAAATATATAATTGAAATTAAAAAAAACAAAAGTGCAGATTCCCGCCCTAGTCCGGTTGTAAAGGTCTTCACCGGACTACTCACTGTGGTGCCCCTCTACCCCCGCCTAGTGTGCTGTTAAACAGTCTGATGGCCCTGGGTAGGAAGGAGTTCCTGAGTCTGTTGGCAGAGCAGCTCAGAGACAGCAGCCTGCTGCTGAAAGAGCTCCTCTGTGCTGTGATGTTGGCATGCAGAGGGTGGCTGACGTCATCCATGATGTTCAGCACTTCAGCACTCCACCACAGACTCCAACTCCATCCCCACCACAGAGCCAGCACACACACCTGATCACTCTGTCAAGTCTGTTGTGAAACAGTCTATGAATTCTTACATTCTTACAGATATCTATGAATTCTTACATTTTAGATTACATGTTAAAGCAAGTTTCAACGTGGCCCTCGGAAGTTACAGATCTAAAATAAACTTCCTTTCTCTTTCACTCCATTCACAGGCAGATTACCCTAAATGAGAAGATGAGAAGGGGTTGCATACTCTCAGCAACCATTATTGTGATGAGGCCAAAACTACCTGGCCATCAGGATTTAAGAGTCTAAGTTGAAAAACAAAAGCACAGCTATGCCTAAAAAGAAATGTAGCAAATGAAAAAAACAAACCAACAAAAACGTGTGAGCTATCTTACATTGTAGAGTACGGTGGTCCATCCCTCCATGGTGATACACTGGAAGACAGTGAGAACAGCAAACAGGATGTTGTCAAACTGGGTGATGCCATCATTAGGGCCAATCCAGGTTCTGTTGCAGATGTATTTGGCTGGACACTGACGCACGCCACACGGGAACTCATATTCAGACGAGTCCACCGTCTCGTTTTCTGAACAAAAGTGCAGAAATACTGAATCTTACACCTCATACATAAGACCAAAGATTCCAACCAGATTTGTTGCTTAATGTCTTCAAGTGAATTATAAAGTTCAGAGGGAATAATGCCTTTTGTCTTTTATTTTACTGTTTTTAGGCTCCATTTACTAATGTTTAAAGTGTTTTAACTACTAAACAGTGATGTCTGTTGTCTGAAGATTAATGTGACCATCCAACAACAGAAAATACTGCCTTCAGTCTGTCTGTATTATCTAATTGTCTGTTCAGGTTAAGTGAAACGGGGTGAGCTTGGAGGTTAATGACAGCTATGAATGAACAATGAGCCATTGTCGTGCACAGCATTGTTGGTTTTAATTATACAGCACAGCATGCCCGGTTAGGTTTGATCAAGTCTCCAGGTGCAGCCTGGGATGCCATGTGTTTAAATGCATGTGTGTACACATTTATGTTTATGACAATACAGTAGAGCAGCAGACTAAAAAGCTGTGTAAATATTCATGACAGCCACACACACGCACACGCACGCACACACACACACACACACACACACACAAACAAAAACACACACCCACATACTTTTAATAATACAATAAATAGCAACAACAGGGAACTCGGTTACTCTTTTAACAATTTCTGTGACTTAATTTGTGTTAAAAAATGGTTTAAAATAAAATTTGATTTCTCCATATTAAGGTATTATTAACAATAATTTGACTCTTTCTGCAGAATGCTTTGTTTCATGCATATCAGCAGTTTGGCAAAACTGTTGAGACCATTGGGCCTTATTCACCAAAGTCTCCTTACGAATCATTTAAATTTTTTTTATTAAACTGTACTAAAGAAGTCTTTTATGAAAACCCTCCGTTAGATTCACACAGTTTTTGTAGACCGAAAATTGTTTGCATCTTTCCTCTTAGACTAGTAAATAAAAAACTGGTTGAAAGTGTGGACCAGATGGCCCTACTTTGCACAAAAGCCCAAAAAATGCCCATAAAAGGTTAACACATGTGGGCCGTGTGCAAACTGATACAGACAGTGTTGGGTCAGACGAGGAAAAATAACGAAAGGAATGCCAAAAGAATTAATGAAAACAAAACAAAAATACTAAAGATGTGCACTAAAACCTGTTTCTCCTAATTTTTAAAAAAGATACACTTGGTTATAAATAATCACAAGGTAAGCTTCAAATCATAAATAAAGCAGTTTTAAGTGTAGTTTTACGGATAATTAATTAATCCTGAATTTGAACAGCAGCCTGCAGTCTGGTCTCATTACCGTGTCAGGATGAACACACTCATGGTGTCATGGCTAAAAAGAAAGGTGGTTCAACGTAGAATAAATTTTCATTACATAGCCTACAGTACCTTCTACAGTTTGTGTAGCAACCTCCTGTGGCATCTTTTTAAAAGGATGCATTGCACTGATGGAGTGAGTGGTGCATCGGATGAAATCAAATCTCCTAGTGAGTCTGATAGTTGGCCAGTTGTGTTATTAACCAGGCCATCAGAGCATAACCTTGATTTCCCAATAAAACTAATCATTAAAATAAAAAGATACTATTGTAGTAAATTTTCATCATTAAGGACCACATTCAGCAGGTGGATCTGGGAGTCACAGATGACTTGGACATTTTTGAAGTGATATTCTTGCAGGGATTGGATCTGGAGAGGTTGCTTTAATACACGTGTGGAGCCTAGTGCATCGATAGTGTTAAAAAGACCAGAAATAGAATTAAAGAACAGTACTGTAGTTTCATTATTGTATTCTAATGAACAGACCAGCAGAAGACAACACAAAATTTGTTTTGTTTTGGTTTAGTTCAAACATGCTGGCACTCAAATATTTGTAAGAGTACTCCTGGTACTTTACGACATGAAGATTTTCGTGAATGCCACAATCTTTAAAAAAGTTTGTAAGAAGGACTTAAGAAGACATTTGTTTATAAGAACAGTTGGTGAATGAGGCCCATTACTTTTTCTGCAGTGCAATTCTTACATCTTGGCTTAAGATTAATAAATGCTTATATAACAATCAGGAAACAATCACACCCATTTATTGTTTGCGTGTGTAATCCAATAACATAGCACAAAGTTTACAACAAAACGGGGCTCTCAATTACTTATGGAGATTTCTTTCTCATCAGCAGATTTGGGATTTTCTGAAATCAGCACTTGTTCAACATTAAATCATCCAAAATATTAATATAGCGCACCAAATATAGTGTTATGTAGCATGTTCCTTGGTGAGTTGCACTTTAATCATAAGCTGTTGGTAGTGACCAATTAGATTGTCATCTGGTCAATCTTCTCTGCAGAAATCTGTTGTTTTCTGACACAATACAGGATTTGAAACAAGGAGGTATAAAACACAAACACACAACCACGAGTTGGAATGCAGGGTGTAAAAAATCTTTTTGGTCAAACAAACAAACGATGCTGCCAGGGCAGGATTCACAAAGTAATATACTGAGGCAAAAACAAAACTATCTGATTGACTTACAAAATGACAAAACAGGCTATAACAGCACACAGAAGTAACAAATATTAAACTGGAAGGGAACCAAGGCAACCTGAGGCCTGTACTACGAAGCTGGATTTACTCTTTTCTGGTTAATTTCACGGTTTTCCGTACTCGGAAGCTGGTTCACTTCTTAGCAAACTGAATCACTACGGCAACAGATGCTGAACAGCTAACCTGGTCCAGAGCAGGTTAAGTTCTGGATAAGAGATCAGCGAGTAGAAGGTGCCACCTTCCTGACCAATCAGCTATCTTGGAAAAAGGACCTGCCCATTTTTTTAGAAGACCCTGATGACGTTGGCGCGACGATGATGCGAGGAGGGCTTAGGAGAGAAAGAGTTTTTAGGGATAGATGCAATCCTTTTGATGAAGAAATAAAGCCTTCACTGGTCGCTTTGAAGTATGTTATTGTACTTCTTCTTGACTTTTTCCCAAGTCCGTTTAGCTCTACAAGGGTTGGATCTGAAATAACGAGGTATAATGATCACATATGACAGAACTGCAGAACCATGAATTTAACCAACGCACAAATCGTGTGGTCACAGTATTAATATTCCAACACAAACACGCGGGTGCTGTGCCTCTGAAAAACACACTGGAAACTATAGCCTTTTTTTATTTCTATTTCTTTTGCCATTGATTGTGGGCATTATTTTTAGTTAGAAGCTTTAATGGCACAATTATCCCTATCTCACTTAAAAAATTCCTGGATCCAGGCGGTGATCAGGATCACCCCTAAAATCTATCACTTGTTCCTCATTCCATTTCTGAGATTTCCTGAAAATTTGATCAAAATCTGTCAATAACTTTTTGAGTTATGTTGCTGACAGACAGACAGACAGACAGACAGACAGACAGACAGACAGACAGACGCACAGACAGATAGAATATGAAGAAAAGTTTGGAAGCTCTGCTCGAACCGTCTGGGTCATAATAAAGTGAAATTGAGTGATCAGAGTGCTTATATTTGCCGATTAATTATTATTGTCTGACGAATTTATGTATAAACAATCGGACATCTTCTGCCAGTAATCCTTCCTGGCTGTTGCTGCGGCAACAGTGTTGCTTTTGGCCTGGATGATGTGTTTAAATTCTTCATATTTCTAAAGAATAATTGTCTGCTCCTCCATGGTGACATACGCTACTCTGCAGCCTGTGGGCATTCCTCATGGCGATTGGTCAGATGCCGCAGACACTACCCCTTTTCTGTGAGTGCGCACTGATCAAGGCGGGAAAACCCTGGGTTGAATTACCGAGTTGATAACCAGCTTCATAGTACAGCTTATCCAGATACTGAATGTCTGGGTAAGTCAACCCAGGTAACAGAGAGATATCCAGGGTATGTTAATCCAGCTTCATAGTTGTGACATTTATATCGACAATGGTTATAAGCAAACCAAACTTATTCAACATCCAAAGCTAAATTTACATACAACAGGTCCATTGGTAAAAGTATTTTTTGGACTATTCACACATATAAATAAGAAACAATGCATAAATCTTTACCCAGTATTCCATTCTGTGGTGTGCAGGTCTTGTGCAGTTTGCCACTGTAAAACTCCAGGCCAATGATAGCGAACATGAGGATTGCAAAAAACAGCAGCAGACCAATCTGCAGCAGAGGAATCATGGCCTTCATTATAGACTTCAGGACTATCTGCAGACCTGGACATAGAGCACACAATGACCAGTTCAGTGTATGTGAAAGCACACTTCCAAAAGGTTTAAATCAGAGAAAGGGTGTCAGTTTTAAACAGGGGCCTGAAGGAGACAACATTAAGATAGCAATGTGAAGTTGAAAGTGAAAATTTAAGTTCACAATAGCATTGTCTTTTTCATCTAGTTCAGTCTCTAGTCAGAAAAATAACCACCTTCATGGTCATATAAACATCGAACAAAAAGTTCAGAAATTTGTGTTTGGTAGATTATTTCTCTGTTGTAACAATGCTTCTTGGCA
>JBBBVU010000015.1:13795242-13808266 GCA_037177055.1 Atherinosoma microstoma | reverse complement strand
ATAGATAGATAGATAGATAGATAGATAGATAGATAGATAGATAGATAGATAGACTTTATTGATCTCCGTGGAGAAATTCCAACAAAATTCATCGTTTGGATCCCAGAATTTAACGCATGGCGGGTCATTCTGGTATCGATGCAGCTCTGGTAGAATACACATGCATTCAGTGCAGCCATGTCCAAAACGTTATAAAACACAGCAAAAGGACATCTTCTAGTAAGACTAAGTGATGAATACGGGATCTTGCCAAGGATGTCTCTTCTGCTTCTGTTCATTTTCGGAGCATCTCACCCTATCTCTTGGAGAGCCCAGTCACCCTGCGGAGGAAACTCATTTCGGCCACTTGTATTCACGATCTCGTTCTTTCAGTCCCTACCCACAGGTCGTGACCATAGATGAGAGTAGGAACGTAGATCGACTGGTAAATCGAGAGCTTTGCTATTTGGCTCAGCTCCTTATTCACCATGACAGACCGATGCAGAGTCCACATCACTGCCACACTGATCCGCCTATGGATCTCTTGCTCCATCATTCTCTCACTCATGAACAAGAACCCAAGATACTTGAACTCCTCCACTTGCGGCAGGACCCCACTTCTGACCCTGAGGGGATGCTCCACCTTTTTCCAGGGTAGGACCTGCCATTCAAGGCAATCAAATGCCTTCTCTGTGTCAGCAAACAATAAGCTGCACTCATGATTTCATGTGTCGCACTCAGTAGCCTACATGTAAGAGGCAACGGATGTTATCAGCAGCTAGGTGACCCTTGATAAATCCTGTTTGATCTGGACTAATTAATTTCCCAATTATTACCTCAAGTCTGCTAGCTAAAACTTTTGAGAATATTTTAAGAGCAGCATTTATTAGAGATGTTGACATAAATTGTAATTAATTCAAGTCAAATGTTTTGCAATTGTTTGCCAAATTTTTAGATGTGCAAAGAAGTCTTAGATTTATCTTCAGACCCCTGTGATTCCTGCTCCCTGAATTAGAAATGACTAATATGAGGAATATTGATTTTCTGAAGAGCTTCAGAGGCAATGCTTGTTTTAGCACCAATGATGTTTATGAGTAAAAAGCATAGAGCCTTGCCTCTAAGAAAAACCTAAGGGGAAAGGTTTGAAATACACACAGGCTTTTGTCTTATTTTGGGTGTGCACCACAACTTCCCAAGCCGTGCACATGCACATATATAAACATATTAGTACTGTCAGAAACAGGGTTACTGCCAGAAACATTTTTGCTACCTCTGTGTGGAGTTGATACAATCAGAAATGTAAATACTTTTTACTACCACACAAAACAGTTAGTAAATTGGTTGCAGCTTGGGTGGCCCTAACCCCTAACCCTAACAAAAAAAAGTATTTAATGATTAAACACACAACACAGACAAATTAATGCCACTCTTTTGAGTTGAGAATCATCAGGAACCTTATGGAAATTAAAATATAACCTGAAAGTGGACTATCTTTCAGAACTGCCCCTTAGTGTCTAAGGGGAACTCATCTGCTTTTCAGATTCAAACCACACGTATACTCTCAACAAACATCAGTGCTTTGTTATATTTGTAACCACTTCAAGTGGCACTCTGTTAATTACATATTTTTTCTTGTAAATAGACTCATGAAAGACAATAAACTGTTAAATGTCAAGTTTACACATGCACAAATACCAGCAGCTGCAGCCTAAAAATATCACTGTCATGAATCAGCCTTATGAAAGCCGAAAAATCATCAACCCCATTTCAGATGTATAACACATTCTGTGCTTCACCGCCCTGACTACTGTGCATACGCCAACGCCTCAGCATACAAACACACATTCATGTTTAAACCTCTTTAGATGGCATCACACCTACCACCTGCCCTAACCTTCTACCCTACCCTTAAACCAAGTCTTTACCCTAAACTATGTTGATAATATATGGGCATACTGGAGTTTTTTGTCTGCAGTGGGACAGTGTAAACAGATTTATGTCTCCAGAGGGATACAAATCCACATGCACCTATTCATATCACCAATAATGTGTTTACACAGTCAGCATGCAATCATGGGAAAATTCTCTGAAATGAGGAGAAAAGAGCTTTGAACATGAACTGAGAATGGAAAACAGGCATATGGAATGATTCACAGAGGTTAGGAGTACCAGTAAGAAACATTTCAGTATTTAAGCTGAATCTTGACATTTAATTACAAAGCTCGCATTAATGTGAGTGGAAGTTATGAGAATGTTGCTGGGTCAGTTGGTGAGCATAGTGGTTGTATAATATAGTTGCAGGCAAGTCCAGTATGCTTAGATTTGTATCCATCTGCCTGACACATCACAGAAGTATCTAGAGTGTTATTTTGATTCTCTGCTTGAAATAAACCATCTGTTATAAATAATGACTATAACCTAGTTTTTTACAACAGACTGGTTTTATAATGGGCCTACACTTAAAATTTAGGTATTTAACAATCTCTTAAAAGAGGCTATACATAGAGAAATTACAATGTATTGTCGTTGCATGTCTTTCTTTCACAATATGATGCAAAATGAGAACCCGTCATGCAAAAAGCTAAGGAAGGAAGTAGGCAAAAACAAAAAACAGAAAAAAGTATATTAAAAATAAAAATACTTTTCTTTTTGTTATAGGTAAAATAAAACCTTCAACATATTGGGAAATACCCTCATTTGCTGAATTGATATAAGTTAGAGAAGAATGACACGACTTTATTCGCTGTTTGTTGAATATCAAGCTCCAACTATCTACCTTTGCTATGTTGCCTAGATATGTCCAAAGCTAGCAATGTTTGAATGTGCTCCACCAAGCACACTTATTGGTCTGCCATCATGACATGGAACAATGCTTTCTTAATTGGAAAACAAGCAGCCTAATGAGCACCTTAGGAGAACTAACAATTTGCCAATCAGAACCATGACTGAGATAAACATCCTTGTCAAGCTGTCCATGAGGGTTGTTAAGCAATGTGCCATAACAGGGATATTTTAAAAGGAGGGTGACTGAGTTGGGGCGGAGGAGTCCCCCTGCATGGAGAAAAATACATTTCAGTTTTAAGATCCTAGATTATCAAACGTTTGCCCTCCCCCTCACTTTACTTAGAATAGTTACACAAACATGGTGATGTGTGATAATAATGCAAACAGAATGTGACAAGCTCACATTTTAATACAATGAACAGTTCACAATAACAGCAAGTTCAGAGGAGTTTGTGTGGCTGTCCCATTTTTAGTCATCAACTCTAAATAAACAAACAGCGTTTCCTGTATAACAGTTAATACATATTTGCGACTTAAAAAGAAACAACAAACATGTACCTTTTATTTCTAGTATCAAATACTGCTTTGCAAAAATGAAATGATAATTCCTCCAGTTAAGCTTCACTGACAATCAAGATTTTGTTGTCAGTTGAGCAGCCTTTTAGGAGTGGTAAGAATATTTAACAAATTCTCTGACCACTGCTAAATATAGTGCAAGTCCGGAGCTGTAAAAAGATCACAAAATGAAATCTTTATTAGGCTACATGTCTGTACAGTGCCATGGCTGGCCAACCACTGAGAAACAGCTATTGGTATGCTGAAGGCTGGTATGATGAAAAGAAGTGCAGCCAGATGAATGAATGTCAATCAC
Organism: Atherinosoma microstoma; assembly: GCA_037177055.1. Taxonomy (NCBI): domain Eukaryota; kingdom Metazoa; phylum Chordata; class Actinopteri; order Atheriniformes; family Atherinidae; genus Atherinosoma; species Atherinosoma microstoma. The sequence continues at coordinate 13,804,632 of JBBBVU010000015.1, read as the reverse complement.
TGCGTGAATTAGCAAAGTTTGTATCACTGGAACTCTTTTAGATGGATTCTGGTCACTCTAAACTGATGCTATCACAAAATACTGGAATCCAATGTTTGACCGTTCATCAAGCACATCAGACAAAGTGTCGAAGTTCCAAAATTAACAATGCCTCTTCGTTCTGAGTGCAAAAATACTTGATCTTTGGGCATATTTCACGACAAACAATATTTAGCTGCTGCTTTGGTCTGCTAGTCCTGACCTGCTTTACACCACATAAAAAATCTATGGGATTTCCTGAGCAGTTGTACCCCAAAGCATCAAAATCTCAAGATTATTGAGCAAAGAATAGTCAGCCGTCCATCAGACTACATAGCAGCTCCATGAGGAGCCATATTTCACTGTAATTGGTGCCATATAGGGCACACTTGCCAATTGGCCTTATCTTTGTCCTGTGATGTTTGACTTCTGATTAAATTGAAATATCACTCTAAAACCCTCACACAAAGTTGCTTCAGTATTAGCATAAAAGAGAAATAATGGAAGGTAGAACTGTCCAAAATAGTAGTTCAATATAAATATAAGTGTATATTAATAGGAATGTTAGGAGAAGACACTGCATTTAAATGTTGACACTCATAAACCACTGCAGTCACACAGCCAGCTACTAAACCTAATTTTGTAACAGTGTGATAAGATATCATGGAAATGTGTGAAATGAAATTATGCAAGTCATTGTTTTATAATAAGATCTAAAATGCAGCACACTGCCACCTGTTTGTTCAGAGGAACAATATGTATGCAAATACAGGAACATTTTAAAAAGATGATCCTGACCTGTTGTGAACCACATCAAATTATTTGGGATTTCCTGAACTGTTCTGCACATCATCATCCACACCTCCAGACATTGCTCAACAAAGAATAGGCATGCATTCCTCAGGCCAAGCTCATATAGCATTGTAGCTCCATGAGGAGCCATATTTCAGTGGTAATTGGTGCCATGCAGGGCGCACTTGCCTTTAACCTTATCATCATTTTTGTGTAATCTTTGATTTATGAATGTCCCCAGCTTTGCTTTTACTGAAATGTATGAATTTGCAAATGTGGATGCCGTATTGTGTTTTATTCTATTATCATAAATCATATTTAATTATTAAATCATTGTATTTGATTTTATAATGATGTGGAATCCATGCTTGTTTGTGCAAGATGGTTATACTCAAATACAAGAAAACTATTTTTTTAAAAGCATTTATCTGTAGCTTTTATTTGTTTTGGTTTGTAGGTGTCCTTATACATACTTATGCATACTCCTGGGCATTTTTATGGGAATGAGAGAATGTTGCACTGTAACCTAAAAGCATTTTCTCTCTGATTGGGTATCAAAATCTAGAATTCACCACACCAGTGCACTGTAACTAAACCTGTATCTGTATCAACATGACAGGAAGTCATTTGGGAATCAGCAGAGGATATCTATTGTGTCAGGCTGATACAGTCTGAAAAGAATGAGGCTCGGCTCGATGAATAGGTTTTCATATTCATAATTGGCCATACCCTGTGTCTCTGTGTAGTTTCCTTTGCGTGCTTATCACAATAACACAGGATGATAATCGTTTGTTATCGCAGTACCCAAAACTCTCATTTCAACAGAGGTTATTAGAGAGAGTGAAATAGCTAGCCATATAACCCCTCACTATATTCCATACACCCTCTATCAGACAGAGTATGAAATAAGAGGCCTCTCAACTATTTAATAACCCAATTTACCCATGATGGTGAAAACATATTCCTACTTACCTTTTCATCTTAAACGTGTTATGTTAAACTCAGGTAGTTTGAAATATTAAAAAAAGATGATGACATCAATATCAATACAAAAAGAAACAAAAAAATCCCCTGGGCTGCTATAACAACAGTGTCCTCTTGTGGTGGCATGGATTTAGAGACCTTTCTGTTTGTTGAGTCCAACCCTTCCAGACTTGTCGCTCTGCCAGGATGCCTTGACATCTGCCAGACACAATTGTGCCCAGCTGTCTCAAAAGGTGGCAGCAATGTGGCATGCTTTGCAAGGAATTTGAGCTTGGTGATGTGGTGGGAGAATATTTGGTTTCCAGCATTTGGATGACACACCATTAGGTCATATTTATTCTTCTGTCTATCAAGAAAATAAGTGTGCCACCTCATGTTTGCATAACCAGTTTTATGTCTCGATAAATGCTCCCTTATCTCCTGTTAGACAATGCTTGTATAAACTTGTGCTCAACAATTAAGATCATGCTTTTAGAGCTGACATTTTGTGTAAAAGTGATAAACTATCTGCACTCAGTATGGTACAAATTTTTGATTGGTACTGTATATCTGTCTCTCCTACTGTAGTGCCCCCTCCCTTCACATCTCTCTCTTCTCCACTTTCCATTTCTCTACAATCTTCTGTGTGATTTTAGGGATGTTTCTGTGCGAGTGTGTTTGTGTGTGTGTGGGCTGGTACCCAAGTCATCCCAAATGACCTTGCATCCTCATTATTCTTTGCAGCCAGGCACTTCAAAGCAAGCTGTGGGACGGCAGAGGAGAAATGACGAGGCAGTGTCTGATCTCACACTGATTTCTGCTCAAACTGAAACATACATGCATGCTGCTTGTTCGCACTAATATAGTCAACATTATTACGAGGGGTAGGAAGAAGAGAGGCTTTAAAGTCGTCCTCAAAAGAGGATGTTGTGTTTCCAGCAATGTAAATAATTCAGGACATCTTGCAACACATTTGCTAATGTCACTCAGAAGTAATTCAGCCAACTTCCCGCTAAGGCTCGGGCAAGTACGGCACTGCTTGAAATGCTCAGTGGTCTGTTATACTGAACTGAGTTGTAAATGTTGGATTGAACTGAAAGGTTGAATGCTTTAGAGGGTGCTTCTGGTCCTGATTTGTGTAAAACACGTGGGCGCAATCCTTATTTAGCAGATAGTCATTTGTGGCTCTTTAATACCGCCTCTTTGACATTTCCCCTGGCTTCCAGCAGAGATGATTTTATAAGGTGGGGTTTTTATTCAGCAGTGACACGAGAGATGAAACTTGCTGCACACCAACGCACCTCCACATTTTATTTCACACATATTTCCCTTGCTCACTCTATCTGCCTGACTGTTAACTCCTCTCTCATTCTGACAGACCTGACATGGAAGTTGTAAGCCCCATTTCTGTACACAGGCTGGTTGTGCGCTGTGCTGCCGAGTGCCTGGCACATCGCGGCACCTCTGCCTCAGGAGATAACGCCATTTGAATTGTATACCTCAGCCCACAGAGAGCTACACTGGATATTATCATCAACTAGCCAGCCACTCGTGGAATCAGACACACCAGTTAGGTCTGACATCTAATGGAAGTCGAAGAGTCAACCTTTTTTTCAGTGTATGTGCATGATGAGACTGTCTTGTATGTGTGCTGAAGGAAGAACTTGGAGGTGGGTAGTAGGCAGTGGTTATTGCAGTTGCAATGAGAGTTATATGCAAGGAGATGGACAAAATGGGCCAATCTTTCCTACAGATCTTATCAACTAATTACCAATTCACCCATGAAATACCAGCATATCGCTGGTACACTGGTGATGGTGGAAAGCCGACATAGGTCATCTTGTAATTATGACTCCTTCCTTCTGCCTTTATTGTCTCTGCATAATCAGCTCCATCAGGGCTGAAATAATTGATTCCCCATTTATGCTAATGGTATAGATCTGGAGCGTAGAGGAGCAAATACTCAGCCATGTTGTCTTTCGGGCCTGACATTTAAAATGGAATGAGGAAAGTGTTAGACTCAAGCCCGACAGCAGGATTTTTTTTCTCTCACTCTGACCATAGTGACAGCCCTGAGTTTAAAGCACCAGGTTGCACTTGTACTTACCAAACCAGACACTGAACAAGAACAAGACCTTCAGATGTATTTCATTGCTGCCTGTTCAGGCACCTTTACTATTGTGCATCAACTGATGGAGGTAAATTAGATCGCACTCATGCCTGCAGAGCCTCACCAATTAATCCCCCCACCAACCAGGCTGTGCGAGGCACTAGACTCATAGAGACAAAGCTGATCCAAGCAGGCTCTCCGGCTCACCAACAGAGACACATATGGGCAGATTTGAATAGAGGCACATTTGCATACACACCTACAGTCCACACAGCCGCATGCCAAAACATGCACAGTCATAAAAACTCTTTATTTTGTGCAAGAGTATTTCATTACTAAACTAGAAGCACTCAGAGAGCACAGACCTCTACCAAGCCATAAGGTCAGTCACCTAAGAAAAACCAAAAGGCCAAACAGCCCACCCACTACCCCCTATATTTTTAACCTTTTGGATCACCAGATCCAGAATATCAACATGATCTGGGTCAAACAATGTTGGATTACAACATCTGCCATGATGTCATATTGTAATTTTTTATTTTTATTTTTTGACAATTATCTGTTAGAAGTTGTAAGGGCAAAATAATCTCTATCTCCCAGTAATAAAGAATCCTTAAAAAAATTCCTTGATGGACAAACAGAAAAATGTATGCCGCCTAAAAAACATAACCTCCTCGCCTTGGCGGAGATAATAAACTGGAGAAGTATATAGTACCTTTTAGGTTACAGAAAAAGATTACAAATAAGATTGGACAATGAACATCCTGTAGTCCAAGTCATTACCTCTGCCAATGACCAGAATCATTGGCAAAAATTTTATTTTTAAAAAATTACAAGATGACATCATGGTAGATGTTATAATCCAACAATGTTTGACCAGGATCATGTTGATATTCTGGATCTGGTGATCCAGAAGGACAAAATATAGGGGGTATTGGTAGGCTGTTGGGTCTCTTGGGGTTTTTCTCTGGTCTGCAGGTCTGCATTCTCTGAGTGCTTCTAGTTTGTAAATAGTTTTTATCAACCTCCCCAATGTTTGGCTGAAATGAGAAAATCCTTGTCAAAAAACAGAATTACCGTCTACAGACCCTTGTCATCCAGTAGCAATGTCACAAAAGTACCTGACAAAAGCTTCATAAAAACACATCAGATCATTGCCTCACAACTACCTCTGAATCTCTCAGTACTTTAACGTCAATCACCTGTCAGGTTGCGGCTGATAGGCTGCCAGCAGCCCAGCAGGAAGCCTGTGGCAGAATAAAGACAGCACTCGTGCATTGGATTTAAAGATTAACAGTTACTATTCATGGGATGAGCAAAATCACTTATGTGCCCAGTGTCTTTGTAAAAAAAAATTAATAAATGTCTTGAAAAGATATTTCAATGTAACGTTGATGTACACAGCAGTGTTTGTGAGGTAATATAAACATGAGTCCATTTTAGTGTGTCCTCAGTTTCATGAAATTTGCTTGAACTGCCAGCCACCATATCTCACTGTGCCAAATGGGGACTTACTAACAGCCGCTTAACAAAACCTGCACACCAAGGAGCTTCTGCTATATTGTACTCCGGACAGCATTACCCCCAGAGAAATCACCCTGAACAAAGCCAACATGGTGGAGAGGAAGGCCGTGACTGCTCTATCTCATTCTTCCCTGCCACTCACACAGCACAGACATCAATCACAGTCCGTCAGCCTCGTTTTCAAGCAGCTCCTTGGTTGCAATTCGTCACAGATCCTTAGGCGCTGACATGCTTCTAAAAGGCTCAACTAATCTGCCTAAGGTAACAGTCTTAGATTTCCTTGGTGGGTGTTAATCAAAACGATCTGCTCTGTGTCCAAGAAATGACCACTGGTCACTGAGAGGTTGGACATAATTAAGCTTATTGTTAAGCTAACGTGAATAGATGAGCAGAGGCTAGAGAATTTTTTTCTTTTTTCTTTTTTACACTATAAAGGGTTGATCTTTTTTTTTTTTTTTTTAAGAGTTAATGTGTGTAGTGTCAAAACAGGTATGATCAGGTACATTTTGGCAACAATACAGTTGTAAAACTAAGTGAGTCAAAATGTTCAATTTGAGTGTTGGTTCTACTTTCTAATACATCAACTTAAAGATTTTCTCTCATTCCTGAACTCACCTTTAGCATGAACCTTTCAATCCTGTTACAGATTACTCATGAATAAGCCTGCATTATTCAGTGGCTGGTACTATACCCACAAGCCAAATACCTCTGCCTGCACAGTGAAAGGATACTCGGCAAGGAGGATACATGTCCCCCCTTCAAGAGCAATTGCCATTTTCAGTGAGCCCTCCATGGGAGCAAGCTGCTGAGAGGTGGGTGTGATGGGCCCAATTTAATGCTCCATTATGCAAATTGATCATCTCAATTGACCATCACTTGGGTAATAGGATGGGCTAACTGGGTGCTTGGGAAAGCGGTGGTGGGAATGGAGGGTGTCTTTTAAAATCTTTAGAAAAACATTGCACCAAAGTCCCAGGTGCTAAAAATAAGCCAGGTGAGTAAAAAAACATGAAAAAAACGCATCTCAGCTCTACACATTGGCTCTACACCAATGAGGCATGACAGAGTTGAGTGACAGCAAGTTAATGGCTGCTTTGGTGACCTCTCTAACAACCAGTAGGATTTAAAAGTCACCTGCCTTGTCTTTCTTGGAGAGCTATCAGGATAGAAAGGGTGAAATGCAGCATTTGCATGATAAGTTCCTGCTCTGCATTATTTTCACACTTTCACCCACATCATATGTTGATAACTTTTCCACACTTACTGCCCTTTGGTAATTTCATGATTCAAAATAGTTTAAAGGAGCAAAGCAGTGATGTTTCTTTTCATTTCAATCTTGCTTGTAGTTCATATTGCACAACTTACCTATTGTAGTGAGCACAAATTGAGTCAGCTATTCTTTATTCAATAGGGAGGTTTTCAGTACGCTGATCCCCCTGCGACCCTGCAAAATCACAAAACACACTTGAGTTTCCTAAGAATGGACAGGGCACAGGAAAGTCAGAGTATGTGCGAATTAATTTTGTCAGTGCCTAATTGCATTTATTGGCCATGCCTGGCACCTCCTAATCCTGGATTATGATGATGCATTAACAGCTGTGACTGGCTGTTTACAAGGAATTTATTAGCTGGTGTCAACATAACGAGACAAATTCCACCTATCACATTAATCACCTCACTGCCAGGACTATGTCACTGCCAAAAGTAGAGGCAGATGACGCAAAGGCCAAGGCTGCACTGAAGCGGCTTCCCATTTTCTTGCATTAGCCATTGTTATACCGCAATCAGATTACCTCCTTAGTAACTGTCAGCCTGGCAGCACCGTGGAGACGTGAAACTTCAAGTGAATAAAGGCCAGTGGATTGAGGGGGTTACAGATAACAGGAGAAGAATTGTGGGATCAAACACACAGTTCAGTGCATCAAAGGACAAAAACAATTTTCCCTAGATAATGCTTCTAATAGACATCAGGTCACTTAATTACACTTTGAGCATTGTTTACTTAAACTTATTCTGTGTATCTGCCAGGTTCCCCTCACATTGCACTTCCTCAGTCATTTTTTTTCAGTTTGTATCCTCTGGCACAACAGAGGGCAGTGCAGTGGACAGTCATGTACATATAGAAATACAAAATTGTAAAGATGGTTTAATGAAATACATCATACATTTTCTGGTGCACACTCAGGCATTACCACTGATTTCTTATTGTTAAAAGACTATAAACAGTACTGGCCCAGAAGAAACCGCACGTCACGATATGTTTCTTTAATAAAGTATGCTTTTACAAAAGTCGACACAGTATTTTATGATTTCTTTGTTTTCAAAGTGGTCCCCAAAGTGATGTGCAACCGTTGTACAAGAGACTTTGTGTCAGACCTGACCAAAATATTTGAGAGAAGCAGGGGTTTAGATACTGCATTTTGTTCAGTCACACAGGAATCATCCGGAGAGATCGCCTCTCACCCTGTAAACACTTTATCTGTGCAATCCGCTGATTCCATTTGAAGAACAATGTCTGTTCTTAGACTTTGTGCCAGCATCACTCCTTCACTTGTCTGGCTTGTTGTGATCTGAAGGGCCTGACACGTTGATATTGTCAGAGAGAAAAAGGGGAAGATCACCTGCAAAGCTTTATGCTTGTCACTAAAAAGGAATACTGTGGGATTAGATTCTTTTTTTTCTTCAGATGGGATCTATACTACACTAACATTCATATTCATTTTAATTAAAGTAAGTATAAAGTGAAGGAGAATTATCTTAGAATATATAGCAAGAATAAAAACTTAATATAAATGGCTTTAAACTATCTGCCACAGTAGATGAACATTCACCATTAAGTGCTCTAATGCACTTACATAATCAAAACTGATGATCCAGAGCAAGTTGTTCTATCTTGCGTTTTATTAAAGCTAAACACTAGATTTATTACTTTCAAATTTTTCACATCATATCACACTTTGTGGACTGCTTAAACAAGAAGTGGTGAGATTGGGTAGTAAAATGCATGCTCTCTGCCTCCCAAAATGAATGTGCTTTTGTGATAAGGACTGGATGAGAGGACAGAAGATGCGGCACAATGCAGTGGCAAATCTCCCAGTACAAGCTGTTTCACTGTGAAGTAGTCTGCGTTATATAACTCTGATGGGGATCTCTGGCTCCCTACACTCCACCTACTGAAAGTGTGAACGCATACGGCTTCCTCTCATGCTGTGTTGGACTGTCCTCTGACATATGTGCTGAAACTAATACACATACAAGTATGTTATGATATCCAGTCAACAACTACTCCCCAAGCCCACTTTTTTTTTTGCTTGTCTAAAAAAACATGCCAAATCCTCGATTAATGCTGAATTGTGAATAAAATCAGTTGATGCTGGATGTCAGTGTCCTCCAGCCTCAAACTCTTCACCCTCACCCTGTCCCTTCTCGGGGAACAACTCTCCACCATCTGTCAGTAGTGGAAAGTCACGGTGGCTTGAGGCAGGTTTTTCCAAACCTACATAGATGGCTGCCTTTCCCTGTCAAGCCTCTGCTGTGCATGAACCTTTCAGCTGTAACCAGCTACTGGGCAAGGAAACGATGTGAGTCAAGCCAAAGCCTCATTGACACCCTTGAAAATGCTCTCTTAGTAGTGTTATTGACCGAGGATATAATCAGATGGTGGGCCATACTTGCCCAGAAAAGGACACATTAAAGTTAAGAAAGCATGACACCATTCCAATATAACTGACTTCTGTTTACCAAAGTGCTATTTATTTGCCTCTATTGTGCAACAATATGCTGCGAAAAAACCTAATGCCAACAATGTCTCCTAATTAGTTATTCATGGTTTGGCTTGCTTCATATCTCTGCTCATTCTTCAAAGTAATCCTAAAAGCAAAATGTACATAATAATAGTAATAATGATAATGCATATATACATATATATATATATATATATATATATCACATTCTTATCTTGTCATCTTCTGTGAAAGATCAGA
>JBBBVU010000015.1:13776843-13791795 GCA_037177055.1 Atherinosoma microstoma | reverse complement strand
TACAAAATCTTCCAGTTGTTCATCTCAATTAAAAGTATAACCAGCTATTCCAGTTGGTGACTAGATAAATCTAATTTAAATGATTTATTTAAATGATTTAGTAAGAAAAATCTATTTACTTTTCCCCCTTGTTTCCATAAAGATGTGGCAATGTGAATTGGGCTAGACGATCAGAGTGCAACATGTGTAACACTCCTAAATATGCCAAGCTTGAAGAAAGAACAGGTAACATAATAGTTTTATTCAAGATTCTCAGATAAATGCAGAGATCTGTACAATTCATCTATTCCCATTTGTTTGTTCCCCTATAATGCTTCAGGTTATGGTGGAGGTTTCAATGAAAGGGAGAATGTGGAGTATATTGAACGTGAGGAATCTGATGGTGAATATGATGAGGTGAGTACTATCTATCACTTTGTGATTGAAAAAAAATAAATAATGAATAAATATGAATAAAATGATGCATTTCAGTCTCTTAAAATCGCAATTGTACTTTGTTGAAATTTTAGAAGCGTTGCTTTTATTTTTATGAAAAACGAATGGAAACGCAGCTAAGGAAAGAGGAGCAGATAAAGTGACTGCATTTTTTTTTCTTTGCCACAGTTCGGTAGGAAAAAGAAAAAGTACCGTGGGAAGAGCAACAGCACATCTTCCTCAAAGGAAAGTGAAAAAAAAGAAGTGCCAAAAGAAGAAGAGGAGGAGGATGAAGAAGAAGATGGTGACCTGTCCAAATACAAATTGGATGTAAGATCGGTGATGGGTTGTGTACATTGTATTGTCTTATACTGGCAGCCAGAGATGTTGCGTAATACTAAAATACCAACTTTCTCAAGGATGAAGATGATGATGATGATGACGACGATGAGGAAGATGATGGTGATCTGTCAAAGTACGACCTGATTGCCAGCGATGATGAAAAAACAGTTCAGAAAAAGGGCAGCGGCTCCGGTTCGTCCCACTCCTCTTCGCGTTCCTCCAGCTCCAGTTCTCGGTCGAGGTCCAGGTAAAAGGGTACAGGTCAAGGGTAACTCCGGGCAAAATGTCAGTATCAGCTCAATCTTCCTTCTGGATTTAATCATTGATACTAATTATATGTCCTGTTTTATTGATTTGATGTTTTCACCTTTTCTTTAACCCCACCCCATCTGCAATGCAGGGAAAACTCGTGGAGATTCAGTGATCTCTCTTGTTGGGTTTCAGAATGTCTTTGATTTCTTATTACTGTAATTTAGATGGCAGCTTGGCTTTTAAAAACCTCCAGAAATGTCCTTTTGTGCTCTATCTGTTGATCCAGATGTACGATCCATATGTAATTAATGTTTGGAGTTGTTTTGGCAACTTTGTAACAAGAGTAGTTTCTTTTAAGTTCAAGCGCAGTTGACTATCATGGCTGTGCGTTGGCACATAAACCATGTGCACAATTGTTTCCGTGTTTTTGAAAATATTGGAAAGATTTTTTATTTTTTTGTTTTTCAGGTCCCGGTCTAGAAGCTCTTCCAGTTCCAGGTCTGGATCTCGCTCGAGGTCTCGCTCCAGGTGAATGAGGTGACATGCACTCTCTCCCTTTAGAGAGTGTATGTATGGGGCAGAAAGCTCCAGAACAGTTCTACTCCTAAGCTCATATCTTAAACAGAAACTGCAAAGTTCTTATTGATTCAAGTTTAATTTAGGTCTTAGAGTATAAATAATCTTGACTAGCTTGATTGAGCTTTACTGCTACTGCGCTCAGGTCTCCAGATAGATATCTGGGGTATTTATCACGCCTCTCTCAGGAGGGTTACCAGCTTAATCCACTATATTGAACAGAAGTTAAATATTATAGATTTAAAGCCACTTCAAGGACCTCTAATCAGTGAGCAGTTCAGCTTCTCGGGTCGAACCTTCTCCGTGCCTTTGATCTATATAGTGAGGTGCTCTTATGCAGAGAAGCCTGATAAATACCCACACTGGTGAGGCCCTGTCTTGATTTTACTGACCTTAGTACTTGGTTTATTCCTCCAAAAGATCCAGCTCCAGGTCTGGAAAGGGCTCCTCTCCCCGGAAGAGGTCCCGTTCACCCTCCTCCTCACCTGAGAGGAGACAGAAGCGCAGTCGCTCCAGGTCCTCATCTGGAGGGAGAAAACGGAGGCGTTCTAGATCACGTTCGTCCGAAAGGTTTGGGTTTCTGTGGAATACCACAATGGCACTGATTATTACTAGCCATCTGTCGACTCGCTTTTGGGAATTCAGAGTTACATGCAGATGTTCACATTTTGCCGTGTTGTAGTACTTTATATCCGGAGACCTTGCTTCATGTATACGTAATGTGCATTTTGTTGAGCCTGCTGACCTTGTCGTTCTTCCCGTGATGTTTGTGTGATTTCAGGCGCCGCGGCAATTCATCTGGATCGTCCCATTCTGGCTCCAGTTCAAAAAAGAAATAACCTTCTTACGGCCTTTAAACCAAGGAAAGGAATCTTAGTGGAAGTGCATGTCGTGTTGCAAAGAAAACATCCGCATCCCTTCGGTATACTGCTCATTGTCATGAAGTCTCTCAAGTCTTACTTCCCTCAAAAAAGGCAGGCAACATGACTTGACCTTGTCTTTACCTACATGCTCCCTTTTTAAAGCCACATACATCCCATGTTTGTAACTATAGGTGTCCAATAAATATTAATGTTTGGTCCTAAGAAAAAATCTAATATACTGTTTAGAGAGTGTATTCCATTTTAAACCATTTACGCTTGATGTCTTCTTGAGAACATCAAGTTTTTTCACGTTTGGTCAATTTCAGCGAAATCAATTTTTTTATTTTATTTTATTTTTTTGGACAAAAAACAAAGTACTTAAGCATCAATTTAGAATAGCTAAGATGTAGCTTTAAGTTTTGGCCGTTAATTTAATTGTTTTGTGTTTTCAAGGTAAGTATTTTACTTTTTGATATTGTTATAATTGAATCTCAGAAAATTCACCTTTATTTGGTTTAGGTTTTAAGTGTCTTTACTCTTCTCACAATTGTTGCCTATTTTGACACCTTTGTACCAAACTGTTCTGTTATTTTGGAAACAATGAACTCAAGACGTATTCTTGCTCCCGTTCAATTTGGCATAAACATCTATCATTTATGGTTAAAATGTGGCAATACAGTCTTTTTATTAGTATAACAACTAAAATGTACACATGTAAATAAAATCCTGTCAACATTGCTTCTGGGTAATACTGTGTTTAATTCCACAATGGTGAGATGGATCGTATTAACATGGAAACCTGTAAAGATTTTATATGTATTCTGATAAACACCTGAGTATTGTGCTTTGCTTTTGAAAAAGTTGATTAATGCAGTAAGTTGATGTCATGGACATGCCCTCTAAATATAGACTTATTCAAATTTATAGTAAAATGTTCAAATAAACTGGAGAAGTTTATGTATATATGTTTTAATCTTAAAATTTTCAAAAATGTGAACCCAAAAATATTTTAGTGGATACTACAAAAAAAGTTGTTTTATGATTCTGAAGGATAAGAATGAGTTTGTGTACCCTAAAACAAAACTGAAGTATTAGTTTGGTTATGACTCGCTGTCTAAAAATTATGTTGCACTTCATATTACGGCCGGCAGGTGGCAGCTGTTGCTTCTGAGATGAGAAGAACTGCTAAAATGGGTGCAACTTGTCAAAGCAATTATAGGCGTGTCTTACAAATGAAAAAGATGACCACCTTTTACATTTAATAGACAGGGCGGCTATAGCTCAGGTGGATAGAGCTGTCATCTACCAAACAGGAGGTCGGCGGTTTGATTCCCCTGACTATATATCGAAGTGTCCTTGGGCAAGACACTGAACCTTACGTTGCCTCCCGATGTGTCTATCGGGTGTATGCATGCTTTGAGAAGCACCAAGTACGCTACATTATAGGTGCTGTATGAATACGTGTGTGAATGAACATGTGTCAAAGCGCTTTGAGTGGTCACATGACTAGAAAAGCGCTATACAAGTACTGTCCATTTACCGTTTAATTGATATAATTATCACTAATTATATGCTACAATAAATATGGGGAAGGGGGTTTAAGAGTTTCAAAACTACTCTGGAACTACTGAGGAACGGATGAAACTCCCTTAGTTGAAATGTTTTGACTTTTTTCACAGTATGGTCCTGCTTCAGCTGATGAAAATGTATGTGCCTATGGATCGCATCAATAACTTTTTATTTTATTTCCATGTAATCGGCTTTGTCTTTATCTGAAGAAGTGTTTCATCGTCTCAACTACTCTTGTTCGTAAAATATATATATATTATATTGTAGGATATAACATTTACAAAGGTTATATTTCTTTAGTTGATTTAAATCAGCTCTGCTCCCCTCCTAATTAGTCCCGCCTCCAGTGCGTAAAGGGCTGCACGCACTTTTACGCACCGCATTTACTCGGAGAAGCTGGGAGCGCAGAATCATGCTGGACCGTTTCAAGGATACTCGCTATATATTTAACTTTAACCTTCCTGAAAAATGACTGTAGACGGTTGCACTTCTCTGGGGGGCTTTAAAAACACCGTTGAAGAGATGGTGAGCTCCAACATTTCCGCGACATTGCTCCAAAGCAATATCACCAAAAATTCCAGTTGTGGAACTGTATCTGTTGGATTCCCAATAACCATGATGGTTACTGGCATGGTTGGAAACTCTTTAGCTCTCATTCTGGTCTGTATATCTTACAGAAAAAAGGAAAATAAAAGGAAAAAGTCTTTCTTACTTTGCATTGGATCACTGGCATTGACCGACCTGTTCGGGCAGCTTATGACTAGTCCAGTTGTGATATCGGTCTACCGGGCTGGTCTGAGATGGGGTGATATCGATTCATCTGGCAAGCTATGCGCCTATTTTGGTGTGTGCATGACAACTTTTGGCCTGTGCGCCCTCTTCTTATCCAGTGCCATGGCAATAGAAAGGGCCATGGCGATAACAAATCCCCACTGGTACTCGAATAACATGAGGACAAGTGTGACAAAGCAGACTTTGGCTGTTATATGGTGTCTTGTGTTGCTGTTTGCTCTGCTGCCCATTGCAGGGGTCGGCAAATACACGCTCCAGTGGCCGGGTACCTGGTGCTTCATCAGCACGGGGGACAGCGAGGTCCCGGGCAACATGTTCTTCTCCATTACTTTCGCTGTACTTGGGATTTTTTCTCTGCTTGTGACACTCTCCTGCAATGTTATGACGATCCGGGGTTTAATTATCCGGTGTAAAACAAAGTCCGGGACTTCTCAGTCTTCAAAACAGTGGGAACGTCTAACCACGGAGACCGTCATTCAGCTGTTGGGGATCATGTGCGTCCTGCTAATATGCTGGTCTCCTCTGCTGGTACGTTTTTAAGGCAACCGAAGCCTAAACTTATATTATAAATAAAATCTAAAAGGATGAATATATATATATATCACTAAACAATCATGATAGATGTTTTATTTATGCAAAATTACTTGATTTCATAATCATGTAGAGTGTGACAGTCCTTAATATTAAAATAATATTATTCGGTTGATTAAAAGTCTTTAATATTTATTAGGTTTTTTTTTTGTTTATTTTGTTTTGTTGTTATTTTTACAAACAAAACAAAAGCTTTGTATCTCTAGAAGTACTTTATCTCCTATTTGCAATGTAATGCAAAAAATCAGTACACACTACAACCTTAATGTTACCAAATCACTCACTCTTCACTTGATTTTTATTTTATTTGCCCTGCAACCACTCAAACAAAAACTAAGTCAAAAAAAAAAGACAGTGTCTTGTATGATTCCTTTTAAATGCTGCTGCCTTTTGGCATCAAAGGGTAATCCACTTAAAAGTCTTGTTTGGGGGTCTGTTTATTGTGTTATGAGGTCATGCCCTGTCAGTCACATATTTCATCGTCCAATCGAACATTTTAATAGAAGCCACAGCACCATTGTTGCACAGAGTTCACAGACTGTGGTCATTGTGTTATTGTCTTGTTTGTTAATAGAAGTTTGGATTGGATTCAGTAATGCAACATGTTAAATGTAAAGAACTTTAAGATCTGTCTAACCATCTTCTCCTCAGGTGCTGATGCTGAGGATGATCTCCAACAAGGTGTCCTCCCACGAATGTAATTCAACAGCACTAATTTCCAAACACATGTCTGGACGTGATACCCCACTCGACTGCAACTTCTTTCTGACAGCGATACGTCTGGCCTCACTCAACCAGATCTTGGACCCGTGGGTTTATCTGCTCCTCAGAGAGATCCTCCTGCGCAAGTTCTGTATCATGGCTAACGCTGTCTCCAACTGCTCCATAGAGGATCAGAAAGAGACTCAGACTGCACTGGATGCTCTTAACAAAGAGAACCAAGAGAGTAACAACCTTTATAAATCACAAAGTAACTAAGTCAACCTTTGACAGTAATTGCTATATTATGATTCTGAGGCTGGAAGGCTTTCAAAGACATAAAAATATCTTGAAATGAAAACAGAAATGGGGAAAGAGAGGGTTGGATTAGCCCTCACACAAAGATTTTCTGCAGTGGGACCAAAGTCTGCTTAAAAAAATTGATATGCTTAAATCATATTCCATTTGAACATCACCTAACCAGCATGTGGATGCATGATTGCATCATCTCTTGCATTTGGCTGCTGTGTGGCCGCTGTGTGGCCATGAACTCTCTCATTGCCAGTTTTAGTAGCAACTTCTGCCAGAACCAAGACCTGAATGTGCGTGACCTCAGAATGACATGGGGTGCATTTATGAGCACCGCTGTCAGCGACTTGAAGCCATAAACTAATTAAATGACATTTCTTTTGGAAATGTTTGTGAATTTAAAAAAAAGAAGCATATTTCTTAAAGTTAGTTCTAAATAAGTGTAAATATCTCACATGAAACATGCCAAGAAAAAATATTAACTGGAGCCGGATGTTGGTTAATTTGTTATTTACTAATGTCTGTAATATTAATTTAGTTGCTTCTGTGATGAATGTTGATGATTATACCTGCTGCCATCAGTTGTTGATGTAGCCTATAGCATATGGCACTCCTTGGGAAATGAAATGTCAAGTATTTAAGTTTAATTCTAGTTCCACTCTTCAACATGAAACACACAGGTAAAATGTCATGTAACTGTATTCTCAGCAATGTGGTGACTGACATTGTAAGACTGGCTCAAAGGACATCTGATGTCACTTTCAAAACTGTAGCTATCAACACGAGTAATCCGCTGAATATGAAGTATTTATACTAAGTTATCACACATTTTTCCACTGAAACCACATTAATATTAGCCTGAGACTTTTTTTTATACCATATATATCAATAAAAGTAAAATCATCATATAACTGTTGAAATGAGGAAGGTTTGTGTGCAAATGTCCTCATCACAGAAAAGTCAAGTTATTTCAGGCACATTTTAAGCTGCTAGTGCAACCTCACATTCAGCTTTAATAACATTAGGTAGTCAAAGTTCATTCCAGCACTTATTTAGTGTCATTTAATTTTGTCATTGTAACTCCGCTGTTACCCCTAATATGGGTAATTATTCATAGCCCATAATGCTTTAAGTGCCATTTATCAGAGGTCTCAAATGAAATCAATGTAGTATCTAATAAGCTGGTGTGCTCTCAGTGCCAACTTTCTAAATTGGTAAGGGAGAGATGACTATTGATTTGAGGAATTTTACCATTCCTTCCATGCCGGTATGAATATAAGTTTGTACACCAACCTTGCCATAAATAGCATAATCTGATTGTTGTGTAAATATTTTCATCAAGGCTGGTAAAAGACACCTCAATATCTGGCACATTTGTCATCATGGTTACCTTCCGATATAGGTTGAAGTCTCCGCAGCTAATCTACAGCTCTGCCTTTTCAGTACATGAACCAAAAAATTAGGCTAATGTGAGCCACCTGCCATGCCTGGTTCTGCCTTTGCCTTTTAACTGTGAGAAGGCTCAGTGATAACAAGCTTATCGGAGATTGTTATCGCTAAAAGCCACGTGAAAGATGAACATTTTCCATTGCCACGTATCTGTTCAATCTGCCAGCAGATGTAGAGATTTATCTTGTTTTGATTGTAAGACCTGTTGGCTTTAGTGACCCACTCAAAGGATTAATCTTGTTTGTTGAGAAGAACATATAAGGGTGTTAAAAGTACAATTGTTTAGTTTTTTTCTACTGGTAGTCTGTTGACATGATTTATGATCAGCTCATTGTTTCCCATAAATGTGAAGATTGTTTATTATATTTATATATATATATATATTTATGTATAAATCCCATGGGTAAGTGTGTCCAAACTTTTGACTGGTCTTGTATAATGTGTATGTTTCATGCACACATGAACATCTAAGTGTTATTACATTGACATGAGTTGTTTTTAGCAAAATGAATAATGACACTAATTGAGCTTGTGGCCATGCATAAAGAACATTTATCCCAAGCCTATCTTTACCATATGCAGCAAATTAAGATAAACTTAAACAGTCATGTCTGTGTTTTAGTTTTTGCATTTAAAACTGTGAGTATTAATTCACAGGTTGCTGCAGGATGTGGCTCAATCAGCCTCCACTTGATTCAGCATCATGTAATTATTTCAGTGCTTTTCAATAAAGGCAAAATGATTACACTAAGGAAATAACCTTAAAGTGAAATGGCCATGCATGGATGTGTACTTTCCTTTCCATAACATCCAACCCCACAATGAAAAGGAAAGTGGAAGTATAGTTTGTTCATAGTACATTCCTTAATGGACCCAGTAAAAGCCAAGGCAATATTAATAGGGATCATTTCCTGTTGTTCTGTAGCACAGTCTTGCATATGAATTATGTATGCTCAATTGATCCAAGGGCACAACAAAGTAACATGAGATGAAAATATCAGCAATTCAGTGTATTGATTCTCAAGGCGCAGCCTTCAAAGCTGATAATGTTTACTGTTTTGTCTTATTAAGAGGTGTGCTGAAATTTTACTCTCTACCTGCTGCAAACTGTTGCACACTACTGTCAAAATTACATAAGCACTGTTTAAAAAAAGAACAACAAACAAACCAAAAAGAAACGGCGCTAATCAATCTTTAGTTGTAAAGACTGTAAGTTTGGTTCAGTCATGTGTTAAAATGGGGTTACTTTGTTTCAGGACCAGGTCATTTCAGTGGGGAATTAGACTTTCACCAGTATTGTTGGGAGAGTCCAATTATATAACCATTTTCAGAAGCCCCAGAGAATCCAGATTTGCCAGCTGGCCTGCTTTCAATCATTCAAGTCACTAATGCATGGAAGTCATTTACTGATTATCTCATGAGCATGATGTCTTCAGATTTCCAGATATGACTTGTCACTGATAACAGTCTGCTTGACTGACATGTTGCAGTTGAACTTCAACACAAATTCCACAGCTTCTTATATCACCCCCCATCAACGTACAGAATGTTAGTCGGAAAAGTCTATTTCCAGGAAAATCCTAAAATACAATGCTTGATTGTGGTATTAATGTCGTCTCTCTGTTCCTTGTTGTCTTGTACACTTTCTCCCATTTTGAATGAAGAATTTTGTGCTTGACATGACCATGGAGTATAAATACCCGATTATAACACTTGTTGCAAGAGGTATCATCGGGTGCAATTTCTTGCAAGAACCTGATAAAATCTTCTCCGATCATTGTTTATGAGGTATCGAGAGATGAGAAGCGGACTAACAGGTTGAGTGCCATGAGACATTTCCTGATCAGATAAACAATGATCCTTTGTTGTCATTTCTTAAGCGTAAATGATGAGAAACTACTTCAGAAACTTTGTTGAAATACTTTCTTTTCATAACTGATACCCAGTCATGGCACAAAAAGAGACATTAAATGTATTTGCTGTTAGGTAAGACAAGTTCAAGATGAGTGCTCATGTATCTAAAGAGCACATGTCAGTGTTACCTGCCCACAGAAACAGGTTTTCACATCAACAGACATCCATTGCTGCGAGTAAATAAATGCATTATTTACATAATGCCTCTGCTTTTGAATTTCTCCCAATTCTGCAAAGACTCTGGGACACGATTCTCAGACGAAGGCTACACGAATGACACACTCACATCAACTGCTTCTTTGCCAGTTTTTTCTGTGTTCAGCATTGGGATGTTGGAAACGTTGTAACCTTTTGTATTTTGTCCTTCAGATATTTAACATACCTCTCCTAGATAGGCTTATGTAACATGTTACTGAGATGAAAATAGATATCAACCTGCCTAGCAAAGTGTCCTCTTGGTACATGATGTCTTTGTCCTTTACTTGTCTTGGTTCAATATGCAATGCACTTTGAGTATTCTGTGACAATGATCTTAGCTTATGCGGATGTATAATGTTGTAATTCCATTAAAGAAAGTGAGCATATGCTCTTTGTATGTGTCGGGCTTTTGCTTTGGCCGCAACACAATTGACCATTAAATATTTAAGTGTCTGTTCTCTCACATTAATCATCAGTGTTGCAACACAGAGAATTTTGTTTAACAAGTAGCAACCCTCATTCAATAGGATTTCTCATTGTATCAGAATGAGACATCCAAGAAAAAACAGAAAAATCCAAAAATAAAAGAATGATGATTAAGGGGAAAAAAACAACATTATTCCATAAAAATCGACAACAGGATGAAACAATCCTCTTTAGCTTTGACAAGGGTTCTTCAGCTCTGGTCCTTGAGGGCCACAGCCCTGCAGGTTTTTGCTGTTTTAATAAAAAAAACATGTGGTTGGGAAGACAAGGATCTGACAATGAGCAATGGAAACCTGGTTTAAAGTGTATATAACAGGAATGCTTTCAACCAGTGTAATACAAGTGTAACAATAATCCGGATGCAAAGCATGAACAGGAAGCAAAACTAAACAGAATGCACAGCAGGTACTTACATGAAGAAATACTAACTAAACATGAAACTGAAGCTTTTCAAAAAATATTAAGGTATAATGAAACCAGGCCAAAGTTAACAAAACCAGGTCTAAACCAAAGCTAAGCTCAGAAATCATTGACCGTGACAATTATACAATAGCATTATACTGTTGCTGTGGATTTGTACACATCACCTTTATTCAGTAAATCATTATGAACAAAACACCATACCCCAAAGTTACTCCACTGGACTGAGATCTGGTGAGTATGGTCTTTTTAGGAAAGTGACTGTTAGCTTTGTGATAAGGCAGTTAAATTCTGCTAAAAGTGGCCATTAGAAGATAGCTGTGTCAAAATAGGCTTTGTCAACAACAATACTCCAGTGAGCTGTGATATTTCTGTTATGCTGATTTGGTAGTGAGGGACTCAAAGTGTGCCAAGTTTTTCTACAAACGATGATAACCATTAGTTATATTCTGTCAGCTCAAACCAGTCTGATCTTTCCTTTTGACTTTTGGGACTTTCTGTGTAAACCCTAGAAATGGCTGTGTGTGAAAATCAGGTACAAACTACCATGTTCAAAGTTGCTTAAAAACTAATTTGTTACCCATTGTTTGCTTTGGATTTCAACAGACCATCTTGACCATGTCTGTGTTGCTAAATTTACTGAGCCTTTGTCCCAATTTAGCTAGTAGATTTGCTTTAGCAAGTCAATAAACAGGTGTAACAGATAAAAAGGCCAACATTTAGATTGTCTGCCAGTCAACATATAGCAAGAATTCTCAAAGAGTATAAAAAGGAGGGGGAAAAAGAGAAAAAGACTAGAATGAAATAAAAATGAAATAAAATAACTACAAATTCATATAAATAAACAATAAATATATGATCTCAAAATAGATCAATAGGTTAAAGCAGCATGCATGTGCAGCAGTCTCTTAAATGTCAAAATCACAATATGGGATTAACTAAAGCATTAACTATATTTCTTTTTTCCCTTTTTTTTTGTCTACCCGTGACCTGCTGAGCAACTACTTTATAATGTCAAGGTGTAAAGCTAAAGATGGAGGTTTGAAGTCCGACATACAGTGTTCAATATATTGCCCACTGCCTAGGGTGTTGTGTCCGACTAATCTGAAAGGTTAGATTCAGTTTGTCGTGAGTTGTGTAAATCACCTGCCTCAGTATCCCAGCTCTGCACACTGTGTGGTCATTTTATTGCTGAGTAAGGACAGTCTGCATCTGATAAATCCAAGTGGGCCCATTCAAGTGGGGCCATTAAAAGCTTAAGTGTCCCATTTTTCATTGCAGTTAAGTATAATCGGCAGCGTTTTTATATATTCTTTGAAAAAAAGCAGAGGGAGAGACAAAAACTGCTTAAATTGAGAAAAAAAAACATTTTTGGTTGAATAAAAATTGATTTTACAACTGTATTAAAATAAGTTATTTGCTAGGCAAGATCACATAATTCACCAGTTACAAACTAAGACAAGCTTTGGAAAAATGGAAAGGTAACTTCCTTAGATTTAGAGGCAGTAAATCATGAAGGAAAAGTGGCGTGGTTTCATAAGGGTCCATGTTTGTTGCTTCTGGTGGGTTCAGTTTATTAAGGACTTATAGCAGAGCAGTGTCACTCTTATTCATTCTATCTCAACCAAAATAGAAAGTTGTTTACTGTAAGTACAAAAAGGCAAGTCACTTTATGCACTTCTTTTTCACGTTGAGTACAATCTTGCAGATTTAGACCACCATTAGCTGGTAATGCTTTCCTTTCATATTATGCTAAAAAAGATAAATGTCTGGTTACTTTCTAAATGACATAATTGCTCCTTCAGGGCTTCTCAAGTAGAAGCAGAGGCATGACTTTAGTTTAATTAATTAGCCTTCTGAAGGATGCCTCTACTTTACCTTGATTATTCTTTAAATGTATACTCTGGAATACAGATGCACTTTTATTTGCAGACTGGAAGCTCAGGGAATCAGACCAGATTGTGCTTTGTATGAGGGCAAAGATCCTTAGGTCAGGTAAACAACCAGGGTGAGTCAATAAGTCACCCACTGGCTGCAGAGAGGAGCATCCGTGTTCCTGCACATGGTTCCTCAAATTACTTTCAGGAGGTTTAGTTGTACATCTTCTGGAAAAGTGTCCATTTTTGCCTCAAACACCGTCGTTTCACAACATGTTGAGGCTGAGACAATCAGGTTGAAATGAAAATGGGCAAACTTGTGCACCACTGCAGACATATCAAAGTATAAACAGTCGCTGAGGATTTCAGGAAATTAAACTGATATAATTTAACTTTGTTACAAATGCTGTAATTTTGTTACAAACCACTGCAAGGTGCAACAAATTACTCTTCAATCATGTAACAATGGCACCATTTGAGTGATGAACAGCAAATGAACAATGATACTGGCTAAGTGGAAGGATCTGAGTGAATTTATCAAGCGCTAGAAAAATTGATGGCTAAATGACTGCATTCAAACGCTGTTAACTGTTTAACCATAACTGGTCTAAGGAAGTGCAACCGTGGAAATGGTGACAGGGTCATAGGTCATCAAGGCTGACTGACATAACAGAAAAGCTATTTTATCACAAACTGATGATAATCTCAGTGGTTGCTAATGATGTGTGCAAAATGTGTTGTAAGTGTGTGCTAACACCTTTATATCTATGCCTTTGTTGCCTACCCATGCTTGCATCCAGGCATTCATGCACATGATGTTTTGACATGCATCCACTGCCCAGACACTGTTGCAGTAAAGGTACACCCCATCATTGCAGTGATATTCCCTGATGGTACTGATGTCAGGGGGAAGCAGCAGAATGTGCATCCTGACACATTGCAGAAATTGTTCTGGGATGGTTTAAGGAACATGTGAGGATGTGCTGACTTTGCCTCTGAATTATTCAGATCTAAGTTTTCCTGGGCATCTAAGGGATGTGTTGGATAAACAAGCGCAATTCACAAAGATCCATCTTACAGGACTTAAAGGATTTGCTATAATAATAAGGTGGCTCACACCATAGGACACCCTCTTTCTGCAGTCAAAACACAAACTAATGAAGTCATTAATCCATTCTGCACCCACTTAGCAGTTCCACCCCTAGTAAACACTCTTGATGTTTTCTCATTCCAATACCCAAGCTTGCAGTCTGCAACATCATTGTAATGTGTATATAATGACACGGAGATGCAAGATTATTTATACCTCGAAGAAGTTGGCTTATTCTACTGAAGTGAACTAATGAGGAGAAACTCAACTTAGAAACCACAACAAAGCTGCCATCAAATCTATTTCACTTACAAAAGATAACAAATAAATAACTGAACAACTTTCATTAGAAGAAGAAGTGCACTGTGCATTGCAATAATAAGAGGTGGGTGTGATTGCTGCTATGTTTGCTTCATTATCTGGGGTTGTTCCTGGGGTTGTTATTGATTATGGAGTAGTAAATTACATCAGATGGTTTTACCTTTTCTATGTTCCCTTTAGAACTTACTCTGACAGAAATAATTATCCTCATTTTGCAGAATGTGACTGTATTGAAAATAATGTCAAATTGTAAGAAACAGAAGTGACAACCAGTAAAATCCAATGTTCTGCAAGAATTTCATACTGTTTTTAATCACTAGACATTATCTTATATTTTCAAAGTGGGCACACAACAGATACCTATCATCCAAGCCCTCACCCATAATATTTTGGCAAGACTATGCTTACTTCTTTTTGTTCCGGCTCTTACAGCTGCATGCTATGAAACCACAGGTGATGTAAAAATATACCACAGAGAGGCTTCAGAGATTAACAGCATAGCACAATATCATTGCTGGACTCTTCACCACAATATCAATAGTTCAAGTTATTTTGTCACTCCTTACTTGAAAAATATTACTTCACTGCAGAGCATTCAAATTAGTTTAAATGGGTCAGTGATAGGGAAGGCATGGAAAGTTTATTTGTATAGCATATTTCATGTGCAGGACAAGTCAAGGTGCTTTACATAAAAGATTACACATTACACATGTGAGGAGCATAAAAACTGAACGCTACCTCTCCATGTTTAGTTCTGACTCTGGGAACTGAAAGTAGACTTGACCCTGAT
>JBBBVU010000015.1:13746932-13764732 GCA_037177055.1 Atherinosoma microstoma | reverse complement strand
GATAGATAGATAGATAGATAGATAGATAGATAGATAGATAGATAGATAGATAGATAGATAGATAGATAGATAGCAGTTATCTACCTTTGTCAATCCTACATTGAAATTCATCATTAAATACCAATAGAAACCAAGTATAAATTATGATAAACTAATTTTCATGGTTCTGCTGCTATGAAGTTATAGATCAGACAAAACAAATGAAAACAGGTACTTTCTGGACACTCTCGCCAATCACACCACAGCTCTGTGCTAAGCTATATTCTGCTTTATCATCTATCAGAAGCAGGAATTCTTTGTTGTCAAGGAGGCTTTCACATGCAGGGAATTTACTCTGGAGTTTTGGTGCATATGCAATAGACATAATCAGACAAAGCAAAACGAACAAAGATTAGAATGTAACTAATAACTTAGAAACTAATAATGCAATTGAGATAATGTAACTGAAATCATAATGAAAAAAGCCAATAATATGTAAGACATGAAAAAAGTAGATACAAATATGCAAGTAAATATAAGTTACACAGAACAATATAAACAGTGAAGTGACAGTATACTGTAGCCTACATATGTGCCCCATTGTTAAGGGGTGTGTTTGATATATTGATGAGAAGTGCTCTCCTCTGTAAATGGGGTTGACGTCTGATGTAAGATAGATAAATAAAAACAGTTTTTGAGGTGTGAGGTTTCAGCCCCAGTGCCCAATAACCTTCTGACACAGGAGAGATTATAAAACAGTTTATGCATGGGGTGAGATGAGACAACTGCGATCTTCCCTCTTCAGTGTCTTGGAAGTGTACAGATCCTAGAGTGAAAGCAGACTATAGTCGCTTTCTAACAAAATATTTGGTCCTTGACAATGGCATCAGCAGACCAGATGGTGATTGCGGAGGTGAGGGTGGACTCAGTGACTCCAGAGCAACACCAGCATTGTTCAAAGAGGAGGAGGTACATGCCAGAGGAAGTACATCGTCTGTTGTGCTTGATGAGGTGCTGATGAGGAAGCGGCTACTCAGCCTCTACCTAAGGTCCTGTTAGATAATGGTTCCCAGGAGAAGGAAGTTGTACACTATGGAGTCACACAGGGTAATGGGGACATATGGTGTCAGGCTCTTTCTGATGTTCACCACCATCTCCGGTTTTTCAAGTGTTAAGCTCCACGTTGTTCTTACTGTCCCAGGTCACCAGATGGAAAACACACCTTCTAGGAAACCCATAAAAGCTGAGAGCAATGAAGGTGCTATTATTTGCAAACTTCAGGAGCTTAACTGTTGACAGACCAGTGAATGGAGTAGCAGTTGCTGTGTTACTGGACATGAGAGCATGCTTAAAATGAACTTCATACTGTACTGAGGATAAAAGCAGATACTATTTTCAAACTCACCAGAAAATGAGACTAGAAGTCTTTCAGATTGAATACATGTTTAAGACACATTTGCATAGGCTGGGTTTTTACAAACTATGGCAACATCGATGTGTAAATTTTTAATAGTCTTTGGTTTTCATCTAAACCCAGAGAATATCTATAAACATGTATAGAAATGAGTGTTTACATCATTAAAGTAAATAGAGTGGACTCAGTTACCTTGTTAAAATGAGCAGTGTAAAATCTAACAATTGCCAGACTATCAAAAAGACTCCACCTTGTAATGCAACTTTAAGAGGTTGCTTTGTGAAAAAACAAAAAGAGTCTGTAGGATGGTGAGAGCATATTGATTCGCAGACTTAAGCCTGATTTGAGCTGGTCTTTCAGAGATTTATTAGCACCAGTATATAATGATTCTGAAGAATTTTATTGACCAGGAACTGGATCCAAAGAGTTTAATCTAGAGTTTAAGTAAATTAAATGTCTAAATGTTTACATTTGCTATTAACTCTAAAACATTAAGATGGAACACCATCATTACCTGCCGATTATTACTCCTTTACGCTTTGGACAACTGAACAAGCAATTGTAAACAATGTGGCAGTACCAATGAGCCACTGTGCTACACATGAGCGGGAATATTTCTAAAAGGGAAGCAACAATGTGCAAATAAGGTCAAATCTGTGTGTGTGTGTGTGTGTGTGTATGTAGGTCTACTTTGACCTCAAGCACAGTGACCATTTCCTGATACAGACTAATTTCAAACATCCTTGTGCATGTTGTTTGTGCAGGGGAGGCTGAAGGTCTTTATTTTGGGTCACATGTGAATACTAAAGGCGCACAAGGTTTGTGGTTTTGGTTTTTGCCAATTTGTGCCGTTCTGTAGGGTCACTCGTTCATTTTTGTCTGATTCCCATGCGGTTTTAGTCAGCTTCCATCTCCTTGTGGATGTTCCCTTGTGACTGAATAGTTGGCAAGTTTTAAGAGATTTTTCCCCCCTGTGAAGTCAGGGTCAGGATTGTAGAATAAATGCAACTAAATGTAATATAAAAAAGTTAGTCATGGTGTAAATAATTCAGAAAAGAAGCAATTTAAAAAGTCTTAATTCTCAAACTACAAACTACATCTACTGAATTAAGTTAGAAATTAGAAGAACTGCTCATGAAAATTTATCTTTTTTCATTAATTATTAAAAATCTTCTGTGTTTATTAGCTTTCTTATTGTACCGACAAAAGGGAATTTAGCTATCCAGACATGTTAAGAATTAACAAGAGTTTTAAAAAATCTATATCAAAATGGCATAATCTTACAAATGATCTCACCTACTGTATGCTATAAAACATTGTCTCCCAATTCAAGAGAATAGTTTTTTCCTTCCAAGTGCCTGTTATAGGGTGTGGTCTCCATATCTCCATGACTTTGCTAACTTCCGAATCCAACTTTACATCTAACAACAGAGTAATTCTCTTCTCATATTGTAAAAAAACAAAAGTACATCTTCTATTTCTGTCTCAAAACGGTCAGCTGATCACAGCTGATCACAGCTGATCACATGTTGGACCAAGCTTTGGCATTGGTGTAATAATAGACTAAGACCTGACTTTTAACAGCCACATCAAAGCTGTCACCAAGGCAGCTTATACCAATTTATAAACATCAACAGAATTAGAACTTTTCCCAAAAAGACCAGTAGAAACTCATCCATGCGTTCATCTCCAATAGACTGGACTACTGTAATGGTTGTTTAAAAGAGCACTAAACAGCTGCAGTATTAGCCTGGACTAATAGATCAGAACATATCACACCAGTTATAAAATCTTTACACTGGTTTCAAGTCAGGCACAGTAGAGATTTTAAAACCCTACTGATAGTTCACAAATCCCACAACAGTTTAGTCCAGAATACATCTGTAGGAAGTTCAGAGAGTAAAAACATATGAGAGCTCTTAGATCCAAGGACTCAGGTCAGCTAGTCTAGAAAAGAGTCCAGCCTGAACACGAAGAAGCAGCATTTAGCTTTTATTTTGCAAACAAGTGGACAAACTTTCAGTGGAGATGAAACTTTCACCAAATGTAGACTCTTTTAAATCCAGGTTAAAAACATTTCTTTTGTCATGTGCCTATGCATGAAATCTGCACGATATATTTTAACATATCTAAACTGCTGCTTGCTTTAATAATTTTTTGTTTTGTTATACAATGATACTTCATTGTGATTTCTGCTCAGCCTTTTAATTATGTCTTAACATGATTTTAATTGTTTCTGCACAGTTTGTATCTCTATTTATATGTTCTTTCTATTACGTAAAGCACATTGAATTGCTTTTATGTATAAAATGTGCTGTGTAAATAAACACGCCACGCCTTGACTTGCAGAAAAGATTTGGAAATCCACTGAGGGGATTAGATCTGACATTAATCATTTTTTAATTCAATTTCAATTCAATTTCAATAATAACTGTTAATAATCCATTTATTGTGATTAATGCTGATGACATAATACAGTAAATGTTGATCCAACAAGACTGAAAAGAAACATGCATTCTGATTGAAACATATTTTTTTCATAACTCTGTTACCACATTCTTATTATAAGCCTGTCTGTAGAGTTTATTTCCTCCCCTGAAATGTTGCTGGTCAATAGATTGGTCTCACAATCCAAGTGGCTCAAGTATCTGATCTACATTCCTTTGCAGATGTTGCTCTACTGCAAATCTGCAGTATGGTCCATTTGTTCAGTAAGTTGCCTATTGGGATAATGACAGACTGGGGTCTGCATTTCTCTGCTCCGTGTGCAGAGCAAAGCAAAGTCCTCTCACAGTGCCGATATAACATGAACGTTAGAGTAATTGATGATTCAAAATGAACCTTAGGAGTGAGCTAGGATCATATTCTCATTGAAGATGAGTGTGAGAGGTGATCACATTTTGACTTTTATTCCATACTGCATCCAGATCATAACTTGTAAATAATCTTCCTGTATATATTGCTATCTGTTGGTATGTTCTGTTTATTTGTGTTTGTTTTATTTCTGTTTACATTTTCTTGTATTCTACAGTATATTTATTATTTTACTTATGTTACCTCTGATGTCTGCTGTGACAGAGACTTCCCTGTCTGTCTGTGATGGCCCTAAATTGAATAAAGCAGTTTAGAAAATGGATAGATGGATGGAAACAGCACATGCCACTTGTCTTTAATATTGTCACCAGAGATTGAATTTAAGCTGAGATCCCAGCCTTCAGTTGTTGTTGTTACAGTAGAGATTTAACAGGACTGCAGCTGGACCTTGAGGATCTGCAGGAAAGGTCATAAGTGAGGAGACTAATCTTCATGCACAATAAAGCAGTGCTAAAGCATGCACCATTTGCTAGAAACTAGAAACTTCTATCCATACTGTGCACAATGTTCGTAAATTTTTTCGGTGTGTGCTTCAGTGAATTTTAGATAGTAGGAGACTAATCAAACTGAGATCCCTGAATTATTGACTCTTTTCTGCACGCAGAGAGCTGAATAAGATCGACTTTATTTCACAATTGTTTTTGATAATACTGACAGATCACAATTATAAGAACAAAGTAAATTATTTACTTGTTTGTCCAATGAATATAATTTGAAAGACTTAAGAG
The DNA here is from genome assembly GCA_037177055.1 of Atherinosoma microstoma. Taxonomy (NCBI): domain Eukaryota; kingdom Metazoa; phylum Chordata; class Actinopteri; order Atheriniformes; family Atherinidae; genus Atherinosoma; species Atherinosoma microstoma. The sequence goes on along the minus strand of JBBBVU010000015.1, from coordinate 13,759,737 downwards.
TAGGTTGAGAGTAAGACTACACAAATGCTCCATTATTGTCTTTTGAGGCTGTGATTTTAGATTAATTAGTCAGAGACTGCAACAAACAATGGAAAGAGCTTGAAATTAACAGAGGAAAAAGTAGATTATCCTCATTAATTGACTGGCCTTTACTCAGACTCTGTTTTTGTGTCACATTGTACAAGCTCACTGACCTTATTTAGCCTACAATATTTTAAACTTTAGTTCAAAGTGAAGTCAAAAAGTAATTTTTCTTTAACAGTGAAACTATTTAGTGCTTATGATGACTTAGAAGGTTTGGCAGTAAAAGGCAGGGATTGATAAAAATCTATTTCAAAGCACACTGGCCAAGGTCTCAAAAATGAGGTCAAGTTAAGGCCATATGTTTCCAAAAACCACCAAGGTCACAGTGTGGGAGGTGTATAAGCAAATGAAAGTCTCTCTAATAAAAAGGAATTTGAGTGGGAGGAAAATAAGACTGGTAGTTTTTGTGAGAAATATTAAATTGGATCACTTTTCACACTAATTTGACTCTAGAATCCATAATCTTTTGTTTAATCCTGCCACCCTGTCATTTGCTTCGACATCCTTAACCCCACGTCATGTCAAAATTTGCAAATGTTTATCATTGATCTTTGGAAAGAAAAAAAAAAGAGAACTTCCATGCATCTTATTCATTTCATGTTAGAAACAGTCATTTAACAGACTGTCGTCATTGTTCCAACCTACGTTTAATAAAGATGATTTTACACCTTTGAGCCAAAGACACTATTGATATTTTGGAAAACATGCTATGAAGACAAATGAGCTGTTAACTGCTCTATCCTCAAGCAGTCATTTCCATTCGACTACAAGCAGAGAAGATACTACTGATGTGTTCAGAGAATATAAACTTAGGAGGGCTCTTAGATCCAAAGACTCAGGTCAGCTAGTCCAGACCAGAGTCCAGACTAAACATGGAGAAGCAACTTTTAGCTGCTATGCTGCAAACAAGTGGAACAAACTGCCGCTGGAGATTAAACTTCACCAATTTTTGCTATTTGTTGCTGCCTTTTAATTATTTTCAATGCTTTCTTTGCACTATCTGTAATGCTTTTAATATTCTTGAACAGGAAATGTGTTATACAAATAAACTTGCCTTGCCTTGTCTTACTGAAGACTGATTACAACGATGTTAGAATTCCTTATTAATAACTACTGGGATCTATATTTAGTGGTAGATGGACATGCACTCTCAATTCTCCTAGCTTATGTTTTTCACATCGCACAACTTAGAGCCAAATGAAAGAAAATGCTGAAGAAAGCAAAAGAAAACTGAACTTCAAAGACAAAAGGAAAACAGGTTTGGGATTAAACTTTTAGTAAATGGTGCATTATGTAATTCTAACAATATTTGTGTGTTATTTCTACTAATACATCACAGTATAACAGAACCAGATTAAATGTGTTTATTCAGTGTTTTCAGTGTGTATAAAAAATAAAACTCTAATGTGACAGTATTGTTAACAGCTGTTCAGGGTTTTTTTAAAAATACTGTTTTGTTTTTGTTGTTGCAGGGCAGCAAAAAGCCAGGCAGCTGCAGCAGTTAAACATTGACTTTCTGTCAAATTTGACCAGTTTGACCATTGTGTTACAGTGTTTATTGTTCTACAAGTTTTTCTGCTGCTGCCACAATTTAATTTATGTCCTGGATAAATAAATTACCCGTGTATTATTTCAGTCGAGGGAAGAGGAAAATGGATCTTCTTGATGAATTCAGCTAAATGTTTTTGCCTCACAGATGTTTGTAAAACTATAATCAAAAACAGCTTCTCTGATCGTTTTCCCCACCCAGGCACCAGTTTGTATGTTTCAGCTTATTGCAACAGCCAGCAGTAAATATATTATTTTAAGAAGAATAATAATTTAAAAAAATTACTGGTGCACTGAAGTAAAAGTAAATAAAACATCCAGAATACTCATATAGACATTTATGAATGCAGCTGATTTCCTTTCCTTATTCTTTATCATGTTGAAACACCCCTGGCGTAAGTGTTCCATCACACTAATGCAAACAAATTTGGGGAAAGAGGAAGAAATCAGTTTATTTTCATGTTTAGTTTAGTTTCTGTCTTGTTTTCATCTGTGCATTTCTTATCCCACAGACAGATGTCTATACTAACCTTGCATTTTTATTAATACCATAGAAGGGTTAATGATGTAATATCAAGCCACAAAATCTGTCTGTCTGATAGTCTGCAGTAAAGTTGGACTCCCACTTCTTTATTGCATTTACCTCTGCCAAGAGAGTAGAATAGCTCCCAGGAGCTCTGTGAAAGCTATTCTGCTGTTATTAAAGCAACTCGTTTGAAAAGCAGATTGTGTGAATTGAATTTTAAAATGCATGCTTAGTTTGTACTGGACCTTCTTTAACAATATGGGTCGCAGGTGCCATTGCAAAAATGTCGAGTATCTGCTTAAATCCGTGCTGATGACTTTGTTATAACCTACAAGCTGAATCACTCTGGAGGTATATTGATGTTAGAAGGCTCAGCTGAGGTGAAAGTGATGACTCACTTCTCATATACCAGCACTTTTAATCAATTCTTTTTAAATAATATGCTGTCCCAAATACAGTCAGAGCAGGCAGCAATAAGAAGCAAATGACAATGTCCTGCTATGGCTGAAATACATCACACATGAAGCCTGTTTGATGACTGAGACAATAAAATTGACTTTTATGACCACACAAAAAAGATCATAATTAAGCTGTCGGTCTTTGATGGGATTATTGATCAAAATTGGTGACTCAGCAGTTATTTTCAAAATGTGTAATGGTTTTTGTTTCTTGCTCGCAGAAAGTTTTCTCCATTAGTGGATATGGTGTTTACTGTCATTACCTCGACATATCAGTATTACAGTATGTTGGATACTTCACCAGAAGATGCTGCTTTAGAAATAACTACATCAGCTGGACACAGTCTCCTAGGAAAATATGATTTTATAAAGGCCTGAATGGGGAGGGTCACACAAAGTGCTAAGAAGAAATCATTTTTCACTCCTGTTTGTTGGTAGAAGGACATCTGCTCTGATAATGTAACCTTCAAAACTACAGTGATATCCTGAGGTTTCTTCGCATGACTACCGCCATCACATTTTATGCACACAATTGTGGGTAATCCTAAATGTCTGTGAAAGGAACAATATTTAGCATCTGCTGGTATTTCCATAGAATGTACATAAAAGATGGAGGTAGCCTCAATAGGGTGTTTTTCATTACATTAACTTGTAATTCCTTACATCCTCTTTTCATTCAATCCTCTCATCCACCTAATTTTGTAGATGACATGTGGATGTGCATGAAGAAAGAGGAGGCTTCTTAGGGACCTCAGAACAATGAAATATGTTTTATAAAATGTGTTATGTAAATCTTGTGCCATGAAACACTCATTTTGACACCATTTCAGAACAAACACAGTAGAGCAAAGTATTTCTCCTTTAGCAGTTTCATCTCATACGTATTACTTTCTTTTATTGCGTTCTTATTTTTGTTAAGGAGAGAAGAAGAACAGGGGTGAATCAAATGAGGGAAAGTGACGAGACATGTCAGTATATAGTCTGATAAATGAAGCCAATATTATGAACCTTTAGAATATATTAGCCTATATTAGCCAGCAAAAGGCTTGATCTCTTCATGTATTGCATAAATGTTTCCATATTTATGGAAATATGTTTTATGGCAGGGGTGCCTAAAGTCGGTCATCGAGGGCCGCTGTCCTGCAGCATGTTTCTCTGCTTCAACAGACCTGACTCAGATGAAATGGATCCAACAACCTATGTTCTGCACAACAACTCCTTAATGAGTCAGGTGTGTTGAAGCCAGGAAACAATGAAAATCTGTGGGATTGGAGCTGGACACCCCTGGTTTATGGTTTTAATTTCTAGTTTCACATTTTCTTTAGTAATTCTAGATGTTTGTTTTGCAATTTAAGGCCCATATAGGTTAAAATATATGATAAACCAGGGTAGGATTTTTGGGGGGATAACTAAACCCAGGAGACATCAGATCCATTTGAAAATATAACCATAGTCTTGCAGTTCTTACTTCTACTAAGACAGCACAGGCAACAGTAATCACATACAGTATACTATAAACAGATTGCCATGTACAAGATACAATCCATGCTGTTCTCTGACTTACGCTTTTATCATGTTTTTCTAAGAATTTTGTCACTCCCTAAATAAACTCAACTTATCTGGTATAAAAAGATGTCCAACTGGCAAAAATCTTTGTTATAAGCCATCATTTCCAAAGTCTGTTGACAAAGCCAAGAGAAGGCAAGGCGCTGGATTCTGGTTTCCTGTCAGACCACATTAACTATAATAGGCTAAATAGTAATTGTGGACATTTTGTCTTGTTCCAATAAAGTACTCACAACTCAAAGTTTAGAAAAATACCATTTGTGGCCTTCATTTCACTTTAATTGGATTTAGTTGAATGCTTTGCTTTTTGGATTTCACCTTGAGGTTTATATGTAAGCCAGTATTCAGCCTCATACTTTCCACTTGTGCTGTCATCACATTTTTGATGCTATGTGTGTATGGATCTGAATCAAACTTTCAACTTTGGCCTTCAATCAATTCTAAATCAAAATCATTTCTGTTGAACTTTGTTATAAACCTTTCCAAGCTGTGATCTTGAGCCACACAGATGCAATAAATCATTTTACAAAGGACCGTCAGTTCCTGCCACAAAGAGTTTATAGGAGTACAAAAAATTTTGTAGACATTTATTACATTTTTTAAGGCAATCATATTATTAGTGCTGGGCTTTATGGGACTGCAGCCCTAAATGTTTTCTAAATCACCCCAGATCTCAAGACAGATTTTATATTCTTTTAAAAAAAAAAAACTATTCCAGTCATGCATTAACCCTGCAGAATTAATTACAACGGTAATAAGATGTTTTTGCTACAGAGGGCAAAAGAAAGAGAATTGGCTTCTGTTGTGTTGGTGTGACTAAAGGAGAGGAAGTGGTCTCCTGTTACTGCAGCAGCAGAGTGACACTGCTTTATCTACAAGCAGATTGATGAAGAGGAGGGATCTTTGTGCAGCTAGTTGAATCTGAAGTGGCTCTGAAGTTTTTGTGACAAGGCACACCATTTTATGATGATTTACGAATTCAGTTCAATCCAGCTTTTTTTAATAGTCCTGACGACAGTCATCTCAAGGCACTTTTAAAGATACAGTCCAATTCAGTCCAATTCATTGTAGTCCAATCATAATCCAGTAAAAACAAATCTGATCCACATAAGTGCATCCAATCTATTTATAACTGCAATAACATGAGCACTGCAGCAAATATGATGATATGGTTCATAATGAAATGATACCCTGTAAAAGATAATAGTTTTCAATAAACAATGTGCAGATCCCAACAAACAGCATAAGTTTAACTATCAAAGCAGAATTCATCATAAACAAGTTGTTTTAAGGCACACATGTTGATATATTCAGATATTTGGTTAAGTCTGAGCACATAATAATAGATCACGTGTCGTTAGGATCTAGCCTAGTCATCTTTTTTGGTAAATTATGATTGTGACCTGTTTTGTGAGTGGGACTGGAAAGAGAGGAGGAGCAATGGAGATGAAGAGTGGAATAGACAGATGAGACGGAACAAGAGCTGGACAGGTGAAAAAGACAAAAGTATCAGATAAGACATAGTTTGTGTGTTAGTACGCAACCTGTATCACACATTACAGAAATTCTGATACATGAGCTGGTTAATATTAGAGATGTTATAAAATGTCACAGCTCTAACGTTTCTCTATCACTTTACTCTTGGTGTAACTCATTCAACGAAGTCTGTTTCCATGTTGGAAAAACCAATAACATGATGCAACTTTCACATGAAAACGCACAGATTCCTCAGTGAAGTCACACCACAAATTTGTGCTCTGCAGAAAAATACTGTAACTAATGCAAGACAAAGTTCTGCTCTATTTTGTTGTACACTAAGCACATACAGCCCTTTCTTACCGCCAGATGTGGCATCTATCACTGTCACTGTAATTGTTTTAATTCATTTACAACAATAAATCCACTAATTCCCTTTGGCTGAGAGCACTTCTGCAAGGTCCTGATACCAGAAAAGCAATCCTTGAGCCTTTAACATCTGACCAAAACAATACTGCAAGACATAGTTTATAGCTGCAGAGAATTTTCTGTGCCTCTTGAAGACACATTAGTGCAGGGGAAAAGTAATTAATCAAGGTAAGAACTGAATAAAACTTTGCTGGTTTGTTTCTTGAGTTATTTCTTGCAGACAAAAGATAGTCCTGTATGCTGTAGAGTATTGCTTTATGGTTTAAGTACTGCTTCTTTATTCCAATGCTAAAGTGATTTAACTGCCTCCACCTATTTGATAGTGGGGGAGGGCGGGATGAAGCATGCAGCAGAGGACAATAGGATTCTTTGTCATTCCATGTGAAAGCACAACAATGCCCTGTAGATTTCTACTTGTTATCCAGTTTTCTCTGATTTATGCAGTCAGGGCTCATGTACAGAAACAGCATTCAGGACATCCAACTTAAGGTTACAGAGGCTGGGATTCTGAAAAGATGCATCTGCTGCTTAGTATGGAGACCAGCTTGGCTTTGCTCCTGACAGGAATGTCAAACCGTAGTGTGTTTTTCTGTGCCCTTGTCTGATCAACTAGGTGTGTAATCAGAATCAGAATTGCAGTTTTGAAAATCTTCAAAAGTCCATCCAAAAATCCCCGATCTAAAGTTGTCTCAATAATAAAATCTATTCTGCTGATTAGAAGTCTGTCCTTGGTGGGAAGTTCAGTCAATATTTATAGAAACAAATCCCATCTCGTAATGTTTTACATTCTAACCACACATTCAGTTATTTCAGAATGTATAAGGAGGCCTTGTGCTTCATTTAAGCATGAATATATCTCTGGGGATGGATTAGAAAGATGTTCCAGTGAAATAGGTGAGAATGCATTTTCAGGTTGTAATAACTCTGACGATGATGGACCTAAATGGAAAAGTTCCATTACTGCTTCCTCTCCTTGGTGCCTTCTTATTCCTCACAACCATCTGGATGTGCTATGATTATCACTCTAGAAAAAACTGATTTGTTTCGAGTGGAATTGAGATAAAACCGTGATGGATAATAATAAGTGTGACTTGCAGCTGCCTTCCGGAGTCATGGAGAGTAATAAGACAGTGATTCAAAGGCATTTTTTATTAATTGATGAGCATGTATGTTTCTGTTTGCTGGTTTGTTTCTTAATTAGCAACTATAATGAAGATTAATTTAAATAATTTTGTTGTTCAATATCTGGGATTTCTGCCTTTTGTCTGCACAAAATATCTATCAACCGTAATGATAAACATAATGCTATGTAAAACATGTGATTCAGAAGCTTCTGCTTCAGAGGATTTCCAGGAAGCATTTTATTATAAATGACTCTCTTTTTTATGTCTGACAGACTATAAAAGGAAAGTTCTCTTCTAGCTTTACTCTTTAGCAGGGACGGCTCGCTGAGTTGACTCCTTTAATCCCTCTATGAATGTTTCACTTCAGTGCAGGTGAGATATTTAGAACGCAATGGTGTAGAAAAGACTCTGTCACAGTCCACCATGTAGTCAAGTCAATGGCCCTTTGTGAAGTCCAGACAGCTGAACTGTCCTGCAGTTTGTTATCGCTGTATGCTCCATATGTGCTGGTGGTCTGAGTTAATCCAACTTGCCAAGAAGCTGTCAGCAAAGGTCAGTAGTGACACAGAGCAGACCCAGAAATCATTTCTGTGGTTGAACTGGAAAATAGTTTGACGGACAACAATGTCACACAATGGACACAGCATGAATTGTAGATTTCTTCTGCAACTTTGGAGCAAATAAATGACAAAGATAAAAGGATTCCAAGTTAAAGCCTGTGTTGATGGATAAACTATCTTCAACACCTAAGTGGTCTTGAACTTTGTATAACTGTTAGTTATTGGGACTGAGTGGTGAAAGGAGATAATAGCATTATCCTGTAGGCTATAGCCTACTTAGCTTTTGCTGTGACTTTACGACAAAAATTCATCATGAGGTGTTTGAATATTGATTTTACAGTACTGCAAAGGTGTCCAATTCCTAACTTGACCTGGTAACATAATTTCACTTAAAAAATATTGCTAAATGGCGTTGTGCACTAATTAGCATATTCATGTTGTCATACAGCGTCTTATTCAGGTTCTGCTCCATTCCAGTCCTTTACATGTTGCTCTTTTAAGTTATTCTTTGCACAAACAGTTTTTTTAAAGTAGCTGAATTCCCAATAAAGCTGCTTTCATTCACATATCTTTCTATTACTTTTCCAATGTATATGCAGGGATTTTGGCTTTATTCATATATGCTTTATATATTTACATATACAATGATAAAAACGAAGAGATAAACCTCGAAAGGGTGCAGAATGTTCAGGTGCTAATGCTAGTTAGCTAGCTAGCTTTATCTTCACTCCAGTGTTAGAGGTATGGTTAGAGGATTGGTAAGTTATAAACATTTGCTAAATGCAGTACAAAAAATGCACCCAAAGACTGATAACATAATTTCCAATAACTACAACTGCCTTGTTTGTTTTGAGATCAAAATTCACACGGAACTCACAGAAGTAGGCCTACATAAACCGAGTAGGCCATACTAAACTAAGGAAACAGAAATGGAGACATCGTAAACTAACTTAATGAGGCAACGTTAAACTAACTAAATGCTTTCATATACAATGTCCAGTGAACAATGTTATGACCTGGTTCTCAGGACAACTCCCTTTTACACAACACAACAATAGATTGCAGTCAGATACATTCCTTCCATGGCAAACTCTGCTTGGAATGGGTAGAGCATTGAAGAGGAAGGATATGATGTCAATAGTATGCAGCGGTCACATAGCTTATGTGTAATTAAATCATCATAAATTCTGATGAAAGCTGACGAAACTGATGTGATGAAACCTGATTTAATAATATTCAACTACAAGGCCATGTTTTTCAATATGGAGCAAAACAAATAATACAACCCCAATTATAAAAAAAAAAAAGATAAAAATTGGGGCACTGTGTAAAATGTAAATAACAGCAGTTTTGTAATAATTTACAGATCTCATAAACCCATTTTCTAGCTACTCAACAGTCCTGGCCTGCATTGCTAGATTTTCCATTTCATGATGCACCAATTTATTTCTATGGGTCAAAGGTCTGGCTTGCAGGCAGGGCAGTTCAGCCCCCAGACTCTTCTCCTGTGAAGCCATGCTGTTGTGATAGATGCACAGTGGCCTGCACAGACAATTTGGGGGGCAGGTGCTCAGTGAAAAATGAGGGCACCTTCTTCGGCGTTTAGAACCGCCGGCTGTCTTATTATGGCTGTGAGATTTTAAAAAAAAAACTATTACCACAGTAAGACTAACACTAGACTGTGACTGCCATGGCCTAACTTTAATATCCTACTACATTGTTGTGTTCTGCAGACAAATTTTGATTACAGATAGATTTTTTATTTTCCTTCTACACATCTCCTTTCATTTAGATTTCTTTCCTCATTCAGCCGCACTTTATTCAGGCAGCAGCTCATGAACACCATCAGGTACACTAAAGTAAGCACACAGCCAATACATGGATTATACCTCTTGGAAAAATGTTCATGTATAATATAGTGAGACCTCATTCATTATAATAGGATGTCTGGCTCCTTAGAAGAACCAACTCTCCAACACCATAATCATACTTAATCTAGTTTTACTCAGAGCTTTCTTTGTAACCTAATTTAGCTTCATGAAGCTGATTTTGTTGAAAAGTTTTGTTTTGTTTTTCGTTTGAATAAAAACATTATTTTTTCAGCAGCTAAAGTGACTCAAAGTTTTGTTCATACCTGCCAAATGTTTTAATTTTAACCCACATCTGACGGGTGTTAACTTAGAGCCCTGTTCACATGCTGTACCAAATGACATTCTACCGACATTGGTTGTGTGGTGGTCATCACGTTATGTCCATTAACTGATTATGGCTAGCATTTAGCTTGTTTGCAGGTGACTGTCAAGTAATGTCGGCCCGGCCATTTGGTGCCGTATGAGCCAGACAGAGACGACTTCACAACTGAGAGAAATAGCTTGGTAACTGAGGATTGGGGGGCAAACAATACACTCTGTTTATGTTTTACCTGGGTGGTGGCAGGGGAGGAGAAGTATGCATAGCTGTGCTGCAATGTGCCTCAGTTTGTGTCTATTCTGCGCATTCGTGTTGACAAATGAAGAGCGTGGCACAAGTGTTTGTGGAGGGGGAGGGATGTGAGCAACAGATATGTTTTTGACAAAGCATATTTACTTTTAATTCAATTTACAAATTGGGATTAATATCATGCCCACTTCAGATGATGCAGACGCTAAAAAGGCTTAAAAGATGTCAGTGGTTTAATCTTGCTCATAGCTCTTGTGACAAGCCTCTTCTGTCCTCAATCCTGTCTCTAGGTGCATGTTAGGAATTCAGACATCCTTTTAGAATATCTTGTGAATGATTTCTCGATTGCAGGCAGTAGAAGAGAGGAGAAGAGAATACTTAACTGAGATAAATGACATAAGCCTACTATTTCCTCATATTATGGTCCGATGGGTCAACAACTCACATGTGACCCCACTAAATCATCAAGGTTAAATACTGGCGCCTCAGCACAAGTTACTAGCCCTTTAAATAAGATGAGAAACGTCTTTAATTTATTCAAGCCAGTTCATTGACCTCTTTTTCAAAGAAGCCTTGACCTGAATGAGTAAGAATCTTTATAACAATTCAACATGGATCATTTCTTATTTTCTGTAGTATCTGTGCAAAGTTTTGTATCTCATAAGTAAAACCTGATCTCAGCTTCTTCGATATTATTTCCCACTACAGCATGGAAATGTGAGACCTCTCTGGCAAAAATAAAAAAATGTATTACATTTTCCAGGAACTATGAGCCTTATAATTTTTTTAGAATAGCCCTTTTATAATTCCAGCTTATTCTTTTTAGTTACTTCATTATGTTCATTAACATTTTCATGCTTTTCTCCACTCTGCTCCACCTCCACAGGTCAAACAAAGCTGCTTGGAGCACAACCTGATTATGCATACACATAAGATATTTATTAGGAAACATTTACCAACATTGAAAAACTGCAGTATAAATGGAGAAGTCTGCTTATGTGACCTCTGCACAAGATAAATGTTATGGTGTGTCTCTTTAAATAGAAAATGTGGCAGAAAGTATGATTGAACATCATAATTTAGTATTGATTTAACAGGGAGCTTCAGTTCAAGACAGTGGATCTTTGCCAACACGGGACCCAACCCTGCTCTTCTTGTTGTTGAAGGATTCTTGAATATATCCCCTCCCACCACCCAGCTGTCATGGAAGAATGCTGGCAGTTCTTCAAAAAAATGAATTACTACTGTGCACAGCTTGTCTTCTCCTGACTGTCGACTGAGGCTAGTCTCAATGTTGGTGAAAAGAAAAATGTGAAAAGTGATGTTCTCTGAGCCTGCATTTAGAAACAACAGCAGAGAGGAAAGATAACGAAAAGGAACAGGTTGTCTGAATGTAACAAGATAGTCTGATATTTGTGGCTGTGCAGATGGACGGCAACTGTCCAGAGAAAACAGATTCATAAAAGCGACTCATCACTCATGCAACAGAGCTGCTCTCACAGGAGCAAATGGCTTTTCATCAATTTGGGAAAATGCCCCCTGTTGAACAACAAACATGTTGTTGCTTGTCTCCGTTATTAGTTTTTAACTTCTGAGCCGCAGAATGAGCAGAGACAGTCAATTCAAAACATCTGAATTCAAGTACCTGTGAGATCTGCTTCCTTCTTGAAATGTTTCTTTGTAATTACCACAATAAGAACAATATATATCCATGCATCAAGTTAATAATGACTGAAGCACAGCCTAGTCACTACTTTATTATATCAATGTGCAAAATAAACCTATTTTATCTGCTGATTCACATATGCTCATCATTCTGTTTTTATTGACCATCAATTGATCAGAGACAGTTCAGAAATGAGACGCACCACTGAAGGGTTGTTTTCTACATACATATAGAAATGTAAAACCTTCCAGAAAGATGTGGATAATTCCAACACAAGTGACAACACTTTTCAATTCAATTCAATTTATTTATTTTCCTGAAATGACAAAGTTCATACAGTTGCCATTATAATATAGTGGCCTCAGTTTGCTGTTGTGGATGAGAGGTGAAGAGTTTTACCCAGGAATATCTGGATCTGATTGCACAAGATTCATGTGTGAAGTAAACAACATTGTTTTTTCATCAGTTCATCTTATTTATTTATTTTTCAATCTTCCTTATCTCCTTTTAAAATAATATTGGTGCGTGCATCCCTGTGCTTTGGATAGACAGCTGGTAATTGAATAGGCTCTCAGCCAATCATGGGGAACCTGACTGAGGCAGCATGTGACATGCGGCCTTGTGATTGTTGCAGCTATATTAGGGGTGGATCCTCTTCTTTGTGTGCAGGATGCTTGAAGGGACAGGTCTATGTCTTGCCTGGCCCTGCTTGAGGTTGTCTGCGTTTCACTGAATGTGTGCAATTCTGATTAAAATTGATCTATCCATCATAATATGTTGAATTCCACTTAATATGTATTTAAATTGTGGGAAGAATATGGGAAAAAATGCTTAAAGGAGCTATATCATGCCTTTCCAAGCCTGTCAAAGTCAGCTTTAGGCAATTATACGCTATTTTAGCACCCACGGCACTATGGAGTACTTTTCTA
>JBBBVU010000015.1:13702937-13722589 GCA_037177055.1 Atherinosoma microstoma | reverse complement strand
AGGGGGCGTATCCCATAGTGAGACATCTCACTCATGCTACTCTGAGAACCGGGGTTACGAGAGTAACCTAAAGTTTTGTAGAGATACCACAAATTTACAGTAAATGGTGAGCAGTTTAGAAATTGAACAATTCTGGGCCCTTAAGTGATATTTTACTTAAGCTTTGTCTGATGTTGAAGCATTACCATACTAAGCAAAAGTAATGAATGTGCATTTTACCATGAGCAAAAAGTCTGTACCAGTGCAGCATGACATGCTGTTGTCTGCATGTGCAGTGCCATATCAAGCATGAAATTGCCTTTTGTTTTTCTTTAATCGCCTCCATCTGCTGGTTGTACACAAGCTTTCCCTAATTCTGAGGAGTCATTCATATGTCGATGTTTGCATGACCTCCCTGAAGAATAAAGCAACTCTTGAATTAGGAACAAAGTTTTCAGTGTTAACATGAAAGTGATGAATGCATGCAGGTTGAGCTGGAAGCTGTGTTTTTCCGTTCCTGACCCTGTGGACTAGAGGTACCACATCAATAATTCAGTATGAAAAGGTGGGTTGCATCGTTCACCGGATCTGATGTTGCAGTTGTTTCCCAGAAGTCGTTCCGTGTTGCTAAATCTTTATCATCACAAAAATATTTTAGTTGGAGCTCATTCAGTGAACCACAATTTTCCCCCACCCCCACTTTGGTCAGAGATGAGTCTGACTCATCTCCAACTTCAATGAGTCAAACCTAACAAATACTGTGGTTCATGTTGAAGACAATAGCTCTTATATCTAATATGTGTGAGTGTTTAACAAAAGAATTCTTTAAAAAATGTTACAGCTGATGTAAAAATAGACTGAAACGTAAAATGAGACGCTATCATGAATTGAATGAATGGTGTACAAAATTTCTGACAGTGCTGCACACAGTGTTTAATCACAATGAATGTCTGTTCATCTGAGCTTGCAGTCGGTGTTAATTCAAAAAATAAAAGTGAATCTAGTAGGAGCTACAGAAATGAAGAGAATAATCTGTTGTTTTTCACTGTTGAGTTGTAAATAAGTTTTTGTTATTTCTAATTTGTTTTTTGCAACATGCATTGCAGCATACACCAGTAACTTCTCCAAATGACCTAAAATACTGCAGCAGAACATGTTACTCCGATCTTTTGTCAGCAGAAATACTGAATTTAAGTTTTTATTAAGATATTTATATGCCAGCATCTGGTCATGAAGCCTCCCTAAGAGACAAACCGACAATTCTTTTATCAAACAATAATCAATCTTTTTCATAAAGCAGAAACACCAAACATGGTCTGGTTTTATTTAAAATTTGGTTCTGTTTTGGTTGATGTTAAGATTTTTGTTTCAAGTGTTATTTCTTCATTTTGTTTTATAGTTTTCAGTTCAGATAGTCTTTAAGTTCTGCATGAGTACTCTGTTTCCTGTTCACTTCATTTTCTTTAGATTTTGGTTCTATTTGGTTATTCGTCATCCTTCGAGTGCAGCACTTTTTGTCCTGTTAAATCATCTTTATTCCCAAGTCGACTTGACTTCCTCCTCAATGCCACCATGACATTATCATTAAAGGACTAACTACAACATATTATGTCATTTGGAAAAGTGTGGTGAGTTTGAATGAATAAAATCACTGCATTTTACTTAAGATTGTTGAGCACTTTTTGTACTCAAAGCTTTTCTTTTTTTTTCGACACTCAAGTACTCACAAGGTACATTTATGTAATCTGTAATGGTTGAGAGGAGGGAAATTATTCTGATGCTGGGCTGTAATGCACAAACTCAGTGCCCAGGACATCAGCCAAACAGAACACAGGAATGGACAACTTCCTGCAAATCAAACACACTACTTTCTGCTTCACTTTTGCTGGAAGCATTGTGGAACATTGGTAAAAAAAAAAAAAAGAAGAAGAAAGAATCTGTGTTAGATTATTGGACTCACTTAATCAACTCATGCAGCATGAATAATTATGTTTAAACCCAAAAAAGAAATGAAAAAGAAACTACAGCATTAATCTGTGATGCAATAACAATAAACAGTTGATGAAACGAAGCATAATTTGAATGTCTGAGATGTTTTACTTGCAGCACTGCAGAAAATGAACTCTTGATTGCTTGGCTCTGCAGAACAGATTCAGGATTCCCAGATCTGTTAAACATATGTTTATACTTTATATGCAGTAAAAAATAAATCCACGTACAGGTGAGAGTGCCTGAATGTGTGTGTAGCAGAGATATGGTGAGGGGAAGGGATTGTTACTTTATTCAAGTCTTTAAGGCTGTACATTGTCATTGGTTGCCGTCCACACACTCACTGCCCAAATGATGAGGCCCAAAAATGTCCTGAACTCAAACAAAATTACCCCGAGGGCAGAAACTAAAGAAATACACAACACACAGAAATGATTTAACAATAGTTTTTTATTCATTTGATTACTTTTTATTTCTGCATGTATTTATTTACCAGCTCCAACCAGGATGATTGCTATGCAGGATATTCAACCCAGGGACCATAAACTTAAAGATTTACTCCACATGAGCGGAGATGCTGCGAGGCTACATTGATATATGTAGAAATACATCATTTAATGTGAAAATAAATGAGTAAATGAAGGACTACATTGAACGACAAAAATAAATTCATGAATACATAAATAATTATAAAAACAGATAAATAACTTGATGAATTGAATATTGGGAATACTTTTCGTGCCCATATATTTTTATTTGTCATGGATCATGTGTTCTCCATTAACAAAGTGGAGGAGAATAAACAACCTTTCTCTGGTCATTTTCGCTGCTCTTTACACCTTCAGAGTGCTTAATTGTGCATAATTAGTTATAAGTGCATAATTATTTATATTCTTATACTGAAGTCTATATAGTTTTTAATGTGTAAAGTAGGAGTTGCTGTTCTGTTCTGGTAATCATGTCTCATGAAGCTTATGTCTCATTAAGAAGAGTGAGTTCCCTTTAGTGCACACTATGTATAACTTCTTGGAAAAAGGCTAGTCTTTTGTGCTGATGCGGTATATGCATGTATCTCAGGTACACAGATTGATTTACAAGTGGGCTTTACTCTTGGACTCTGTTAAGTACATGGCAAAACGTATGTCTTTTTAATTAAATGTACTCTACATCTGCATGTAGATGATTAAAAAAAAAACAGAAAACTGGGGCCACTCTGGTGTAATTATTTTTTGTTAGATTTTTTTGTTGTTTTTTTGCTTTTTCTCACGTAATGAATAAATCTGTATTTGTGAAATCCTTGCAGTGTACAAGGTAAACCAATACATGATTCTAAATGCATTTGGGCATTGTGTTTCTTTGTAAACACTGATAAATCTGATCCATCCCTTCAACTCCTGCATACTGAAGACAAATTTCAGTTATTATCTGCTGAAGTGGTTACCATAGCTACAGCAGGCAGTATAAGGTTGAATGTAGAATAGACTGAGACACAATTTGCAGTCTACCACAGTGTAAGATGAACAGCGGCTTAAAGGTACTCTTAATCACAACTTCTACTCCTTTCAATAATGTGTGAGAATTGTCCAATTTGACAGAACTTTCAGAAATTTTTCATCAAATAAAGCATGCACCTAGTAAACAAATGGCTGCTAGAAGAATAAAGAAGGAAAAACTAGCAAACAAATTATTTAATATAAACTGTGAGTAAAATTATGCTAAATTTACCTAAACATTTCAGTGCACTATTAACAAACACACATTAAGTGCTGTATTAGTTAAAAGCTACAAAATAAACACTAAACTGTTGAGGTCAAGTGTTCCTGGACGAACATGAACAAATACTGTTGTCAATATCTGCAAATGCAGAATCTTACTATTGCTGTGAATATGTGAATTGTTTGCTGTGGCCTTCACCACAACTCAAAGAGGCTGTCTATCCTGGTAAATAGGCATTATGCCTCAAAACAATCACAAGTCCAGGCACGTTTATGATGCATTGACTGTAACAGGGTTTGTGAGTTGACTGATATTTTCACTCATACATCAGTCTGTCCTGACTGCTTCCTGAAGCAGACTTTCTGCACACAAGATGATTATTGATTGACTTTCTGCCTCAGAAGATTTAAAAAAATGTGTGTGTCGTATTTTCAGGCTCTCATTGGTGTTCAAGATATGTGAAAAGGGCAAGTTTCTTGTTTTTTGACATTTCAGTGGTTAACTTTTTTGTTCTGGCCACACTAAATAGGCTCCATTCACAGATGCTCTTTCTTATTTCACTTTGCAGTTCCACAGATTGAATTAAATTATGTCAAAGAGTTAAAGAACTATCATATTAGTGTTTCCATTTCAGGCTGATGTAAACTTAGGAGCAAAGTG
The DNA here is from genome assembly GCA_037177055.1 of Atherinosoma microstoma. Taxonomy (NCBI): domain Eukaryota; kingdom Metazoa; phylum Chordata; class Actinopteri; order Atheriniformes; family Atherinidae; genus Atherinosoma; species Atherinosoma microstoma. Next base: position 13,718,245 of record JBBBVU010000015.1, on the reverse strand, counting down.
GTTATATTTTTGGATTGTCAAACCAAAAAATGGGGTGATACCATCTACCGCTCCCCACTACCAGCACACACTTCAACTTTGCACACTTAAAGTAATGAAACTGACTCAAAGCCAATATAACCATTACTTTACTGCATCAGCACAGTGACTCCAGCAAAAATCCAAAATTGGATTTACAATGCATTTATTGATTTCCTTCGTAACATGAGTGTAACAGTTAAACCTGTGTGACATCTGACAGCTACAGAATGGTTTGTTTATTAAATGAAACATGAGCATTGGTTGTTGGATATCGGACACAAACCTGCTCTCACACTCTCTGGTCTGTCACATTTCCATCAGCTGGTTATGGATGCTGCAGATTTATCGTGGCCTCCTGTCTCTGCAGTCTCCTTTGATGAGTTAGGTGTCCAAAAGAAATGTGTACATGTAAAGACACACATCAACATGATTTAAGCCAAGACAGTCAAAGTGCTTGGTGTTTGAAAATGGTAGGGTGAGGGGAAAAACATCAAAGAGCTTGAAATCGAATCACACCTCAAAGAAAAAAGCCAGAAAAAAAATAGGCCTTAGTATGATGTGGAGAGCAGGGGGCACTGACTGGACTGTTAATCATCAGTACATGAGCCAGAGTTGCTTCTGCTCGTTTTTCTCTTAACAGAAAACTTTACAGTTTACATGCCCTTTTTTTTTTTAACTCTTTCACATTTACACTTGGCTCAAAAATTTTAAAGTCGGAAAAGGGATAACTCATACTTTGTGCATTAATATGGCAGCCACATGACCATTTATGTCATCTTCACGTCAATCTCCAAATTTGTCACCTGTGAAGACTGTGAGAAATCTTCAAGGTTTCAAGACCTATGAGGGTTTTTTTGTTGTTGTTTGTTCAAGGTAGGATCTATTACTGTTTGTAATCTGGCATGTTTTTTGCCTAAATTTAAATGTCCAAACATGAGACTTTCAAAGAACACATAGCCTACAATATATACAGCCTACATGTACAACTGGAATCCAGAGAAGATGGGAGATTGTGTAAAATGTAAATAAGATCAGAATACAGTGACAAGCAGATCTCATCTACCAATATTTATTTTTTTTTATATCAGAACATATCAAATGTTTAAAGTGAGACATTTTGCTACTTCATGAAAAACCATCTTCTCATCTTGAATTTAATGGCAGCAACATGTCTTTAAAAAGTCTGATAAAGTAGTGCCAAAAAAAGCAGATGGCGGAGCAATTTGTAGCCAATCATGTTAAATGACAACAGGCTGCTAACATTTTAAAAAAGAGTACCTTAGAGAAGTAGAATCTCTCAGACGTGAAGATGAGACTGCATCTTTCATTGTATAGAGGTACTATGGACTGTACTTGTATAATGCTTAGTCACATGACCACTCAAAGTGCTTTGACACTACATGTCACATCCACCTATTCACACACAGCACTTCTATTGGAAGATAATAAGTGTTTTGACTTATCATATACATTCATACCCTGTTAGTCACATCAGGAGGCAATGTGGGGTTTAGTGTCTTGCCAAAGGACACTTCAACATGTAGTCAGAGGAAGCCTGGAATTGATCCACTGACTTGCTGCTTGGCAAACAGTTGCTCTTCCTCCTGGCTACCCCACGACCTGTGGAACTGGAAACTTGTACATCTAGAAAACCCTCATCTATTTCAATACAGGTTAGAGAACAACATATGACATCTTTTTCTGGAAAAATCATCATATTTCAGCAAGACCTTGCTAAATGCATACTGCATCTAAACCCCCCGAGTCAAACTAATGGAATTACGACATGGGGAAGATTTTTATCTACTTTTAATTTCATAATGATAAGAGGAATCAGAATTATAAATAATAAGAATAATTAATACCAATAAAACACAAAACATGGTCAATGGCATTGTAGCCCACTTCAGAAGAGGAAAAGCCACCCGAGGTTAACCAGAATGACAATGTATAAGTAGATATTATATCAAAGGAATTATCCAAAGACTCAAGACAATGTTCTTGAGAACACCATCTGTTTCCTTCTGAACAACAATTTGGAATTTTTTGGTAAGCCACATCATTTCTGTGTTTACAGATGGAAAAATTAAACATTTAAGGAAAGGGACATCATTCTCACCATGAAGTACGGAGGAGGCTCAGTAATGTATTAGGGCTTTTTTGCTGTTTCTGGGGCTTTGAGCCTGAACAGGGAACAATGAAGTCTCAAGATGTTAAAGTCAATGTAAAATATATTCAGTTGAATCAATAAACAATAACACAGTTTAGTCTGATTTCTGCAAGCATGGAAGAGATAATGATAAATGCCAATATTTGTTTTACATATTCATATTATTTCAAAGACAGTTGTATGGATTATCGTTTGTTATTTATTAGTATATTTGTTTTGTGGATGGGTACAGACAAATATGTGTCCATCTGTATGATCCAGGGATTATCTGACATTAACAGTCTTATCCAGGCTATTACACAGTGTAGAATTCCTTTACAAATCTACAAAATAGTAGATACCATATAACACTTGTTGTTATTGATGGTTACTTATTTAGTTCCTTTGGGTTAAGTGTGTTTTAATGTGTGTTATTGTTAAAGGCATTTATCTCTGAGCCTTGTAAAAAAAAATGTAAAAAAAAATCTGAAACCTTTGGGGCAGACACTAAAGTTTATTGATCTATCTCATAAGTAAAATTGAAAATCTACACTACAGAGCAGAAGAGATGTGAAGGTGCCAGACTCAGAGTACGAGGTTGTAAGAGCTGAGTTGGCAACATAAAGGGGAATAGTTGGACCTCTAAGGCAAACCTGAGTTATAAGATCCTTTAAAAAAACTGTCATTTCTGCAGAGGTGTTGGGTTTGTTCTTTGAAAGAACTGAACTACATGAATAATCTTCAAAGCAAACATTTCCTCCTGTTTATACAAGGGAATACAGCATTTTAACTAAATCCCATGCTGAGGGATATAATTAAATTTATCAGACTGAAGTCGGAGGAATAGAATTCATGCACATTTCTATCACAGAATGCATTAGAACACATTTCTCGACATTGCAACTAGCTAAATGGCTCCACGTTGTCTCATAGCTGATCTGAGAAAAAGAACCAACATGCCATGATTGATTAGATTAATTTTATGGTCCCTTTCACTCAGATCCACAGACATAAAATCGTCTGGCAACAATTGGCTGATTTGAATAATGAGATGCTCGAGATGTGTACCCACAGATTCAGATCCAGTCCAAGACATGCATAATCTACATGAGCTGCGTGGCACAACGCTTTATTTATTAATTCAACTTCTTTTTCTTTCTTAATCGAGAATAAAAAGTCAACTCAGTACTGTCCTACAACGGATAGCTACTTGATATTATTGTATGAAAGACACATGAAGGTTGATGCTCGGGTCACAATGACACTCTTGCTGACTTCACCTCAGCAGTAACAATCATTTTATGTGATGCATGCTCCACATTAACCTGGAAGATCCTGATTGATTTCTGTTGCGCAGAGCTATTTAAAATGTGGCTGTGCTGACTAAAAAGAGCCATTTCTCAGTGAAGGAAAACAAACTCCATTAATGCAGAATTTGCATTCTTGACAACATTTGACAGAAGCAATTTACTATCCCATAAAGAGGGCTTCTTTTTCTCATGGACGATGCACTGGTGAAGCAGAAGGCAGCTTGCTACAGGCCAGAGGAAGAATGTTTATAATGATTTGTTTTACAAATTGCTCTGCCACACTATAAGAGTGTAATAAATAGCCAATATGTCCTGCTTCTTCTTTTTACTTTTTTTTTAGGGCAAAATAATACTCTTTCTACTCTAATATATCATAAAACACAGGGTGCATTAAGTTAAATTGCATAGTAAATTCTTCTCAGACAGCAAATTCTTGCTTTATAGCAAACTAAAGCCTCTAGTTCCAACTAACACGCATATTTGATAGCCATTAGTTCTCCCTCTTTAAGTCTTCACTTCATGGAACTTTACTGAGGTAAAATTATTTCATCAACTTCCTGGATCACTGACCACATCTGAACTTAACTTTAAAGGTTTATGAGTATAGAGTGGATATAAAATGTTGTAGTGGGCTTAATGAACATTGTTGCTGTTCCTAGAAAAACGGCAGAGACACAGGTGAATCATTTTCATTGAAGAAATCAGCTGCATTTAGCTCTTATTGGCAGGCAGGCAGTAAAAGGACTAATGGAAGTTTCGCCCATAAACAAACCAACCACCTTCTGTTCGCCAGACTGGTGGAAGCCTTACTGCAGGATGCAAATGTCTTACATCCACTAAGCAAAGGTGAACATGAAAACAAAAAAAACAAACAAGTTTTAGATGAATTGTTAAATCAAAGAGTAACAGATGTCTTGAAGTTATGAGACATCATGATCATCAGACTCCACCTCCTTTGTACGCAATTATACTAGCCTGTATATAGACCATTATAAATCTCTATCATGATTTTAGGTGAAAACTTTGGCCAAACAGCACCTCTATCACCTGTTTTCTAATTCATCTCCTGAAAATATGCAAGAATTGGCACATTTTATCTCAGATGTCAATCATTTCTCAAAAGTTATAGATCGCTTAAATACAGTAAGTAGCATCAGTAAGCAACACCAACACTGCACACTGAGAAACAGCTGTGTTTTTCACTAAACTTGTGTACCAAAGGTCTGAAAAGCTGATTAACACATTTTTATCTTGTTTATGTATTTTACGACAAGTGTAAAACGAAGGGTTTTGGTTTATGTTGGGATGTTTCTTGACTGGAAGTACCGCATTTCTGAGAAATTTGCCGACTGGTGACCTCAAGAAGTCACTGATTTATTAAATGGTTAAAAAAATAATTGCATTTAAAACCCTTACTCGCTGTTCATTTAATGGTTTAAGTTCTGGCTATAATTGGTTTGAGGTAGAAAATAATATGTGCGTTTCATCTCTGTGATCTGGAGAGTGTCTTTTAATAGGACAAAACCAACAGACCGTCTAGACCAAGTCCCATCTCTGAGCTGCTTGCTGTTGGTCTGCGGCAACTTAAATCAATAAATTTCAAGCTGCTGTTCTTTGCTGCTTTTAGTGGAGTCCCATGGCAACTTGCCCTCTGAACTTTACATCTTTTGTCTCCAGATGAGTGTAAATGAATGTCATCTGTGACTGGAGATGCCAGAGTGCAGATGGTCTAGAACAGATATAAGCGGGTGGAAACCACACACTGACCTAAAAGAAACCACTTCTGTTTATAGTGAAGACTATTTCCCGCATATGACAGCATTGTGGTGATAACGTTGTTATTCTGAATCAAATAATTCTGCAGTCATATCTGCAAAAATAAACACTAAAAGCCCTACAGTCTAAATATTCATGCTTCAACTTAATTGTGTCATGGGGGGGGTTCATCCATGTTTGATCCCAATCTGATAAACACATGCTCTCCATAAAAGGCTCTGGTGGAGCTGAAGAGGATGAAACCGAAAACAGATGAATAACATCTTCCAAAGAAATCAAAATGCACACTAGGGTCGAGGTATTGGGAGCTGAATTTTCAAACACCTCCACAGCCCAGTTTTCATTCTCACTGCCACTTCCCCCAAATTCTGACACCAGACTGCACTTGTTGGTTCTGTGAGCATGCTAAATTAAAGCGGCTAATTTAAACTGAGATTTAAGAGCTAGCAAGGTTACATAAGCAGAGCAGACTCCTCAGAGATGTAAAATCATTACACACTCACAAGTCAAAGAAGATTAAACTTCTTGAAATGAAACCCAGCCTCTCTACTGGAGGACTGAAAGCATCAGTTGGAAATGTTTATTGGTGATTTGGTCATTAAGATGCCAAATAGGTCATTTCATTCACCATGCCGGGCATCCTCCTCCCACTCTGGAGGCTTAATTGAATATAGAGTATTGGCTCATTTCTGATGCTGAACTAACCAGTACACTGTTGGTACAGCAGGATGGTTGAGAAGAAAAAAGAAAGGCACAGAGACTTGTACTGCAAACAGATTTTAATGGATTTACCAATAACATTGATAAGCAGATAAAAACTTAATGAGAATCCTAATCTTTGAGAAAATCTAGCCATCTCCCCATCAGCTAAAATGCTTACTTCAAGTAAGCATTTTAGCTGCAGTTACTATAAAATTCACCTTACAGTAGGCCCTGGGGAGGAATTTTGCTCCAAATATGCCCTGTGCACTCCAAATCCTTCCACATTGTTTTTAAAGTTAATTAGTTACAAACATCTTTCTAACAAAACACAGGGCTCATGCTTGAAGAAGCATAAAGTTCTGGTCAGACAGCCGATATCCTGCTTTTCTTGTGCATAGGATCAGATTTGTTCAAGGCTTCTGTGAACCAACATGACGCTGACACTTGTGACTTGTGGTCAGTAGGTGGCAGCATGAGCTCAGGAAGGGTTTTAACTAAAGTGAATCAGTTTTACAGTTGAGTATTATTACTTATTTTTAGTAAAACCGTTGATGGACATTTTCAGAGCAAGGCTGCTAATGATATATTGTATTTTTCTATTTTTCCCTTTTAGGAGACTTTAGGGAGAAAAAAGAAAGAAAAAAAAGAAGCTTAAACACCAACAAACATAAAAAAAGCAAAACCATAAGATAAATAAAAATAAGGTTACAAGTGATGCGGTACTATAGGCATTAAAAAGATTCTCATGTTAAAAAAAAAAAAGTGTAAATTATTCACAGGTAGTACAGTAAGATTTGTACTTTTGCAAGAACAAAATATTCATTGAAATGAGGTACCACATGTCAATCTTCAAGATTTCAGGTACTTCCTCTTAATAACTTGTACCACGAGGACGCCCTGCAGACATTTCAATTCTTCTTCGGATGCTATGAAAGACAACAGGAAAAGAAAAAAATTACCGGTGAGATCAATACAATGTGCATTCAGGAAGCCGCAGACGGACATGAGGCTACAGTTAACTGCTTGTTGTTATTCACCTAAAAACTTTCATTTAATTGGAGCATGGTCACATTTTGGTCATCTCTTCTTGATGAGCTGAGGTGGGATGTCAGGCTTTTTGTACTTTAAGACAAAGAGAATCCTGTTGTTAACTAATACAATTCCACCAACACTTTAGAGAAAGCTAATTGATTAATAGCCAAGTTTGTGATTCCAAACTAACCCTTAGATAAGAACACTTGACCTGCCGTCGTATCCAATTAAAAACTTCGTCTGTCAGAGGTGCCTTTTCCCAGGACCACAGACAGTCATTAGAGATATTTGTCTCAATTTAGTTTCCATTTGCTACAAATGGGCATCAGAAGGGACACGGCAACATTATCTAGTGCTGAGAAGAGGAGGCGAGGCTGCTGTGCAGGACAGGGCTGAATGAGGTGGTATGAGGGGTTTTATGAAATTTAAATTCCTCCTGATGAGAGTGCTGCCAGTTGGTGGGAATGAGTGATCAATCATCCAAAACAGGCACACTGAGGCTCAGTTAAAACTGCTTCAATGTGACAGAATCCCAACCAACTTGGGAAAAATAGACTATAAATGAGCTGCAGGATGCTGGTGGTTTCATTAAAAGGATTTTTTTTCACCTCCTCTTAACACATTCATCAAACATCTTCCATTTCAAACCTTTTGCCTATGATCAACTCCAATAATGTGTTTGATCAAACTTTATGCCAGGGCAGAGACAACATCAGAGGTGCAATAGAAGCTCAGCCGTCCAGGGATGTGATAAAAATGCAGATGTCTGGACAAGACCTGCCAGATCTCAGTGCAATGGTGTGTGGCGCTGCACAGAGGTGAGAAAAGCAGAGCAATGGACTTCAAAGTGGAATCTGCTGTAGTTCTGGGGAGCCATCTGTTTGCCTCACATGCAGAAACTGCCTTTGTCTTTTCTCCCAAAACAAAACTAAAAAGCTAAAAATTCAATGCAGGCATTTTTAACTGCAAGTCTGTTGTTGTTGTTGTTACACCCTTTTTAAAAGTTTAATTGAGGAACACTATAATGACTTTACTAAAATACATTTTACATAAACAAGGATTTGCTGAGCAAGGGCAAATGCCAGAATATTGCTTGTACTGCAGCACAGACACAAGACATGATGAATCTGCACATGCAGCAGAGAGATGTAGGGCGAGGCAAGTCCTGGGTCTGCAACCCTTCCTTGCCTGGCTCTCTGTTCCCAAGACATACCTACTACTACAGGCCTTATTTGTCTTTATTTCAACACACATTTGCCTCCTCACTATACGGGTGTAAGCTGTATGCAAAGAAATCCAGCTTAAAATATAAACAGGTAGTTGCTAACTGGAATTGGTTCATTGAATGTTACCCATCTTGACATCATTTTTAGTAGTATGTTTGCCAGACCCTGTTTTGAGTCCTTGAAGTAATTTTATATATTTTGGATTCTCATTTTCAAACAGATAAAAGTGTATGTTCAGCCAGACGTAGGAGAGCAAAAATCATTTATACTGACATTACTGAAATTACCTTCACCTTTACCTTCAGCTGTAAAAGCTGGAAGCATTTCAAAGAGATTTCGGCTCTACTGTGTGATCTTCTTGGATACTTAAATTGCATCACAGCCACTTCCGTTGAATGAGTATATTACTGACTAGATTTACGACCTATGTTACTCCTGAACAGACTGATAGCAAACTGAAGGCTTCCTGGTTTTCTGGTCTTGTGTAATACTTACAGCAGCATTCAGCGCCTGGTCCAGGTCTTCAATGATGTCCACCTCGTCCTCCAGTCCAACAGAGAGGCGGATCAGTGTGTCGCTGATCCCCAGAACCGCCCTCTCTTTTTCTGGTACTGAAGCATGGGTCATAATTGCCCTAAATTATGATGGAGGACAGAGATACTTACAAATGAGTTTTGTACAGAAAAACATCCTGAGGTTTGGAGATTAGAGCACTTGTGACAGAGATAAAAGGTCTCAAATAAAATCAGTTTGCAGGGGTCTGATAAGGATTTTCTCTTGGTCGCTGCTGCCCCCTTGTGGTGGTTCATGGTGAACTGCAGCTTAGTGTGGCGGACAAGGTTCTGGTTAACAGCAATTTTGCATTACAAAACAAACAAAACATTTTCATAAGGAATAAAACACCTTGTTTGGGAATACTTACGGATGTTCAGCTAAACTTTCATAACCACCGAGACTCTCTGCGACTGCAAACATCTAAAAAAATAAGAAAACATCAATATAGATGAAGCAAAACATCAGGCATCAGGCAATTCAGAAAAGACTACTAAAGCTTCTGCAATATTTTCTTGCATTTCCTGTTTGGGTCATTTTCACACATGAATGGAGACATGTCCAATCTGGTTTCATTGTGACAACATGTGCCTCTACTGTATGTATGTGAAAGCACAATAACTAGGGATTAAATAAATTAAGAATGCAAGTAAAGTTAATGTATTAGAATCAACATTTGTCTGGACATTTCAGCTAGTTACTTTGCACAATCCCTGAAGCTTCATCACCTTATTGACCAAAACAAATGTCAAACTAATAAATGCTATCCTTTAAATTACTTTAAGGTTGCTGAGGAAGGCGGTGGCATGTTCAAGTTTCCCCTTAATGTAGAAGGTGATCATCCCTGGACATCCAGTGCACTGTTTTTTCATCACCTCATACTGTGGGTGAGAGGGCAGGCCTACACAGAGGAAAAACATGAAAAACTGGTCACTTAAATTCTTTCATCTCTAGCACAGAAAAGAAGAGGTGTGTCTATCTTCAACAGTTGACACACTGTTCATTTAGATTGCTTCAAAAAAGTTCATGTACACATCTGCAATGGTACTTAAAAGTTTGGGTTTGTGTGTTTATGAACAGACCAAAAACAACTAACAAAAGCAATATGCTTGGTCGCTTACTTTAAGAGGAGATGATTATTTTTTTCTATGTGTAGGATTTTGACTAGACCATTTCAAAACATTAACTTTTTTTTAAACTATTCTTTGGTAGAACAGCTTGTGTGCTTATGATCTCCATTTTCCTGTATGGCAAATCAGCAGCGTCTGAACTGCTGACATTTTTCCATTAGATTTCATTTTCATAAAACTCAGAACTTTTTCCATCAAAGATTACAATTAGATGTACCAATGCAGGACTATACCACAAGTCTTCTAAAACCATGTTTGCCAGACGGAAAGAGTTTTTTAATACTGAACACGTCTTTCAAAACATAAGGCTTTCAACCAAAAAGTTCTATTTCAGTCTCATCAGTTCATAAAATGTCTTTCCCAACAGATTCCGGCTTGTCCACTGATCCTCGTGTTAATCAGTTGCTTTTTCTGTGCACGGATGTCGTGCACAACATTGTTGTTCAGAGTTTTGATAGAAGACTGATAAACATTTATATAAGAGTCTTTTGATTGCTTAGAAATTACACTGGGATGACCTTTTGGACTCTTTCACAACTTGATCTTTGTTGGTTAATAACTCCTGGGGAGGCTAATCATGGGCGTGAATTTCTTCCATTTGTCTGATAGTAAACTGGTGGTGTCCAACCTCCACCTTCCCAATTCCTCCCCAAGTATTAGCTGTGGAGATCAGGCTTTATCAAGTCCCTGTTCTTTGTTTGAAACAAGGTGCACACAGACCTGATTGTCATCCCACTGATAAGAAACACACAACATGAAAATAAAGTTTAAATTTACTGTAAATATTAAATGGACACAAACCTTTCCCACTTAGAGACGAATAAAAAAATAACTAAGGGATTGTTTTCCTTAATAAGCAATTATAATTAATCCATTTTCTGTCACTTATACAGGGCCGCATGACAGGGACAGTTAACTCAGAAGTCCCTAGAACTTCCTCTCCCAAGCTACCTCCTCCTGCTCTTCCGTAGGGGCTTCTGAAGTTTGACCAAACCAGCCAATAGGTATAATCTGTCCAGTAACTCCTGAGTCTGCCTTGAGGCCTCCTACTGGTGAAAAGCTTTCCCTGGGACGCTATACTGACCAAAAGCCTGAACCACCTCAACCAGCTTATTTCAATGTAGGGAAAGTAGCAGGTCGACAACACTTTGAGCTCCACCCAAATAACTCAGCTTGGCACCCTATTGTTAAGGGTGGAGCACTTTTATAACAGTGATCTCGTTCCTTCAGTCACTAACCACAGCTTGTGACCACAGGTGAGAACTGGAATGTCACTATACTGGTAAATAGACAGTTAAGCTATCTCTTCACAGTGTCAGGATCCCTACAGATGGTGCACCAATCCCTTCTGTCAATCCTCTGCTCCGGTCTTCCCAGCACTTGTGAACATGACCCCAAGATAATTCAACTTAAAGAAGAAACTCACTTCCAACCTAGAGTGGCTAAGCTCAAAAAGCAGCCGCAACTTTGGTAACATGGGGAATACATTGAAAAAGAATGACATTCCAGTTATGCAGAGACTTGTTTAAATCAGATTACAAAATGCTAATTTATTCTATTAGATAGGGGAAATTAAATGATTCATTGTGGCATTCCTCTGTGCTTGTTTGTACAAGACATTTCTATGTTTTGCTGCTGAAGTGACCAGAAGCTTGTCTCAGCTCAAATGTGGTGTGAGGATGAACATGGTTTAAATCAAAATATCACCTGGGAAGATGACTTTTTCCACTCTGGGATCAGCCTCCAGAAACTTAGCGGCAGCCATGGCGTTTTTAAAGTGCCGCTCCATGCGGATGTGAAGCGTCTTCAGTCCACGGTTGCACAGGAAGCAGTCAAAGGGAGATGGTACACCGCCCAGCGCTGAACCGAGGCAAGAAAGGCACGTGCAGAAAACAAAACACAAAGAGGTCACAAACAAAGCCTGGCAAAATCCAGATCAGCCAAACAACAAAGGAAAGAACAATTAAACTGAGAAGGTTTAAACTGGTTCAGAAATTTAGCTTCGGGAGCATGTGTTGGCTGTTTACTGAATGAATGTAGGTCAGGTTCAAATAGCCAAATCACCAAAAAAAACTGTGTGAGGCAGAGAAATACATTAAAGAAACAGAAAACAATTCACTGTTTTAAACAATTAAATCAAACTTAATTGTAAATACTTGTGTGTTTTTGATTTACTCTTATGTTTCAAACCAATCAGAAATGACAGTATAATAAAACACAGCTTGGTATTTCCTCACCATTTTGTAGAAACTTCAGTCGCTCATACAGATCATCCCTGTTGACTGAGACCAGACCCATCACCACATCACTGTGTCCTGCCAAATACACAACAGGAATAAAGAAACGTCCAAATCCAGAGCAGAAAACCTTTCATTAAGATGCTTTTCATAAATCTGAACGGGCCACGCAGAGGATAAGACTTCAATATTTTGAACCACCAGCAAGACCAGTTGTTCTCATTTTGACTGCTGAGAAGTTAACAGCTGGCACCTATTTGCTTTCTAAACATACAAGTCAAACACAACCTCAGGATATTTGTACATGTATAGTCTTTTATGGTTGAAGACTGTTTAGAACATATTTGCCCGCTATCTCAACTGTACAGGTTATACTCTTAGGTTAGAAATATTTTTGACAGGCATGCATGTATTAAAATAATCTTTCTAATTTAAAATTGGTAATGATGTATCCTCATAATTAAGGGAGAAATTCTTTGCAGCTTTTATAGCTGAACCCTAAATAACAGATGTTGCTGCAAACTTTCATTTGAATGTAATAATTGTTAATGGGTGGTTAGAAATTAAGTTAAATGTAATAATAATAATAAGCTGTATTCTGATAAATAAAAGCTGGGTTTTATCTGCACCAATTACAAAAGTTAATTACCGCTTTTATATTACTGTAATAACTATAATTTAATTACTCAATGTAATAGTCAACAGGGCAATTATCTGCTGCGTACCTTCAAGTTTAAATGCAACATAGATAATATTGTCATTGCCTGGTTTTTACCCTTTTTTGTATAGCATTTTAACAGTATTTAATAAAGACTTTTAAATTAAGTCAATTGTCTAACTCCACTGAGATGAAAATGCATTGTGAATAAAATAAGGGGAAAAAAAAGTTCATATCATACCATTCATGTATTTGGTGGCTGAATACATGCAGATATCGGCTCCCAAAGCCAAGGGGCGCTAACGTGTAAAGACAAACATGGGAGTTAATCATTCAATGAGTTTTTTTCTGCATGAACTGGAATTTGATTGCAGGAAACCATTAAAGTGCTGTTTCACAATCAAAAGAGTGTGAAACGCACATCTGTCAGTCTCACCTGGAAATAAGCCGACATGAAGGTGTTGTCCACGACCACTACTATGTCTTTGTTGTGCTCGTGCACCAAATCAGAGCAGACTCTGATGTCAACAACCTTCATTGTGGGGTTGGTTGGTGTTTCGATCCATACCAGCTACATGAAAAAAGACAGGAGTCATTTTGTTTCATAAGTAGCAGGAGGTGTGAGTCAAACATGAGTCAGGAATAAAGACTGAAGTCTAAATGCTGGGAATGAAAACGGTTATTACACAAAACCCGGACTTACAATGACTGCTTTGAGTTTGCACAAAAGACAAAGACACGCCCAGTTAAGGACAAGGCGGGTGATAAAGCATGACGTACATCACTATTATCTATTCCCACTTACTTTAGTATTGGGCTTCAGAGCAGCCTTCAGCCGCTCTGGTTTTGTGCAGTCAGCAAAAGAAATGTCCAGACCAAAATCAGCTGCAACTCTTTGGAAGTAGCGGTTTGTGCCTTGAGAAAAATGAGAGTGAAACTCTGTTAATGCTATTTAACCTGCCTGCACAGGGCTTTCACGTTACACGTCAAAATTTAAAAAATAATTTAAAAAAAAATTCCTAAAGCTGCTTGAGTTACAAAAAGGCGTTTCACCTCCATACACGTCATCCATGCAGACGATCCCGTCCCCTGCTTTGAGCATATGGGTGACGGTTACCGTGGCAGCCAATCCTGAAGCCAGGGCGATGGCTGCAGGGGGTCAAAAAGCAAAAATGTTGCTTATTTCTGACAACTCGCCAGACGAATTTAAACCAAAATTCTCAGCTGTCTTTGAAACAGCAGCCATCATGATGATTATGGGGTTTTTTGTACTATTTCAGTTTTACTTACAGTACTTTGCTCCATCCAGGGCTGACACAGCCTTCTCCAGAACGTTTCTGGTTGGGTTTCCACTCCGGCTGTATTCAAAACCCTGAATGAAAAACAGCATTTGAAGAGCATCTCTGATCAGCAAAATTCACAAGAATAATCATGTGATCAGACTTATTATACAAAACAAGTGTGAGAATTGGGTAATGCATCCCAGTTTCAACCCAAATTATTATAATCAAAGACTGTTTTAAGCTAATCCTTTATAAAGTCTTTATATACACAAAACTGTTTAAAAGAACAAGATAAGACGGCACAGAATGGACGCACCCAGAATTTTCCCTTTGCGGTGGTAAACAAAGTCAGTTGTTACATGAGCTGCAGTGAAAATGTGGTTTCATGTTTTTCTGGTTTAAATAAGTGCAGCAAATACACACACACTGGGCTAACAAGTGTGTATGGCCTACAACAGAAATTGTATATGATTGTAGTTTTTGTTGTTTGTTTATTTTAAACTCTGCTGGAGGTTTTTATTAAGTGTATCAAATGTAAAGCGAGCAAATACTTTCCACTCATTTTGTTGTCGTTAGCGATAATTGTAGCTTAAATGTCTTTGCAATGACGGTATGCGAACTTGACCGTGTGAGAAAAGGCCACCTACAACGACGAATTACCTGCCGATGTTATCTACAACATATGAAGACCTGCTCATTTCTGCTCCCCTTGATCTATAAGACTTTCTTTGGTTCGAACAAATCATTTACAAATTCAAAGAAAAGGAGCTAAAGGACTCGAGGAAATGAGTTAGAAATACCACCTAGTGATGTTAAAACTATTCAGAACAAAACATTAAGGTAAGAAAGAAAAATGACAAGATCAGGTTTGAGAAGTTTACTCCAGCGTACAGGTGTTTCACATCCGAGTAAACAGCAGCCACTTTCTTTGAGATAAAATAGTATCTCCTAATTTCCCCCCAAAAAACGATGCACTGCAAGCTAAATAGGACATAGATGGAGTACTCGTGGTCTAGAAAACAAATATGAGTAGTTAGGAGATGTGTTTTGGAACATAACTTTTTATTTCAATTAAACTTAGTAAACTTAGTTCAAGAAAACTGATACATTTTTGACACAGGCTGGTTATAACTTATAACTCATAGTTGTATATTTTTGTATATTTTAAATTAGATTTTATTTACTTTGCGTTATATTTTATTATATTTTATTGACTTATTTTGTTATTAATG
>JBBBVU010000015.1:13678464-13691462 GCA_037177055.1 Atherinosoma microstoma | reverse complement strand
GGTATATGAAAAATTTATATCATAACGAAAATAAACACCGGTATTCGGTACGAACCGGTATACCGCACAGGCCTACTTTGATTTGAAATTTGTTCAGAAAATTTGCTGGTATTTCAATATAAGCGATAACCCCAGAAAACCTGGTTGTGTTACTTTTTTATGATTTGCTACAACTGGACAGAATGAAAGCAGTCTTGTACACATTCAGAGTTAGTATTTTCACTTTGTCGTAATTCGTAAGTAGGGCTGCACGATAGATGGTTAAAAAAATCGAGATCTCGATTCTCACATACACGCGATCTCATTTCTACACGGGGCGATTCTGAAGCATTTTATATGACGAGCTGCATCACAAACAAATGCTCTCATTTTCCTCCTGGATTTTTATGAGCGCCCCCAAACACAGCACTGCTGCTGCCTCCTCTTTCAACCCTCAGTGGAGGAAGTCCGCCTGCAGGTCAGTGTTTGGAGTCTGTGAGAGTTTGCGGCGGAAAGTCTGCTTTCTGCAGTAATGAGGGTTTAATGGATTGAGAATAAAAACCCAAGTGGTAGTGTCGAGTCACCCACCCACCCGAATCGTGACCCAAAACGGTTGGCATTTGACAGTGTCGAAGTATTTTAGATTTTAGCCAGACGACGTAAACCAATGCTAGTTGCATTGTAAAGCGTGTATTACTCTGGTTGCAGTGCCGCAAGGCAACATCACAAATCTTTAATCACATTAAACGTCACCACAAAGGCCAGCATGATGAAGCTGAGCAAAAATATGACCCGGATAAACAGTGTACAACATTTGGGAATTCGGAAAATAATAAATACTCGATAAACGGTAATCCATGCCCATTCTGCAGGTTCACATCCCAGCATTTCTAGTTCTTCTGTGTATGCCTTTACTGGAAATGTTATGGTTATTATCAAAACAAATATTCAGTTTGACTTCAAGAAGAAACACTATGGTGATCAAACTTTTTCAAGCTTGTTTGAAGTGCTTGGCATGTGCCATTTGGACGAAATGTTCACATACAAGTAATTTACCACTGAACTGAAAGTAGACTTGACCCTGATGACCTGAGGGATCTGGATGGTTCATAACGAACCAGAAGTTCCTGAATGTATTTTGGCCCTAAACCATTCAGTGCTTTGTAAACTAACAGCAGGATTTTGATGTTGATTCTTTGACAGTGTAAAGATCTGAGGACTGGTGTTATATGATCCACTTTCCTGGTCTTAGTGAGGAATCGAGCAGCAGCATTCTGGACTAACTGCAGCTGTCTGATGGACTTTTTAGGGAGACCTGTAAGGACAGCATTACAGTAGTCTAGTCTTAGTTCAAATTTAATTACTAAAGACATTAAAATATAGTCATACAAGAATGATACCTAAATGATCTGTGATGTAGTTCAGCTGAGACTGTAAAAATACATTCTGGGGACATATGTGACTTCCATTAACTTGTTATAAAGAGAAAGAGTATGGGATGATAAAAATATCCCTTAATATGATTCCAAAACTATTGCTCAGTTGTTGTGCTTTTTTTTTTTATCAGAATATGTTATCTTACATACCTCAGTGAGTGTACAGGGAGGTGCATCAGTGCTGAAATGGTTGGTGGTTAAAATAAATGACTATGAATATGTGAAACCTAACTTGGAGCCCATAAGGTAACTCATGCTTTGGCTCCATATAATGGTAGAAACTGGCCTATATGGACTTACTTTGTATCTCTCGCATTGTCATGGTCTTTATAAGTCAATAAAGCAGATTATTTAGTGGAGGATGGCTAAACCTCAGCTCACCTCGGAAGAGCCATGCGTACCAAAAATGCACATGCAGCTGTCACAAACAATAAAAACAGAGTACACTATGACTCTAACAGAAATGATTAACACAATTGCTGTGACTATGAATACTACATTTCTGGATTCATTTAGCTTGTTTTTTTTGTTTTTTTTCTTACTCCTCCACTTTTCAGAATTAAAAGGTATGGACTTATTATTTCAGCTACTTGGCACAAGCAGTGAACAGTCATACAGGGAAGCAGTTTGAAGTGCCCCCATTGACTACTTCCTCTCACAAGTCTCTAATGCCACTTAGCTTTCTGTATTGACTGAAGCTTCTAATGAACTGTGGTGACATCTAATCTTACTACCGACAGGTTGCTTACACAGGCCACCATGTAGCTACGTGGTAGTGTGTTTTATGTTGGTTTTCAGCATTTTTTAGGTTCATCCTTCTTTGAAAACACTGTTTTCTTTTTGTTATCTTGAAATGAAGTAAATATATGTCTGGTTTTGGAAAAACGAAAAGAAAAAAAAACCTTCCTATCTTGCCACTGCCTCTATGTGAGAGAACCAACTTAACAAAGATCTTTAAAAAAAGGCCACTCAGGGAAACAGAAAATTCAAAAGGACTGCATTTGTACCTCTTAGATCTGAGATCAGCAGACGTGTGTGCTTATCCTGCTGGCAGATGCTGCAGGAGGTGAGACTGTTAATGAACTGAATCTGCTGGCAGGTTTTGGAAGCCAAAAGAGACTTAAGCCTCTGTTGGGCTAAAGCAAAAAGAAAAAAAGAAAAAAACTCAGCTGTTGTTGATTAACCATCCTTGACTCCTTGAGATCTTTCACAGCACTCCAAAGTACAGGGTTGGGCCACTGTTATGACAGCTTAGCCCCAAATAGCTGATTCTGCACACTATAAAGCAAACACACTTGGGCCTTCATGTACGCAATGCACCCTGACTTTCATGATGGCTTTAAACGAAAAAAGGTGCTGAAGTATGTAAGCCGTGACCGTTTACTCTATTCATTGTCACAAATTTTGAGTCCTTTACAAGGTTAGCATGGCAGAGCTCTGCCACACAGTGATTCGGTTGGAGCTGACTCAGCATTTGTCAGAGCTTTGCGAAGGAAGCTGAGACCTACAATGTGAGCTTTTGTTTGTTTTACAGTCAGACAAACCTCCTAGTCTGGATAATACCTGGATCGTACTGATTATTTGATCTGGTTTTCACTTGTTTCCCATTATTAATGTCACATAAATGATCCATTTCCTAGAACAAAAATTTTCCTGAATGTTCGTAACAAAAAATAAACCTCTGTCAGTGCATTTTTTTGGGTTAAATTTAGACAGTTTGATAAATTTTCATTGCCACTAAAATCCACATTTGTGGTTACTGGGTGCATTTGTCACCGGAGTTCTGTTTCTTTTTAAAGTCAGAAGTAAAATGTGGCTCAGAAATAGATGTTGTGATGTGTGTTGCTCAGATGGAGCTATTTCTGTCCCCAGCTGCCTTTTACTCACACTGCTGTGTTGTTAAAGGAGGAGCTGGTTTAAAGTCTGTCTCTGGCATGTTGTTGTTATTAGATGAGCGGCTGCTTTTGCATGTGGATGTCGGGCAGTTAATAGTCCTGCGGCATGAATAAACAACCAGTCTAGACCAGAACTGTCTGCGGAAATGTTTTAATTGAAACAGTCAGAATTTGAGAAGTTTTGTTGAAGTTTTGTTGGCCTCGTCTCACTTATGATGCATGTCTAACTGGCATGTTTAAAGTGTTATAAGCTGGGGCTGTTCTTAAACTATGTAAAACATGACAAAGAAAGCAATGTTATTTTAAGGCCATAGCTAACCATTAGTGTTTGTGTGTGTGGAAATATCCCTTGAAACAGTGGTTCACAAACTTTTTAAGCCACGACCCCCAAGATAACATGTTGGTGTTCACGGTAAATGTTTATTAAATGAGCCTACATTTACATCTAATTAAGCTTGTGAACAACTAAGTTATATATTATTTTTTGACTACACTGCATGTGAGTTCCTACCCTGTAATAGGAGTCTTCTTCTTAAAGGGATGCCATGTGACTTTTGACCCAAATATTAGCCTAATGTGAGTAATAATGGAGGATTTCTGGGGTCAATATCTGGTGTTTGACGAGTGTCGGCACTCCAAGGGGGCTGCCCTCTTCAGAAACCAGACATTGTAACTTTGCAGTAGCGGATCCGGCACTCATGGGATCATGTGACCTGCAGCGCTTTGCTTTACGATCCCCCTCTATAAACACAGAGGACTCTGCTTTGTGCTACTTTTTCCTCCTCTTTGATCTAAAGTTTGTCCTGGCTGAACGAAATAAGAAGGTGAAAACGGTGTCCGAGGTGACCAGAAAGAGAAAGCAGGAAAGGGATCACTCCAGAGGTGCCTGTTGTACAAACGTACCAAAATGTGATAAACCCTTTCACATCTTTCAGCCAGCGTTAATTCAAAATAATGGCACTAAGTGCCTGCTGAGCTGCAGAACATTGCAGTACATGTCTGTCTCTAAATGCGGCTAGTTGAAGCAAATCAGCTATGGACCAAAGCTAATGTGACTCCCTAAACCTTTTTGCGCAAGTGATGCGGGTTTTCATGCAATAAATGCATTTCCTATAATTCATGTAAATATCAAAGAAGAGAATGATTAGCAACTGGCTTGGTTTAGTTTTATGGTTTCCATACGCTGTAATGTCCCGTAAGCTAAGGGCTAATGCTGACGTTTTCATAACAACTGGGAGATAAAATGGATACATATAACTAGAAGCACTCAGTCACATACCTCCTAGAGGGCCCTATCCTTCAATGGGGAAGAATCTTTTGAAAAATTCCTGAATCTGAATTACTTTGCTATCAGCTGGTCAAAGTGGACTGCAAAAACACAATTCCAAAGCACAGATGGACACAGTTTAATTTTGTGACAGTGCCGTGTGGCCCGTGGGAAGTTACAGGTTCAGCTCCCCCTAGTGCCAAAAGTTACACAGTATCCCTTTAAGTTTTCATAACAAAATGAAAGCATATTTAATATGAAACACATGAAACCCTGCTAATGAATAATGTAGATTGAAGTGTTAGGATTGATTTATAATGGCTGCAGAGCCTCAATCTCTGATGTTACTGCTTTGCTAAATACTTATCAGCTTATTAATAATGAGACTTGGAAAGCTCCCCGTGCTACTCATGTGTACCTATGTTATCATCAACTATTCCCTAATTAAGGGAAAGCGGTCAGCAGCAGGTGTATATTTTAGATCCCATGACTTATTTTAACTAGTTGAACTTTGTGCTAATGAAACTCAAAACTGTCCCAACCCTTTCTCTTTTCATTAGTGTACAGAGGTGAAAGTACTGAGTTCACTCGCCTCATTAATGCCAGGAAAGTGCCCTTATCAGTGTCTGTGTGAATTAGCGGCAGCATGGAGAGTTGGTTTGGTTTAATGTTGAGCTGGTCAGCTTTGGTTTCTCAGTCTGTGTTGGCTTGGTGGTCCGTGGCCAGATGGTGAAATTGTACTCCTTTACTTGTCATGCTGAGAGGCGGTGAGGATCAGGAGGAGCCCCATCCAGAGCTTGTCTACATTCATTAGGCAGCCAGGCCACAAAGATACCCTCATCCTGTAGTTGTGTCTGTGTTAGTTGGCTCGTTTGTTGTCATGTGAATCAGTGTGTGTGCGTGCATGCCTATGCTTTCATTTGGCCTAGTTGTACCATTAAGCCCTTTGCCTCCTCTGTGTTGCATAGGGAGCACCAGCAAAACAATATGATCAACATGATTGTATACTTTAACTCACCATGAGGATGTGCAGCAGCTTGGCAGGTAGTCAGGCTAATGATAATGTCTCATATCATATCCATAGCTGATTTCTTTTCTCTCTTTTTCATTCTATTAAATTGTAGGCCAGCCTGCTTGTCACAGGCCAAACAAATGTATGTTCAAAACTGCTTTTGTAACTATAACTGGCACAACCATGTGGTCATTTATGCCACTCTTGGCTTCATCATGGCACCACCATTATGTTATGAGCAACTGATTCCCCCACTCTCTGCTGAACAGAAAATAACATTCAAATAAACGCTTTGTATCTGGATGGATGCCCCCCCCTTCTTGTAAACAAGCAAGCCTCCTGCAGCCATTGGGTTAAAGAGCTGTGAATGTTTGTTAATGTGGCTGGTCATGGTTAAAAGTCTCCTGAGAGCATGTCGCTCCCTCAGGTCATTAAGGGGGTTAAAGGCGCAGCTTATTAAAAGGCAGCTTCGTATCTGCCAGGCTTGTTCACTTTGAACTTCCTGGAACATTTTGATCCCTGTAGGCAGTGTGGCAGGGTTGGTTTGAATGATGAGACAAGTGTCCCATCTGGCATCAGGAAGTTAGCTCATCTCACAGTCAAAACCCATTGTTACTCTCAACTGCATGGTCTTTGCCTGTAGGACTTTTCAACACTATTTGCATAGAGAAACTGTTAATGTGGTTGACCGACAGTACTCTCTCACGAATGCATATATCTTGGTGTATATAACTCACATCCCAGAAAACTGAAAGCATTTTATTGTTCAAATGATTGAAGGACAGCATTCCACTATGTTTTTCATCAGCTTCTTTGTTAATGTGCCGAAATTGCCAGCGCCTTTCTTGTGCTCACGCAAATGAAAGTGAGGTGAAGCAGTTGATTTTCTGAGGAAGCCAATCGTGATTAAGAGGCGGCTGATTTTCAGGCCATGTGGAGAATAACAGGTGCCATCTGCTGAAACAACTACAACATGGTGCAGAAATGAGTTTTTCAGCTGAGTGCAAAAGAAAAAAGGACAAAAAAGTCAGCTCTCATGGAAGAAAATTACATGCAATTCAATAAACTTTTTAATAGTATTCCCTTTGTGTTGTAAGAAGCTTTCTAGCTAGCACTTGTTCTGCACAGCAAAAAGGAACCTTAGTGTTTAGTATTTGAATTTTTTGTCCTCTCTCAGTCACAGCCCTGCTAAGGAAGCTGAAGCAACAGTCCAGGGAGAGCGTGGAGGACAAAAGGCCCAAACTGCTGAAAGCTCTCAAAGAGGTATATAGTCCTTGCATAGTACTTCTTCTCTTGATATATTATGCAGCAGCTCTTTTGTAATCATAAAGTCATATTACCCTCTAGTTTGTCTCTGTTTGTTTTAAAGTTGACCATTCTCTGTTTTTATCTCCTCATTTTTCAAGTAGGGACGTCACAAATATTTTCTTAATTTGGCCTTTTAATGTGTTTTTGCTGCATGCAGAAAGTCACACACACAGGTTTAGAGCAACTAAATGCACATCCATAACAGCAAGTCATAGGCCCATAGACATAACCAACCCTTCCAGACCTCAGTCTTGATTTGTCATTTGCAAATTATTGTCATTACAACAAAGCAGAGCCAAAAGCCACGTGTACACACCTTATCAGCTGGTCAGATTCAAAGACATTAAGGCTAATTGATGCCTCACAATACCCTTGTGTGATATGACATCATCTGGGCACGCACACACAGGCGCCTGCTTGCAGGAGTGCTGCCTAATTTGATATCACATATCGCAGATACACATGCACATACATGAAGTTTTCAGAGCAACCAAGTAGCATTTCTTGTTTGTTTTTGTTGCTAAGCATTAAGCGATGTAAGTTAAACTGTAGTTGTTATCATCTAAAAATTTTAGCCTCTATGTTAGCTGTGCAGCAGTACCACCTACACTAGAAAACTAGAGCGGAAGTCAATAAGGAAATACAACATAGACATAAACTATTGTTATAACCCCTGACCTAACTTTCTGTCTTGCTAAAAAAAAATTATTTAAAAAAAAGATCATTTTGATCTTAAAGTTTTAGTCCGTAATACCTGACAGACATGTCAAAGTCTGTGCTTTACGGGACATGATGAGATCAACCCTGCATGATGAGACACAGTAAATTATTTGAGTATCATCATCTCTTCAAGATATTTAAGATCTAGAAGCTAATTATCCTGTGTCAGCTTGAAATAATTTGTGATGGTATGGTTGAGATCACCAGTGATGAGAATGATACCACAACATGGCAGGCTTGCATGATTAGGTTGTATTGAATTGTCAGTCAGGTGTGTCAGAGAAAAGCATACAAATATCATTCAAGCTCTGAGAGAGGGGGGGAGGGGTCTTTGTGATGTTTTTTTTTTTATATACAAGTAAATCTCATCAGGAATCCAAAACACACAATGAATTGATCCTACTAACAAGCCCTGGCGTGTTCATCGTCTAATGGCTGGTATTGCAGGCTTTTAATAATTTACGTCTTATGCGGTAGAAAATGCATTCATGACTTACAGATGCTAACAGAGTAGGAAGACTAAATACTGTTGAGAGACTGTTGATCAAAAATAGCACAAGGCTTGTTCTTTAAGCATACAGCAGTTGTATCTCTCTACCCTTTCACATACAGATGTACTTAATGTGAAGTTTCTCATCCACAGCTTGGAGACTTTTACTTGGAGCTTCACTGGGACTTCCAGAGTTGGGGTGAGTCAAAAGCCACAGTCTGCTGTCCTATAGGAGTCAGGTTGACAGAGGACATATTGAGGGACATGTTGACAGTAGCCACAAACCAAGCATTACTCCTCCTGCTGGACATGAACTGACAAACCAACCTCTACTGAGGTTCTCTGTTTTAGGACAATGTTGCTAATAAGTTGTAATCTAAGAAGTAGCACTGCGTATCCCTGTGTGTTCATTTTGGTATCATTTCATAATGCAGAATATGATGTGTATTGCAGATAGAGTGTAATGTGTGGTCGCAGACTAAATGCATCCAGGAGAACTGGTGTATCAGCATTTGCTTAGTCTGCAAATGACCCGACTGACCCCAGTGTGAGAGTCACGAATGACTCCTGTGTACTCTGTGTGTCTTTGTGAATTATTGAAAAAGTGGGAAAGGTTATGTAATGTACACATGGCAGAAAAATGTAAACTCTTTCTTAAAAGTGCATTTTTGTAATTTAAGATGGTTTAAAAGTAGAAGTGACTGACTTTGAATTCTAAGAGTAAATGGAATTTTTTTTAATTTAGATACGATAATCGTTTAAATCAACAAGGATCAAGAGATTTTTTAATTTAATGTCCTTTTAGACTCCATGTTCAAGGTATATATATGATACTCTGCTTTATTTTCATATTTATAGAGATCCACATCATTATTTAAAGCGTAAGAAGTTTCTGTTCAGTTTTGTGGAATGGTGGACCTGGTGAAGGCTGAGTGTTATTAAATATTTAGCTGCAGAACTACTTATTATTGCTGCTATATGGAACTCTAGTCTACAAGGTTGTATACTTCTGAGGCTTTGCTGTAGATAGTGTTCTTAATTTTTAGTGAGATTTCTAAATTTAGACACTTCACAGATGTTTTATATACTCACTGTATCTTTTCATGTTCAAGTGCCTTTGCTGTCAAGAATCCTACCGTCAGACGCCTGCAAAATCTACAAGCAAGGCATAAACATCAGGCAAGTCCCATCAACAAATGTTTTTCACTGAAATCACATTTACACCATCCGTTAACAGATGATGAAAGTCTGTTCTAAAGCTGCCTTCAAGAAAGAATATGTTTTAAGTTCTCGTGTCAAAGTAAACAAGAGTAATCACTTTTTTTGTAATGACAAAAAAAGCAATTCCTCAATTAAAACCATGTATGGTTTAGCTTCACTCTGCAACGTCTCTTCTTTCTCCCCTCTCTCTATCTTATTTATGTTCCTAAACTTAGTTTGATTAAGTAGGGTGTGAAATCAATGTCTGCAGTATGAGGAAGCTGAATGGTAGTGGCTCTGAGTGGAGATCTGTTACCTCTGTGTTTCCTTTTAAATTGGAGCTTCACAGATGAAGAGTTAGTGTAGTGTCCACTGCGCTGATCAGCTCACTTACCAAGAGAGTCAGCAGAAATCCGTCACACTGTGACACACTCTGACACACAGTCACAACTGTGAATCTTCACTGAGAACCCACATCGCTGTGCTTCATTGCCTTGTGGGGAAAAAGCTAATGTTATGCTGCATTTAACAGCTTTGAGGTTATACAGCTGTGGCACACACACATGTATTAACACATGGATTAGAGTTTTTTTGTTAAAGATTATGACAAACTAATCGTCTCTTTTAACCAGCTAATACACAAATTTCTACATTTAAGTATCGTAACATATCAGCTAAATCCATTTACAGATTGGAGTGTGATATTGTGTATGTGTGTGTGCCTCTATGAGGTAACCTTGATGTGGAGTATCTCATTACACTCTGAAACTGCTCCTGGCTGTCTAATTTGGTATTCAAAATGTCCTCTTATTATTCTGGAGTTTTATGGAGGAAAAGAGAGAGACAGAGAGGGTGAAAGGAAAAAAAACTGTCATTGTAAGATGATTTGCATTCTGCTGCTGCATTGTTGGACTTGTCATAGCTACTCATACCCCCTCCCGCTGTATGTGTGGTTTTCCCGTACAGATCAAATATTCTTTTTGCTGTCGGGCTTCATTCAAGGACTACCCACTTTGACAACACAGACAAGCAAAAAACAAAATGTAAAATGTATTGTTGGTTCTCCAATGGCAGTGATTGGCATGCAAACTGTTTCTGAACCTAATGTAAGCAGTCTCCAGCTTCTTACAGAATATACACTGCTCTTGTTACTGGTCTAGATACGGCCAAATAACAAAATATAAGCTTTTGTAGGTTTGAATACTTTTTTGGGGTTATCATACTCTAATTTAAGTGTTTTGCCCAGCAAATATCTCTTCACTTAACTTTATTCTTGTCTCCTTAATAAAATAACTTCATGATTTGTGTGTGCAGATTGGATACAACCCTGATAGACTTTACAGATATGAAATGTCAGCGTGGAGACCTCAGTTTCATCTTTAACGGCAATGCCATCCCCTCTGAGTCTTTTGTTGTGCTGGACAACGAACAGAAAGTCTACCAGCGGATACACCACGAGGTATGTGAGATGCAAAAATTGCTATCTTAATTACTACTAATATCAGTGAGAAATATCTGAAAAGAACAAAAAAGACATCAAACTGCAATTTTTTTGCACCCTTGTGAGTTATTCTGAGTGGATTTACATGTTTTAATATTCAAAGGAGGAAAAGAAATAATATTTCTTCTTTTTTATATCCTGTACACTGATATAAAGATGCAGCCTGTCACTTTTTTGTCTAAAATGTTCTGGTTGAATGCCTGTCTTAAGATCCTTCCTGAAAATGCCCAGGCTGCTCTGATTGGTCAGCTTCTTCATCAGAAATGATGAAATGTAATGCAGCCGCTCATTCTTCTTTTCTAGTGGGCTACACTCAGGACTAGATAGGCATCAGGCAAATATGTTACATGGTGAAGGAGACACACATGAAGGAAGGAAAACCTGGGCTACAAGCTTTTATTTAGGTTTTTAGGCAGTGCATGGGTGGTATCTTCTGTAGGAAAGAATAACATCCTTTGGTGCTGGGCTTTACAGAACTTTTCTAAAGCCTTTTCTGCACTGATTTAGTTATCTGATGGCAAGGCAATGTCATCCAGTTTTTGATGCTTGTTTACTGAACGTGTGTTTATGTTGCTTGGTTTTTCAGCTTGTTGTAACAGTTGTGTTAGCAGTCCTCATAGAGGGCACGCCTGGCTCAGCTTAACACCATATAATGGTCATCAAGGCCTTTGCTGATGCCTCTGTCCTGTATTAACAGGAGTCAGAGATGGAGACTGAAGAGGAAGTGGACATTCTGATGAGTAGCGATGTTTACTCCGCTACGCTCTCCACCAAGTCCATCACCTTCTCCAGGGCGCAGACTGGCTGGCTGTTCAGAGAGGACAAGACGGTTAGTGTCATATGCTTTTAGCCTATAGAAACTAAACTTGGGGGTCTCAGGATTCTACCTAGCTTTGGAATTTCTGGGATTTTGAGTGGTGGGCTCCAGAGCTTGGAATTTGCTTGGAGGAATGATGGCAAACAGAAATGACAGTTTACTTTACATACAGATTGTTACACATTCTTAAACATGATACTGCAACATATTTATTGCCATATAAGATGATTTGGGGGACTAACTAAAAGGTATATGAGATATATTTGATACATCAGATACACCCTTTGAAAGATACTGAACCTACTATTTTACTTTCATTTGACTGTAAAAGTTCAGAGAAGAAAACTATTACAGACTGATTAAAAATACCTAACTACATTTGAGCTACGCTTTGTTATTGGTTTTGTCTTTATTTTATATTGTTTTATTTTCCTCTTTTTAAAAAATTGTGTAATTTCTAAGTATCGTCCATAAATCTGGCTATTTTAACCTTCTGCTATTAGATTATGAACATTTTTTAGGAAATACAGTTCAGCTATTCTCTGTCAGATACTCATATTCCCTGCTACATCTGAAACACCAGGCAGGAAAGATGGCAAATAAATCAGGGGAGTGGCAGTGATAACCCCAGGAAAACCACAGGGGATATGCTCGGGGTCAAAAACAACACAGACAGGGTGGGTGGGGGTGGAGGGTGGGGGGACAGAGGCAGTGAATGAGATATAGAGGTATTGTTTTCTGTCTTCCCGATATTTTGTTCTTTTTCATGTGTTTGGAAAGGAAATTGGTGATACTGCAGGGGGACTTATCTGTTTCTTTTAACTCCAGGAGCGCGTGGGAAACTTCCTGGCAGATTTCTACTCTGTGAACGGTCTGGTACTTGAGTCCAGGAAGAGACGAGAGCACCTGAGCGAGGAGGACATCTTGAGGAACAAAGCCATCATGGAGAGTCTTAGCAAAGGAGGGAACCTTATCGAGCAGAACTTTGAGGTGAGTCATGCATCATTATTTTGGCTCATTGTCACGCACTGCTCTGACACAATGATGTAGTGACAGAGGGGTCATCTCCAAGAAACATCGTGTAAGGCTTTGGCCCAAACCGGTGTGTATACCCACAGTGTTCGCCATGTAATTAACTGCATTGTGGGTTTTATGATCACTTTGAATATTTGACCACTTTGACTATGACTAATTGGTTTTTTTCTTTTTATTTGTAATCTCAACCAAAATGAAATGATAAATAAACATCTTTAATTTTCCTCATTTACCAATTTTATTCTCTGGCAAAAAAAGACAGATGTGTTTTTTTTGTTTTGTAAATAACCATCAGTAAGTATCTGTATCTGGTCCATTCATTCACATTAGTGAACCAC
>JBBBVU010000015.1:13660151-13678364 GCA_037177055.1 Atherinosoma microstoma | reverse complement strand
AAATGGTAACAAGTTGGGGCACTAAATGTGCCACTGATGAACATCCTGTTTACTTACATCTGCAGCGTAACCACCAGTCCAATCCCGAAACTGTCCTGTCCCGCTGGAACCTTGGGGTAGGACACGAGTCTCTCAGACAGAATGAAGCTCAGTTCTTGACCATATGCATTTGAAGATTAACTTTGTTGGAACAGCATGAACTTCCTGACACACTCTAAAGAAACTGCATGGTTTATTGAAAAATTCCTGTCTGGGTCTCCACTGATGTTTCTTTGATGTCTTATTTGTTTCTGACATGAAAACAGAATGAAAAGATGCCCCCCTTTTATCACCCCCTTTGCATGGATTCAAGCCCCTGTACTGCCACCCGATGGTGACAGCTTCAAAGCTGCACCTTAGTCACACACTTCACCCACCAACCACCCCCTCACTACAGTATGTTCCAGAGTTTGCTTAGCAAGCCCTTGTCTGAACACTGAACAAAAAGCCAGTCACACAGTGAAGACAAAGCTTCTCAACACTCAATGGATGCCCTTTAACTGCTCACTTGTTTTTTGTGGACTCCCCCTTGTTCTGTGCTGGGCTTTGTCTCATCATAGTGTCCTCTGTTGTCTTCCAGTCCTTTTATACTACTATGAATTCATGCCTACTAGCATTTAAAGGGCAAAAATGATGTTTTGTAGTGGAACTTGGTGTCACTGCGGAAAACGTTTCTCCTTCCATCTCAGTTGGAAAATAATGCATGGGAAGTGTGCAGCTGCTGTGATATAGGTGTGTTTTCAAGCAGCAAGGAAGACCAGGTCATCCTGTGGACATAGGCAAGCGCGCAGGGCTTTCAACCAGAGCTTGACGCTATTGATTGTACGGATGGGAGCTAAACCACCCCCCCGGTACCGCGAAATGATTAGCTGGGAGGGGGTCGGCATACCAACAGATCAGGGTCTGTTCTCGTCACAACAACATGCCAGGCCTTGTACACGGCGTGAGAGCAAGCACTTAACAAGGCCACAGGGGAAAAAAAAAAATCACCTAGGTGAATGTGCAAAGCTAATGTATTGTCTGTTTTTGTCTCACTCCTCGTTCAGCCGTAAGCTGGTTCATCGTCCACAACAGTTTTCCCATTATTCTGCCCTAGTTGCCATACATAACCGCAGCTTAAAAAAGACAGGTCACCTGGTGTAATAACCAGTTTTTCTAATCTGCACATCGGCAAAAAGAGTTCAGTTTAGGTGAATGTCAATTTTCGGATTTACAGGATGGCACCCGTCCCAGATCCAGTTCAGGGTCAAGCAGAGCAAGTTGTCTAATCCTAAAATAACCTGACACTGAAGAAGAACACTCACTCAAGAAGGCTGTACAGGCTGTTTTACACAGGAAGGATGATTCAGTTTGCAGGTTTTTATGAGTTCACTGCGCACTCTTTGGTGCTGATTTGCTGGTGAGACTGTTGGTGAAAATGGATCATCTGCTGAATGAATCTGATCAGGTTCACTCTGGTCTGAATCCAGCAGCTCTGCAGCAGAGTTTAAACGAGGGAAACATTTCACACTTTCTTGTATTTGAGGGCCATTCATTACACTGATGCAAGGCGTGTATGTTATGAGAGATTTAAGTATCAGTCCTGATTCTGGAAGCATTTCCTTTTGATGATCACTGGGATCATTTTTATTGTTTAGTCAGTATATTATTTTATTATACATGTTCTGTTTGGTTCCCCAACTTCTGAGTTGTGTGCCCCTTTAGTAAAGATGTTTTACCATGCAACAATAAAAATCAGTCATTTCAAGCAGTAGAATAAAGCCTGCTGTTTACCTTTCTCCAAGTTCATATCTCCACAAATAATGCGGTGTAGTCTAAAAATGAATAAGGTCCAGAAAATTGATTAGTTCAGCAAAATGCACTAAAAAGAATCCAGTGCTGAGTATCAGTGTAAAAATATTAAGTTGTGTACTGTGTTTGTTAAGCTGCCTGGTAACTCAGTTTTATGTATGAGGCTTCAAAAAAACAGAGGCAAATATGATTTGGTGTTCAATGCCCTCTGGTGGCATCGGTCATGTCACCACTCTAAGGAAATAAATGAAATGGCTATTTACATTTCAACCCAATAATATTTGAAATATGGCACAAATTATCATATTTCCATAATTTGTACTCCATCCTAATAAATATGAAACAAAAGAATAAAAATGCTGACTTTGAGTTTTGAATAAAAAGGACTGACTGTAATAACCCCAAAGAACACACAGACTCATATAATTGCATCACTTTCAATTCTGCCTTTTGAGCCACTAAATGTTTTTGTTGGTGCATTTATCTACTGAACCACAGCCTTTTGGTTATACTTCCCTCATTTTTTTCTGACTCTGCTGGGTTCAGGAGGAGCTATAGCTATAACCTTTGGGCAGTGGGCGTGTAGGCAGTAACCAATGACAGCACTTGGGTGTGAGGGCAGCAAAAACTCAGCGATCAGCTCAAATCCCCATGTCCTCCCTGCACTCTTACTCTCTGTGTGGTTGTCTTTTCCTAACATACTGCTCCATTGGCAGAATGAGGACTTCGACATTGAATTTGCAGATGCAGAACTTCCCAGAGAATCATGGGGGAGTCTGCAAAAGTGTTGACACATGTATTTAAAAGCTTGTTAAAGTTTGCAAACAGCAATGCTAGTTTGCCTCTTTTCTTGAAAACAGACCCAATCTCAAAGAAAAGGCCTCCTTTAACGATAGGTTTTGGGTCAGTGTTCATCATCACTCTAAAATCCTGTACAGTCAGCGTTCCTGAGCAGATAGTATATTCTTTTAACACTTCACGGTCTGTAAAACAGCTCGAAGGATTGATTGTCCAATTACCTTCAAGCTCTTGAAAAAGTTGGTTCCACCTGTAATAGAATGAGAAGCTGAGTCTGCGCTCACTGTAACTGTAACATGAGGAAGAAATGCTCAACGATTAGAATATACATATGGTCCTAACTGTATATAAAGAGACTGATAAAGTAGCATATTAAAGCGTTTACTGGGGTTTTCCTTTGTCAAGTTGCTAGGCGACCAGAGCTCACAGATTTATTGGCAGACCATCTCAAGGACAAGGATGATTTCTGCTGAATGTAGACTACATCTAGTTTTATCTCTTTGTTTGGTTTAATGGCTGTGCCACTTTGGTTTTCTTGTTTGTCTGTTTTTTTGGTGTGTGTATCCTTCTCAGATTGTTCAGTTTTATTTAATTTTTTTATTTTCCTTCTTTTTAGCCGACAAGAAGGCAATCTCTAACTCCCCCCTCACCCAACACTATATCCTGGGAAGAATACATCACTGCTGACAATGGAAAGTAAGTGTTGGGAATTTGAAGATCAAAATTCACAATGTTCCTTAAGTTATTTTAAAATGTATGGAGGATTTTCTGCATCTACATAATGACATGCTGTAAGCTCATTCTGAGTGAGATGAATTCATGTTGTTCTGTTGCTGCTTTTCCCTCAGAGCGCCTCATCTAGGAAGAGAGTTGGTCTGCAAAGAGAGCAAGAAAAACTTCAAAGCCACGATAGCCATGAGTCAAGACTTCCCTCTCAGCATTGAATCGTGAGTCTCATCTTTAAGCTGCCCTCAAGACGGCTATTAAGAAACAGGCTGTAAAAAAGAAAGTATACTTAGTTTTCCCCCGGCACATGCATAATGGGGATTTAAAGAATTATCCGTTTGTTAAAGGGGAAGGGAAAAAATTGGTATTTTAACATCAACTGTGATGTTTTTTTTGTTGTGTTTCGTTTAGTTTCTTGTTTGTAATCTGTGGCTGTGTTTTGGTTTCTTTCTCCCTCAGGTTACTGAATGTTTTGGAGGTAATTGCACCCTTCAAGCACTTTAATAAACTCAGGGAGTTTGTCCAGATGAAGCTCCCCCCAGGCTTTCCCGTCAAACTCGGTAAGCAGTGTTACTCTGGATCAGTTTGTGGTAGTTTGGGAAATGAGAGGGAGGTTTTTACTGCAGTGAGTTCGAAATGTGATATTCAGAAAAAAAAAAATCTTTGTATGAAATCTGAAATAAGATTTTCTTTATTTCCTGCAGACATCCCCGTCTTTCCTACCATCACAGCCACAGTGACATTTCAGGAGTTTCGCTACGATGAGTTCGATGAATCAATTTTTACAGTTCCCAACGACTATAAAGAAGACCCAAGTCGCTTTCCTGACCTTTAACCTCTCACGCTGGACTTTCAGCAGGTGACATTATCTACAAAATGTACTTTTTGAGAAAAAAAAACAACAAGCTAAAGGATCCCCATCACCCACTCCGACTCGAAGAAGAAACAGGACAACCTGACATGTGACCAAGCTTTCGGAGAAGCCGAGATCTCTTCGTAGCAAAGTGTTTTGAGGTGTAGCGTTGCTGGTTCTGACTCTCACCTCCAGATTTGATTAAATGAGGTAGCCAAGCCAGGGTAACTTTTATGAGTCGCGCCAGCTCATCAGTGAAAGGGCATTGAAGTTTAAATAAATGGCACAGAGTAGAGGACTTTTCTGTATATGGAGTATGAATATAAAAAGACAACCAGTTCAGTCCATGCTTGGTATTTAAATATGTAAGTATTGTTTATAAAGGGACTGTCTTAAACTGACCTGTAGTAAAGCACTGATAACTGTGTGAGATTCTGGATGGAGTTTATTTTTAGGTTCTTCTCCTACTTCTGTAACACACTGAACAAAAAAATCTCAAGTTGCAAAAATGATGGTTTATTTTTAGTTTTGTAATGGTAGGTTTTTTCAGTTAGTTATGATACTGTGTGTAATCAGTAAAAGATTCAAATGTTTTTGTTCATTAAGTTCCAGAAAGTGCACCAGTTACTCATAAAATGTCATGTAAACTATCAAAAACTGTAAATTAGTTGTGGAAAACAATTGGTTTTTTAGGTCAAAAACCTAAACTTATTTTTTTTTTTTGTAAATTCCTTTTTGACTCTGCACATTTCAGAATTGTGTGTATAACGATGATTTTAATGAGCATGGAATAGCATTGCTGAATGTTTGGGCACTTTTTACGATTCACTACAGCGACTCTACTTTTGAGTTGAGTTCACAGAAACTCATTTTGTGATACTCAACACTCAATTCCTGCATTTATGAAAGTTTCATCGAGGCAACGCTGTATTGCTGAAGATTTTTATGGCACCACAAAGTCTCTTTGGATGGCAGCCAGTCTTAAGTAACGTTAAATAAGCCTTTTATCTCATCTTATTGAACCTTAATACAAACATTGCTACATTTCTACTAAAAACAGGGGATGGTGGAATGAATAGATATTGGGGAGATAGCTTATTCAATATTCATGCTGTTTTGAGACATTAAAACCCAAACTTTTTCTTTGCACAGAACATAAATGCATCTTTCAGGTTGGTATTGTCTTATATTTTATTTTTATCTTTTGAGGTGACGAGTCAGACATTCTCTGTAAGAGGAAGGGTTATGTTTTTGTTTTAAAAAAATGTAGAATAGAGTTTATTGGTTTAATAATGGTGGCACTTTTTGTACGTAGCTTTTTTGTTTAAAACTAAATCTCTTAATTCTCCAATTTTTCTTTCAGTAATGAACCTTGAACCTCCCTCAGGTGTGCTGAAACTAATCATTTCAGCCATGTGAAAAAGCACAAAGCATCTGGGAAGATTACGTTAAAAAAAAAAGAAAAAAAAGTAATGTCACTGAGGAGCGTTTAGAGGTGCAGTTGTTAAATGAGCTCTTCTTGTTGGTACAGAGGTGTGTGCAGGATGTTGCTGTTGTATTAGCGACTCAGTTGTTCAGCATCCCAGTGATTGAAATGTGATGCTTTTTTTTTTACATCCATATTTTGTATCAAAAAACATGAAATTTCATTGTTCATGACATTCCTTAGTGCAGGTTAAGTGCAGCAAGTGGAAGTGTGCCTCCTCACTGATGTGATGCTTTACTTTTTATTTTGTTCCTTCCCGACTTCAGCAGCTCTGATTGGAAATTTACCCATATACATGTCAGTTGTACAGCAAAAACGGTTGTATAAGTCTGCAACACTATTTTCATATAAAATGTACTAAAATAAAAATCCACATATCTAAACGGAGTTCTGACTTTTTGCTTTTCCACATTTATTGATGCAAACAGAAATTCAAACTCACATGAAAGCTACTGAAATTCACCGTTTCTCTGAAACCTGTAGAGTAAATCAAACCTTGATAGTGATGTCAAGAGTTTTATCCCATTTTATTTCCTTTGGAAAATCTATCGAAGACAATGCATTTCATTGCAACATTTCTATCTACAATGTATGCTTAGTTATAAATGGGAGGGCTGAAACAAGACAATGCATAACCAATAAAGCAAAACAGTTTATATATAAAAAAAAAAAAAAAGGTGGTGAATGACAAACGGCTGAATCCTGACGAGTACAATATTTACAGATAAAACATTTACTGAATGTTCAGTATTCTGTCAGGAAGAAACAGCTGGAGCAGAAAAGGAAACAAATTCAATAGGATCTTTAAAAAAAAAAAAAGTACAGCAATGAGTTTAAAACCATGTAGATTCTTTTTAAGTGTTTTATGTCTTTACAAAAATGATCAGACTGCTTCATCTACACCCCCTCGATTTTTCTACAGTTAAGACAGAATCTGGTTGACAGTGTGATCAGGCACAGATGTACTGCGGCCCATATTAAAAATACAAAAAGGTTTGGGGACACTTTAGTCGCTCATCTCCATGTCCTCCTGATGGTGATCATCTCCATTTAGTTTGGACTTTTTAGAGATCTGAACTTCTTTCCTCTCCATCTCTTCCTGGCCTTTAGGGGACGAGACAGAATCAGAGTCCGTCTTCCTTTCATCCTCCTCCTCTTCCTCTCCCACTCCTTTTTCACTGTCATAACCCTGTTCCTCCTCATCGTAGTCCCGGGTCACCTGTGAGCCAGTAAACTTTGTTAGTGACCTCTTTCATCTACAATACCTTACAAAAGTACAAATACAGCTAAAATTTAAGATTTCATTGGCTAACCTTTTCTTGGAAAATTAATTTAACCAATTTTAACACAGGGTTGAATGTTGGACATATGTCTGACTCTTTAAAATAGCTATTTTGTTTGCCATTAAGCATCTTTAAAGTCAAATAAATTCTACAAGATATGAGCGACTGGAGCGGTCTTACGGACTGACGAGTTAAAGATCTTGAGATTAAACCCTTTAAGTTCATGACTGATTTGTCATTGTATAAACCACACAAAGAAACATGAGTGGAAAACCAATATTCTGTGGTGCTTTTAGCAGACGGTGACCTACATGGTGTGGACATCAATCCATCTTTCACCATAATGCTGTGCTTTCAGGAATGTTGTCATACAGCAAGATGATGACCACAAACAATTCTCCTAGCTTTGCTACACTAAATAAAGATGGATGGTGTGCTGACAGTCACGCTCTGGACCGCTCATGCCGCTTTTTACAGTGAGTATTGCTACTAAAACTAGCTGATTAACCCCATTCCTGTTGTCAGTAGCACTGAGAACTACAACTACATAAAAGGAGCAAGCCTATAACATTGGAGGAAAGTCGGGTTTTACAGTGAGCTTTTTCAGACACCCGTCCAAGAGATGAGCTAATTTATTATTTTTGAATGGAAAACCGCCCCACACAGTATGAAGCATATCTGGGCTATGAGTTTTAGAGCTTACATGTTAAATGTTACAATTGGGAAGCATCCTTTTCTTTCAAATGTGAGCTGGACCCACTATTGTAGCCCCCAACACATCATTCTCTGTGAAAATTGAGTACCTGGGTGTTATACCTCCCAAACCAAGTCGATAAATATCAATGACAACAGTCAGTTGACACGGAACAGAATGGCAATTAAATATTTTCCCCTGGACTCAAAAATCAGGCGTAAGGGTTTTTTTTTAACTAGTGTGTGAAGAGGGCTTTAGTAAATGGGCTTCTTAGAACTTGTGTGGGATGAGTTTGATGAAATGGCTCAAACAGTGCAGTAGAAAATGGACAACTGCAAATTTCTTTACATTATGTGAAGAAACAAGCTTATTTTTCCTCCAAAAGGTTTTTTTCTTCCTTTCGCATTAATAAGACATTCCATGCTCTACACCTACCTTAACATCACCTTTCTCACTATCTGACTTGCGCTCACGATCTCGTTCCTTATCTTTGCTCTTTTTTTTCTTGCTGGTGGAGCGTTCTCGTTCTCGTTCATCTCTGCTTCGGCCCCTGTCGTCCCTCCTTTCCCTATCCCGGTCTTTCTCACGTTCCTTGTCCTTCTTCTTCTCCTTCTTGTGTCTGTTGATATAAATCAATGTATCACTTATGAGCTGTGGTCTTTAGCTAATGGTCAAATGCACTTGATTGTATCTAAAAAAATAGCAAATATAGCAAAAGTGCACATGTAAGCTCACCGTTTGAGGGATGGAGACCTCGAAAGCTTCCTCCTGGGGGACCGGGAGGCGCTGCGACTTCGCCTGTGCCTCCTAAAACATACATGGACTGAATTAATTTGAGGCTGTGATAAGAACGTGATTTATAAAAATCATGACAGCCACCAAAACAGTACAACACTTATCACACGACTCACCGGTTGATGCTTCGAGACCTATTGGCACTGCTGTAGCTTTTAGGGGGTGTCTTGGACCTTTTCTTAGACTTTTCCTCCTTTCTCCTGTCCCTATTTAAGAATTAAACAAAAAGGACTACATAAGTGTACAGCAGAAAATACAGGAAACATGGAAAACTGCTCAGTTCCAGAAAGCAAGTTTTAAAAAAAAAAGAAGAAAAAAAAGTTTTAAATGTTTAAAGCGTAAACCCCTGAGCATGTCTAAGAAGAATTTCTGTCACTGCTTGGTACAAACAAAGTTCTTTCTATTTATCTTTCTTCATGACTTCAAGTGAAAGTCACATTCCACAGCAGTGATCAGCACACCGTCAACAAGACCTTCAATAAAATGGGAGAGGACAAGAAAGGAGTTGCTGACCTAGATCTACTGTGTCGGTTTCTATCCTGGGAATGGGTCGTCGTCGTCGTCCTCCTCCTCCGTTGGCTCTTGGACCGTCTCCTACTCCTTGAATGAGATCTACGCCGAGACCTGCTCTTTGAACGTCTGCCCGAATGACAGTTCAAAAACAAAATAAGTCACTTGCATAAACAATATAATTCATATTCTGTTTTAGACAAAGGGGTCCATTATTTTTGTATTTTTATGAGAGTATCTTAACCTATGTCTTGAGCGGGATCTTGTCCGCCTTCGGCGTGAACGTGAACGGGACCGGGAATGCTTGCGCTTGTCATCTTTCTTACCTGCAAAAAGAAGGACAAAGTTATACAAGAGCTGGGTGGTAGAAACCTACAGCTCACATGACAGAGCAAATGTTTCACAGCTCTTTGAACTCCAGTACACAGGTGAATTGAACACTATATCCAGGCAACTGCACAATATGTCTGCATTCAACGACGCATCTACAATAATTATTTTCACAATCCTGGGAAATATGAGTTTTAAAAGTAAGAGAAATTAAAAAAAATAACTCACTTCCTGGTTCAATGGCTGCAGAGATGAGGGACTGGGCTTCTCGAACTCGCTTCATTGCCTCTTCAATCTCCTTGTTGGAGGCATCCGCCTTCAGACCTGGATTTAAGTTTAGTCCAGCGACCAATGGGTTCAATCTGCAAACAGCATCAATTATTTACATATTTCTCAAAAAAAAAAAAAAAGTTAATGGTGACTGGACTGAATACAAAGTTTGGGACCAAGTATGGTTTCTTACTTTGGGTCCATGGACTGCATGAGTTTCAGGAAATCAGCAGAGAGAGCCTGGAAAAAGGATGGTGGACAGTTCCATTACTATTAGAAGGTGTTTATTTCTGGTTTTGTTTCTTTTGAGACATGCTGTGATTATAGAGGGTACCCAGTCATTACCTGGGGGTTCATGTTGGGCCCCGGAATTCCCATGGCAGCCATCTGTTCCATGTTAGGAGCTCCAAGGCCTCCAAATGGTGTAGCTCCCATCTGCAATATTGAACACTTTTTTCACTCTAGGTAGTCTTCAGAACCAAAGATACAAGCTTCTTCATTTACGCAGAAGTTGCAACATTTTGTAGGGTTGACTGTAGATGATGTGGAGGACTAAGCTTGAGAAACAAGTTTCAAACTTTTACAGACTTACAATCTTTACATCAAATAGTGGCAGTATGAATATAGTCTGAAACAAACTCCTTTTGCATCTAAATATGAGCTTTAACACCTACATTTTCCAAAACAACGAGGAAACAAAACTTAAGATATTACTTTAAATATATTTTGTCTGAGTTTTTTTCAAGATAAAAAACAAAAAAAATCAAAGCAATAAAGATGATAAAGTAAATTTAACGTGAGAACTCACTGATGGCAAAGGATTAGGTGTTGGAAGAAGACCTCCGCCAGGCATCATTCCTGCCACAGCGTTGGCTGGAGCCAGCAGCGACATAGCTTTAGACTCATCAGGAATGACTCCTGGAGAAAAACAAGAACATTTTAATACATGCTTTACAAAGAATGTCAACAACACTCATACAAGACTTGCAGACAAGCCGCTTAGTCTAATACTCTGAAGTAAAAATAAAATAAAAAAAATATATGAAAAAAAATATTTTTTTTAGAAATCCATTTTCTTGTCTTGTCTGTAAATCTTGATCCCTGACTTTTGTGTGAATGTATAACTCTAGGATTAGCAGCTAGAAGTTTAAAAGTCACAATACACACTTTGGTCAACACTGCCAAGATGTTATCACCTGTACTTGTTTTTTAAGTCATGAACCAAACGTTAGCAAGCACAGCCAGTTCTCCCGTGGGATGTGCTCTCAACTTTCATTAGATGTTTTATGAACAAGCGACTCACGCCGGCTGCTTCGCTATAAAGCACACAAAAACATTGAGATACAGAAAACAAAGTTCATGATTTGGGTGTAGACACAAGGGTACATTTCATCATCACTTACCATAACCACTACAAAAACAGAAAAAGATCAGTCATTTTACCATCTTGGTCCTTTTGTCGGTGGTTACTTTGTATTATTCCACCACGAAAAAACAAAACAAAAACAAAACACCCGTTTCATAACCTAATACAGTTAATCAGATACAAAACTGCTAGGTTTAAACCAACAGTATATTACACAAACACTAAACAATGTCAAAGAAACTATCTTCACTAAACAATCAAAGGCTATGGCCAGCAATAACTGTGATAAAATCATGAAAAACATGCCCAAAGCTGAAGAAAACCAAACAGTAAAATTAAAGGGAAAATCTTATGAGATGATCATCCTTGGCTGTGCAATCTGAAAACAGGCTATTTTTAAAGATTACTTTTTTTCTCAAACATTTTAAAATAGAGAGAGAGAGAGAGACACACACACCCGCACACACACATCAGAAAAGACACTTGAGAAACGGGATAAGGCTGCAGAAGACAAAACTGTTGGTGGCATTTTCAGCAGGGCCTGGTATATAGGGCTGGCTGAACCAGGAAAAAGAACTGTAAAACACAACAACAAAAGAAACACCACCGTTAAACGTGAGATTCACTCAACTCATTCAGAGTTATGTGTGGAGAGGGTCAATTTCTAAAAAGCATTTTTAGTGCAACATTAAGCAGAGCCCTAAGACTATTCCTTCATTGCTTGTGCGTTAGTGTAATATTGGGAATACAAATGCACAGTGTTAAAATAAAAACAAGTCTTTGGCACATGAAGCATTAAAAAGGCCAGCTGCAGCTTGTAAGCTTATCATGATCAATAATCACATGACATTTTCTAACAAACTTCCACAACATCCCCTGACTATAACAGAGTAGATGATGGTACACACCTTCAACTTCTAGGTGACTAGTTCATCTATCTTGCATGCTTTGTGCTTGGTGTAGGGATGTCCCGAACATGTTTGTAAATCTGATGAATATCAATATCAGGGAGCAACAAAACCAAGTCTAGATCCAGTCTTTATATTTTCCTTTGCAATGCAGTTGTATGCAGAATTCTTAGCTCCAAACACTCTCACAGGTGTTTCCACCTGCTGATTAGGCCTCTATTCAAGACTGTGTGGACCTGCGTCACTGCACGACCTCTCTCACTGCTCATCAGCTGCATTTGTCAGGAAGGGGGCCTTTCATCGTGATCCCACCCAATGCGAAACCTAGAAAATAGGCTTAATCAGCTGGTAATGGAAAACACCTGTAAGTTTGCACTCGTTATTTGGTGCTTTCTGACTGCAAATCACACCATTTTAATGGACCGGAGTGTCGTGCAGCTCTGTTTTAACAAAAAAATAAAAATAAATCTAATGTGTATGAATAACATTTGCTTAAATGCATTTCATTAACTGCAATTGTGTATAATACCTGCAGAATGTGCCAACAGTAACAACACCATCTCATTTTAACTAAAAGGGATACTTTTATTAGTTTTATTGTCAATGCATGCTTCAAGTGGAACTCATTTTTCAAGACGTTTTGGGTATTTTGGACAATATAAACAAAGGATCAGAAATGGCTCATGTTTGAGTGGTTTTACTTTAATATATAAGAATTATTTAACAATTCTCTAACAGTTCAGTCTGTTAGGGGCATCCCTGGTTTGGTGCATGCCTACTTATAAAACACACATATGAAAAAACACATATTCCCTTGAACATGTGAGGCATTGGTCTGCGCCCTCTACCCCACCCCTTCATTTGATTTGATTTTCATGGCCAATTTTCTTTTTAAAGAAAAGATGCCTTGGACAGAGAAGGAAAAAAAATAATATTTTACTGCAGAATAAGAGAGAGATGGGGCTTGCGAGCCTGGTGCCATTATTTTTTCTAATCTCCTGATGGCAGCAGAAGACCACTTTCAGCCAGCAAGGAAGGGCCTCTGCAAATGACTTGTCCACTATGAAAACCACAACACAAATAACAGAGAGAGAGGTTTACAGCTAGATTGTAAGACATGGACAACAAATGTACATTTCCCTTTTATATACCTAGAGATGCCAAGCACTGAAAAGCTTAGCAAAAAATAAATTAAAAAGTAACTTAAATTAAAAGAAAATCACAATGGCACAGATAATGTTCACAATTCTACACATGATGCACACTCAAAATATCCATGTAGATGTTGAAAGAATAAAACAGACACCCACCTTCAGCAAAAGGGACAACAATCAAGGCTCTGTCCACAAAGACGGTGTTCGTCAGGTGCTGGGACACTCCTACCGACTCAGGCTCATGGAATTTTACAAAACAGACACGTGAAGTCACAGGCAAGGGAGAGTCACTGGAAGAAAATACAGATATGTTGTGCAAAGAATACAAACATGGACAACCAACATGATCTCTCTCTGTAAACTGTCAGACTCTGTCCCCAGGGACAAAAAAGTTCACCATGGACTCCTGCTCTCTGTATCCTGTCCATAGCACAAGATTTTTAGGGGGAAAAAAAGCATTCTGATAGCAATATTGTGATCCTATGTACCACACTTTAAAGCTTTATCATCAATAATATCTATGGAAAAAAACGACACACTTTTTATTTTCTC
Organism: Atherinosoma microstoma; assembly: GCA_037177055.1. NCBI lineage: Eukaryota > Metazoa > Chordata > Actinopteri > Atheriniformes > Atherinidae > Atherinosoma > Atherinosoma microstoma. The sequence goes on along the minus strand of JBBBVU010000015.1, from coordinate 13,664,809 downwards.
TGGTTGAGAATTATAGTCTGGACACATTTGGTTTATATTGTTGGAAATATTTTTTAATCTGAGGACCACATTCTGGATGTTTCCTCCTTACCAGGTGTAATTCAATAGGAGGATAATCAAAGCAATGAACAATCATGTCCCTCTATTGCCAGGAAGAAAATGCTGTAACTGTTAGTCACGAGACAATCATATTTCCATTATTTAGAAAAGGGTAGTGTATTTAGAAAATTATCTCTCTTGTCTGTGTAAAGGGACATCTGGGGATACAAACAGTGGTTCAAGTTGTTTATCAATTTTACACATTTACTTAATCAACTTTGCTGATATTAGTCGAATGAATTAATGTAAACGAACTCACTTTGACTGACATTTAAATTTTGTTTTAGAAAATACAGACAATAAAACTGCCATATTTTCTGATTGATGGGCGTTTATTTATTTCTCTCTTTTTTTTCTTTCTTTCTACAATCTAATGACTTGTGGACTAAACAATTAAGGCAAAAACAATAAAATAAAATTGACGCGGTGTGCCTTTCGTCCAGGTGATTATCCCTAGAGGTGCAGTATTATTTTGCGCTGTATGGTTTCTGCCATATTAGCTTAAAATATTTGTACTGTTTGGAAGCTACTTCCTAACTTGCGTCTGAAAAGCTAGGGGAATTCAATTCTGTACTAAATCGCTTGTAACTTGAAAATATGTCTACTTACGTATAAGGAGTAGAATTCTTCCCTTATACACTCAATGTATTTATTTTCTGTCTGAAGACTAAAAACGCGGGCAAACATTAGCGTTAGCATATTAGCATGCGGTTTAGCAAGGCCTGGTTTTAGCTAAAGGCCTTGAATGACGCCCCCTGCGTCAGTCAAATAACCTGCACGAAAAGGTACTAAACCCAACGTCAGTACAAGTATACTCACTCGGGTGGAAACAATTTGAGCTCTTCTATGTTTCCGAGGAATCCAAACAGAGTCCTCATTTGTTCGGACGTCGTACTAGGGGAGACATTTGTCACTTGGATGACGTGCGTGCTAGAACTCATTTTCACCAGAGCGAATCAAGCCGCCTAGTCTTATGCTGCAACGTCCCCGAAGCTAAAATAAAAAAGGCAAGCTGTTCAAGGGTTAAAGTGTAAAAAGCATCAGGCGAATACAAAACTTTGCATCTTTTCTGGAGACAGAAAGAGGCTTATTTTCCGTGCAGACAATACAACGATCGTGTACAAAGAGCAACAATACAGCTGCAGAATGGCCGCAACTGTCGCAACTCGTGAGACTGTGGTGCTGCGTTCAAGTGTTGTTTTTACGCTGGTAAATGGGGTTGTCACGGGAAACGTGTATTTACTCGACTTTATAAATGATCATTTAAGTTAAGATATGCTTACATTAATGTTGTTTTGTGTGTAAACTCATAATCGACAGCCTATATAGATGTAGTGGAAGAAATATAAAAAAATGTGATATTTAATCGAAATGAACAAGAGTGCAAATAGCTTACAACTGCACATAACTAAATTACTTGTTCACTTTCCACAAATAGTGTATAGGCAAACATGACGTTAAATTCAGAGGATTAAAATCAAAACATATATAGCCTAGTGTGAGATTTGCGAAGGAGTACTTGTAGTAATTAAATAAAAACAACATATGTTATTATTCTGACAGCACGTTAAGGCAACGCCTCAGAATACGGCTGCAACCGTGGTGGGTGTGATGAAGGTTGTGTCACAGAGAATCTTGTTGCTAGGCTGTTAGCTGGGAGTTGGCTGCAGCCGATGTTCCTGCATGTTTTCACCCTTGCCACTGAATTATGCAAAGAGCATCCTGGTTTTAGAACGACGGAGGTATGCATGCATAAAAGTACTATTTTCAACCCATCATACCAAGCTTAGGTTCAAGAAAAAGATGGTCATACTGCAGCTCAGCAACCTAGAAGTCGTTGCTTGCTAACTTAGCACCCTCGATAGTTGACATGTCAACAGGTTCCTGCAGTGTGTATTCCTGCAAATATAAATATATGTAGTTTTATTAATTAGTTTCGCAATTGTATGGTTAAATTCCTACGTAGTTATTTAAAGCAAAGACTTGCTGAATAAACTGATGGGTTTCATGAAACCTAATCCCTGAACAAGCTGTCGAGGAGATCTAAACAGGCATGTACTTCCAGTATTCCTCATAAGTTCATTTGATTCTTTGTTCATGTTAACAAAATGCTTTTTTCACAAGTAGAATCAGGGTTTACGATGTAATAATGGTGTCAAAATGTAAAAAATGGCGACAAAATTTGAAGGTAACAAATCCACAGTGTATGAAACTAGTTGGTTAAGAACACTGTGCAGTGAGTTGTTGGTTGTGATTAAAATACAGCTGTGTCAAACAGAAGCCATTTGGGTTGTACAATAAATTTAGTGTACTTTTATTTTAAGTTAAATTTAAGTTAAAATAATATAAATGGCAAATATAAACTTGGCACAAAAAATAAGGACATTTGCTTTTTGTCTATTGTTTCTCCCCTTGAATTTAATTGGTGTTGTATTAAACATTGTTGGAAAGCCTGATCAGTCACCTTTACAACCAAGTATAACTTGGTTTAAAGGATTGTGCTTCTGTGAAATGAGCCACACCACTAAATGTGTAGGTAGTGCCCCCCAAAAGTGTGCCAAAATATAAAACTGTTGGTATTCACTCTTGTTTTGAGTTACTTGGTGGATTGGATTATTCTCCAACAGTAAAATGGGGAAAACAACACATATTGGCCATTAGTACACTTTATTCATTGTACACTGTCAGGAACCTCAGTACCTTGTTGAACAAAGATCCTCAGCAGGGTCTTGCAGGTTTTTAGAAGTTTCCCTGCAGTAAGTAAGTAAAATGTATTTATATAGCACTTTTCACAGAGAAATGTCACAAAGTGCTTCACAAAAAAAAAAAAAAAAGACATAAAAATATCACACACCCAAAAGAAATACAACAATATACATCAGACATCACCTGACTCAAATCAGTAGGTAATTTGCAGACTTGTGCAGAGCTTGACATTAAGCTGAGTCTGAGTCTGAATCAGGTGTGTTGGAGCAGGGAAGCTTCTAAAACCTGCAAGACATCGGCTCTCAAGGACCAGGATTGAGGATCACTGGTGTAGAAGATCCATACACAGCTACAACAACTTGGCAGCTCCTCCTCCTTCCCGTCACCGGCCTTGCCCCATTTAGCTGTGGGACGACATCCCATTCCTCAACCAACGTGGTTGTGTTGGTCACTCTAGCATGTACAGAAAGCCTAAGATGATCCCAGATGTGTTCAATGGCATACCGTCAGATTTTCATACCGGCACATGCCTAGTTGTAAAGTTAACTAATCAGGCTTTCTAACAATGTATAATACAACACCAATTGCTTTTATGAAAAGGTAGAAATAATTGACCAAACACAAATTTCCTTACTTTTTCTGCTTTGTTGTTTTTTTGTTGTTGTTTTAGTTTAGTTTTTTTTTGGGGGGGGGTTGTTGGCTTGCATGAGATGTAGCACTTTATTAACATTGTGATCAATCACAATGTTAATAAAGTGCAACATCTCATGCACCTCAGTACTCAAGTAGTACTCTATACTTAAATGTCTTTTTCTGTTTGTAATTGAGCTTTCTACCACAACCTTTGTGCTTTATGTTTAAACTAAAACCCATTTTTTCTCTTACAGGAATACAATGGCAACTTACCAATAACGATCAGTACAAAATGATGACCATTCTCTCGCTTACATTCCCGTTTACATGACATCAGCAGCTAGATATGGGCTTCTTAAGACTGGTGGCCAGAATTATGGGTAGGATCAGTACTTTCAGATCCTATCAGTTTGTGCTTCTCCTTGCTGCTGCACTCGCTGTTGTTGCTTTTTACTACTTTGGCTCAGAGAGGCACAGCTTCTCCAGCACCACAAAGAGGATAAAGCAGACCCAGGTCAACACCAACCGAAATGATGCCGACCTAACAGTGGACACCAGGACCTCACAGTTGGCTGGATCAGAAGAGCAAGGAGGGGAGAAGCGAGATGTAGGAGGGGAGGACGAGGTTTTAGGATCCAGAAAAGGAGATATTGAGGCTGGTGGCCGTCATTATCATGCACTTATGATGTTCACCAAGGTGGACAGGAGCCGAAGCCTGCAGGATAAATTTAGAGTGGCCATGTTGTCTATGGTGAAGCATGCACATTTCCTGGAAGGAGAAGTGTTGGTGTTTCATTTTGTGAGTGACCATGCTAGCCAAGAACTGGGACAGATGATGCTGCAGGAATTTCTCCAAGATGCATCATTTAAATATGAGGTAAGTAATGCTTCTTGCTCTGTTTCTGTGGACAGCAGTATTCAACCATTATCCAGTTCTGTTGTCATGTTTCATGTTGTGTTGGGATATTCCATTCATATTACCATTTAAGTCTTACATAGCATAGCCCAATTGTCTGTTTTTTTGGGTAAATTGCCTTTAATGTGAATTGAAAATACTTGAGTCTGGCTTTCTGCACTTCTTTTCTACACCTTTAGAAAAAATTGTAATAATTCACGTATGTCGCAGTAGCAGGTAATCCTTTGGAGCTTTTACAAGCTTTTTGCTGCAAATGTTATCAGTGTTCATGCTGATAACAGTTTGCTATTACATGCATTTTTTT
>JBBBVU010000015.1:13621886-13635452 GCA_037177055.1 Atherinosoma microstoma | reverse complement strand
TATACTCAAAATATACTCAAAAGCTCCAACACTGGCCAAAAAAATCACTGAGATAAAAAAAAAAAATCCTCGTATTTTCTTATTCATTTACCAATAATCTCTTCTGCTAATATTTTGATCTATTGCATCATAATCATCATTATTATCATACATATACCCAAATATTTGAATTTGTTTTTATCATCTTTATCTCTTGAATTATTAATTTTAATGTTACTCTATTTTCTTTCACTGTAGCTTTGCTATTAACAGGAAATGACAAAATACAAAAACAAACATGGAGATATTAAAATGCAAAATTTTTTCATGTTGGTCTTTAAAAACTTCAACAAAACATAATAAATGAACAAACATTGATATGATTGACATAAAGGGGAATAATGCATCTAGCTTGTCTATTATTTCGGTGGTCCTTTGTGCAGAGTGGTGTTTGTTCCAGCCTAGCTTAGTTTAACACATTTATCACCCAAAACTACACCGTGTCTTAAAGAGGGATCAGGACTACATGCAAGTGCCTGTGGCTACATAGCAGATTTGGGGAATCCAAGTAATTTTCTATCAGTTTGGTGTGTGCTAATGTGAGAGCTTGGTTTGTTTTCTGTACAACAACAACATGCATCAGGGTTCATTGAATATAATATATGCAGAGAAACACAAAGCTCAAAAGATCCCAAATGAGAGATAAAAAACTTGTAAAACCAGCTGCAATGAACAGAGGTGTAAAAACATGGTTGATCAGGGGGCTGTTGTACCGCTTCCGTGTTATTTTGACTGAATTATGTAACAGATGTTTCATCGAGACCTCAGGAAACTGTTTGAACCCAAGAAAAATTCATATTTTACTATTATTGTTTTCAGATGTTATTTCTGAAATTATTTACATTATTACTCTATATCTTCACACCAGCCATGTTTACATGGAGACTTTTAAATCATTCAGTTTGAACATCATCCCAATTTAAGATTGCAGGGCATTTCCATGGAAACTAATCCATTCCGATCCGGTGTGTACATGTGCTAACATCTAAGCAGGACGGTCCTGTCAGACAGATGTTTACATCACGTGATTTTTCACCGGAGAGGTCTACAAACGGATCGTCACCGTTGTGGTTTTTCTTCGGTATTTTCAAGCAGAGCTTCATACTCGTGCGCTCCTACTGCAAGCAACGAAGAGGAAAAGGCGTAGAGACAGTTTGAATTAAAAACAAACTTTCAGCCGCGGTCCAGTGAATTTGTTTGTTCGCCGCCATCTTCCAAAGTGAGGAAACGTCACTCGTTGCACGTTTACGTCTAGTCAGAGCATGCGCTGTATAACGCAACCTGACAACTTTCTGATTCACATAGACATGATACCACGATCGGTTTGAGAAAAGGAATATTCTACCCCTGTGAAACTGAATGAAAATCCTTTCGGTTTGGCACTTTCATTCGAAATGAGGTGTATACCTGGATCATTTTCATTCCGAAAGAGCTTTCAAACCGATTGCAATCGGTATATTTGGCTCAATGTAAACGTAGCTATTGACAAAGAAGTCACAGAGAAAGAAACAGAAAAAGCTTTAAATATTGCAGTCGAATCAAATATAATAAAGAAGGCTGTTTGTAAAAAGCTTTTCAAGCTTTTGCTGATTAAAAAAAAAATGTATACATACATTTGTGTGAATAGTTGGTGACTGCAGTAGCTAAGGAGGAGTTCTGTATTGTCATTTTCTTTGCAAAGTCATCACAGATAATTTGGCTTAGAGACAACTTTTAGCTGAATATCTGCATCAGAAACTGCAAAGATAAAGTTGGAATCACATGGGGATTCTGCGGTAGATGATAAAAAGATGTGGGGAAATGTAAGACAGTAGTTTACCCATAAAAGCACCCAAGCACAGAAGCATATCTGCAGAGCAACTACTCCTTATTCATTTTCCTCCCCAACTTTGTAAAAATATTTTACTAAATCACAGATGTAAAGCAACACCCCTCTCCATTCAATTGAAATTTTGCCAACTTTATGCTAAAGTTACTGTAATAAACACAAAGGCTCCGTTCTTTGATAGAAATACATGATGCTCCAACTCATCTGTATTTTTCCGCTGATTAAACAAACAAAGATAATTGAGCATTTTATTCTTTCATCATTATGTCTCGTGCTTTTTTTCTTTGTCCCTCCTTCTTCTTGCTCTCAGTTTCTGTCCAAGTCAGTCACTTGGAGGCTTTAACTTTGATTAATGGTGCGCCAAGCTCTGCATTAACAGCCAGGGGCTGCAAGTGGAACCAGATAAAAGTGGAGCACAGGAGGCAGGGATGGGTGGGATGGAGGGAGGAGAGAGGAACGCAGGACACTGTCACCAATCACTGTCAGCATCATCGTCCCAGGGTGACAATGGGGGACACAGTTGGAGGGGACAGTGGTGCTTCATTGAGCTGAACCTCACCCTCATACAGGCACGACACATTGTCTCTGACAGGCTCTTCACACAGAGGTTAGAAGGGCACATATATGTGTGCACAGGGTCCTTATTTCTCTCAGCCCTGCTTCTTTTTTCAGAAACAGTCTGCCTGTCCAGGGGGACACACTGGTTAAAAAAACAAAAAAGAAAAGAAAAGTTGTTCTTGTTTTTCAGGAAGTGAAAATTGTGTTGTATTGGTAGTTTTTAAGAAAAACAATATTTCTTCTTTTTTTGGTCATTCTCACTTATGAGAAGACTTTATGGGCATATTAATTAGGAAACACACACGGTCACACACATTTATAAATGTATTGATAAATAAATTAACATTACAACAAACCTGCTGGAACTCCAAATTGGCCATCAGAAAGGCACAATAGGTGAATTCAATGAAAAGAATCTGATTCTCAGTCTGTGTCTATGCACTTGAAAGCACCCAAGCACATAAACTGAATTGGAACCAGAACTTAGGGCTCTTCTCTTCAGCTCCTTTTTTCACTGCAGGAATTTCTGTTTGGAGCACCCGTCCCCTGGGTCTGTCAGGAACAGTGTGCCTGTGGCCGGTAATTGATAATGCGGCCCAGGCAGGCCTAGCCCTGGTCAGTAGAGCGTGAACCAGCCTGAGAAGCAAAAAAGGCTGAAGTGCAGTGAGGTGAAGCTCAGCCCTCACATTCTCTGTGTAGATTGTGAGAGAGGAAGGGAGGGCTGGAGGTAAAAGCAAGCAGGGCAGACGGACATAATCCGTCACATTTGCATGTTAGACAATGATCTGACATTCAAATCAAGAAATACTAATCCCAATCAAAGCTGTAAAATGAACCTGGTTTCCTTCAAGAGCCTCAGTAAGTAAGACATTTTTTTTCTTCCGTAGCTGTATTGCGTTTGCTAGGGCAAAGTGTGTAGATTGTGAAAATAAATGGTATAATCATTAAGGAGGAGCACTTTACTTCCTTTTTAAGAGAGTATTTATTCATAAAGATGGTGACTGGAGACCAGGTGGAACGAGGACCAAGCCTCAGCTCTGAGCAGGCCAAGAGCCAAGTGGCTGATAGGCACAACATGCAGAGCGTAGGCTTGCATGAGACTGTATTTATGCCTACAGACATGGAGGAGGAGCTGTAATCTAATCAGGCTCACTTGTATGTTTATAAATTGGTTTGATTAGAGAGCGTGTTTGGATTTATCCTATAATTAGAGTTATCTTCGCACCTTGAAGAAGGTTATGATTACAGTTGAATCTTGAGCATTTTCATTAGAAAAGGATGTAAAAGTTCAAAGTTAATCGATTTCATAGTTACAATTTGTGATTAATTACTGTGTAATTTATTTTCTGGCTTTTCCAAATTTAAAAGAAGCATTTTCACATAATATATGTAGAAACTAGTTTTATCTTTAGGAAGAAAAAAAGAGACAAAAAAAAAACAACACCAGAAAAATAGCACATTAAACTTTCCTGTATTTTGTTCAGCTGCTTTGATGTTTCATAGTTGATGGTAGGGATTAGACATCTATCCATAATTGAACAAATATTGACATGGTGAGAACGGGGGGCGGGTGGAGCATCATCCCATTGCATTCTTCATCCATTTGCTCTACAATGATAATGCATGACAAACTGTACATGCTGATCCTGATGGCTTCCCATTGGATTTTTTTTTCATACACAAGTTCATTGATGATCATTTTGTTTTCAACAAATAGATTAAAAGAATAATTCAGGAACATCTACTCACCATTTTCCTCCTTCTTTTTTCAAAGTATGAGAACTTTTTCTTTTTCTTTTTTATTGCCAGTATGTATCACATTTTGAAAGAAATCTGGCCACTTGACCATTACTGAATAAAAACATCACAAATGCAGTTTTGTGCTGGCATTGGTACGAAATTAGGGGGAAATGATAGCTTGCTGGTTAGAGAGACAGAATTGGGTCCGGATAACCCAAATTGCTCCTTGGGCACCCAAACTGGCATCCCACTGCTCTCTAGTATGTACTGGAGATGGGTAATGCAATGCCAAATTTCCACATTTGAATTATTAAAGCAAAAATTGTCGTCATCATCATCAAATGCAACAATAACAACAATGAGGACGCATCAGTCTATGAGTTTTGTTCATTCATTCATTCATTTTCTATACTGCTTATTCTAACTCAGGGTCGCAGGGAAGCTGGAGCCTTTCCCAGCAATTAGCAGGCGAGCGGCAGGGTAGACCCTTGACACGTCGCCAGTCCATTGCATTTACTTTTTTTGATACCAGAAAAATTGTCGCTGCATCACAGATCTATGATGATTCCTAATTAAATGCTCTGCACAGACTAACTGAAACAAGAGCAGGTGGAGGTAATCTGAACAGTGAAGATCAAATATCACAGAATAAACAACCCTCTTTAGGACAAGATTCATTTTTCCCTTTAATTTTTTTTGACGGTTTGTATAATTTTATTATTTGTTGCTGTCATGACCTGCTTTTGAAGCCATGACAGAGGTGAGGCAGAAAGGTAATAAATCTGTTGTTTTTAATCAAGAGCATGCTGCTGGCACAAAGCTACCGTTAACCCTCCCCCCTTTTATCTTTGACATCTAATCACCAAGATAGTGTCAATTATATATTATGACCATCATGAGACTGAACTAGATGAAATTTGATCTGCAGTAAATTCTTGGTTGAAAATAACATCATGGAAAAGTCATTGCAAATGTTCCCTCACCCCACTCACACAGGATGTGTCTCAGGGCACGTAGACCCAGTGTCTTCAAAATGATAAATGCTCCACAAGGGCCACAAGTCCCCAGCTGCCAACTGAACAGACTGTATAAAGACAAGGGGACAGACTACAGCTGCTGAATATGGGTCAGAAATAATATCAAAGCGTGACTCAGAGAATCTGCCTTCCCCCTCGAGATGCATCAAAAAAGGGGGGTATGCTGTACAGTACAAAGCATTTTTATGTTAAATAATTTTCCCACAAGCTTTATTTGCTTAGTGACTAAATTGCCCACACACACACACACACACACACACACACACACAGGTCAGTTCAGCGAAAGTGTTTTTGCATATTTGTCCATTAATTTTCTAGAGTAGGTTTCATCCAGCCTAGGTAAGATGAAGAACGGTGTCAGTTCTTTGTTGTGTGTACGTGTGTTCAAAGCAACAGGCAGGAGTACATTCCTATTCGTCCTCTTGTTCTGTAATAATGGAACATCTCTACACAAGCTGTGAGTCACTGAATGCTAGATCATTTTGTACTCTCTCAAACTGAAGCACACCATGAAAATGCTATAGGCACCGCAACACTAAGAAAAGGACAGATGTAAATGTGACCTTGTGTTGTGTTGCTTCCCAAGCATCTTATTCAGTCCCATCTGTTCTTTCTGTAAGATGACACAAATAACTCAGTGGATGCTGAACATCTGGAATCTGTTTATAAACCTTTCCGTTTGACAAGTTGATTATTAGACTTTTACCATGGTTAAGCAACTTCGGAGTTTCCTTTTCTCTAAGAAAAACAGTGAGTCCAGTGGCACTTTGAATATAGGTCCGTATCTGTATCCATTGACATGCAGTTAGCAGCTTTTAGCAGAGGCTCTGTTGTATTGGGATCTCTGTTGAGTGGTGTCAGTACAGGACTGTAGCCCTGCTGTTTTATCATTAATTAAGAAGTGTTTGTCAGTCTCATCTATCCTTTAAGGTCAGGATAAAGCTCTATTAAAGCAAATTTGTTGTTGGGGCTCATCAGGTTTTCAAATAGTAACATTATGGTGATAATGTTCTGCTTTTTGTACCTGACCCTGCAGCCCACAGTGCCCATAGTGTCATTAATAATGTGGAGCCAGAGATATCAGCCGAGTCAAACATTCAAATCCAAGCCAGAAAAATATGTTTTTTGATACAGTAGCTACTTCAGGGTCGGTATGTTGGCAGAACCAGGTGCTGAGTTGGCAAGCTTGCGCTGACTCTCCCGGACCGACTCTCTTCCTGTGTTTGGCCACAGGGCTGTTTGTTCAGCAAATATAGACTGAAACACAGATACTCCTTATTTTTCCAAATGTACAGCAACTCAAACATACATTACATTCTGAGGAAAATAAGTGTGTTTGACTAAAAACCTTTTTTTTTTACTTTGTAAAAAGAAAGTAAAAGAAAAAACATGTTGAATGCTGAACTATTCGTACAGCTTGTGCTTCTTTCTTGCTGATTTTGGCTTTAATCTCAGAGTTGGGTAAAATCATGTCTATAATGACTTCTTTACACCTTTGTCATTTATTTGTGTCTCCTCAAGAAAGAGTTTTTTGATCCAGGCTCGACAAGACGGTTACTACTTGCAGGGTTAGTAGGCAAGCTTCTGTTTGCTAAACTAAGTGGTTTCGAGCAAGGTCAGGGTGAGTCACTGCGTGACTCCTGAGCCTCATTCATCCACCAAGCTATCAGTGACTTGCATAGCAGCAAAACATTTTGACCATGCAATTAGTTCACATGATTCATTAACAACACAAATAGCATATGCACACACAGTATGGCGGGATAGTCTACAAACACCATTTGTCACTTGTGGCAGGCATCAACCACAAAGGCAGCTATGATGTTAAACTACTAAGGACCAATAGTCTGCTAATGCTGGATAATTAGGGGTGATTTTGAAAAATGACATGCATGCAACATTTTCATCTATTTCTGGACTTTCACATAATTCCCATGATGGTGCTTCTGTACGGAGACGACTAGGAGACTAAGGGAGATTTTTGGTTTTTATATTTTACCGCTGGGACGTGTTATCAGCTTTTTTTCATAGGCGTGAATAGATCTGTCACACGAGACAAAGTGTCGTCCCTGTCCACATCATGGACACTATAATCATTGGAGAAGAGACCAGCAAACACAAAAGATGGATTAAAGGGGCAATAGAAATCAGAAAGTGGGCCAAGGACACCATCAATAGAGATGAGGAAACTTTTTTGCTTTCACACACCTGGGACTCTCTCCTCCAGAGGCCATCGGGCGGCGGGGGGCCCAGGAATAACAGCTGATATACACCACGTCACAGTGGTCAGATGATGTTTCTGAGAAAGAGTGCAGACAGAATAGTCTATATTTAAAGGGATACTGTGTAACATTTGGCCACAAGGGGGATAAACCTGTAACTTCCCACAGGCCACACGACACAAAATTAAACAGTCTTTTTCTTTCTGGCCTCCTCAAACACCGTGTTCACCTTCTTACTTTGTTCAGATTTGACAAACTTTCAAGGAAAAAGTGCATGAAGCACAGCCCACTGTTTTATAGCTGTAGAGCAAAGCGCTGCAGGTCACATGATCCCATGAGCGACGGATCCACTCCTGCAAAGTTACAATGTCTGGCTTCTAAAAAGGGCAGCCCCCTCCGAGTGCCGACATGCATCAAACACTGTTATTGACCCCAGAAATCATCCATTATTACTCGCATTAGTCTGATATTTGAGTTAATTTTGGGGGAAATTACAGGTTTAGGACCCCTAGTGGCCAAAAGTTACACAGTATCCCTTTATTAAAAAAGACAAAATGAATCTTTTTGAGGCAGAAGAGTTATATTTGGCATATTATGGAAAGCTGGTGGCCATGACCATAATTTGGCCAGTGTGGATGTCAGGGTTACTTAATTTCACAATTAACTGCGATATCAAACGTCACGATTATTTAATCATAAAGATTTTTCAGTATTGTTGCTTTCCATAATGGCAGATCAGCCCAACTTGCACACAGAATGAAAAAGATATTCGATATAACAAATGGGTTGTCCTGTGGCCATCCGCTAAATGTAAGGCTTGAAAACTGTCATAATCTTCATAAATAAGGAGGTGAAAGTGGTTTTTGGTGGATTCTGTTCACCGCTGTGACTAAGCACATCTGTGCCCAAAATCAGCTTTTCACTGAGATAATACCAGATTCTTATTTTATTGATTATGCTGTATTTTTGACACAATTAACAATGTCTTAATGAAATTAATAAACAGTACTGAGCAGTTAAATAATTGGAATGGAAATTGGAGTTTATTTAATAAATCACCAATAAATCATATCAATTGCACTTTATATTTTAAAGACAAACATAAAGCAAAACACGTATAGCCAAAACAGTAAAGCAGCAAAATGCTACCGTTTCTGATTACAGCAAAACTCTTCGTCTGCACTTGTAATTAATCTGTTCCTGGGTTGCATGCTAGCCAACTTGTAGCTTAAAATCAGTAGAAAGGGATAAAAGGAAACCTACCATTACAGATTAAATTCTACCCAGTTAGGCTTAAAGCCATAACTGTTATGTTACACACTACTGACATGTGAACAGCCTCCCACAGTTTGTTATAGGGATGCTGACCTTTTATTTCAAACTAATGTATACCAGTTAACCTACATCTAACCCCTCTCTCTTCCCTCAGACACACTTTCTGGCAGTATCGTAAAGAGAACCCTCGGACCAGAGTTGGAGAGCCTTCTCCTGACGGCCTCCCAGGCTTCAACAGTGGTGTGATGCTATTGGACCTTAGTGCAATGAGGGCCTCGGCTCTCTACAACCAGCTCCTGGAGCCCAGCAATGTTGCCAAACTAGCAGACCAGTATCGCTTCAGGGGTCACTTGGGTGACCAGGACTTCTTTACAATGATTGGCATGGAGCATCCTGAACTGTTTTATTCCCTGGTGTGCGGCTGGAACCGGCAGCTGTGCACCTGGTGGAGGGACCACGGATATGGAGATGTGTTTCAGCTGTATTATCGTTGTGATGGACCTGTTTATATTTACCATGGAAACTGCAATTCTCCTATACCAGACTGAGCTTTGGACTGGTCTGATACTAGCAATAAAATGTACTATGTAGTTAAAAGGAATTATGATTCCTGCTTATTGGGAAGCAGAACTGGATTTTAATTTTTGTTTCTTTTTCGTTTCTTCATAACAGTTACAGAGCCTCCCCCCTGCTGGCCAAGGGGTAACTGAAGGGCTGTCCAATTCAATTTGTGATTTTTATCTCGCATTTTATAAAAAGACTAAGTGTTATAATGGTGCAAGGTAGGGCTGGGCGATATGGCCTCAAATCAATATCACGATATATTGAGCAGTTCATCTCGATAACGATAAATGGACGATAACACTTTGGTGCACAGTTTCCATTCGTCATTGATGTAATGTCAGACTGATGTCAGGTCCACTGCCCGACTCTCTGTTCTGTACATGCTGGGAATCAAAGTTTTCGTAAAATATTTAATATGAAAAATTTAAGACTGGGACCAGTGAGCACTGACTGGGCAGCCCCCTTTTATTTAAATTTTTTTTTAAATACCGAATTTTCTGCCATGGGCAAAATGATGTCAGTTGTCGTTGTAAATCTCGGTAACGGTAAATTTTCAATATATCGCCCACCCCTAGTGCAAGGTCTGCAGTAGTAGAGGCATGTTTCTTCATGCACTAAAAATGATTGTTTAAATGAACAGTAATGTTCACCTTCAGTTGTAGATCCAGCATTTTCAATGCAGGTCAGCTACCAGAGATTATTAGGAACTAGATGTGGGAATATCATGGATAGATCAAAGTAATCTAATTGGAACATGCGCATATGATCAGTCAGTGCAGCGCCTTGTTTGATGATGAGACAGTGGCCTGATGCATCACACATTACTGATATTGTTGCCAAATAATCTTTCTGTTCAAATGTTGTAGTTAATGTTGTGCTCAGAGATGTATCAATTATAAGACGTAATCTAAACTTAATTTCCAAAACTGTAATTAACAGCAATTTTGATACCAAGAAGATGTTGAAATACTAACAAAGTAAAAAAATTTTAAAGTCTCACTGCAAAAATGTAAGCTTTTAACAAGTCTGTAAGAGGTTTTCTATGTTTTACAAGACATACACTACTCACAAAAAGTTAGGGATATTCAGCTTTCAGGTGAAATTTACAAAACACATAAAATGTTCACGCTACTCTGATTTTATCATGATTGTATGGCATCTTGGTCTGATGATGTCTAAATGTCAACAGTGTGCTTAAGAGGACTGTTTAGATACAAGTTGTCATTGAACCAGAACATCTAGTGAGTGATTCGTTGTTCAGACACCCTTTGGGATTTTTTTTGTGGTTATTCCCCTTGTTGAGAACAGCATGTTGTACAATAAGTACTTAAACATTGAACAGTTGTATGTGTGCATTCAAAAGCATAAAGACTGAAATTAAGTTCACAAATAAAGTTTATAGTGCATTTTAGGTTCATTCTGACATCATACCAAATGGCAAATATCCCTAACTTTTTGTCAGTAGTGATTAACAAAACCAGCCTTCAGGACTATGGCTGAGGATTTTTGCTATAATTCTGCAGAGCACCAATTACTGTCCAAGAAAGGTGAAGTCAGACAAAATGTAAACCCTACATGGACTTCTCAGAGGAACCAGCAATATTCAGTCCTGGCCACTTGCGGAGCGCCGCTATAGAGTTCGTTTGTATATGCTGTTGAAACAAGAAACTGGCAAACTATGAAGAAAAGTTAATAAAAACTGGAATAGTAGCATTCAACAACCCATGGGAAGAAGCCACAAGCTTTCTCGCTTGTTCCTAATCAAACACGAGCTAACTGTAAGACGCTAGCTCCAAGAGCACCAAGTTAAAGAGGATCTGTAACTGGGCTAACCCAGGAGTTCGCAGAGAACTCTTGGTACAAAGGACGTGTGAGAAGTAAGAAGGCGCTGCACTCTGGGAGTGGTGCAAGTAGAACCCACTTGCTTCAGAAGCTAGGCCGATTCCCAGGTCTATCAAGCCCAGCAGTCGTGGATCAAGCTGCTTTGGTGGCAAGCAAGCTTCCAGACAGCTTGCAGCCTGGCTTCCAGACTGCTTGCTTCAACGCAGGCTAACTCATGGAGCTATCAGTTTCTGCTGGAAGCGAGTCTCATTTCAGCTTCTTATTTGGCCTTGGTTGTGCTTTGTGCTGTTAATCCCAGGAACTGGACAACCTGTATGAGATGCGCTTGCTAGCAGTTCTAAGTTAGCCTGTATTTTGAAGCTAACTGTACCTGAACTATTGAAAACTTAGAAAGTGAATACCTTATGCTTCCATTAAATTATAATTTCTTCAACTTTGTTGAGAATGCCTCTGGTTTGGTTAAAAGATGTATTGATTTTTTTTTCTTTTAGGCTTTATTGAAAATATAGTCATAACAAATTGTATATAAATATAAAGCTAAATTTTCTATCCAGATCTGAATATTAAATAGCTGAGGGATGGCTGTCAGCTGCTGGCAGGTGGATATGTAGTCATTAGGATGTTAACATATCCATAGATCCCCATTCAGTGACTATGGAAGAGAAGGAGTCATATCCCCAGTAATTTTAAATACATAAAGTTTCCATCCCCTCTGGAACATGCAACATGGGGGTTATAACGGCTGAAGTGGGACTTAAACTGACACCTTAAATAAGATTCCTAGATGTTTTACCTTTTATTTTCTCAGCTCACTTCATTCTCCTTCACAACAAACCTTCCTTAAGAACATCGAGTTCACCCTGCATCCCTTTATCTCCCTTTAACACCACACCAGGTGAGGGCTAATCTGATGTAATTTACTTGTCACCTGTGTGGCTTGTAGAAAGATTGGAGGGGTTTGTTTACAACAAACACACATAGTTTTTCCCGAGCCATGTCACAGCTCCTTTCAGATGGATCTTGTAGGCAGGATGTGTGGGTTCAGAGGGCACGTTCGAACCACGGTGGAGGAGGTTTGAAAGATAACTATTGATAATGATGGCATTTTTGGCCATTGTCAGTGACCTGCGTTCGCACCTCAGCTGAGGCCAAACAAAGCCACGTCAGCCGGCACTCACATTAAATGAAGCCGGGAACGTGACTGCAGATACTGACCCACTTCTAGTTACTGTGCTGGCTGAGCTGACGTTCAGATTCAAAGACATGTCAACGTTCAAGATTCATCATTCAGGAAATTGTACGAGGTGATGAACACTTAAGCACACACATACACCCAAGGAGAACAGACTGGCCCTTACTAACAATGACAACAAATAACAGCAAAGCAATATTTGCTACAATTTTTACCACATGATGGATGGCTGATATAAAACTTTACTGTAGTTGGCCTTATTGTAAAATAATATGAATATAAATCTGGCAATATGAAAGAGTTTAATGATTTTTTCTTACAAAACCCTTACAAAAAATCTTGTATTTTTACATTTAGAGAGCAATTCTTATAAACAGAAGGTTTACTTGCACTGTTAGGTTGAGCTGTTCTATATGTCAGTCATTTATTTGGACATATGTTCTTGTCCAGGTATGAGGACAGGAGGGAAATTGACTAAACTAAAGTATCTGACTGCTGTTGTAGGTAGTGATATGTCCCCTTTCAGCTTGTTAGTAATGAGTTTCTCCTGTTTCCCCCATATGTCAAGGACCAAAGCAAATTTATATCACATGGAGCAATTAATGTTATATTTTACACTATTTTACACTTCATCATGATACCACATCTTCTGTCACTTTTTGGTCAAACCCTAACATGGGAAAGCTTTTGAGTGTGCACAATGCATCTCGATCATTTTGAATCTCATTGAGTTTGAATGACGCCCTCTTGTAGATGTACAAACAGCATTATCTGGGTGTGTTATCCCAACTTTCAGTCAGACTAACATGTTGACATGAAATTTGGAATGTTAAAAGTCTGGTTTTAGTCGTACTTATGTAGTAATTCTTTGTTGTTTGTTTTTATTTTGTTTTTCTCCCCCAACATCCTGTAAATGTACTGAATGAGGAAGTGCAAGAAAAAACATTGTGATACTTTTATGTTTCCATATGTTTCTAAATAAAGAAAAAACAAAGCACAAAAGCCTGAAAATCTACATTTGGTCAATTATTGCTCCCGATTGTATTTTACATTGTTTGGAAGCCTGATTAGTCACATTCACAATGAGGTATAACTTGTAATGATTGTGTTTCTGTGGCATAAACAACACTTCTAAAGCATGTGGGTACCACATGTTTAACTGAGTTGCTCATTCCACAGATCCATGATCCTTTTGATGTATCTTGACTGGTGCAGGTGATGTGGATGGCTTTGCAGGAAAAAAGGTCTCCGGACAACGACTTTATAATA
>JBBBVU010000015.1:13572413-13587579 GCA_037177055.1 Atherinosoma microstoma | reverse complement strand
TCCTCTATACGTGCCGAATTTGTGAGTGAGCGGTAGCATATCCCAGTTGAAATTTAAAGAACCTACAAAAAAAAAAAAAAAAAAAAAAATTCTACCTTTGCCCGTCTTTCCTACATCTGACAAGAACTCATCAAATGCTAGGAAAAAAAATGCCAGCAGTGACAGGTCAGGCATCCATTTTGGGTCCTTTATGGATTTCTAGGTTATTGTGACGTTGATAACTCAGACAGGGTGTTCCTACAGGGAAACAGTACAAAATGTTTGCAGCCTGCCTCAAGGTTTTTTTTTGTTCATTGAAAATGACACTTTGAACATTTCACATGATCATGTTGTGACATTTCGAAGAACTAACTCATAATGGCACCATGGCAAACCCATTTTGGAAAAGAGACTTTGCTGTACACTGCATGACTGCACAGTGATATTTTAACAGATTTACAGGAAGAAGAATTCAATCAGTTTCTTAAACCAAGCTTAACCTTCCTTTTGTGTTAGCTTTTTGTTACCATCCCTTATATTATTGGGTCGGTTTTTAACCTGTGTCTTAAATCAGCTGTAAAATACACACACAAAAAATCTATCTTCCAATTTCTTTTTCATCTCTTGGTTACCTTGTTAGGCTTCCTCATCCATGAAAATATTGGTTTTAATTTTAATGTGTTTAGTGTGGGCCTCTGAGTAAATTTTTATTTTTTTTTGGTCATTGTACCCCTGTTCTAAATTTAAAAAAATAGTCAAATAAACCTCAAGAGAATCCTATAAACAAATGTTTGTTGTGTTACCTAACTACCGCTGAGGGGTACTTGAACACAATAATTCTTTTATTTGTTTTTAAGTCTCTGAATGGACCGGCCCCAGAATACTTTTCTGACTTTATCAAGATGCATAAACCCTCCAGAGCTCTTAGGTCAGCCAACCAGATTGTTCTGGACGTTCCTAGAGCCCGCTTGAAAAGAGGAGATCGAGCCTTTGTAGTTGTGGCTCCTACACTGTGGAATGCATTACCCCTCTATGTGCGGTCTGCAAATAGCCTCCTCATTTTTAAATTCCGTCTTAAAACTTACTTATTTACCCTGGCCTTTGGCTGAGCAAAGCCACTTCAACTGGACCTTTTTCTCTGTTTTTACTTCATGGTTTTATTGTTGTACTTTTTATTGTTCTAATACTGTTTTACTGTTTCTGATGCGATATGTTGTTTCTGATGCTTTATTCTGATGTGACGCACTTTGGTTGGCCGTAGGCTTTTAAATGTGTTCTATAAATAAAATTGTCATTGACATAATAAACCCTTGTTTTTGTTCTGGCTAGCTCCCTGTGAAACAACTATACAAAGTGTACCTGAAAATGTGTAAAACCCAAATTGAAATACAACTACTGGAACATCAAATAAAGGTAGGTTGTGGCACAAGTTTATGGAATATCAACTTCTTGCTATACAACATGGTAAAATTCTAAATTGCATTTTCACTTGCAGGAAATAAAAAAGACTCCATAAAATTGTTGTTTGATGCTGATTAGAAGTGATTATTGCAAATGACAGCTCTTTCATTTGCTGTATCCACAGGATGGAGAGGGTTGTTATCAGTGTCAACCTCAGGTGCAGCAGTGCAGTGCTTTCTCCTCATTATTGCAATATTGTGAAGCACCACATATTCAACAATTATGTTGCAGGCCCTATCTGATTTATTTATTCATTCCATTCATGGTTTATATAAATTCAAATTTATTGATTTATAGAGCACTTTTCATACATATAAGCAACACAAAGTGCTTTCCATAAAAAACATACAATGAATAGTTCTAAAGTCCTCCACCTAATCATACTTTCACTGGCAAACATTCATGCGCACACAACATGCATTCAAATCCCCCAACGCCACCCTTCTGTCTCTTCAACTGAGCAAAAATGAAAAGAATTCAAAGAAATCTGGATTGACACTGCAGTGAGGAAACAATATGTTGGGGATCCATTCACACCAGATACCGAGGCTGCCACCACAGGGAACCACCCAGATTAGGAGAGCCAGAGGTCCACACCACAGCTATGTGGCTGTGGTGTGGACCTCTGCTGTCCTCAACTTCTAGTACAAACAAATTCTGTAAATTTATGTTCTGGTAAATATTTGTTCTTTGCTTTAAACATTATTATTAGTCTGAAGCTCAATCAAATCCATTATTTTTAATAAACTGGACAAAATAAAACATCTATAACCTACTTTATGAATTATTCTAAGGGCTCTTTTCTGCAACCTAAATAAGGGGATGATACTACTTTTATAAGTGTTGCCCCACACTACCAAACAATAGGTAAAATATGATAGGACCAGTGCACAATACAACATTATCAATGTGTTGATATCTAGAACATACTCAACCTTATTTAAAACAAAAATATTTTGGCTACCTTTGATCTTATATATGCTATGTGCTTTTTCCATGTTAGTTTGTCATCCAATAAGACACCCAAAAACTTAAATTCATGCACTCTTTTGATATTCACTCCATCTATAGAAAGTTCAATTTCCTCCTGTTTTCTGTTACTAAAAAACATAAACTTTGTCTTTTCCCAATTGAGAGATAACTTATCAAACCATCTTAGTTTAATTATTTAATTTCTAATGCATTCTACAATGGTTTTTAAATCCTCACCTGAACAATATAAATGGATGTCGTCTGCAAACAAAACAAATTGCATCAATTTAGAAACATCACAAATATCATTAATGTATAAAGTAAATACTTTTGGACCCAAGATTGAACCTTGTGGGACTCCACATTTTATAATCTTTTGAACAGGGCTGCCCTCTCTTTCCATTCGTTTTCTCAATCCTTATTGAACCCTTAGCTACCAGCATCAGACAAAACCCCCTGATATCTCCCATCGAAATGTATGGTTATAAACATCATCTCTCGCTCTAAACTGACAACAGTCTTTTATGTCTGTGGTTGTATCATGTCCATTAAACCATCTAACATCCCTGCTGGGATCATTCAAATGTTTAGTTTAAGCCTCCATGCTTACATGCTTACTGTGAGGTTCTCTCTAAATGCAATTACACAAATCACTGAGGACGAGGTTTCTTTGCCTCATGTCTTAGTATAAATTACAGTATAAATAGAGTACAAATTATTATTATTACATTTGCCAAGGCGCGGTGGTCATGTTTTCACAGGCGTATGTTTGTTTGTTTGGCTGCACGGTGGTGTGGTGGTTAGCACTGCAGCCTCACAGCAAGAAGGTCGCTGGTTCGAGTGTGTGTGCGTCTGTCTCTCTGTGTGGCCCTGCGACAGACTGGCGACCTGTCCAGGGTGTACCCCGCCTCTCGCCTGATACTTGCTGGGATAGGCTCCAGCCCACCCGCGACCCTGCGTGGATTAAGCGGTACAGAAAATGGATGGATGTTTGTTTGTCTGTTTGCAACATAACTCAAAAAGTAATTGACAGATTTCAATTCAATTTTCAGGAAATCTCTAAAATGGTATAAGGAACAACTGATTAGATTTTGGGGTGCTCTGAATCACCTTGTGGATCCAGGAATTTTCTTTATTATCATTTCTTTAAAGCATCATATAATGCCAAAGTAAGGAAATAGTGTGCTGGATGTCAGCTGATATTGATTTATCGCACGTGGAGCGCGCAATAATGAACGCACAGGGGTTCATTCTGACATCAATACAGCTCCGGTAGAGGACACATGCATTCAATGCAGCCATGTCCAAAACTTTATAGAAAACTGCAACAGGCCATCTTCAAGCTACAGATAGATGTTATAATCCCACATTGTTTTACCCGGATCATGTTGATATTCTGGATCTGGTGATCCAGAATGTTCAAAATATGAGGGCTACTGAGTGGGCTGTTGAGCCTTTTGGGGTGTTTCTCAGGTGACACTGACCCTATTGCTTGGCGGAGGTCTGTGCTTTCTTAGGCTTCTAGTTTTATTTATATAATCTAAAGATTTATGAAAATTAACAAGCCTTTGAAAAATGTGAAAGGTTTGCAGCAAATCAGCAGTCAGAAAACAAAATGCAATTCAAGTCTAGTTTATTAAATAGACAATGTT
This sequence comes from Atherinosoma microstoma, assembly GCA_037177055.1. Taxonomy (NCBI): domain Eukaryota; kingdom Metazoa; phylum Chordata; class Actinopteri; order Atheriniformes; family Atherinidae; genus Atherinosoma; species Atherinosoma microstoma. The sequence continues at coordinate 13,583,515 of JBBBVU010000015.1, read as the reverse complement.
CTTCAAGACCAAGAATTCCCTGTGAAGGCAATTTGAGATCTGTCTTTTTTTTCCCTTTTTTTTTCTTTCTAGAAAGTAACATGCATTATCAGTCAAAAGTTTGGATACACACATGTCCCTACTAGATTTAATGGGGAAGTGTGTCCAAACTTTTGACTGATACTGGGTTTGGCAATGAATCAAGAAGAACTTAATCTATGACATCATCATGAAGAATGATTCATTAATGGTTTATTCCAGGCAGCTTTAGATAATATTAATGACAAAGTGCTTTCATAGTATAAACACTCTTAGAACAAGTTTGATGATTAATTGAGGAATTTGGAAACAGTTTTCTAGTTGAGCACATTCATTTCTCTGAATCCATTAGAAAGATTTCCAGTGGAGAATTGGCCACTTACTGTTACAAATTAACACAATTCTTCCAAACTTCCCCCTTATTTTTCCAATTACTGAAGTCTTTAAAATCACATAATGCAGTACATGCTTAACCTTTAACATTCTTTTGTATTTAAAGGTATACCATGTAACTTTTTGCCACTAGGGGGCTATACCTGTAACTTCCCACTGTTGAAAGATTAAACAGTCTTTCTTTTTCTGGGGCTCCTCAGACACCGTGTTCACCTTACTTTGTTCAGATTTGACAAACTTTCAAGGAAAAAATCGCATGAACCACAGCCCACTGTGTTTTATAGCTGTGGAGCAAAGCGCTGCAGGTCACATGATCCCACGAGAGATGGATTCGCTCCTGCAAAGTTACAATGTCTGGTTTCTGAAGAGGGCAGCCCCCTCGGAGCGTCAACAAGTGTCAAACACTGTATTAACCCCAAAAATCATCAATTAATACTCACATAAGACTAATATTTGGGTAAAAAGTTTAATTTTGGGGGGAAATTACAGGTTTATGACCCTTAGTGGCCAAAAGTTACACGGTATCCCTTTAAAGATGTTTTAGGTACAATTCGCCCACAAAAATAGCAAAAATTTCAAACTGCTTTCAAGTTTAAGACAGTTTCAGTTTCATTGATTACTTTGTGAAGAAGCAGAACATGTTTTAATAATCTGTTTGCCTTGTGCTGCTTTAAGTGTTCTGCCTTTTGAATTTATTTTTTTTATCATCATAGGATGTGGATATCTGTGGGAGCCAGGCAGGGACACATACCAGGAAAGTGAGACCTTTTTAGAAAAAAAAAGGTCTAGATTTTAGGAAATAATGAACTGATCATTACAAATAAAGTGGCCATCTGATATAATACATAAAAAGCAAAACTTAGTAAATAGCCTTTTTTATAACAATAAAATGCAGTAAACTGTAAATGCAGTGAATTAAGTAATAATTATAAGATAGCCCCTTTTCAAGATCAAATAGTTTTTGAAAGTCATTACATCATCTTATTAAAAGTTGGAATATTCTCCAACTCTAACCTATCATAACCCTCATGACAAAATGATGATAGATCATTTGATAATAACATTCAGTTTTTCAAAGCAATGACAGTAGCATGTGATTATATAAATTTCTATATATATATATATATATATATATATATATATTCTTTCTGATTAATCATGTGCTTTTACCTGATGAAGGTAAAAACACGTTTCCTCCATCTGTGGAAACAAAAGTGTTTGTCCACGTGCTGCAGTGAGATATTTTCTGTGTTTTTCAAGGCAATGGACAACATGGAGAAATAAAAGTGACAGACAGGAAATTGAAGTTTTAAAGTGGGCAGCTGACAACAACAGCTCACATGTAAATCATTAGTGACCTCTATGGCTGCAGATTGAAAGACATGTGCATGCTCATTAAATGGGCTTTTATTTATTCTATTTGACACTCTCCCACACAACATTGTGGCATATAATTCAGTTTCTATTTTCATGATGTTTTTGTACGCTAGAGAATGGTGTGATGTCTTGTTACTTTATGCTGGTGATTTCCACCGTCACAGACCACAAACAAAAGCAGACTGAAGGTTAGAAGATGGAGGAAATAAAAAAACAGATAAATATTTTTTAAAAATCATTATTTACAGGGACAACTGGAATATGAATATATCCAGTAGATACAGTGTCAGATACAGTAATTTTCAGGCTTATCATTTTCAAATTATTAACCACTTAATTTAAATGGACTGTACTTGTATATCACTTTTCTAGTCATGTTGACCACCCAAAGCACTACAAGCTCTCATTCACCCATTCACACATACATTCATACAGCACTTATATTGGATCATACTTAGTGCTTTTTACACATTCATACCCCCAATAGGCACATTGGGAAGCAATGTGCGGTTCAGTATCTTGCCCAAGGACACTGTAGTCAGGGGAATCAAACTGTCGACCTTCTGGTTGGTAGACAACTGCTCTTCCGCCTGAGCCGCCCCTACAATCTATTTACTGCATTTGATAAAACACACATTTCACTGCTGCAACAGGTAAATGAGACAACTGTTCACAAAGCACCTTTTCAATATATTTACTCAGCATGGGAGCTTTCTGTTTTTCACTGGGGCTTCCATGTACCATAGCTGAGACATGCTACTCAAACAGATATTTTCTTCATAATACATATTGGGCTCGAGTTGACATTTTAAAGGCTTAACAAAAGTTGTGTTCATCTCATAGTTTAGGAACTGTAAAGCGGGCCAAAAGCAACCATTTGAAGTCACAACCCAGACAGCATTATCAACAACAATGACAAGCAGGAATGAAGGCATCATTGCAAAAGATATTGTATGTGTTGGCAATGTTTATGTTAATCCGATTCATGTAATAAGCCATACAATTCATATTTGGCAAAGCTAAGTCTTTGATCCTCTGACTTTCCCTTAAAACCCAGATGTCAAAGTTTTATTTTAATTATGTCTTTAAGCTTAGTTATGCCTGTGGAATCTTACACAATAAATCACATTAAGAATAATAAAAATGTCTATGTTTGAAGAAAAACATACTTTCCACTGAAATTGGTGCTTTAACTGTTAGCCTTGAAATGCAGGACAGAATTATAATATTTTTGTCGGATTTCAACCACGTACAAAGCTAGCTTCATCCCATTCGAGGCTGCAATAAAAAGATCTGTTGTCTCGTCTCCTTTTCCACTCAGCAACTATTCAGAAAAAAATTTTGACTGAACCCATGAATTATTAATGAAGTAAAGCTCAAAGAAATAAGGTTCAATCTACTAAAAACCGTTTCTGTCTTTCATGTAGGGCAAACAGTTTGATATTTTTATGAGAATTATGTTTTCCAAGCTTCAGCATCTGCCTCTCTGTCTATCTGTTTACACATGCTATGCTCATCAAATGTCCACATCTGCCGCAAAACGTTTCTTACACACTATGGTACTTGAACTTGTCATATTGCATAATAACTTGGTCCCAAGCAGGGGTGACCACCCTCAAACCAGTTTATTCTTTCTACAAACAGATCTTTAAAACATGAGATACAAAAATCAAGGGAGTATCATCACTGTAACATCTTCAAAAAATATTTTTTTTTTACTTTGAAAACTATAATTTCTATTCAGTCGAATGCCTGATGTTCAGGATTGTTCATAGGCTTGCACCTCCTCCCCTTAGAGCGTGCCTGAAACCACCTGACAATGGTAGAACTGTGCAGGTGGGGACCAGAGCATCTTCAAGGGGAGACTGGAATCCAAAGTTTAAGGGAACAACACTGGGACAATCAGCATTTTCTGTGTAAGTGGTGGGGAAGTGGAATTCCCTTCCTGCAGATATCAGAGTCTGGCAGCTTTGTACTTTTTAAAAACAACTTAAACTTTGCCTTAAATTAGACTGTCACTATAATTACTGCCTTGCTTAGGGCGTGATCCTTTAAAGATGCTGCTACAATTACAATAGAGCCTTTTAATACCATTTATATTTATGCTTTGTAAAGATTATATTTTTATACTACTATTTAGGCTATATTGTTACTGTTTTTTTCCATATAGCTCTATTTTATACTGTCTTCTTGTATTTGTATCTTGTTTTAATTTGTTGTCATCTGTTTTTATGTTATGTCTTGTCTTCATTTTTTTATTTACTGTTTGTTTACCTGGCCAGGGACTGCAGATGCAAATTTGCTTTTAGCTAACTGTAGTGTAATTATGTAGTTGCACACTGTTAAAAAGACAGTAAAACAATACATACAGATAAATAGAGATAAAGAATCGCTTTGGCGATGTGCAAGAACAACATCAAACTAATCTAAACATTATCTTCATATTAACTTGTTTCCATCTGTCCATTCATCCATCCATCCATTCTATGACCAGGCTGTTGGGCCAACAGTCTAAGCAGAGATATCCACATCTTCCTCTTCCCAGCATCCTCCAGATCTTTCTGAGGGACACTAGAGTGACTTATTCTCAAGCCAGCTGAGAAATCAACACCTCAAGTGACTCTGTTGATGCCAAGAAGAAGTGTCTCTACTCTAAGCCCCCTCCTGATAACTAAGTGTGGTTGGTGTTGGTAGATGAAGATGGTGCCGATATATGTGGCCTGCCCTCTATCACTCACACGCTTATTTGTGTTTATAATGGTAAGGTATGCATTCAGTTCACAAATCCAGAGTTCCTAAGATGCCTATATAAACAGTGCAGTTGCCTACAACCATATATGGTTAGTGCATCTAACTGTAGTTACACGTTTATGCTGCTTTTATTGACTATCTTTCCAAATACTGACTTTCTAATGGTGTATGATCGTCAATCTTTCCCGGACCTACGTCCTTCTGCCAGAAAGGTGGTGGAGTTTAATTGTGATGGACAGAAAACTTTGCTCCCGTACCTGTCCGGGATACCTGCTTACCTTTGCCACGCCCTGATGCCACGTAGGAGGAAACGTCACCATCGCAGGGGGTACTCACAGTGGGAGGCTGGTGAAACTCAAGAGCCTTCTGGTACACTTGGCTTTGTTATCTGAGTTTAGAGTTACTTATCGCTTCTTTCCCTCCCGGCGCTCACTAGAGTCCATCAACATCGTCAGCTGCTGTTGGTTTGGCCTGATCCATTCATTAATAATTAGTTAATATTAATATGGACAGTGATTTTAATCTAGACAGGCAGATCAATGCAATGATGAAAGCCAGCTTTTTGTAGCTGAGGCAACATTTTCTTTTAAAACAGAATTTTGAAACAGTGATACATGCTTTTATTTCATCACGGCTGGATTATTGTAAAGCATTGTATTTCAGTGTCTCTCGGAACGCTTGTCCCATCTGCAGCTGGAGCAAAATGCTGCAGCACGTCTGTTGACTGGTACAAAGAAGAGAGAACACATCACTCCTGTTTTAGCCTCACTGCATTGGCTGCCTATTATTTTCACGGTTCATTTAAAGATCCTTTTATTTGTTTTTAAGTCTTTAAATGGAAATTGCCTCACCCTAATTCTCTGAGCTGTTACACGTGTAGCTACTCCCCCTCCTGGTCCCTCAGGTCAGCTGACCAGCTGCACCTGGAGACGCCAAGGGCACGGTGGAAGCTCAGAGGGGACAGAGCTTTTGCTGTGGTGGGACCACAACTTCGGAACTCACTGCCACTGCAGGTGAGAAGGGCCTCTTCCCTGTCCAATTTTAAATCCCTTCTTAAAACCCACCTCTTTTCATTGGCGTTTCACCCAGTATGAGAGTTGCTTTTGTTTGGTTTTGGGGGGAGTTTTCTCTTAGTATTTCTTTTATTTCTGTTAAATTTTTATCTGATTTTATGTCTTTTAATGTTTTAGTCATTTTATATTCAGCACTTTGTTCAGCAGCTGCTGTTGGAAGGTGCTTTATAAATAAAGTTGGCTTGGCTGACTCCTCACCCTATCTCTGAGGTTAAGCCCAGCTCCTTTTGGGGGAAGCTCACTTTGGGTGCTTGTATGTGTGATGTCATTCTTTTAGTCACAGTTGACAGCTGAAGGTTATAAAGTAGACTGACTTCACCTGTATACATCTCTTCACCTTCTCAAGTCATTGAATTCAAGATGAATAGGCAACGATACAGCAATCACCTTGAAATAAGGTGGTATGATAAATAATTCATCAGTGGTTATCTTGGATAAAACTAAGAATCACTGATTAACCTTTTCTAAGAACAAAACTGGAACTTTATTTATTTATTTTTAAGGCATTCAACCAAATTGCCCCTTTAAAGCTGAATGAGGCTGCACATCATGCTTGTTGTTCTTCCGTCTGTCAGGCTTTCTTCTATGACAATTGGAACAGCCAACATTTGATCCTTTTTAACTGATAAAAAAGTTTTTCTTTTCTAATACATTTTTCTGACATAATTTTTCTAAATATAATTTAAATGCAATACTCAATATGTTTGCATGATATGTGAAAAAATATTGTCTTCTCATAAAGAATCTACATCATAATAAACTCAAATATTGTCTTAAGTGACAACGGAAGTGTTTATTAAATTCATTACTTCTGGATCTAGCTCTGGAAGGCATCCATTTCCATTCAGCCTTTAGTCTCATCCCTCCACACTGTAACATTTAATCTATTTTTTTCTGGATCACTGCTAATCCACAGCATAGGAATCAAGAGGTGAGGACTGTAGCCCTTAGAGCATTTATGCATGCAGACACACTGTCTATTTACTGGCAAAACAGTAAAGTATGTAACATACATTTTGGAAATAATGTTTGCTGCACTGGCCTCTATATTGAGTTGTAGGGTTTTTGATATATGCTTTTTATCTTCAAACACAAACCCATTCTTTGATCAGGTTGATAAAGTGACAAGTTCAGATGGTCCTCCGTCTATTTTGTTGTTTGTATTCATTTGTATTTATTTCTTCCACTTAGTCACATCAGCATTTACTGAGAGGGCATTAGTCTAAAACCCCAGCATCAATAACTTGTGTATGGGGAACATGATTACATTAGATCATCAGGATCAATAGTCTGGAATGGTGTAGAACCTCAGGAGAGGCGGTCTTGCTCATCAAACAATGAGCTGATAACATAGTCAACATGAGTTCTTTATTTATTTAATGAGGTCAGTCTCAGAGTGACCTCATTCTGAGTGATACGACTCAGATTGCATCTGGTTTTTCATCAATAAAACTGATATACCAGTGAGAGGAACCAGTACTTTCTGGGAGCCATGTTAAGCCATGACTCCTCTCACTCTTAGTTTCTTCTTAATATGGATCACTTGCTTTGTGTCTGAGCTGAATAAGGCAGCAGTTGAGTGCAGCTGATCTCTCTAACTCTGTTATTTCACCTGCTGAATGTGAAATTATGAGATGCACTGATGCTTCAACAAAATTACCCCTAGTTGACCCTATTTGCTACCCAATGTCGTATCACTGGAGGCATTTGGCTTAATACACACTCATGAATCCCTAATAGCCCTCGTTATGTAAGTGAACTTGGTAAAGTGGTTAAGTTCATTCAAACACATTACTTATGCTCTACAAAATCCTGCACACTGCCTCATTAAGGAGCTCTGGCCTTACACAACAGATCAATTCTGGTCAAAACATGCAGTAGAGCGCTTTGTGAATTCTTTGTCTCTTCTACACACTTTGAGTTTTTAGTACTTTCTGTTACACATACAAAATCAGGGTGTGTTATAAATCAAAGGTCTATTTATAAAATGATAAAGTTCTCCCTCTTCCCTTGGCTATTTACAGCTGTTAATTTTCTTCCACATTCACCTTTAGATTTTCCCTTTATCACCTGGATTTTCGGCCACCTTTTTCTTCAACCAGCACCAGTAGGTTAATTAATACAGTTGGTTTATTCATCACCACCAAGTCCTCCTGTGAGTTATATTTGGATCCTTGTCTTGCCACTTAGTGTGACACCAGACCTGCTTTAATTAGAGGGTGTTGAAGGGATCAAAGTGGACAAGACCAACTAAAACTCTGTGAGAGCTCATCTAATCAAAGAAGAAATAATTAGCTATTATTTACTTGTAAAAAAAATATAAAATAAAAAATCAAACGATACACAATAATTGTTTTCCGACTATGCTCCATATATTTCTTCTTCTTGTGTGCAGTAGCTGTATTTGGCCTGTTCCCCTCTATGTAAAGACAAGGAGCAGCCAACTCTGGCCATATCCAGCCTCCTAAATTAGATCATTGTATACCTCATACCCATGCTATCTCACAACATCTTAATATTTCACAGCTGTATGGTGAACTGATCTGGGAAATTGCATGTACCACCCTAAGCCTGTAACAGATTGGAGACACATATTGATAGAGCAAACTAATAGCATCAATAAGTATCAATTATATGTCTGATCGTTTTATACATTTGCAAAAAACATTTCTACAGCATACAAAAGTCACAAAAGCCTCACAGCGTACATCATTTCTAAATGGGATAAGTTTAGAAACATCAATGGACTTCCTAAAGCTTGCTGACAAACTGCGTTCTGAAGAACAAAAGGCCTGGATCAGACTGTTCCCCAATAAACGAATGGTAACTGAGTTGTGGAAATAGCAGAGACATGCAGAACAATTACCATTAGTACAAACCCATCAGATCTTTGTGGTAAAATGGCCAAACAGAAGTTATTCATCAAAAATGGTCACATGGCAGCCTGATGGGAAATCTGCAACTAAACATGCAACCAAAGAGACAGTTTTGGGGTTAAGGAAAAACACAAGTAATGCTTTGTGTTTTGTGAAAGATGAAGATATAATATGTTGTATGAGAGCAAACATTACTATGGCAGAGGCATGAATTTTAGGTACAATGAATGGAGAATGTTTAATTTTGTCTAATTTTGTCTGTGGCTCAGAAACCCATCCTGTGGTATTATTCAGATAGTAATAAAGTGAACAAAAAAGCAATGAGACTGTATCATATACATTGAATATGAATGGAATATCTTATGTAATAGAACACAATTTACTTTTGGAGATGAAAAAGTATAAGTTTGAAAACAAAACAACCAACGTATTAGCTTTATCAAATTGCTAACTGGTCAAAAACATATTGCAATTTGTACAAGGTTATGGTGTAATTCTGGTACACATGTGGCAAAAAAGAGAAATAATTTACTTTTAAGTCATTCATCATGACAGTTAAACGAACAAAATGCACTATCATATATATTATAGACAGGATATCATAAAAATCATACCTCATTTTGCTAAAATGCAACAACAACGCTCGTAATGAAAGATGAGTTTCTTGTGCAATTATTCATTAAGCTACATCCTGTTGAATTATACATTTCCACTGACACCTAAAACACTAATAAAGCTATGTTGTTTAGCATTTCTAACATCATTTAAATTCTAAATTGGCTGCATGAAACATTTTCATCTCTTTATTTTGGGAGGAAGACCTTTGTCGTATTGTTGATAACAAACCAAGTTATTTACTACATCATAACAGAATCGCAAGCAGTTGTAATCTTCTTCAAGCTTTATTTAAAGCAAAGTCCACCCTGTGTGCGAACAAACCCCAGAACATGTTGAAATACTAAAGTCCACCATCAGTTTTACATATTTACCTCTGCCTGGGGATACAATTAATGTTGCGTTCAACCTGCATTATTAATGTTACAACACACAGACCAGTTTCCAGGCTGTGAACATGTGCAAATGGCTAAAAATGACATGAGTACTTATGTAAGTGTCCCAACAAGTTGGATGATTGTAATTTACAAAGAGGCTGTAGCACGTTTCAACACCTTCACTCTTTATTCCCTCCTGACATTCATCTGTTCTTCATCCATTAAGTTATTTGACCAGATATCTTCTATAACACTAAACATCAGCGATGCAGAGGGCCTTGTTTATACAAATACATTTAACAAGGTCACAAGTTTTTACAGTTATTATTTCAAATAGGTCAATTTTACTAAAAAACTGACAAAGTAGCAGACAAAAGGCTAACATTTTAATCCTGTGTAAACTGATGAGACAAACGTTTTAGGTTTGATTTACATTTGCATCTTGCAGTTAAATATGAACTTGATCAGTGTCTGTAAGTCACAAACTAATGCTGCTCCATTTTTCCATTTTTTCAACCAGCCATGAGAAGGTCCAATGTGTGGGAGCTTTTCACTGTTAACAACTGATATCATACTACTGTGGTATTAATATAGGAAATATTAATATTTCCTGTATTTTACTATTCATTGGAAGACAACTGATGAAAATGTGAATATTAATCTTAAAAGAATGTAATCAAATGAGGAAAACAACAATCTTTTAAGTCTTACTGTCACACAAACACATAAATTTATGGTGTGTAAATATATAAATTGAAGCTTATATCTATACTTGATATTCATACAGATGCAGGCTAATCAGTGTGAGTAGCTATCTTGTGTGTACTTTACATTTATATACTGTGAGTGGTGTTACTTTAACATGATAGAATAGAATAGAAAGCCTTTATTGTCATTATACAGAGTATAATGAGATTTAAAAAGCAACTCTGTAAAGTGTACACAGTGACGTACTATAAAAACACATGTAAGTAACAAAAACACATATAAATAACACAGTAACTATGGCACATGGAAAAAGTGTTCATTGTGGGAGCATCAGTGCAACTGGTTTGAATTCAGGATGGTACAGCTTTGGGAAAGAAACTGTCACTGAGTCTGTTTGTTCTATTTTATGATTTTCCCTGACAGTCTTGTCTAATTGGCAGGTACCAACTACAGAAAATCCAGATTAACCTTTGTACTTTCAAAAATAGTTTATTGGGCATTTATTGACTTAATTGTATTGAGCTGTTGCTGCTGAGTGGACGTGTGTAAGCAGTGGTCCTTTTACCCTCTGGTCTGGTTTAGAGAAATGAGATTACAAGGTGTACTGCTAAATATAGCCCGTAACACTTAAAAATAAACCTCTACGTGCAAAAACAAAACAAAAACAAGATGAGTGGAGGTGACAGGAAAGGCAGTCTGATATTGCTGCAGGCAAGTTCATTTCCTGATGTGAATTTATACTTCCATAAATTGGCTGTCAGGGATAAATAAAGACACATGAAAATGAGATAAATTTTGCCTTGAATTTTGTTCATTATCTTAAATTAAACCTCTCGGGGTTCCGGTAATGGCGGCTTGCTGAAAAGACGTGTTCGCTCTAGCTCCGCTACCTTTCTGTAAAATTCTGAGCAATA
>JBBBVU010000015.1:13553669-13564018 GCA_037177055.1 Atherinosoma microstoma | reverse complement strand
GGTGAAATGTGCTCTTGCACTTGAGCGTAGGGTACAGCGTCGCGTTGCAGTTTCTCTCCGCGGCTACCACACGAATTGGATTGTTGGATCATTTTTCATTTTACTCCCTGTTTCAGTTTTTGTATCATCATTCTATAGTTTCTTGTTTCATCATTAAAACCCTAGACGCCACTTGGCTTCAGCTCCTCTGTGTTTGTCTTGTATTTGCGTCGTTTTCAATACTACGTTCCCCTTGGACCGTGATAAAAATGTCTCACGTAAATTATGTATAATCAATCAGGTCACCTGCAGTACACTGGAAATTACACTAAGACAGAAGTAAATATACTCTTTATAAAGACTGACTCACCATGACTATCAAGCCTATGAAATTCGATTGGATGATTCATATGAGGTCAAAAGGTCTTGTTTCTTTTTTGTTTTGTTTGCTTTGCTTTGGCTTTTTGTTTTTTAATCCCCATGGCTATGGAAACCATTTGGTTTATGCTATTTATCATTTCTAGCCGTAAACATTATTTTCATGATTACATAACCACAGTTTAGTAAAACACATAAAGATGGTCAAAACGGTTTAATACACATTACTCTTACTTTCTATTTGGTGTAGGAGCAACGCTTATCTCTAAGTGTATAATTAATTGTTTATTCTTCCATATTCTTCTTATTCTCCAAAATGAATCAGCTTTTAAGGGGAGCCTGAACATGCTCAAAAACTCACCTATTCCTCCTGAACAATTTCATAAGTTGGGGCGCTTGAGACTGTTTGGGCAAAATGACACAATAGAACCACATATTGTTGATGCCCTGCCACTCCACTTCATCAATCTTTATGAAATTTGGTACACATGTTTTACATGCCAGCGAACAAAAAACCCTCTTGGAGCAATGTCCTAAACCCAACAGAAAATCAGCCATTTTGGGTCAATGTTGCCATTTTGGTGTTTTATTCCAATGCATTTAATCAAACTCCTCCCAAAGAATTTATAGCACAGCCACCAAGATTGGTCAGAACCTGCAGAAGGCATGTGTGATTAAAAAATCTTGAAAGACTTCCTCAAAGGAGTAGGGGTAAAGTGTGGGCAGGTTCTCAAAGTTTGATGTTTTGCCATGAAAAACTAAAATTATATAAATCCCACATACAACAAGCTATCTGCACCAAAATGCACATGTGTGATGCCAGTCCCATCATGACCACATCTACTGTACATGTCAGTAATTGGATAATGATTTAGCTCCGCCCCCTGGTGACTGGGAGTCATGTCTTTAACTCAAAGACACATTTCTCTAACTTATTGGACACAACCAGGTCCAAATTGGTTGAGAGCAGTAAACAAGCAGGGAGTAACCGCGGCACTTTGACGAACTTCGATATGAGGCTGTAACATCAAAAATCAATATAAATCAATGAAATTCAATCCAATCACCATCAAACGGACAGTCATGTAATAGTTTTATTCTTTTGTTCATTTAATTTTGTTGTTTTGATTTTTATGAGGCTTTTATGATTTACTCCACTTGTGCTGTTAGGTTCTTTCATTCTGGAAGGTGGGGGGGAAGACATAGTCAGTATAGGTATGGGAGGGTGACAGCAGGTGAGAGACTACAGAAAAGTGTGTAAGACTCTGCATCCTGGTCTCAACTCTGAGTTGTCATTGGTTTGTATGACAAATAAAATGGTCCATATTGCCAGATATGAGAGCTGCTCCTTCCAAAGTAGAATGAATGCCGTCTCTCCTAATAAGACCAGGTTTTTCCCAGAAAGTTCTCCAATTGTCAATAAAGCCCACGTTGTTATCTGGACACCACCTAGACAACCAGCGGTTAAATGATGACATGCGGCTAAACATGTAATCGCTGACTAGGTTTGGCAGGGGTCCAGAGAAAAACTACAGAGTCCAACATGGTCTTAGCAAACTCACACCGAAGCAACATTTACTTTAGTGACCTCCGATTGGCGTAACCGGGTGTCATTACCCCCACGTGAATTACAGTCTTACTGTATTTACGTTTATCCTTAACCAGCAGTTTCAGATAGATAGATAGATAAATATAGATAGAAAATATATAAATATAAAATAGGGTTCAATATCGCCCGCTCTGGCCCCCGGAATGCATTTGACTGTGGTCCCTGGTGTCTAATGCCACGTTTCTGACTATGGAGCTGCCGATAACCAGAGTTTTCTCCTCAGCGGGTGTGTCGCTGAGCGGGGAAAATTTATTAGAAACGTGAACAGGTTGGTGGTAACCCATGGGCTTTTTCCTATTCTTAGTTAGTTCATTTATTCATTAAATCAGAATGAAATTAACCCAACTATAGAAATAAACATGTGGGAGTCTTTAAATCTGTTAACCAAGAAAAATAAATACTTCTTGACTTATCTCAATGAGTTTAATCAAATCAAACTTTGTTTATAAAGCGTTTTTCATGCAAAGAGCCACACAAAGTGCTTTACATAAGAAATACAATTTCTAAATATCAAAATACAATAAAGATAAATAAGCCTCCACACACCAAAGTAAAGCAATTTAACACACAAAATCACATATGAGCACATACACACTTTCTTTCTCTCTCCCTCCCTATTCTTCACAAAATTTAACACCAATTGCAAATTTTTTCACTTAACTAAATGTGGTGTAAAAATATTAATACAGATAAACATCTGGCTTGATGCTGCTTGAGTCCTGCTAATGCAAAATATAATATTTGAATTACCCTTACATTCATCCAGAGTCAGTCTGCCTGACTGTCACCTGCTTCTTACCAAAACTATGATAAACTGATTTTGAGAGGTTAGGGGGGAAAGTAATCAAAGTGATTAATTTAAATAAGAAAGACGCTTTTTCTGAATAATCTGAATATAATCAAATCTGAATCATTTGCCTAGCTTCAGAACACATGAAAAATAAATAAATGCTTCAAATCAGAAAATAATGTTTCAGAGGAGTTTCTCTGGCAAGATGTTTCCTTTGACAGGATGTAAAGATACAGAATATTAACATTATGACTGCTTATTTATATCCAGCTCTCCTGTGAGCATCAGGATTCATACAGGAACAGGACAATTTAAAAGTAAAACACACTTAAAAACTTCCATTTCACTTGTGAAAGAACTTAAATCACTTTTCATTAATCTGATTTAAAGTCACATTCACAGAGGAATTCCTGGATTCCACAAATAATAAAAATGCATTACCAAAATACCTTTATGTATTTAGAAGGACTCTTTATTTGCACATATTTTTTCTGAGAGGACTCTTGTGACTCCGTAACAAAACACAAATAAAGTTATGGCACCACTTATGGCAACAAGATAAACAAGTTCCAAGTCTCTGTCCCTGTTTATCCGCAGTCTCCAATGTTTTCATATCTTACATCTGCACCCAGGGATATCTTCAAATGACCCGAGACATCTATATCTGGAGATGAACAGAGCTTCTGTGTTGCAGGTTGTGCTGGCGAAATTCTAGGCAATAATCAGACTTAAATAGGGCATAATTAAAAAGCTGTTTGAGGTAAAACAAGGACAGTGTTTATTATGTAATGATCACCGTTAGTCCATCCACTTTTTGTGTGTGTTGTGAGCTTCTCATGCAGAGTTTTTTATGTAACATATTTACTTCCACACACACCCTCTGTACTTTTGTAATCTTATCTAAAGGTTGTCTTTTTTTAAAACAAAAACAGCTGCTTAATACCTGCTGTGAGGTTTAACAAGGATTAACATCATTTACTTTTATTCACAGTGGAATGCCTCTTTGTCTTACCATTTGATTAATGAGGAAAATCCAATGGAAGACAGGCTATTAACTTTAGAAAAAACTTTTAGCTGAAGAAACAGTGCTTATTCCACTTTCAGTTCACTACATTAAAGACACAGATAGATTGAGTGAATATTATCAAATCAACCTCAGTCTGAACTCTTGGGATTAAACAATTTACCAAACAGTGAGACAGAAATAATGCAATAAGAAATAATCACACTATAGCTCATTATCATTTTCTCAATCTCAACTACATGAACAATGTACTCCTTTTACTCTAAAGTAGAATTCAATGTACCTGTGATTTTGAGTCATTTTGATTCATTACATTTATATCAAAAAGTTTTAGTCCTGTGGTTATTTTTTAGGCCTCTACTCGAAAATTGTATACCCATGATGAAATGAGTGTATTTCTGCAATCACCAGATCTATCTGAATACTAGAACATGTGGGATTCTTTAAAAAACAACAACTTGTTTTTAGTTTGTTTCAGATTTATAAAAGAATAAGGGAAAAAAAGCTGATTTTGATTTTGAATTGAATATTAAATGAATGAATGATACGCAGACCCTTCTTTATAAATTAATTATGTATCATGAATTTCTTTGAATTTCTTGGAATTCCGATTCTATTTCCTGCACCCAAAATTGAATTATAATTCCGCTTCCTGTTTGCAATCTTAGTTCAAATTCCAATTCAAAAATTGAATTGGAATTTGAACTGAGATTGGTTTCAAGAATTGAATTGGAATTTAGGTGAAAGTCTCAATTAATTCTGAATTTTGATCCAGCCAGTTCTTTATCATATTAAGAAATATTAAACAATGCATCTACCTTTCCTAGCAATCATATAACAAAAAGCACATAGTTTGTCAAAACACTGCCTGATTTATTTTAAATTCATGTTATTAGGATTATGTCAATCCAAATTTAATCCCAATCATATCCCGATATCTGCCATTTTCTTTTTCTTTTTTCATTGACATCCTGTGTTTCCACTTGCATGCTCAGCTTTCTGTCAGTTTGATAGCAACTGAACATGTTGGTTGAATGAGCACTCTTTCTACAGGCCATCAGGTCAGAACAAGTAACATTTACAGATTTTGTTGAGCATGGCACAAATCTGAAGCGTGGGCTGTCACATTACAGAGTCATGCAAAGAATCTGTGGTTCTTTATTTAGAATACGGTCAGATGAAACCAACAGATTACATCTGTAAATAAGAATGCAGTCTAAACTTTTCTTCAAGGTTTTTCCCACCATGGAGTTTATGCTGCAGCACTTGAGCCACATCTAAACTGCTGAGATAGTTTGTCTGTTCTCTAAAATATGACACAGTTTATGAAACAAAAAGGATAATTGTATTTCAAAAAAGCAAAACTTCTATCACTGTGCAAGACTTGTATAAACATGTGACTTCAATTCTCATATTTACTCTATGTCTCATTGGATGATGCCATTTTGTAGGTTTAACTGAGTACATATCCACATAAGATTAAACATAAATTTCTTAACAGGAAACAGCAAGAAAATACATATTAAGTATACACATAGGTTGTAAAATCAGCTTTAACTTGTTTTGTCTGACTGTCCCAAAAAACTACCCTTTTTCGATGGGCTGCATTTGCAGCTGGCTTCAGCTGTGTTGAATTTTACTGCTTTCTGTGTTACCACAAGAGGGCTTGACTAAAATTTGGTTTTCTTTTCTCTTTTTCTTTTGGTAATGTCTGCTTTTTCCTAAATTCAAGACACTGCTTACCAGTTTACAGTCACATTCGCTCTGCCTTTTAATGCCACAAGTCAGCAAGTATTAGCAGCTGCACTGAGGTCTCTAAGTATCAATGATGGCATAACAAATAATAATAAGTTAGCTTTCCAGTCTTATCTTCTAACTTGCATCTACCTAATTAAATGTGGGAATGCAGCCCTGTCCACAATTGCTGCATCTATGGTGTGAAACTTAAAGCTAATAATTCACCCGGTGTTGCAGCACCATGATTTTTTTTCAGGTGACCAGCCATGCCAAAAAATATGTCTGCATTCTTACACAATCAGCAACTACTGTTTTCACGAGATGACACACATTTACGTTCATAGGGATGGAGAAGATTTTGTTGTGATGGTGGGTGCAGTCAAAGACCAGTCATTTATCTTAATTTTGAAGGACATTCAGTATTGACTCAGGGGCTCATTATCTCAGCTGGGTTTTGCTCGATGTGCACCTTTCAAATGGAAAATAATGGCTAGTGTAACACTGAAAATGCAAAACACTCTCAAGATTCAGCTGCAAGCAAGAAATATCACTTTCAATTGCATTTCCTGACCCAGGTGTTGCACAGTGGAACAATCCTAAAACTGTTAACTGATAAAATTGAAATTTTGCTAAGATGTGGAATAGTCATGACATCATTTTTTACAACATCTTAGTCTACATTATTCCTGCAGATTGTCTCTTTGTTTGACTTGACCTGAGCCACTAACAGATTCAGCCTAAATGAATAAGACAGCACACATGTCCAAGTGTTCCAGTTAAACTATTATGAATACAATGAACTGTAATGTGAAATCTGCACCTGTGGTCAAACGCTGTGAAATTTTAACTGAGCACACGATGTTGTCATGGCATGTTGATTATAGTAAAGAGGTCACGATGATGTCATCTTTTTCTCTGAAAAGACTTATTAGTGAGGTCTGACCGAGATATTATGTATGTTATTTTCCATGCCAGCTGTCCTTTTCACAGAGACTTTCATACAATTTTCTGGAGGAAACACACCCTGTCAGTTTTCAAATTCAAATCACAGGCAACACCACATTATTCTTTCACAACTTTTGAAACGCTTGAGCAAATGTTTAAAGTAATTCCATCTCAAGAATTATTAAAATTTGCTATGTAGTTTTTAAACTAATGTGTGAGTTCCCTTAACTTATCCCTCATTAAGCCATGTTGTGGCAGAAATATGTAGGTGTAATATGTTGTCTTCAGGACTCTATTTTTTTTTTTACTTTTATCACCAGCCAATGTGCCTGGTAGATTGCCAAAGTTACCAGCCAATCAGAATTTCCAAGCCACATAATAAGTGGGGGTGGGGTATAATGCCTATAATTTTGCAATATCTTTTTTTTATCTGAAATATATAAAACATTATTAGATTAAAACAATGTACTTCGCCTATATTATGTTTCATGTTCTAGCAATAAAACTTTGATGATTTTACTATAAACCTTTACACGTCGTAAACTTTGCCTAAATTTTGCTCCTAATTCAGCTGCACTTTGTTTAGGCAGGCAGTAGCTAATAAACACAATAAACACCATGTACACTAAAGTAAGTGTGCTGCCAAAGGATGGGTGATACATAATGGAATAGTATTTGTTGGACATGAAGTGATATCACTGCCAGGACAAATAACTATTGAAATGATTTGCTTCATGCATCCCTGAAATGGCCAGTAAGTTTCATCCATATCTGTCAAAATGAACTTCAATCTGCATTTTGGGGGTTGGCAGGTGTTTATTTAGAGCCCTGATTATTTTCATTAAAGAAAGATCTGCCAAGACCATTTTATATCTAAATTTCTATGCTATCATGTTTCAACTTACACTTAAATATACTTATTGTATATTTGATTAATTGATTTTGATGGAAATTATTTGAGAAACTGTTAATTAACATCCCTTACAATGTAAAAATATGATATTGCATAGAAATTTAGATGTAAAATGGTCTAGGTAGATCTTTCTTGAAGTTGCACAGTTACACAGATGATGACAGTCAGAGGTCACAAAACACATTTTGCATTTGCTGTACCTTCTCCACCTCTTAATGTTTAGAATTATGGAGTTACATACTATATGTGTTTGACTATATGGACCCTAGCATTTGTAAAACAAGCATAAATCTCCGTCATAAGCCTGAGGCTTTCTGTGTCAGTCATGTACTATAGATGAACCCTGCCGCAGAAAGCTTTGAAAATTTCTTGCTGGTTAGACAGTGTAAGTACTGCAAGCATCCACTTAAATGACTTCCAAATGCTTACACAAGGGGTAGAAGCTAAGTGTTCAACAGCAGAGATCAACCTGCTTGGATTATTGTTTCCAAGAACACCAACTATTGAACTGAAGACAGTTATCAGCAACATTGCAGTGCAGTCGTACTAAAGTACACAAAAAAAGTAATTCCATCACAAGTGATCTATTATTTCACATAAAATTATTCTATTTTAAAAAGAATGACTAACCTTGCTGTGAAAATACTGGTGCTATATTCTGAACTGAATTCTAAATATTTATGATAAACTCTTAAACTGACTGAATTAGCTGATTTAACTTCTTCTAGCTGGAGATTCACTATGTGAGACTGTATGTAACAACAAGAATTATTCTTGAGGCACTGGTGTTGCAAAAACTGTATTTGTGAAACTTTTACATTCTTGTTTTTTCTTCTTTAAATCCATATTTCTGCTGAATTTATTTGGATGTAATATTATGTTCTGTGTATGAGCTCACACTTAAATTTTTTCAGTCTTCTTACTTGCTGGGAAATCTCAAAGTCACCAAGTCAAGAATAAATGTTTCAGACATTTGTGTTCTCACATGCAGACCCCTCTAGGGAATGTCTAATAAATTTTCAGGGCTGCAGTGCCTGTGTGAAAACAGTTAAAGAAAGAATAACACAACATGACCTGTTTGTGCAGAAAATGTAGAATAAGAATCAACCCCATAAAGTTTACTCTTGTCCGTTCTAGGCATTAAGTCCATCTGACCCTGAGATAAGTTAATTGGACAAAAGAACTACTGGAAATATGAGGCAATGCAAAGTTTTCATATTTTATACATATTTTCTATAGAATTTAAAATGTAGTCTCTGTAAAGGCTCAAAAATTATGGAGATATCGTTTATCTAAATCAAGTATTTTACACTGAATACTGACTACATGATCTTTAAATTGGGCTTCTTAAGGTGTTAAATGACTGCGATCATTTGTGTTGATGCTAGCCCAGAGAAAGGTCAACCTCAGAAAAGAAAATGGCAAAACCGACACCAGAGAACAATAATTTGTGTTTGGAGAGTAAAAGAAAATACAAAAATTTGTTTTATTCTCTAAAAGTCACTCCACTTCCTTATATTTGTCTTCTTTACTCAACATTTCATCCAGTGCAGAGGTTATCTGCATCTCAGCAGACGATAACTTTTATCATTCAGGGGTTAAATTTCCTTGGTGGGCCAGACTGAAACTAGTTTTTCTGTATCACAGTTCTTTAAGCAATCCACTTGAGTTACTTCTGAACTAATACATTTCATCTTGCAGTTGTAGCTCTCTTTTGAAAAGGGATAGGTAGCCTGGCTCTGACTGATATAGATTCTTATGCGCTGCAGGTCAAGTTCACTTTGATGTTATTATCTCTTTTGAGTCATTTTATAAATCATTAGGTTGACAGGAAGTCCCAAGGTAGTGTGCTCTCAATAAGTAGATAACTAGATCAAAGTGCTCTGTGCGTATAAATCTGCACATGAAGCATCTGCATACACCGAGATATGTAAGAGTAGTAAAATGTTAAAATTAGTGTAACTTCTTTCAAATTAAAATGATCAGTTTTTCAATGTGTGACTAAAACAATGTGTATTTTCAGACAAGTGTTGAAGAGGAAACAGGTCTAAAAAGTGTCATTTTTAGACACCAAGGCCTATTCTAACGGAGATGTACAGACCAACATCAAAATGTTTTTTTTCCTATGGGTGTGTGACTTTTGTGATGAGCCAAATGAACAAGATGGAATGCAACATGTGGCTGTTTCCATAAATACTTTTTCATGCCTTGAACATTATAGATCATAAAGCTTACTGCAGCAAAATCTTGATTATATCATTCTGTCTGACCCTCGACTGATGCTTACAGGGCAGAGTGCCAAGCGGATGTTGCTGAGGCTGTGTAATCTGCTTCCAGCCTATTTTCTTCACAGCTGTCTCATTTACTCACACCATATCATGATCGCCATTAGCAGAGTACCTGCCACGTGAAAATGCCATCAGCTGCATTAAAGGCAAATGTTCATGGCAACGTGCAGCCTCTGGAAGTCTGTAATATGATTTCCTACAGTGTTGGAACATCATGTTACCACATAACGTACAGTGGTAAAGATTAGGTGTCATGTGTCAGACACTTAGTCGGGGAAAGGATTGAGACAGTGTACCAATATTATTGATGAAAAACATCACATGCCAGAAGACTCAGGGATAGCCTGTGTTATTCCGTTCTAGTAAGACAGTGCAATTAGCAAAAGAGTAGCAATGTTTGCATGGCATTACTGTGCCTTGTGTTAATGAAATGTACTTTATTTATCCCTCTTAGAGGGAAATTATTGTTGTAGCAGGGTTTTTTTTTTGTGTTTTTAAAAAAAATAACAATAATGAAAAAAATGAAAAAATTAATCTGAAGATTAAGAAGATAGGGCCTTGTTCCAGAGGGTGATGGCTGCTGGCAGGAATGACCTCCGGTACCTTTCTGTCTTACACCGGACTTGACGAAGCCTCCCACTGAACACACTCTGTTGTTTCTTCACTGTGTTGTGTAGAGGATGTGA
>JBBBVU010000015.1:13513832-13534172 GCA_037177055.1 Atherinosoma microstoma | reverse complement strand
GTGTGTGTGTGTGTGTGTGTGTGTGTGTGTGTGTGTGTGTGTGTGTGTGTGTGTGTGTGTGTGTGTGTTTGTTTTTGAGTGTGTGTATGTGTATGGATTATGTAACTGTGATATTTAGCAGAATATGGCCTCAGGCCGCACTGGTGCAACCCAAAGCAAAGATTCTTTGAGACTAACCAGCACAGTGTGCTACTCTGTGCTCTGCAAGTGGACAGCTGTGACAGTTTGCATTAGACAGAGTCATGTTCATGCAGAGACACTTCCTCCACCCCCAACCTGCCAACCTGGGACAGAAGTAACTAAAAGATGGAGAAGTGACTAGTTTGAAGTTTTAAAAAAGTCCTTCCACAAACTGCCAAAACCTGGAAGCAAATCTATGAATCAAAGTAATTAAATGTTTTATTTGCCCAACAAAGGCAGTGGAAGAGCCATGTTTTTTTTGTTTTTGTCTTGTTTTTTCAGGACCCATACAGAGCATAAAAGCAAACAATGAACTAATAAATTATTTACAAAATAATTTTTGATCAAAAGGTGGAAGTATACAATTAGATTCAATTTATTGATTAAGCGTAAGGGGTCCTGATGATGTGCATGTGTGCATGAGCTCACAGTAATGGTGAACACATCGTATATGTTATTAGTTACAGATGTACATTTCTTATGGCAAGTTTAAATGTCTCCTTCTTTTATTTGTGAAACGAGAATATTCTTAAACTGCTGTTATATACTTTGTTGTGTGAAGGCCTGTTTTATTTTAGTATTCATGAATTATTTTTGTGATGCAAAGCATGAAAAGCGCTTTATAAATCAAATCTGATTGGATACATTTTCAACAGAGAAACATCAGCTGTGTCATGAAATGACTTGCTGAAATTATGTGTAAACTGGTATTAGAGGAAGTAAAAATCAATAAATGTAGTAATCTAGCAGTCTCACACATCTGCCATTAAACTTTGACATCATCGTCTTGTTTATAGCCTGGAACAGTCATAACAAGTGGTTTGAGAAGATGAAACCATTATATTCAATACGTTTGGGTTCAGCTGAGCTGTGCACAGTTTCAGTTTTGGCACACCAGAGGATGTCCTGCTGAGTTGTGGCTTTTTCATATCTCGCTATGTTTCCACTGTTTATCTTCAGCTTTCATGTCATGTAGATGTCTGCTACTAAATTTGACTCACACAGGCGAAGTGGTCGCTCTTGTAATAGCAGGTTATACATAAACAGTGCCAAGGGACTTGTGTATAGTTAAAGTCTCAGCAGATGTTTTCATCTCAGGTCCTGAACTGAGCTCAATCTGTAATCCAGCATTTTCACACAGATGGAGACTGTGACCTTTCCTACCATGTTGAAAGCTAAAGTAGAGCTTTTAATTCCTTGGCTAAGTTTGAAATAGGAAAAATACAAATAAGGAGAAGTTTTATGGTATTCATCCTCTCTCGCATGCTTTTCCTTTCAATTCCATGTCCTCTTCTCTGAGTGCAAAACAAGACTATGTATTGAAAGAAAGCCTGTAAGCAGTTTATGCCATGTTAAGAACAGACCATTACTAATGTGTAAAGCCATTTTCTCTTTTCATTTCTCCCCAGACTAAATTTCCCAAATCCTCTCCAATCATTGTATTCATTCTCATCTCTCAGGGTATTTCTGTGCAGAAAGTGCTGCATTAACTTTCTAGACACAAATATGAAGTCAAGGTCACAATCAGCATGGTTGGGGATATATTGGTATGATTGGTCTTCATTATTATGTCCTTGCTTTGTTTAATAAAGATCAATAATTTGATTCACTCCTTGTATGCTGCTTTTCCATCTGAATAGTACTATAACTGGATCTACAAACATCTACAAAGACTCTCACCAAAGAAAAACTGTTCAAGTCCATATAAGTTTTTTTTAATTGATTTTGTACCTACTTCCTCAAAGCTATTGTCATTCCTTCTTTTTGCTCCCACATCTTGGCCTACTTGGGTTCCTCAGTGGAAGTTAGTTGATTTCAGTCAATTACATCAGCCAATATGTGAAGTGGATTTGTATGCACAGTGTGTTGTGCAGGTGGCAGGTTACATCCAAAGTGTGTGCCAAGTCCAAAGCAGAAGTTCCCATTTGAGGAAGAAAAATATATACACACACTATGATCATTAACATACAATTCATAAACAGTTTCCCCCCATTATATCCTCAATTAGGGATTATAGTTTGATAAGAATATGCAGTGACATGGCAGTACATCTTATACAATTTAGCATGAACATTTTAATCTTCCTAATTACAATCTGGAGCATGACTTCCTCATGGTACGTAGCTATGTGCTGTAGGCCTCCTGCCCTGAATCAAGTAGGCCCTCCTATATGAGTCAGAATAATACTGATGCTGTGTGATGTGGGTATAATTCAACTTTTGCATTTTTGAAGCCTTTACACTGTCCCTGCAGCTTCAGTTAGTTGATATCTTCCCATATAATTGTACAGGTTTTAACTGAATAACTAAATCATTAACACACACACAAACTTATCTGCATCTTCCTCCTCCCTGTCTTCCTCCTACTTATCACCTGCCCTGATAAGCCACACACTCTCAGCCACAGACAATGCAAACCTGTCATTATGGTGTCATGGGCTATGTTAAAATTTAATTCACTGTCATTCACTCCGACTCTCCACTATGTTGTAAGTCAGCCATTTTGAAGTGCTATTCAAACTTTCAATGGAAAGTTTTATTCAGTATTGTGCACTACAAACTTGTCACATAATACATCAAGAGTAGAGTCTGTGCAGTTCATCTGTAGATATGAACCATCATCTAGATCTAGAGCATGCAGCAATGGAGCAGATGCAACATGCTAATGCTAGCTCCAAGAGCCTTTGAAGCTTATCATTATGTTTTGTTTTGTTTTTTTCATCTCCCCGCTTGAAGGCTGAAGTCAGCAGAAGCCAGGCTGAGGCACAAGGCTGTTTGTCAAGCTTGGTTTGTTGAATCTAGTGAGAAAAAAGTGGATCCATCAGGTTGATAAATAGATAAACCCCTCCAGCTTCTGGATAAGGTAAGACATGTCTGCTGATCATTAAATCAGAAAAAAATGCTATAAACTGTCTTTGTCTTGTACTCGTGAAGACATGTATAATACAAATGTGCCAACATAAAAATTTATGAAACTTTGACATAATTTGAGTCAGTGCCAGATAGAAAATTTCAAATGGGTGGGAAAGGAGTGGCAAGAGGTCGTCAGTGCAGAATGTGGAAATATATATGTATATGTAAATGGAGTCAACAAAAGATTCACAAAATCACTTTAAAACTATTCATCATTATAAAATATGTAGATATTTATTTTAGCTTAAAATTTAAAAAATTACAGAACAGGATGGATATCTAAAGTAGGGGGGGGAGATGCCCTGCCCCCCCATGTAAACCTACCCCTGATTTGAGTTTATCACTTAAATGTAGTGAACAGAGCAACAAAACTGTTCTTGGTGTAAAATGTTCTCTTTTATTCAGTAATGGAAGGTACACAAGTTTAAAAAAACTGCCCTTGACAGAAAAAAAGAAGAAAAATCCATGTCAGTGTACTTTCAATAACAACTGGGTTGAGTGCAGCTCCTTCCTCTAGCGCTCAAACACTTTTCCCTATAGATGTGATGAGAAGGTTAAAAGCGTATCTCCCGTTGTGGAGGATGGTAGCTATAGTCAACTTGGTTTCAGTCACAACTAAACACTGACCCACTTCTTTTAAAAAGAAAAAACTGAAAGCATAACACAAATACTAAAACATAAATGATCTGATTCAGGGCTCAAATTCACTTCCAAATCTGTATGCTGCAGTCTTTATGGCCAGAATATTGTTCAGCTAAATATGGTTTTCCTATCACACATACAGTAGCCCCTTCATGCCAACATCAAACACATGGGGGGTTGGGGTGGGGTGTTCATGTGCTTTGTCTGTGTGTGATTGTGTAGGAAAGCAATTATAAGGAGGTGTGTGTTTTTAAATGGCTGTTATATTTGGTTTGTGAAGGCTCTTTAAATTCTCTACTATAAATAAATTGTTATTAATATGTAAAGCACTTTTTGTTGCCTTGGTATGAAAAGCGCTTTATAAATAGAATTTGATTTGACACTTCATGACTGGAAGTGAACGTCAGCAAAAACCAAGGAGATGGTGGTGAAGTCTTCCAACAAGCAGAGGGATCTGGTTGCAGTGGTCACCACCATCCACGGGAAGCCGGTGGAGCTAGTTGAGGAGTACAAATATCTCTGCACCATCTTCGAGCAACTACTGAGGTTCTCCTCCAACACAGAGGAGATTCTAAGGAAGTGGCACAAAAGGCAGTACCTCAGGAAGCTCAATTCTTTTGGAGTTAGCAAAAACATTCTACAGACATTTTATTATTTAGTCATAGAGAGCATGATCACATTCTCCATCACCTCCTGGTTTCACTCCACCTGCCAGAAAACGCCTCCAGAGCACTGTCTCAGTGGGCTCTAAGATCATTGGACTGCCTCTCAGATCTTTGTCAAACATCTATGATCAACAAACACTCAGGTTAGTAGCTAGCATAATCAAGGACTCTTCACACCCAATCCATTCAGCCTTTGACTGGCTCCCATCCAGACGACAGCTACACTGCCCTGGCTGGGTTTTTTTTTAAACTGATGTCTTTATTTGGCCCTTTGACAAAATGTGGGAAAAAATTAACTATTTATTTAGTTATTTATTTATATATATATTTTTTTTATTTATTTATTTATTTATTTTTGGGAGGGGGGGGGGTATTTACCATTTATTACCATGTGACATGTCAAAATTATTGTAGTCTATAGTCTTATACTACAGAAGACAAGTATCATATTGTATACTGCAGGGTTTTGAGCAAAGTTTTTGCAATAAGGTGATGCAAAATGTCAGAGACTGTATGTATTAAATATGATATGTTTGGCTTTATAGGGTTAAATCAAGATGCCTGTCTTCATGCTCCTCTACTGTGCCTTTTGAATTGCCCCTTGGGTACTAATAAAGTTTACTGAATTGAACTGAATTGTAAGAGCTGTCTGTAACTGTGACTAAATATTGTTTTATCTATCCAAAATGGGTCTCTTGAAAATGAGACTGTGTTTCTCAATGGGACTACCTGTATAAATAAAGGTTAATTTTCAAATTTTTTTTTAAACGCAGCCAATTTTGACAAAGTTGAAATGGGATAGTTTTCTAGACAATATTGTGTCTTGGTTGTCTTTTACTCATCTATATTATTAATAATCTTCCACCATTTGTGTTTGTAATGTGAGCACAAGCATGACAATACAGGCTACACTGCAGTTCAGAAACGGATGAAAAAGCAATTACTGAAAGGTCATTACGTCTTCAGAGAGATGACGCCAACCCCTGTTGTGCAATCCTCATTATATGGCTCCTCTTCACCTGTAAGTGACACCAGTTCTTTGTAATGCCTGAGGATAAACAGTTGAGAAGGACCAATAAATTCCTCCTTAAACAATCCAAGGGTCTTCTTTAAAAGCCTAATGAAACAGGCAGTTCCTGTTGTTTTCATCCTGTGTTGTATGATTATTTGTGTTTGAATGAACACTGGCAAACAGAGCAGTTCACACATATGTTGTTCAGCTAAATCCACACTATGGGACTAATATTACTAGTGAACTGGGCTTTTTTCCCCCCCAAGATATCATCTGCTTTTGGTGTTTTTAGTGATTACCAGGTGCTTTCATTATTTTATGTGAAAGAAAAGTGAGAAAAGAATACACGCGACCTGGTCATGAATTAAAAATGTTAAACAGTGACTAAAGCTGCAGGCTGCTCCTGCTCTCTGCTTGTACTTCTTCTTTGCTACTGGCCTCCATCTCTCCTATGTTAATGTGTGTATGTGTTTGTGTGGGTATCTCATGTTTAACCACAGGAGCTGGATTAGGTACGCAGGTGTCAGACTGATCAGTTTCCCAGTTCTCTTCCTCTGCATTCTGTGTTTCTGTCTGCCTCATTGCCAGATCGAAGATCAGCTACCAGGTAGTGTTGTTCTAGCAACGGTTTGATTTTCCCTTATAGCCTTGTTTCTTACTGGCCTTGTTGTTCTGCTTTCCTACATTTTTCATCGAGCTGACTTCTGCTGCTGCTGTTTTCCTGGAAATCAGTCTGGATAGACTCTGTTTTTCCCTCTGTTAAGTCCAGCTCCTGCTCCTCTCTGCTCAGTTGGACACCTTCTGGCTTTGACCTCTGCCTTTTCTTGCAAATTGATCAACTTTATAAAAAATGCTCTTTGATGATCCTCCACTCCTTGTGTCCTGCATTTGGGTTCACAAGCCTCTATCACAACAGCTGCAAATAAGAGCATCTAACAGTTTGCAAAAAAGAAAAAATTATAATAAAAAACTGGATCTTGTGTGGAAATATGGGTCACCTCCTCTTGCTGTATTTGCCATTTAGTTATCATGTTGGGATTGTTCAGTTTAAACAAAGAATAATTCGGCCATCTCAGCTTTTTGGAATTGTGAGCAATGATTTGAGCTTTGATTTAAAGTGCAAAGATTTTATGTCAGATTTCCAGCTGGTACAAGTGGGGAGTCATACGCTGTCTGGACAATGTGAAGTCCCCCTGTCGTGATGCATGGATATGAGGAACCAAATGCAGGGCAAAGAGGCAGACAGGTGAAGGAACAAAGGTTTAATTAAAACTGAAAAAAACAGCGATTGAGAACTAAAATAGACACAGACATACTACAGGGACAACACTGGGGGGGACAACGACGATGATCTGACAGAGAACAAAAGAAACCAATGGGTATTTATACACTAAGGAGAACTAACTAAACGCGGAGCAGGTGAACCAAATTGGCAAATAAAACCAAGTGTGTTGATGAACAGGTGGCGAAGCAAACAGAATACACAAGGGGAAAACTTTACAAAATAAAACAGGAAACAGACGGAAACTTAGGCAACAGCAAAACTACCAAGACCCATGACTAAAAAGTTTTTTTTTTTAAAAGGGTTTCATATGGTAAACGGACACAGATTTTTTTCGGGTAAAAATAAATTGTATTGCTCTGCTACCATTCTTCCAGCCTTTAAAAGCTGATTCAGTTGCTCCTTTAAGCTGCACAACACAACTCTGTCTCATAAAAAGTTAACATTGTTTTTCCTTTACATGTACCTTGATAAAACTGGCAAATGTGTCTCTGAACATGATTTTTACAGATAATATTTCATAATGATTTTTTTATTTGCAGTTTTGTTGCTGCTGTTTTTAAAGCTGTACTCTAATAATGTACAGTAGCTTGATACTAAATTCTCATTCCTAAATTTTAAAGGCAGTGTGTATCTGGGTTCAGAAACGGGAGGTTACACTTCTGATGTTGTTGAGGCTCATCATAACTTGTTTCCCTTGATCAGGTCTCATCCAAAACTGCCTGACTTCATAATAAGTAAAGGTGTGCGGGAAAACTTAAACAATGGACCAAACACATGATTTGATACAAAAATTCATGACATGTTCCCTGCTGTTTCGTACATTAAGTATAAGAATCATAAAACTGGATAAACTGACTTGTAGGTGACTCACTTAGACAGAACTTTGTACAACACTTAACATAAATGATCCAGGTAACATAGACAAGTAACGACAAGTGTTTCAAAAATCACAGTCTGAAAAGAGTTGAGATGTTGATACAAGTCTTCACAGGTAAATGTATGTAGTGACTCATTCTTATCCTCTGATTTATTGCCTATAACATTGCTGTGTTGGAAACGAGTGGAATATTCACTTGTGCAATAGAAAATAAGATGATGCAATTCTGTTCCCATATTTGCTACTTCCAATTGGGTAACATATGAGGTTACTGCACAGCCAAGAATAGACATGTCCATACACAGAGATTATAGCTACATCAGTTTCACTTACAATCTGGAAGGGTACTGATAGAAAGCAACTTCCCGTTATAAAAAGGTTTACCCAGAAATGAAAACTGATTTCTAACTGGTATCCCTATTTGATAGGCTAGTTGATAGTTCCCAAAACTATCAAATAAATGACCTTATTTCTGCAAGGTATGTATCAGTATTTGTGTGCAGGCCTTCTTTTTCCTTTGATTTCAGACACAACATTGTGAGGAATGCTATGCTCACCTAAAAAGCTTCCACTGTCATTATGCCGAAGCACCCTGCGAGTCAGCTGGCAGAGATTCAAGCCGGTAACACTGATTGTAGACTCCAAACATTTTTCTTCCAGTCAGCAGAATGTACTGTGTGGCAGTGCGGAATTAACGCTGAAAACCCAAATGAAAGCTGATTCAAGTCGATGCTGCCAAAAAATTTTCATTTGAATAGATTCACAGCAGCAGGAAGAAGCATAGCATGAATATTATTCTCTACACGGAAGAAGTCTGAAATGTTTTGGATTATTTCTTCATTCTTTGTATAAGAACAATGGATGAGCAGTAATTAGATCACACAGTTATCAGGTTGGTGTCATTCCATATTTGTTTCAACAAATCCCATGAAAACAGACAAAAGGACACAAAAAACGGATGACAAATTAAGAAGCATTGTCTGTGCACTTCTCTGTGAAAGGGGCTTCTGTGTTGCACAAAAGCTGTTTATCATTGAGCTACACTTTCCAGTGGTTGGCAGCTGTTATGGTTAAAAAAGATAAACACTGTAGGCATTTTAATCCAATCTTAGAGTCTGCAGCCTTAAACTCTTTCTCTGGGCATTGATTAAAGTGTTTTTTGTTCATTAATATTTTGTATTTAGACACTGTTTTGAGTTTAAATGGTCTCTTTATGCTACAGAGTGGATTAAATGTAACGCTATATTTTTGCTTCATTTAGTATTCTGGGATCTGTGAATACTCAAGTGAACCCTGCCTCTGTTCTCTGCTGTTTGTAGCCTGCTTGCATGTCAGCTTGTTGGCAACTCAGATGAAGCAGAAATAATGCTTTCCAACACCAGTTAATGTTTCTTTTTTTGAATACAAAAGAAAAAAAGTGCTTTGTTGTAAATCCTTGCGTTATGAGAAAAACAAGGCAGTCAGGCTTAGCATGTAGTAGAGATGGGGCTACATCAAGCTACATTACAGTTTTTCCCATTTGTTTGGCTCTTTTCTTGAAACAGAAATTACATTCTCATAACTCTAAGATAATTTGGCAAAACAGTTTTACAGTTCAGCACAACACCATGGCTGACTTGCAATAGCTCATCTTTCTCCTAAAACTGTTTACTCATGCTTCAGAACTATGTTCCTTTCCCATTTAAATCATCAGTGCCACCAAAATGGAAAGATCCCTCTCAATTACTTTGTCTCATTTCTTAAAACAGTTTGGACGTTCTCAACATTCTTGGCACTTTGGCACTTGCAAAAGCTCATCTCTCTCCCAAAACAATTTCACTCATGTGCCAAAATGAAAATCCTTTCTCATACAAATAGTCAATGCCCCCAAAATGCATTGTCCCATTGGTATTGTATAAGTACTTCAAGTCCAAATGTTTACTTCACTTCCCCCGCAGTTGTCATGAAGGTAAACCTGACCTATTAAACCTAAAATGTTTTTTGTACCGGGCTGTAAACATGTTTATTTCTGCTGTGAAGTTGGCTTTTTTAACTCGGGAGTCAATGGGGATCTGCTCTGTTTTGGAGCCAGCACCTGGCGGATGAGAGCTGAACTGCAATTTTTGGCACTTCCGCATAGGCTTCACGTTTCTAAGCCGGAGGTTGCCGCTTTGTTAAAACTTAACATTAGCTTATGACGGAAAGAGTTCAATAAGAGAAAAAACAGCAACATTCCTATTCGGGAAAATGTGAGGTTCTAACTTGAGTTGGTTGTAGGAAGGTTTTTCTACTAACATACAGTAGCCTATACCAACAGCAGCCACTTTACTTTTAAACAAATCATGTTGCATATTGAAGAGCAATAATCACCCACTAAGCTTCCCAGGAAGAGGAGGAAGCCACTTACTCACGAGACGTGACGACAGGTAATGGTGTCATTTTAAAGGGGTTATGTTTTTTGTCTGAAAAAAACATCTCATTTACAATTTACACACACTTACACATCTAAGGGTCAAAGGGAAACTGAACTGATTCCCATGTTTGTGTGACTTGGATTAATCAGAGAGAGACTTTTCAGACAGAGTACAGAAATAGCTCTGAAAGTGAAGTCACACTTCTCGGTGATTACTGTCATCAGAATCTGACACTGTGTCCATCACTGCATTATTTAAGCACTGAACTAGAGTACTAAATTTGTTCTGTTATTTTCAAGACATTAAAACCCAGTTTTGGGTCTTAATGCGATCACCTGTATGAATAAAGGTTAAATAAAAAATAATAAAAAATATTCCATTCTTTTGTTCTTCGTAATTAAAAGGGAAATCTGGTTGTTAGTCTATGTTCATTTTATACGTTGCCCGAGGGTGCTTCATCCCCAACACCTGTCCTTTCTCCCATCGTTACTCTGATAAGCAACAGCTGTGAAAAAACTGGAAAGTGGAGTACAAATCACCTTTGGGTGAAGTCAATCTCCAGAAAGCAATCTAACACTTTTTTGGAAGGAAGAACGCATCCATTTCAGTATGCTTTCAGGTTCCCATCCGGCTTGTGTCTTCTGGTGCGTCTAACATCTCTGAAGGTTTATTTCTGGGTTTGAGCTTTGGAGCAAGAGAAGCCAGGACCCCTGTGCTTATCTATGACTTAGTCCACTACTTAAACCGAGCTGCTGCTAAGAGGACTATTTTAAGACCACACACACTCTACCTTGAGGCACACCCTCATAGCTGCTACCCACACACACATACACACATATTTCCTTGAATTAAAAGTGGATTCTCTGGAACTTGTTAGTAACTGTAAGCAAGGCCGCTGATAACAGCATCAAAAACACTCACTGACACAGGCATGATGTAATCTGCTGGATCAGTGGAAATGGCAAGGTTTAGTTCTTCAGAGAAAATTTGAATGTAAGCAGAGAAGAGGAAATGATCCTCACCCAGGATGACACCGGTTGACGTGTCCTTGTGGTTCTACATAACACTGATTTACTGACTTGCCCTTTATAACAATATATAATATTAAAAAGAGACAAATCAGAAAATTAAGGTTAAAAGGGGTAAATGCGCCTCCCTAAACCACAAAACACCCATGGTTAGCCAAAAAGAAGGTACTGAGTCAGCTGTACAGCTGACCACTTAATGTGCACAACATCCTGTAATATCAAAGGCCTTTTTGTGTTGTATTTGATCAAAAAGAGCAATAAATTACTGTACTCTTTTAAACAAACTTCAAGGGTTCACCACCAGGTGGTTGCCTTCAGCTTTAAACACCTCTGAGGGGCCTTTTTCCGGATCCACAAGAGGACACAAGCCAAAGCCAGGAGTGGACTGGAAGTCAGGATCCTCTGCTTTCTTTCTCCTGGCTCTGAGCTGCATCCTGAAGCCACACAGGCGGTGGCTGGAAATAGCCCAGACATGCAGGCCAAGTTGGAGCTGAACGACTTTCGACTCCTGTAAGACTTCCTCAGCTATGCTGCTAATCAGCAGAGACAGAGGAGGATGCAAGACAGGAGCCAGGCACAGATCAAGCTCTCCTGGGTGTGGCAGGCGACTGCCATGTCTGTGTTAATATACAATTGCACATATTTATGTGTGCATGCATGTGTTATACATGTTTGCACACATAGAAAGAACACAAGGGATTGGTGAAATTTTACTTGAATCCTCATCTTCCAGAAAGGGCTGGAAGTTTACTCAAATCTATTCAACTACTCATATTTAGGTTCAATTTTAGAGATTTGTACTTAAATTGAGAATTTACTGTAAAAAGTATAAAACACCTGAATAATTTCCCATTTCAAAACACAATTTACTTGCTTTTACAGGGTTGTTGAAAAATGGAATCATAACTATATCAGTATTTTAAAATGTATATCTTAAAATTGTGCAAATCTCACCCAATAAATTAACCATGATAGAGAATCTGGAAATAACAAACTTGCAATTTATGAGTTAAAATATCACACATCATCATTGTTTCAAAAACATCAATAGCCAAATCTTCACTCTTCCCATGTTAGCTTACACCCCGTCTGGAACAATCCTGTCATCCTGCAAAACAACAACCCCCCCCAAAAAAAGAAAATCCTGAACTCTACTCAATGGAGCAACTAAGGAATAAAGTACTTGGAAGATATCATTTCCAAAACATTTATATCATTTGACACTGCAGAATAAGAATTAGCTGCAACATTATTTTAGAATATCAACAACTCAGGTTTACAAGTAAGATTCTAAAGCACATAGATTTGCAACTTCCTATTAGTGTAGCAGAGTTTCTTGATTTCAGCTACCACAAATTACTATTAATGTCCAAAATAGATGAGACATTCTCTTTCCCAACCTCAAAATGTGAATCTAACTTATCCATCAACCTTAGTCAAAGCTTTTGGTCACAAATTTGTTTACACCTTCACAATGATTATCCATCCAAATTTACAACTTATACAATATAAAATTCTTTACAGAACACATTATACAGGAAAAAGAATGTTCCAGATGGAAGATGATCTTGCACCATCAACATCTGCCCACAGTACACAGATAACCCTGATTGCTCTATACATGCTTTGTTGTACCCTGCTCCCTGGGGTACCTGACTGTGGCATCGGAGTGGCTAATGGCCTGCATTGGGTTGCCGTCTGGGGGGGCCTGGTCCTCCTGGGCAATGGATAGGGCTTCTGCCTTGGGGGGGGGGGGGGTTCTCGGGCTCCTGGGGCCCTGCATTTTGTCCACCTCTTGGGGAGCCGGCACCTGGTGGGGCTGAAGGCTGCCATCCCTGGCCCCCTGGTGCCTGGTATTCTGGCTGGGGCCTTCCTCTGTTGCTTTCTGGGCAGATGGGTAGTTGTCTCTGTGGTGGGCTGGCTGGAATTGCGCTGAGGTGGTGGCTGGTCTCCTGGCTGTCTGCCACTGATCTTTGCAGGGGGCCCAGTCGTATATACAAAATCATTGATCACTATTCATGCTTTTTGCCCCCACGTTTACAAACCTGCATGCTGGTAAAGTCAACTATATTGTCTAGTGGATTGAATCACCAATAAGTTCAGTTATGTTTATGTTTTTTCTTTGTGTTGCTGATGTATTTGTTGTGATTCATGATTTTTTTCCCCCCAACTTGCCAACATTTTTGTAGGTGCTCTTGATGATTGCCAGCTTTGTTTTTCTTGATGTTGCAGGTGGTTTTCTGTTTCCTTACAGATTAGCAGCTGGTTGTTTGGTTTTTCTTGTCTAGATTGAAAAACTGATGCTGTTGCTGTCACGGTTCCTAGCAACAGGAGACTAAGTTGGACCCAATTGCAGAACAACAGAGGGAAGCCAAGTGGCATTGGGGTTTTGATAATTAAATACCTATTGACAACCAAAAAACTGAAACAAAGTGACATGAAAATGATCCAACCAGAGTCAACTGGAAACCAAGACTCAGAGAACTAATCAAAAAATGAGCAGCAAGCAAAGGAATCAGCGAAAGAAACCAGGTTACAATGAGGAGCCAGAATCAGGAGGAGGAAGTAAAGTGAACAGAAAACACAAGGGAATAACCTCAACAAAATAAAAAACAGGAAATAATGAGGAGCTCAAAATAACAAGACTAGAAAGTAAGACTGCAGTAGAACAGGAACAAAAAAAACCCCATCTCAGATCATGACAGTTGCTTTCTATATTGTCTATCCTTGTCTCCTTTTTCCTCTCTTCACTCTCTTTTTCTCTTCTGTTTACTCTCCCCCCACCTACCCACTTTGATATATAAATTCAGCAATGGAGTAATTTAAGAATAACACTTAATTATCAAGAGGGACACCATATCCATAAAGCTCCTCTTGGCAAAGCAAAATGTGTTTGGCACAACACAGGAACCAGACCACCATTCTGCTTGCAATGATCCTGGACAAGTTAAAAAGAAAAAAATGTAATCATTCAGTGTATAGTTATGCCAGAGTTTGCCTGGCTAAATGTTTTACTCTTCTATTATCTGAATGAGAACATTTATAACCTTAGATGAGATTAAGAAAAGATCAGTTCCTCTACTTTTTAGCATTTTCCATAAAACAAATGATCATATAGAAGTTGTTCAATTAAAGTGACATCTTTCCTTTTGATACTTTGAATTTATTCTCTGTCACTTTCATTATCGTTTTTAATACAGCTTTCGACTGTAAACGCAACAATGCAACATTTGCTCTTTTCACAGCTAACATACAGTAGCGTTCAATCCGATTGTGACTCTCACTCAGGTAAAGGTAGAATAAACCTTTTCATTTGTAGCACAATAAAACTGAACTGCAATCACACAAAGATGTCAGGAGGGAGAATGCTTTTCAATCAAGTTAATTCCTTTTCCTCCTCAGCATTTATTCTTTAATCAGCCAAATAGTTAAACACACACACACAGCATCTGCATATGAAAATTAAGCTCTTTCTCACTTTGCTTTATAAAGCCAGCCGATGAAGAGCTCAACAACCGAACCGTGCAGTCTGACCTTCTTTTTCTGACCTCCATTCTGTCTATCATGAAGCATGAAGGTATTAAGCATTAAGTCCTCAACTATGATTTACAAGTGAAACAACATTTTTGCCCTTTTTTTAAACCTGATTACTCTGCAGTGTTTGCATGTTTGGTATTTTATTTTTAATTATGCCCAAGTAGAAATATTTGCAGGAGTATCTCTTTCCTGATTTGTGACATTTCAATTAATGGACAGATATGAGGAAAAGAAAAACTTTTTATTTGCCTGCCTAAAGTAACTCAAAAACTTAAACAAAGCAAAACTTTTTAAGACTTTTCTAGGTCTGAAGATGTTTTAAATGAAAATATTTCAGCTCATTTTGTTATCCGATCAGGTTTGGAGCGCAATATCATAACGCAATACCAGCTCAGAGAGAAATCCCACTATATCCTCATCTTTTTCTCCAAACCCAACTTTACATCAAGCTGCATTTGCTGTTTTTCACCAAGCCATATTCATAACAGATTGTGAAAAAGCCACATCACTTCACAGCACAAAGCAAGGCAGTTTCAATGAAAAGACTCAGAAGTGTTAGCTAATACATTTCTCCTACCCTCTACAATGGCAATTTAGATTTAATTTTTTAATTGGTTATCAGGCTATCTTGCATCTCCATATGTATACCCTTGTGATGATTAACATGGCCACAAATGCTCATGAAGGGTTAGAGGTGATGTTGAAAGGTGCTAAATTATAAAGATTGGTGAATATCTGTACCTTTGTGAGACATAATTTTTTCTAGACTTGTCCTGCACAATATTTCCATTAGTAATTTTACTTCACTGCTTTCTACTGCACTCTCAGCCATGAATGGCTAGTTAGGCATTAAAAGTACAAGCTTAGAGCTGGAACTAATTGCATGGTTGGGTCTATGCGTTACCTAAATATGGTTAGACATTTAAACATCCACATAGTGATGGTTTATACATTCTTTTGAATTGTTGCGCTGCTGTCATGACCGATGTGCTTGTGAGACAGGAAGCATCTGCACTCTTCAAATTAGAGCGCTGTGACAGTGATCAGGAGTTTGTAATTCCAGATACCGCTGTATATGTGCCTGCCTTCATCCGGAGCACTGTTAGTTTCTGACAGTTAAAGAGGAATTCACATGCCTGGATGTGGGATATATTTTCTTGTATTGTAAGTGTTTGAGAATGAAACAGGAGTAATCTTCCATCAGTCTGGTGTGTGTTAGCGCCAGCTTGGCATTGTTTGGCACGCTGTTGTGAACTCTCAAGCTAATTACCATGCACACTCATATAATAAATTACATCAAGGGTTATTCATTGTAATTTGTGTCAGATTTTCTATTTGCATGGCAGTGCAAAGCTATACTACTGATCTTAAACAAGGTACTCAACCAGTCAAAAGATTGGACACATTTTCTTGTTAGATTCAACGGGAAACTTCTGACTGGTGTACACACCGCTGAGGAGATGGACAGGATGAAGTCAAAAAACTAATTTCACCCCCTCAGACCAGCTGCTATGAAAAGAGCTGTTTTCAGCCATTTATGATAACAAGTGATATTTTCTCTGAGGGTTTTTTTTGTTGTTATTGACTTTGTGATTATACTTTTGTTTTAATTCTTCTTAATGCTTTCTGCACCCCGCTGTAATGTTTTTAATGTTTGTATGTAAAGCGCCTTGAATTTTCATGTACATGACAATGACAATGACAATGTCATCATGACAATGACAATGACAATGTCATCATGACAATGACAATGTCATCACAACATTGCACTTCCTGATTATTACTAATTAGTTCAAGTTTTAGGGGAGCTGCATCATCATTGATTTGTTTGTCTTCTCGTTTGATATGAATACTCTGGAGTTTATTCCACTGCTGCATTCATTTAAATCACTTGGGAATATGACTGTCAGCTAAGTGATTAGAAGTAAACAGAGAGGACTGGTGTTTACAGCTCTTCCACATTTCCCTCTTGGCTGCCCTCCAGGTCAATTCTACTGTTTCATTTGTGCAAATATTTTCAAAAGCCTTCTTTGTAATAACCCTGGACATCAGTGAATCATCTCCCCCAAAATCATTGTCTTATCTTGTTGTCTGCTTCAAGCAGGTTCAGCTCATTACATTTTCAATATAAATTTTGCACCACCTCAAGCTGATGCTACAGTAATGAATGTGAGTCAGGTCTGAATCCATTGGCAAGAGCTAAGCAGACACACAGTCAGACACAAACACATTTTCAACATGTTTCTGTTATTTGCACAGAGTGAAAAGACTGATGTGTAAGAGATGATGAATTAACAGTGACAAAGAAAAGAAAGGGAGAGCTGGCAGATGACAGGAAGTTAAGGAAGCACACACACATTCACTTGAAACAGTAAATATTCAAAACCTCTGTTCTGTTTCCTGTTTACGGTGTCCTTGTCGCTATTTTGGTCCACAAGATGCATGAAGCAAGGCCTTCGACTTCAACAATAGAGCATGGTGTTAAGAGCAGCAGCTGAAATTGAAAACCCAAAAGATGGTCACACATGTTGTGATGTTTCTTTTTTGTCTCCTGTTTATTCACTAAATTAAACAGTTTATTGTGTTGGTGTAGTGTATTCATCAAACACTTTTTAATCTATAACAGCATTGTGCTGTAGATTTAATGTTTCTATATTTCCTAATTATTTATTTTTTTAAATCAAGGAAAAACATTAAAAAGTCATTCTTAACCATTTCAAGAGCTTTCCTATAACTTATTTTGTTTGTCTAATACTAATATTCTACTGCAGTAACTTAGGAAATCAAGCGGCTATTCAATGTTTTCTTTTGTTAGAGCATTGTGAAAGCTGAAAAAGCTCTTTTTTTCAAGTTTTGTAAACACTTCTCATAATCCTTCTTTTTTGTTCTTTTTTGTACAATCAACTCTGTTTGGAATACCCCTTCATCTGTCTGTCTTGTTACATCTTCTGAAATCTGTGAAATCTTTTTGCAGTTTATGATAGAAAATATCTGATCTTTTCTCCCTCAGCTTCCATATGAACCATTGTTGCCATCCCAAGCTCTGCTGTCCTTCATCAGTTTCACCCTGTATTTTTTAATCAAGTTGAGAAAGCAGTTGATAGCGCAAAACCATTCTCTTGCCCAATAATGTTGTTCCAGGTCATTTCATGAAGAAGGTTTTTAAGGCTGTTGGGTCTGATGTTTTAGCTATTTTTGCTACTATTAATAGCAGCCAATGCTTAAGAAACTTAACCTTGATTCTTCTATCCTTTCAAGTTTTAGGACCATTTCAAAACCTCAATTTCTGTAAAAAATAAATACTAGAAAGGATAGTATCTGTGCAACTGCAGTCTTTATTAAATGCAGACAACATTCTAGAAATCTTCCTGACCAATCATAAAGTTCTTCATGGGACAGAAACTGTACTTTTAAAAGTTTTAAATGATCTTTTAATAGCTACAGACTCAGGAGACCTAAAAGCTGCATTTGACACAATCAGTTACAGCAATCTGATTACCCAACTGGCACTGTAGCATCAAAGACACTGTTGGTTCACGTTGTACCTGTCTGAGTTTCCCTGTAGGCCTCGAGAATCTGTTTCCTCCTCAGGCTCTCTTACATATGGAGTTCCCCAAGGCTCTATTCTTGGACCAATAGTATTTTCTATTTACACTCCCCTTAGGCTCTATATAAAGAAAGTATGGCATCTCTTTTCATTTAAATGAAGACGACACTCAGATGTACTTCCAGTTGAAGTGCAATCCTTTATTTTCATCAAAATTTGACTGCCTTGCAGAGATTAAAACCGGGATGGATTCAAATTTCCTCAACTTCTTACTTTGGGGCTCAGTGGCAACTGCAATCAAATTTTTTAAGAAATAAGTCACAAGGAGCCCCGCATAAAATCACATGATAAAGATTTGGGTATAATATTTGATTCACATTTTAACTTTGAGAAACAGATTTTTTTCAGAGGTAAAATTCACTGGCTTTCAATTCAGTGTGAATGTTTTATTTTGATTCTGAGTTTTTTAAATTCTCAGTTTTATTGGTTTTCCTGGTGTTACTTTTTTCTTGTTACGTTTACTTTGCAGCACTTTTACCAATAGCGGTTGTTTTTGAAGGTGCTCTATAAATAACCTGAACTTGCCTTTTTTTGTGAGAAGTTCTGAAAACAGATGAAAGGAAAATCTTGCAATATATTTGGAGGCAGGTCAGCAGTCAAGCAGGAGGTTGAAGAACACAGGCCGCTGGATGAAGGAAAACATCTCAGTGCAGCAGTCTGCTCTAGTCACACTGTCATCCGCCATGACGCCTGTTTATTCATCACACTTCCTGTCTGTGAAAGCTGAAGTGGACGTCTCTTTGTGTGTGTGTGTGTGTGTGTGTGTGTGTGTTTAAGTGTTGCTGTGTTTGTGAACACATTACTCCATCTCCATCCCCTTCACTCCAGTTGTTTTTAATGTACACGTCTTTCTCAGGTGCACAAAACCACAGCACACACACCTCCATTTCAACCGAAATATTACAACTTTGTAAAATCATCAGTTCAAACCCACAATTCTGCAGATAGTGTTCGAACAGCTCTGTTGAATACAGACAATGGACACAACCAGGAGCACAAACACACATGCGGTTACTTTGACAGAAACAACAACAAACACTGTCTTCCTACCAGGTACTGAAGGTGGAGAAGAGGAAACCAGCCACACACTCACACACATGCATTATTCAAATACACAATAAGTATACAGTATATACAACCTCAAATTTCCATATGTGACTATATCTTTATATGTGAAATATTGAAGCTGTTGATAGAATTCCAAGTAGGACAACAGTGATGTGTCTATTGTTTGCTCTTCCATATCCTTCTTTATGTGTCCTGCAGAGATTGTGTTTTACATTGATTATTACAAACATACAATATCTAACACCAACATTTTTTTATTTTGAGAGAGATCATTTGGACATAAAGGCAAAAAAAAAAACAAGAAAATGCAGCAAAAAAGAAAGAAAGCAAGAAAGAAAGAAAGAAAGAACATGACAAAAATGCCTTGTTCAAAGGAAGTGGGAAGGTATTTTAGATTTTCCTGTTGTTCTAATTAGTTTTTGGCAAATACTCCAACTTTAACTCACTAAAACTGTTTTTCTTTTATTAGTTTTACATTTTATTCCCACATGCTGTGGGTTTACATTTCAACCAAACTCTGCCTAAATAACAGTAACTCAGTTGGCTCAAGGTTGGGCATAATTTGGGCATGGCCACCTTGAGTTTTTGCCTCATGACATTGCATGTAAATGTGGGATCTGACTGAGAACCAAAGATACAATGCATGTGCATTCAGTGCCCACTTGATTTCCTGAATATTAGCTATTTTTATTCCTGAAAAACAAATTTAGAAAGGCTATGTTCATTTCTCAAACAAAGAAATCAAGTGACTCTGCCACCATGTAAAATAATGATGGTTTCTGAAGAACATGCATGCTATGCAACTGCTGTATATAATGCTAAACCATGTTTTTTGTATTACCCCTGATATTCAATTCCCTAACTATAACCAGACATTTAAAATTTTAAACTTGAGCAGGTGGTTACGCTGCATATGCATAACATTTTTTAAAACAAGAAGTCAGACACACCAAAAGGCAAGTTTATTTGTATAGCACATTTTCAGGTTCAAGACAATTCAAAGTGTTTTACATAAAACACTAAAATCATTACAGATAAGAAGAAAAAAGGAGAATTTAAAAAAGCAGCTAGAATTACAATAAAATCATTTAAACACAAAAACAATCATTAAACAGATTGAAAGCAAATGAAGTT
>JBBBVU010000015.1:13477053-13507157 GCA_037177055.1 Atherinosoma microstoma | reverse complement strand
CTCATACACTGTCCTGGGGACACATATGACTGTTAGAAAACCTTTAGAAAGTGAATTTTGCATAATATGGGACCTTTCAGGTCAGAAACTTATGTAGCATTACACTAAAAGTTAGTCTTAATCATGTCCTGTGTCTTGCTCATACACTTTATCTCTTTTTCCTCACTTCCCCTGACAGCATTATCTTTATTTCAGCTTCATCTTCCAGAGTTGATGTTTGTTTGTTTTTTTACAACTTAATTTGCTGTGGGGAATGTATCTTTTTATTTATTATTTTTTTTGTTTTTGCTTTTATTTAATCTATTATGGCAAAGATATACAGCTGTCCAGTTATTGGTGTGTGACATGATACCATAAAGTCAAACGGTGCCTTCTCAGGTTCTCCAGGGCAGTTTCAGGCTTTGGAAGTTGCATAATGAATGTCAGTGCACTTTAAAATGTGTCAGAAGCAGATACTTTTAAGTTTCACACACTCATAGTGTTGCTTTGAATTGTATTGTTAAACTTTCATATCACCTATTTTCTTTTTTCCCATTTTGCGAGTTATCATTATTATCATTGTTATCTTCTTTTTATCAGCACCTTTTATTAGGCTGAAAGAAATGACGCTGATATTCCATGTTTTGTCTGTGGGTAGAGGCCAGTGCCAGGCAGGCCAATCAGCTGCACCATTTATTTATTTATTTTACAAGCAGGCCAGCCAGGCCATTTAGGGGCCAGGCCACAGGGAATTGTCCCACTCCTCCTGTGGGCCAGTCCAGGTCTTCTATGGGGATAAGCCTCCTACCTGGCCACACATCCTAAGCTCCTGTAGTTATCTGCATTTAAAGATTATCTGTGTTGCATATTTGGATTGTGCATATTTATCCTGCTATCTGGATTAATTATTATTAAGATCTACAAAGAACATGCTTGCATGTCACCATCTTTCAGTTTATTTTTTATCTCTTTCATCTTCTTTCTCTAAAGCTATTGGAGGAATGCCAAAATCCTCAGAAGGGCCATGAACGGCTTTACATTCCAGCCTGCAAAGCAGTGTTGAGGAGAGCAGGTTAGGCAGGCGGCGGAGGCGCGTGACGCCTTTGGTGACAGATGGGAACAAGACCCAGAGGAATCCACCTCTACCCCCACAACCTCAAACTCCTGGTTTGCCCAGTCTGAAACCAACCGGCAATGTTTGGAATGGAAATGTGTCTTAGCAGTCACATGTAAGATATAAATTCATCTTGGTGTTTGCTTCAATAAATACAAGAATGATGAAAAAGGTTGCACTAGAACTACTCCTTTTAGACATGTTTACAAGACTGAGATGTCTCAACTGCATTTTTTTTCCTGTACAAAACAAACTTGCAGTGCCTAAATGTGATCATGAAGAACCATATAAAGCTAAGTACACACACCCACATACACCCTATGTGTACGATCCCATCTAATCACTGGAATCCTGACTGGGAGCATTCCTGTCGATGTGAGTTTGCACCATTTGCTTATTAGAGCAAACAAGGCTATTTGTCAATTTCATTTTCATAAGCTAAATGGTTACAAAGCTTATCCACTGTATCTAGTTCAAAGTGCTGCTTTTCCTCTGCGTTCCCACGTCTGACAGGCACCACGAAACATGTGACTTTAGCGAACCAATTGTCTGATCCATTCAGACTCTGCTGATCTTTCCCATCTAAAGAACTGCACGTTTTATGGGCTGCAACGTAAACAGTTTTCTGACACTGTTAAAAACTACTGTGTTTGACACAACAACCAAGGATGGTTTCTGTGTCAACTGAAAGGCCAAGCTGAAGTTTATGGCATTTCCCAGCTGACCCTTTGTCACCACAGTGCCACTGTTCACGTGACAGAACATGAGTGTATTATTGCCGATAAGCCTCTGTGTAGACTCGCTGTGATTAAATGCTGCACCTGAAAGTTTGCGTTGCTGTGTCATTTTTAACTGATTGCAGGTTCATTGTTTTGTACTTTGTAATTCTGTCACATAAATGATTATTTACACACAAATATTCATAAATGTGCAAAGCACCCAAGAGACACAAAAGTACAAACTCAAACACATCACTTTAATGCTATGTGATGCAATTGAAACAGGAATTGTTTTTGCTTTGCTTTTGGCAAAAATTCCTGTATTGTATTTTCTTACAGGTGCATCTACAGGGGGTCAAAACTATTTGCATGTGCTTGAAAGGAGTTTTGAGAGTTTTTTTGTGTGGTGTCTGAGATTCTTTGTGAGTGTATGTATTTCCAGGTGGAGGAAAGAGGGGGCCGTTTGCAGCAGGAGGCCACAGAATGAAATGAAGGAAACGGGAAGGAAATGACGAAGGCTTGCTCTCTGAGACTGCAAAACGGCCACTCTCTTTTTGCCATCCTGTATGGAAACTTGGAGTCACACAAGCGCGCATACACAGCCTGTTGTTATTGACTGTGTTAAGAAAATAAATACCCCCCCCCCAAAAAAAAAAAAATAGGATCTAAGGCACAAGGCTTTGAAAATAAAGACAGAAAGAGGACACATACTGAGAGAAAAGGGGAACAAAAATATGTGTTGAAATAAAAAAGACAGATTGAGGAAGAGGTCGGCAGACAAAGACGGAAGAAGAAATGCAGGAAAAGTTAAATGGCTGTTTGATTGTAGTAATCGCCAGACTTCTACTACCTTCCGAGCAGAA
Organism: Atherinosoma microstoma; assembly: GCA_037177055.1. NCBI lineage: Eukaryota > Metazoa > Chordata > Actinopteri > Atheriniformes > Atherinidae > Atherinosoma > Atherinosoma microstoma. Next base: position 13,504,482 of record JBBBVU010000015.1, on the reverse strand, counting down.
AAGTTTGCAACAGCTTACGTATACACCTTTTTTTTTTCTTTCATTTTGCTGAGTGTGGGTAGGTAAATCATGCACAAATAAAACAGATTATTCCATATTTGACAGCTGAGGAGAGGCCAAACAAAGTATTTCTGCACATTAGCTGCGGGGCAACCAGTGTAGGAAGCAAGTCATTCCACACTGATAACCCACAGATTAGCGAGCCACAGTGGCGACAAAAACATCACTGTTACCGCCACAACAAGTCAGGCCTGGATCAAGTAGGACCTGGACATGTGTCCCATTGTTCAATTTAACCAGTCTGTAACACCAGATCAGCAGTGTGTTCAATCTACAGTGAATCAGAGAATAGCCACAAGAATATTTCTCTTTGACCCCCTTCATTCAGGGAAAACATGATTTATCTGTCGAGGCGGACACAACAACAAGAAAAGAATGTCAAGAAAAGGTGAAAGGCTACCACAAGAATGTCATTGGCATGTTTGTTATCACATATTCTCACATAATTGTGCAAAGCTCACTCAGTGTGTGAGCACACACACTTGTTAAACAATGTTGTTTTGATTGATTTTGTCTGCCTCCAGTGAGTTTGCTCCATTCCTGTAAAACTACAGGATGTTCTCCTCATTTGGGCTTACAATTCAGATCTTGTAATGTTTCGGTTTGTGTCACTCGTGTGTGTGTGTGTGTGTGTGAAAATCATGTGTGAGCTGGCATCTCCAAGTCAATCTCTGTGGTTGCAGGTGTTTTCTTGCAGGATCTGCACACACACTTGCTTGTCTGGAGTGCATGTATGCTCTTATTTGTCTTTTAATCTTGTGTGTCCTTGAAAGACGGCTTAATTCAACACAATTACTCTCTGGGTGTGGTACAGCTACAGTGCACTTCATTATTTGCAACAATAGCAGTAGCTTTGTATGCCACGTGGACATTTGGCACCAGATGAAAAACTGATAAACTAAATTAAACTCAAAGTGTTTATAAAATAAATGCACCCATCATTTATAGAAGTAATAATATAAACTCCACATTTACAACTGTGCATTAGAGTAAGTTAACGGACATGGCAAAAGTAATAAAACTAATGCTGGGGGAAATAAATCATTGTAACAATATTCTTAACCCAAAATAATCCCCACCTCGTCTGATTGGTTTTTATTAAGCATTTTCAGCTATCATGGGGTCAACTCTGTCTCTTTTTATTAGGTTAAGCCATGATACAAGTAGCGTCTGATGATTCTGTCTGTTTTTCTCACCAGAGCGTTGAGGAGAACTGGTAGTTTCTTTCCATAGCAAATCCGTCTTAAGTCTGTTGTGATATCGCATGCTGGAAACATCAGAGATTCAGTTTCCTGAGCGGACCATGGTTTCTTTATCATGCTGCCTGGCATGTTTGTTTTTTCTGGTCTCCTCCAGTTGTGTTCCCTGACCCAATAGCTGTAGCTTGTCATTCATCAACTCCTCCCTACCAACTACTTCTGAATATTAAATATCTCAGAAATTTGGTCAAAGTCTGGGTCGACTTTGAAGCTTTCAAACATAACGATTGACTTTGCCTCTCAAACTGAAATTTGTATCAAATATCAAGATAAAGTAATTTTTGTCAACATTTGTCTGCAACATTAAAATTGGGCTTGAAAAAATCTTGCAGTATTTTTGTTTTTGTTAATTAATCTGCTGATTGTGGTTTACATTGTTTGTTTTGTAAATCCTGTGGAAATAAGATTTTCTAATATTTTACGAATGAATCGATAATTACTTGAGACATTTGGGTAATTTCTATAAATATATTCTGTGTACAAAGATCTTAAAGATGCACTACAGAACCTTTGCAATTTGTGATGGGCTATCTTTTGTTTCCTCTCTTTTTAATGTCTTCTATCATTTCTTGGCTGAATTAGCCACGGTGCATGTTCAAAACAGACAATGTGTTTACATTCGTTTACTAGCGTGTGACACGTCCGCAAAGCAAAACTGAGCTACGATGTCATATAGCGACGAAAAAATTGTATAGTGTGGTTTTTCAGCCTCAGGATGCTGCTGGGCAGTGACGGCTCCAGAAATGCACACGATAGATGTCACTGTGCCATCAAACAAGTCCAGAATGCAGAGTTTTAAGGTTGAACAATTACGGAGAGGGTCTTTAATTTGTACTAGTCTTTCAGATAAATAAAGTGAATGACTCCTGCATTGCAAATAAGTAAATATTGCTTTCCAGTACTGGTCTGCAGTTATACAGTAGAGATACCCAATGATAACTACTGACTTTGTCCTTTAACACTCTGACTCATTAAACAGATTTTTTGCTTCCTTGTATTAGTTAATAAAAGACAAAGTCCAGCTTTTTCATAAAAACTTGCTGGTCTAAGGACATGATGTAACATTGGTCTTTTACAGAAAAATTTCCCAGCTGAAAAGGAACTGAGAAGTTTTAAGTTCTTATCAGCTACAACAGGAGGATTAAATGGACAACGTTGCAGCTGGGATAACGTGCAACAACAACGCTGCCTATCCGTAAATATCTCTGAGGAAAGATGGAAACAGCAGCAATTACAGGAAAGTCTGTGTTAAACACCAACATAGCCATATCAAAGGTCACTTTTATGTACTGCAACTTTAAGGTTCATCTTCAGATAAGCCAAGACTGAAGTGAGCATAGCAACAGCCAAGGCCGCTGTATGTTTCCTCGACTGTGTGGCACATGAGACCTGATAACATGTTAATTCCATGGAGACAGTGTTGTACAGGGGGTGGGTAGAGATTACAGTCTGGCCGTGGAAGTCTAGTAAGGTTGCTCTGTTGTCTGCTGCAGCTCATGCACTGTGTCTTAAGAGGCTTTAATAGGCTTGGAAGAGATGAGCTGCCATCTGGCTAAATCCTCAACAGCCAGTCACACATGTTTAGCTGTGAATATGTTGATACCCCTGATGTGGTGTGATGCTTCTTGAAATCATTTAATCAATTTCAGCTTTGAAAATGACAGCTCTTTAGATTAAAATATCTGAACACATGAGTAAGCTGTACCTACACAGTCAGTCATGAAGAAAGGAATTAGCCAGGGGACTCTCTTTTGTATTCTCCAGGAAGATTGTATCACTTAAATTTAACAGCAATGGTACATTATGAGGTTCTTATACAGTTTAAACAGAATCAGCAGATTCACATACCTGCAACATAGTTTCACGACTATTATTTTCTTTTCAAAATGACTCTAAGAAGAGTTTTTTCAGACAAAGCGATAACAGACAAACATTGTTGGGATTTCTGTGAACAAAGGACTCTGTTTTGTTTACATTCCCTTTGCAAGGAGACACATGGTTTTAACTGTCAGCCTGCAGTGCAGAAACAAAGTGCTGAATGCTAAGAACAGGGTGAACTGGTCAATGGGTACCAACAACATCAACCTAATGAGTATACAGTGAACTGAAAGAGCAGTCACTTGGAAAGTGCATATGATTAAGATATTTATTTCAAAGTGGAAATGTCTCAACAAATGCATTATGCATCTTTGGCACCTACTCACTGGTCCATGTATATACAGGCAATTCATTTTTGTTTTGAAATGAAAAATGTGCCCATTGTTTCCTATCATCGATTCCTAAACCAAAATTGAAAATTTGTGAAACAAACCATTGTCCATTTTTCAATTTGTGCTCAGAACAAAAATAGAAAAAAAAAGATAACAAGCACTTAGATGTGATATATATTTTTCATTAGACAATTCACATGACTCAAAATTATCTCTGTTCCATATATATTTTGTGTACATGGCAAAGCTGTGTTTAAACCATCATGATTTCCCTACTTTGTGCATTTTATGTTTTCTGTTTGCTTCATCAGGCTGTGATCTTCATCTCTCACTGGAACAGTTTGCTCTAAATCAGTCCCTCGAAATCAGAGACCATGGTCGTCAGCCAGAAAAGGGTAGAGTGCTCTCTCCGGATCGGGAATAGGATCCTGCCACATGTGGAGGAGTTCAAGTATCTCAGGGTTTTGTTCACAAGTTTTGGAGAAGGGAGCGGGAGATCAACAGGTGGATTTGGTGCAGCGTTTGCAGTGATGTGGACTCTGCATCAGTTGGTGAAGAAGGAGTTGATTCAGAAGGTCTAGCACTCAAAAACTGGTCAATACCCTCACCTATAGTCACAATCTGTGGGTAATGATCAAAAGAGCAATACAAGTAGCAAAAACAAGTTTTTTCACAGGGTGTTTTGGTTCTCCCTTAGACATAGAGTGAGAAGATTAGTCATCCAGGAGGGTCTCAGAGTAGAATTGCTGCTCCTGCGCATTGAGCAGAGCCAGATGGGGTGCCACGGCCATCTGGTTAAGATGCCTCCTATAGACATCTCCCTGGTGAGGTGTTCCAGGCAAGTCCCACTGGGAGGCCACTGGGAAAAGCCAGGACATGCTGTGTCTCGGCTGGACTGGAAAAACTTTGGGATCCCCCCTGGATGAGCGGGAAGAAGTAGAGGGAAGTCCAGGCTTCCCTGCTTAAACTGCTTCCCCTGTGAACCAAACATGAATTAGTGGTAGAAGATGTATAAATGTTAAAAACATTAAAAAGTTTTTTCTTTTTAAGCAGAGTGGAACTTTAAGGCACATTGTCTGTAAACAGAGCTGAAACCTTGCTTAGCTATTATTGCATTTTCCATAAAGCAATAAAAGTGAAGTTATTTTTAATATTTAGTCTATGTTCATAGATATAAAGTGATTGGAAGCTATGATTCAGTATGGAAAAATGTGAATAAAGAAAATACAAAAAATGTGTAAATCTTCTGGACCTTGTGATTAACTGAAAATAAAGCAAAAATAGCATGTCAAATGTTAAAAATGAAATTTCAATGAATTTCATTTTTGTTGGAAATGTAGTATTATCAAGATATATTGTACTATATCCTATATAATTAAGTACTTTAATATAGCTCATGTGTAAAAATGCATTACGTAATTTCTGATATGCCATACAGTAAACTTATTTACACCAGTATGTGTCATCAGATTTTTTATTGATCAGATTTAACGTGGCCTATTAATAGAATATGGATGTAAAATCATGACATGAATGCAAAATTTTATGAATAGCCAAAAAACCAAAGCAATGATCATGATCAGTTCTTGCAACAACAATCTGTTGTTCCTAAGCACAGTGCCCTGCATAGAACTGATCAATTTACAGAGGTCAGGATGTACCTACCAGCTGCACCATCTGCCGTTTACAGGTCATGAACTCAATGGAAAATGTAGTTGGGATCGGTCTAATCAATGGCTGTGGGCTCTCCAAGTCTCTCGGAAAATATGTCACTGTGCACAAAACTGATGGACTGTTAAATAAGCTTGTGACATTACAGTAGGAATAATCTATCTGTGATTGAGAGCACATCGTATTGCCATTGGAGTTTAGATATAACTTATTTGTGTTGAGATAAGAGGCATTCATAGATCTGCAGTAAGTAACTCTTATCGTATCCCAACTATTTACACTTTTTAGACAGAAATCTCTTTTTTAATATATTAATAAATTTTGGTCCTTATGGCAGTGGCGCCAGAGGTATCTTGACAAAAGTATCTCCAATTACTCACAGGTTCTCTGAAATTCGCACTTGCTGAAATAGAAACATGTCAATCCTCTATGGTGAGCCTGAGAACTTAGGAGTTGGACATCTATTTCCTGAAACACAAAAATATCAGGTGGATTTTATCATATTTTTCTCATATCTGGGCAGATCTGAAAAAGTAGGCCACAGATGTGGTTAATAGAAAACCTTTCAAAATACTCAGTTTACACCACAGTTGGTGTTGATGGATAGAACACTATTGGATTCTGCTTTCTATTCAGACAGACTGTCTGTCTGAGGGTTACTCCTTGATTTTCTCTCGCTCCTGTTATTATTCCATTTCCTCCCCGTGAACGGAAAGACCAAAATAACCCTGCTGAAATGTATGGCTCTCCAGGGGCAAAGCTTTTGTGTCAGAGCGAGAGAAAAACAAGAACAGTGGTGGCTGAATGGGACACTGCAAGATCTAGAGTTTCAAGGCCTCATGAGATTCAGCCCATAGATGCAGACACAGCTCATTACATGATCAGACTGTATGGAGACCAAGTGAGAGGTGACATGTGAGACTCTCAGGATGATTCTCAGAGGAAGTTGTAAGCTGCAGTTTTGTCTAAGGTTGAATGATAAATGTACAGATAAAGTACTCTGCAAAGTTCATGTGGTGAGGATGGAGAAGTTAAAATCCTGACACAGTCAAACTACAGATCTGATTCAAATCAGGTTTTCCGGGCCTTTTTTTCCCTCTTAAAAGTGTTGTGCATTGTTTGTTATTATTCTTTGGGTTATGTGTTAACTTTGCAATTTTGCCTGCCCATTATGAAAACCATTGCCATTGTTTATCTTGTTGACTGTTTGCATGCATAGGGTTGTTGGGTTTTAAATAAACCCAACAACTTTTAGATAAAACTTTTAAACAAACCCAACAACTCAACTGGTAAGGCGATGGCCTGTGGCACTGTCCAACTAGAAAAGGATAAGAAAGATTTGGATTTTGGACCGTTTGCTGGTTTGTTGTGCATAATCTTTGCTTCAATTGCCAAATTCTGCTAAACTGAATTAATTATGACTCCTGGGTGATCCACTGAATTATCCCTCAATCACTCAGAGGAAATCTTTGGTTCTCAGTAAACTCTATATTGTCAGCTGCTTTGCAATTAAACAGTCATCTGGACTGTTAAACATGTCTATGCATGCATAGTCTTACTCTCAAATGCACAATTTATGGAGGACAGCTGCCATATTAAAACTTTAAGAATCAAGTTCTCTCTTTTTCTGCTTGTCTTTTGTCTCACACTCAGCTTTCCCCCATGGAAATGTCTTTGCTGGACTCAGACACCAATATGATGTGACACTGTCTACCATTTAAGGCTGCAGTCAGAACACATCATCAAGTCCAAAAATAAACCAACAAAGTCCACCACAATTGTGCCTTTAAGGTCTACTACACTTGATTTTATGTTGTATGTAAAACTGTAATTTCTGTAATCCGGTGTGTGTTAATTACACACTTCTGAGCCACAAATAAGTAGTATCATGCATCCAGATCCTCCTCACCTGCCCTTAGTTTTGTGGTACAGTCTACATACAGTATCTAATTATGAACTGAGGGCATGCTGGGACATGTTGCTCTCTGCAAGATTCATTTATATCTTTCCATCCACAAGAGAAGGTCACAATACCTCTGTGCTCTGACGTCTCTCAGGCTGCTCCTGTAATCAGATCTGGGAACATGCTGACAGCTCTCATGCTTGCCCAGCTTTTCTCATGCATTATAGACAAAGTTATTTAATGGTTCACAATTAAACTGTGTGGCTGCCCGGCACTAGCAGTGATCTGGTACAGGGATGGCCTGTGGCACTGTCCGACTAGAAAACAATAAGGAGACTCTGCTCAACTGCCTCTGTCATTTTTTGCAGAAATGTGGAACAAGTCTATGTCATCTACACTTTGATACCAAAATACTTTTTAGAATTTACACACCAAAATTTAAACTAAAAAATGGAATACATATACTGTATATATATATAAACATATATATATATATAGACAGAGCATTGCAGAGTACTTCAGACATAAACATAGAAAGAGGTTCATTTTGACGTGAGACTGAGAGGCACAAGATAAGTTATTTAGGAGACACTGCATTAAAAACTTAAGTGCTTATGTTATAACAGTAACATCTCGTTTTTGAAGAGTCGCCTCTTTTCTTTGCCATTTGTGATTAATATTGAGCACTTTCCACTGTTGTGATTCCAACATCGATCAAAAGAATAAGCAGTGTTCTGTCCATTCCTGCGTTTTGAAGAACAACTTGGCTTCTGAAATGGGCAGACAATCTGTTGTTCTTCATTTCAGACTCACATGCCAGACAGTAGCTCAGGCAAACACCTGTTTGTTAAAGGAAAAAGTGAATGTCACAAGTGAATATCAAAACGTCTCTTTTTATAAATCTGCTCTTATCTGTGAGGAACTTTGATTTTCTTCCTCAACAGTTTGAAACGTATTCTGTAAAATCTTTCAAACCTTTAGTTGTGTGAGTGGGCCAGCTGCACGGGTGGCTGATAGCCAGTTAACCCCGATAGATTGCGAGACCTCGGCTGTTGCTGAAGAGGTAGGACACAAGAAAGGCTGTATATGAGAATGTAGGTCAGGGAGAAACATTCACCTATAAAAGCACAGAGTGGCCATAAATGGCAGCAACAGCACACAAATGGCCTGTTGCTCTGTCTTTATGTTGGTGCATTCACAGCGCTGACTCTACTAATCACATTAAGCTGGGTACATGCTGATGTCATGCTGTCTTTGTGGTAAGGGATGGTTTCATGAAGCTGCAGCTGGTATAGATGGGGCATCACACCACAAGAGGAAGAGAAATTAACTGTGTGGGTTTCTATGCACTGTTCCTCTCTCAGCTAACATCTCTGTGTGTCAAGCCACAAATAAGGCAGTATCTATTCACAGAGTGTGTATGTGTTCTCCTGAAGGCACATCAATTCATAATGAGCCGCTCTGAAGCTTTTTATAGGGCTCGCCCGTCACTGGCTGGAATACATTAACCCTGTGTCTCTGGATCTTATTTTAAAACCATAGTGTTTTTGTTTTTTAATGAATACCTCGCCATGTTTGATGAAGTTTTGTTAAATGCATTATCTCTATATTCACCTCCTTTGGGTTGCAGCTAGCCTGTTCATGCCTTGTTCTGTAGAGTTCATAAGGAAATAATTAAGTTATATCTGTGTCATCTAAATAGGTTTCTGCCTACTGGTGTCCGTGAAAGGGAAGTGACAGGTTTTCCGTGTTTAGAGCAACAGAACCAGTGTCGCTGTCACACTGGCCACTGCTCACAAGAGGTGCCGTGAGATGTGACTGTCTTCTTTCCTCTGTGGGTACATCACATATCAAGTCTGGTGTAGTGACATCTCAGAGAAGGAACTGATATTATCAGTGATATTTACAGCGGGGATTTCTTTGATGAAGTCAAAATGACACAACACAGTGAACATAGATGTTCTGATTCCATATACAGTCAGTATGGATTAAATATACTTGCTGGCTGAAGTGCATGATTACATCTATTAGACCTGCAGCATACATATTTGCAGGAATGGTTTGAATCTCTAAAGATTATCTTCAGTGTCTCTCTGAGGGAGGACTGACAAAACAATAATGTGAAAGGACGTCTGTTGCTACTGCTGCCTTATCATGAAGGGACCCATGTGATGTTCCAGCAGCCTGTTCTTGTGTTAATGTCCTCATGTGTAGCCTGCCTTCCCCGGGGCCGATCAGAATGAATGGACCTTCAGTACCTTAAGTATCTCACATTCTGTTCCTTGAAAGCAATTTGGCTATAAAGGATAAAGATCTATGACAGACTATTGAATGAAATGTATAGCTACGTTTATGACAACATAAAAAGTCTGCTGGTATTGATTAAACCTGTGAGAAATATAGTTCTCTAGCTTCTTTCTGACTTTTTAATTGAACAGCCTAAAGCTGACCTCATCTGGAGGAACTCCAGGTAAATCCCCGCTTATATTGACTCATGCTTAAAGAAAACATTTTTTCAAAACAATCATTCAACAATTTTTTTTATGACTTTTTTATTGATAATTCTATGAGGTTCAGATATCAAACCACTTTTTTTATATAGTTTTTTAAAAATAACATATATAATTAAATCATCTTGCTTTACATCTTCATACATAAAGGTACTTTTTTTCTTTTGCACAGCAAAGATATGACATTTATGTTTCAGACAACATACGGACAAACATTATGTACACAGTAAGTCGACACAAAAGTGCAAAAATAAAAACAAATCATCTGTCACAGAAGCACCCTGACAGGGAAAATTAAGGGTGCTTATTGAGACCCACTGAACCACTCAGGAACAAAACGTGCTTTAAAAACGGAATGCTGTTTTTTGTTTTGTTTTTTGGATAAAGATGGGCACAATTCCATAGAAAAACGCCATTTCAAGTTAGAAAGAGAGACAGAGAGAGAGAGAGAGAAAAAAACATTAGGTAAACAAGCTTGATGCTACAACAAATCCTCTTAAACCGAAGAGATGGAATTACTGCCGTGCGCCCTGAGGCGCACTGGGATTTTGTAGGTTCAAATGGTCATCTCTCAAATGTGCATGCACTTATTTATTTTTTCCGACCTTTTTCTGTGTTTACATAAAGTATCATTCAGTAGCCTGACTGAGTGTCTGGGTGCACTATTTGTCCCAGAACCTCGAGTATTCTCTCGATTAGTCGTAGAGGCACAGATCAGACAAACACGCAGCTTAGGACATGTTGTTTGTGGAGACATTGTGTCTTAATAAAAGAATGCGTCAGATGTGCGCAGAAATGCCGAAAGTCATTCAGGCTATTTCCACCACCTTAACCTCCCCAAGACCATTACTGAGTGGAGGGGGCTCCTGGTTGCTCTCTATGGAGGATTCACTCCCCGTGCTCTCTCCGGATAGAAGTCTGGTGACTCTGAGGTCAGCTTTCAGAGTCTGCACGTCGTTTCCTATGCTCATCTCCCCCAAGTCATTAATAATCTGAGTTAACTCCTGTTTAGCATTACAAACACAGTCACGATCCGTGTCCAAAATGTCCTCACACTCAAAGTGCATCGCTTTCTCCTCTTCCTCCTCCCCGACCAAGTCCTCTGTGATGGAGCCCAGCTTGGGCGCGCTTCGGCTGCGCTCCACGGGCGGTTTGTAGTAGCACTGTCCGTTCAGCAGCTTCCTGAGCGGGACCAGCGGGATGGTCTGCTCCCCTATGAGCTGCTGCTGCTGGTGTCTGGCATCGTCCCTTCGTTTTAGTCTTTTGAACTCGGCCAGGGCTGTGGCCGAGGTCTGGTACAGCAGCAGCGCCATGGCTTTTGCCTTCTCCGGCTTGGACACCAGAACAGCGTGGCAGCGCAGCATCACGGCTTTGTGCTTCATCTCGTGCCTGTAAATCCAAGCGAAAATCTTGGGCAACCGCGGATCCGCGACACAATAGGTTATCCGGTGCAGCAAGTACAAGTGTCCCGGCCTCCTGGTCTTGTCATCCACATGCACCATCCGGATACCCTGCGAGCTGATGGTGAGCCTCATCTTGGTGCCGTTCTTGCCCATGTCGCTTTTGCCCCAGATCTTGCTCACCGCAACGTCCGTGCAGCCGTCTCCCTTAGACTGGATTGTGGTGGCATTCCCCAGGTATAGCACGGTGTACGTGGGGTCCTCGCTGGTTATCTTCACCTTTTTCCTCTTTGACTTGAACATGCTGCCCACCCTGTTGAGTGCGCTCTCAGGGCAGGACTTGGCGAAAGAGGTGAGCGCAGAGTAGTTTAGACTTACAGCATAGCCCTTCTGCTTGGACTGCTTGTCTTCCTCAATCAGATCGAACTTGTTCTTCTTCCAAGGCAGCATTTTACTGCTGTTTATACTCAACAGCAACACTGAGAGAGAAAGAAAAGAACTTTTTATTACTAAATTCTAGATGCGTTTAATGCCTGTCAGGTCATTTATGAACTATTCTATGAAAGCGAAACGCAAAGACACCGTACTTCATCTGTCCATCCTCTGAAGTGCTATGTCCATTGTAAAAAAAAGTCCACTTGTCCTATGTAGTGTAGAGTACAATCTGCTGTTCAAGAACGAGCCTCTCAGGTTATATACAGGGAGAAACCATTTCAGCGTGTCTGCAGGGGGGGCTGAACCAAATGTTTCTTTTCGGTTTTCAGATCAATGCATCTGTATTCCGTTTATTTAAAAAATAAAACCTGGTTATTACATGATTGAAAAACGTCTGCCGGTATAGACATTTAATTGAAATACCATATTGAATTAAATAATTAAGTACAATACCTTGAAATAGTTATCTGGAAATAAACTTTCATCTTGCATTTGGCGACATTTCCCCAAACATATGTTTAAACTTGCCTTGCTATTAGATTATAAGATAAATGGCGGTAAGATATGTTAAACTCACTATAAATCAGCTGAATACTTGAATTCCCTCAGTATATTTCTGTTTTAAGATTTTTTTCTTAGTCCCCCGAAAAAGCATTAACAGCATCTGATGTTAAAATTGGATTCAAAAAGAACATTTCCATCCCATATAAACAATTTTATAGAAATTCTAAATTATTTTTTACATAAAGAGCTTTATGGATTCAATCAAATATATGTATATACCGTTAACCATAAAAAAATGAATATACCTTGATCTTGAACAATCACACCTATGAATTTTCTAAAATTACTGAGGCCAAAATATAGTCAGGTCAATTGTGAGTTTTTACACCAGTTTAAGTACCTGGCTTGGCTGTGATAGCTCTCATGATTTATGCTGCCATCTTGTGGCTCTCAATTACAGTGCGTTGGTTAATCTCCTGGTAGTTTGTGTTACGGTAGGAGACAGACAATTGCAGAGCAAACAATCTGCAAAATGGGCTAAATATTTGTTTTGAAGATCATATTTCAGTCTACGTTCGACCATTAACAGCTGAGGACTTCATTTGCACGAACCTTATGCCTTAGGAACGTTTTTCATCACAGTTCTGGTTTCTTCAGAGCGCATTTGAAAGCTGAACAGGCAATAGGAATGTACCATAATAGCAATTCTGTCAAAACGTTTAGTTGATGAACAAATGAGAAAATATTATAATTATATTGATCGATTTTAATAGATTAACTATCTGATTATGAAATTCAGCACTACTGATATGTTACGAATCCTGTAATCAGTGCCCGGATGTGTGTTTTGATTGGTTTGTTCCACTTCCGCATCTTACGACAACAAGGCAATTCCATGTGGATTGCGGTGTTGTTGGCAGATAGCTTAGTTTTTTATTTCGGAGAATATTTGTGTTAACTTCAAAGGTTGATATGGGGAAAAAGAAAGCAGGAGGGGGACTGGGCAGAGCTCTGATAAAGGAGAAACTCCACGGAAGCCGAGGAAACAAGAGAGGCGACTCGTGGGTATGACAAACTAGCTTAATCCTATTTAAACTAAGGCATATAAGATACCTGACTGGGGGTTAGCTATCATATATTGATATATAACAAACAGCGAGGAAATGGGAAAATCATAAATGGTTGTAATAAGTGTAATTCGCAGCTCGTGCCAGACTACCATTATATATTCACTGCAAACCAAATTAACGTGTTAACAGTTGGTTATTTGTTATTGATAAAGACCTAACCTGACATTTGTCTCGTACCTCCAGCTTCACACCAGTGAATTGAACGATGGCTACGACTGGGGGCGGCTGAACCTGCAGTCAGTGACAGAACAAAATTCTATGGATGACTTTTTAGCCACTGCTGAACTGGCAGGAACAGAGTTTGTTGCAGGTAAAAACTAAGTAGGTGTACTTCACCTAACTCTTGTTAATTTATTTTGGTATTTTGATGGATGTGTCAAATGTGTCTGTTTGTGTAAAAAAAAAAAATTTAAAAAAAATAAAAGGAATAATCTTCACTTTCTTAGCATGGAAAAATGTCATCAAAAGCCCCAGTGCAGGTCTTTTTTTGTCTCAAGGAATGTTGATTTCCTTTTTTTATGAAGCTGAATGAAAATGTGGTACTTCATCTGTTAAATGCAACTGCTATACATAAATGTACTCTGTTTCTCAAATTTGTGTTTGGTAGAAGCCATTTTTCTTCATGGATCTTTGTTGTTCTCCACTGTACAGCTGCAATTTGACATTTTTGGAATTTCTGCCATTTTTTTTTGTTTGTTTCCTTGTTTTCTCAGAGAAACTCAACATCAAGTTTGTGCCAGCTGAAGCCAGAGCAGGCTTATTAACAGCTGAGGAGAAAACCAAGTTGAAGAAGTTGCATGAAGAAAACAAGCATTTCCTCAGAATACCCCGACGGTAAGTTGAACAGATTTAATAGATTTTACAACGTTTAGATACACTTTGCATTTAAAAGGGTTGTCTTGTGTCCTCAGCCCGCAATGGAATGAGAACACCAGTCCAGATGCACTTCAGCTGGCTGAAAAAGACAGCTTCTTGGAGTGGAGGCGAGAGCTTGCACAGTATGTTATAGTCTTTTTTTCTAAACCACCATTGCAACTGAGAAGCAATGGTGCAATCTACAGGTTCACAAACTCAAAAGTTTTCAGCTTAGTCAAAGATTCAGATGATTTTCTTTTGTATGGTTTATGATAAATCTGGATTATCTGCCAATCATCTAACTGTCATTCTTATTTTCAAAGACTAGAAGAGGAACAGAAGTTAATTCTGACTCCATTTGAGAGGAACCTTGAATTCTGGAGACAGCTGTGGAGAGTGATTGAGAGGAGGTAGAAACAAAAGCGATGCTGTGCTATCAGATTAATGACAAATTCTATTTATGAGATGCTTAAAGCAAAACCATTGTTCTGTTTTTTTATAGTGACGTCATCGTACAGATTGTCGATGCCAGAAATCCTTTGCTGTTCAGATGTGTTGATCTGGTAAGTCCATTATTTAACTAGTGGCTTCCTGACTAATGGAACTAAACTGAACTTTCTTTTGTAACACAATGACACATAGGACTTCTCTAAGTTACAGTTTTATGTGTTCTTTGGTGCTCTGTCCATCTTTTTCTAGTATCCTCAATATAGTCATATGTAAATAAGTAAAATGATTACATCATAGACATGTATTTAATAAGCATTCATTAATTGTTTATAGCCAGATGAAGTGCTCCATAAAGATGAGATTTAATTTTTTGTTAAAAGACTGTCATACGTCTCTTATGTATGTGTGCAACCAGGAGTCTTATGTGAAAGAGGTGTCACCAGATAAAGTGAACATGCTTCTGGTGAACAAGGCAGACCTGCTGACCAGAGAACAAAGACGAGTCTGGGCCAAATATTTTGAGAAAGAGGGACTAAGGGCAGTTTTCTGGTCTGCCCTGGCTGAGAGCAACAGGCTGGATGCAGAAGAAAAGGTGAGGAAGTGGAGGCTTGAAGAGCTGTGCACTCATCTTTGAGTAGACTTGGATTCTGTCTTCCTGGGCAGGTGGATGTTATCAGACTGCTCTTTAACAATGTTTTGACTTTGTGCTATAATTAAAACCATGTAGCCAAAATAAGAAATGTTTCTTCTTCAAGGGCATGGAAGTGGACGATCCAGAACATGAAGGGAGTGATCCCGAGGAAGACGGGTCACCATGTAATGAAGATTTGAGCCGGAAAGGGGTGGATGGAGAGGAAGAATTAGAGGAGGAGAAAGAAGAAGGAGGAGAAGAGAGTGGTTTAGAGGAAGAGCACCGCGATCATGTAAACGTTGATGAGGAAGACTGGCAGACCTGCTCAGAGGGCGAGGAGGAAGCAGGAGGGAGTGAATGCTTCCACAACTCCAGTCGACTGCTCCACAAAGATGAGCTGCTGAACATATTTAAGGCTTCACATAAAGGGGCCAGGTGTAAAGACGGACAACTTACAGTGGGACTGGTGGGTAAAAACTGCAGTGCATGCAGCAGTTAAGTCACTCTGCAAGCTCTCAGACTGATTTGTGTATTCCTAAAGATTCATGTAAGACTGAAATAAGTTGTCCTGAGTGCCTTACCTCAGGAGTTCCACACTTTGGACAGAAATGAAATGAAAAGACATTTTTCTGTGTTTGGATTTAACAGGTTGGGTATCCCAATGTAGGAAAGAGCTCCACAATTAACACTATTTTAAGGAACAAGAAGGTGTCTGTTTCAGCCACTCCTGGACACACTAAGCACTTTCAGGTACAGCTCCACTTGCCATCCAAAGTGAACTCGTACTTTCTATTACTAAAAAGCTTAAAGTGTTACTGTTTTTGTTTATTTACCTTTTCTTGACATTTATTACAGACTCTCTACGTGGAGCCAGGTCTGTGTCTCTGTGACTGCCCAGGTCTGGTCATGCCCTCCTTTGTTTCTACCAAAGCTGACATGATCTGCTCTGGGATTCTCCCTATTGACCAGATGAGAGATCATGTATCTGCAGCGTCCCTTATATCCTTTATGGAACAAAGAGCTGGCGTTTTTATATATTTCTAAACTGCGTCAGCCGTTCCTTTCAGTGCATAGGTCCTTAACAGATGTGTTACGTATGCCAGACGATCCCTCGGCATGTCTTGGAAGGAACATATGGCATCAACATCATCAGACCACGCGAAGATGAAGACCCTAACAGGCCCCCCACCTCTGAGGAGCTGCTGATGGCATATGGATGTGAGGCCACCAGATAATTTCTACACAAAAAAAAGAATAATAAACCAATGTTTTTCTATTTTTCTTATTCAAACATTTTTGTGATGGTGAAGAACTTTGTATAAACTATTGGGAAGAGTTGTATAAAGGATGTTTTTCTATCTTTTCTTGTGTTTCAGACATGAGGGGTTTTATGACATCACACGGCCAGCCTGATCAGCCAAGATCAGCCCGGTACATCCTAAAGGATTATGTCAATGTAAGTCTTACAGCTGGGTCATTTGTGAAAGTTGCCTTGGTTATTTTGGTTACTTTTATTGCAGTAGGGGCCAAAATGTTGGACGGGGTGTGGAGAGCCTCTATATGCGTAATCAGCTGTTGAGGAAATCTCTTGAATCTTGATAAATAAGACATTTTTGTGACAAAGAAACCAAGCAAAAATACTTTAAAAATATTTAAAAAAATTCTCACTGCAGCTTTGTAACCTGCAGCATCACACAACAGCACACCATGAACTGGGACAGATGAAATAGTTTATGTTGCATTTTACCAATTTTATATATTATCATCAGTACAGCAATTCAAGATATCTGCATCTGAACAGGGAGGTGCACACATCATATTTTTAAATTATCTGTTGGTGCTGTGTTTATTTGCCTGTTTCACAATTCCATGAACTCTTCATGTACCAATATGAGATGGGAAGCTTCATCAAGAACAGTGACAGAACTGATGTAGTTGACTCTTAACTAGAGACAAGTGATTGATCGACAAAAACCAAACAATCCTTTGAGTGTCTGCAAAATGAAGTTGTGTATGATGGAAAATCAAAGCACAGATTGAAGGTGATGAAGACTGCAGCAGACAGTCATATCTTAAGATGATTGAGACAGTTAGGAGTGAGTAGCTGGATAATCCATATATTCTACTTGACAGTCATCAGGACCAACAGTGCTACTGAAAAGCTGCTTGAATATGAAAGTAAGAAGTAAAGTGAAATAAGCCTGTACTTGTAAAAAATAATGCAGACTTTGCAGCAACATCCCCCTCTTTGAATAAAAACTTCTGTCATCAAGGAAACAACACGGCGTGTAAAATGCAAAACAAACAGCTCAAAACTGCTTCAAGTTGTTTGTCCCAGTGTTTACCTGCAGACTCAAGACTAAAAGCTAATGGATTAAATCAGCACAGGAACACAAACCCAAGTAGTCTTAAGGTTCCCTTACTTGAACAGCTGTATGTCTCCTCTGCTTCCTTTATTATGCTGCTCTTGTGTTTTTGTGTAATTAACAGACTGCAGCTTTGTGCCCAAAACTGACTTCCCCTCAGGATCTGTAAAGTTTACCTAACATCCTCCCCCCCAACCCACTCCATAAATGTTTACTCCTCACAGGGCAAGCTTCTGTACTGCCATCCTCCCCCACACATTAATGCTGAAGACTTCCAGCCACAGCACAGCAAGTTTGAGAAAAGAGACTTGGACGACTGGGACCTCTCCACAGGAACAAACAAACAGAAAATCAAGAGAATTGAAAATGTTGTTGACAAGAACTTCTTCCATCAGGTAAAATAAGCCTATTGATCTCTTATACATCTGAAAATAGGAATCCTGTTGACCATCATGAATTGTAAAAAAAACACAAAAAAAACCCCATTATAGCTCCATTTAATTTTTGTTTGAATTAAGTGCTCAATTGTTGATGGACTTTTTGTAGGAGAATGTGCGAGCACTGACCAAAGGAGTTCAGTCAGTCATGGGCTACAAACCGGGCAACGGACCTGTCGCCACGGGCAACTCCCAGTCGGAGATGGTTGCTGGCAAACCCTGGAAAAAACACAGCAACAGGAACAAGAAGGAGAAATTACGTAGAATCACTAAGCATCTGGATGCTTAATGATGATGAGAATGTTAAGTCAGATTATTTCAGGTGAAATAAAAAGCAAAGTGCAGTTCATATGTGATTCCAAGGGAATTGATGGTGAATTGTTCTGCAGGTGAATGAACGCCCCTTAATCCTGTGAATATGGAGATGTTTTGATCCAAACTAACGAGTTGTGTTATCCATCATGTACTGCACTGGTTTGGTGATTATTGATGCAAAGCATTCCATCAACTGGATCATCAGTTTTACAGAAGCTGATGGGCTCAATATCCATAGAGTGAAATTTACAGTGAATAGAAAGGAACTCAGAAGACGCAGGCTTCATTTTATGTTTAAATGACTGTCTGGTAGGCTCTATTTATCCACATGCAGTAATGATTTATGCCACAAAACAAAATAAAACAAATTTTTTTCATGTTGTGTTACTTCTTTGCCACTTTTACATATTTTCTTGCGTGTTTAATACATCACAGTGGAGAGAGATAACCATTTATGCTCAGAAATGTTCTGAACTTAAGAAAATGTACTATATATATATGGCAGCATGGAAGAGGAACGCCTTTAAGTATTCTAAAGATTATCTCTTGTATTCTGAAAGTAAGGTATACCTATGTATCATTTACGTTTGCACTGAATGAAATTGCTTAATTTGAAGGCATTCAGTTTTGATGCAGCACAAAATTTCCTTCTGTTGACAGTAAACTTACCAATTCTTAAATTGCATCTTAATATTTAAATCTGCATCCTTGTGTTTTTGTTGAACATTAAGGTTTGTGTGTGTGGTATAGACATAGTGATTTTTAAAATTATTTCTTGCAGAGTTCATTTTAGGGATAAAACCCATGTAAGAGCTTTAGAAAGTTTTGAGCAATACCTTTCAAGCGAGTCAAGTGTAATATCAAGTGATTGACTCGAACTGTAGATTAAGATCTGACAATGTACAAACAGATTGTTTAACAAAAAACAATAAAACATCAAATGAAAATTTCAACGGATTAATAAATATGTACAATTAACATAAGCATAGATGAAACTGCAAAATTCTTTTTAATTAAAACATGACTAATAAAAATAGAATAGATAAAGAGAATAACCTGGAAATAGTTTGTAACATGAATTCACTTAAACTAAAAATATATTTTGAGTTTTGTTGAACATTTTAATGAGTTCAAGGCGCTTTAGGGAAAAAAGTCCTTAATTTAAAAAAAGAAAAAGAAAAAAAGAAACAGGTTAAGGAGACATCAGTGTTTTTGCCGCCTAAACGAAGTAAAGTTCTAATTGTCCTCGTACATATACATAGTCGGTAAGAGCTGCCTCGCGGCACACGTATGTATTTAGCCCCTCCTCACGTAGACGCAGGTCATTTCTGTGCGTTACTGCGTGCGTCAACTGCATGTGTCGAAGTTGGAGCATGGGCAAGGTTTCTCTTTAATTTCTCGTAATGTAAAGATCTTTGCAATAAAGATGGAGAGTGGAAGGACGTTTTTAGATGGCCGCATCAGAGGAAACTCCACCAGTTTTCTGATGTCTTTTTGGATGCACTCGGTCACCTGTTTGTCTCGCGACGCAGACAAACATTGCATCCCCATTGATCTGACTTTTCTGTCTGCGCTACTTTTACTGCTGTCCAGTCTTCTGTAAGTAAAGTCTCATTCAGAAATTTTCCAAGTAATTAAATTTAAAAGGTCTGGGAATAAAACCAAGGTAAATCTATTTAAGGGCGGTATGTCAGAGGTGCAAATTTCGAGGGGAATTTAGCGGAGAAAACACCGTAGTTTTCTACTGCTTCCTTGGTAACCTGTGCAGCACAGTGGGAGCCATTCTGTCCAGGCAGCTACATATACAGGTAATATAATTGAACGAAAAACATTTTCCGTATGTTTCATACAGTAACAGTGTCACCTCTGCCATGGTAGGTTTTCATGGGTTCTTTCGCTGCGGTGATGGATGCTGTGAACTGTATTATGTGCTGCCTTCCAGTTTTCCTGTGCTGGAACTCAACATCCCGTAAGTTTAATTAAAATATCATTCCATAATTTTTTGACAACTGTACAATGTGAAAACAAACTGCAGCATAGATGGGTAAGTATTGGCTCCTGGCAAGCCAAACTGTTTAGGCAAAACAGAAGGAAAACTTATCAGTGAAGCTCTACAGATAACCACACAAATGAACAGAGAATGTGTTGAAAGTCTGTAGCTGTGTTGTTCCCTCTCCAGAAATGAAACACAGGATGATGAAGAAGCGCCGGAGGCAGCATCTCCTAGCCGTGGGCGTGTTGATGGTGGTTGCTGGAGGCTTCCTGAAGTCCAGAATCACTGATCCTCCGGCAATGAGTCCTGTGAGAGGAAGGAGACTGCTGCGAGTCCTTCTCCAAGTGTCCAGTTGGAGCCCTTTAATGGTGTGGTTGTAGACGCACATACGTATAAATGTGGCTGATGTAATCATCGCTGAAACATCTTGGCAGTGCACTCATTTTCCTTTCTGTGTGCACACTGTATAGGCTTAAATCAAATTCATGAGCTCACATCTTATTGTATACAATTCGACTGAATGACATCACTATTTGCATTCAGGTTCAGTATAATTTCCATACATTACAGCTCACATGATAGTAACTCGACCCTGTCTAATTAAAGGACAATGATGAAATCCTTGGTTACATACTTGGGCTGCTGTCCCTCGTCATCGCCTGCACCTCCAGGTTCCCTGCACTCTGCAGAGCAGTAAGTGACAAACACGTTGAGTCAAAGTCATGTAAAATCACATTCACTTTGTCAAACCCCTTCAGTTGTGTTTACTTATTTCTAGAGGAGAGGGCAGAAGTTGAGCCGGGCCTACATTTTCTCTAGGCTGCTATGCTCACTGTCCGGTGCCTTCTACACAGCAGCCATCCTCCTCTATGCTACCCGGTTTGAGTTTCTTATCAGAGTCATGCCATGGCTTCTATCATCAATAGGCTGCTTCTCTCTGGATCTGCTTGTATCCTTTCATGGCAGAGTGTGGAAAAAACCTTCGGATCCCTGGAAAACCTTTAACCAATACCAAATAGATTTAGATGTGTTGCTTAAATGCAGACAAATGATACTGAGGTGGGATTTATTGACTTATAACCCAACACTATCAGATTTCAATCATCACCTTGTGCAAGAAAGCAACCAGGCAGCGGTCAACGAGATTTTCTCCAGACAGAGAGAGTCTTTTAGGTGATCCAGATGTCAACGCTGATGATCCCGTTGTCATAAAGAAGCAGAGAAAACAGCAAATACCTTCATCAGCACAAACAAAAGTGAGTTTATTCTGCTATTACTGCCAGCATTTTTCTGTTTGTGAAACCCTCCAAATAACTTTTTAGTTTACTGTAAAGTTAAGCCTGGAGTGTTTGATATTCATGCCAAATTATCATCAATAGAGAAAATGTTTTGACCAAAAGGATTCTTCTGGCTTGAAATGGTGCAAATGATGGTGCAACGTGATTCATTTGCTTTTCTCTACTGAGCTTTTAGACTAGTTTGCAGAGGTTAGACTTTAAGACCATTCCTCCTATCTAACAATCTTGAGGGAATTCACATCTAATATCTGGCAGGACCACTTCAGTTATCCCCTATTGATAATTTTTCTAACCTTTTTGACAATATGTTTAGAATAATTATCTTGTTGAAAGGTTCAGTGCTGCTTATGGCCAAGTTCTACAGCAGATTAGTTCATGTTTTCCTTTAGAATTTTAATTCAGTCCTCTTGTCTTATGGTGAAGTTTACTTCACCGGCAGAAAAATGAGCACAGGTCCATCAGCATGACCTTGGTGATTCAAATGATGGAAAAGAGGACTACACTGAGACCGCAGAAGAAAAAAAACGTCAAGCAATTTGTAGAAAAACCTATTCTTTGGTAGCATCACCAATACAATGATGAAAAATTGTTACTAAACTGGGCTGATCCTAAAATCTCAGTGAAGACCTGCTTGTTTGTTTGCATTAATAAAAAATCATGATTTAAGAGCTGATTACTGAGAAAACATATGAATAATTCTGGGTTTGGCACTTTTGTGATAAATGCAACAAAACCCCCAAATTTTGTCCCTAATCTTTTGACTCTTGTGTTATTTTCAACCACTAGAAACCTTTTTATCTAACATTCTGGACTTGTCTGTATCTTATTTACACAAGATCTGTGTTAATGATCATTGTACTGATGTCTTTGGTTGAATATTGTAGTATTCAACTTTTTCCTCAAAGACAAAGAATGTCCAGAAGATGACTGAGATGGGCCACTATATGGATGTCAGTGTTCAGCCTGTAAGAAAAGTAAGCAAATAATCAGGTTCATAACAGCACCGGTTGCTTAATACCTAGTCTTCTCTTCTTATTTCGTTAATGTGCGTTTTCCCCTTCAGCAAAAGTCCCTTAAAGAAGTGACGTTGTCTACGGAAGGTGCAGAGGATGGGCCTCTCCACAAGATGGTGCGGGTGATCCGAGTTGACAGCCTCTGCTCATCCGATACATCCTATGACTCTTCATCTGTCAGCTCTGATCTTGAGGTGGTGAATGTGAAACGATCATGAGTGAACTAGCCAATCAGAGTATAGATATAAAAACATCGGTAGATCCAATGCAATATGTATTTAATTTCTCTGAGAGTTATTCACTATGTCAAAGTAGTGCAGTTTACTTATTTAAATGAATCAAATATCTGCCTCTTCAAATTCTGCAGCCTTGTTTATTTTCAAGAATAGGTTTGTTTTTGGCAAATTTAGTCAGTTAAAAGCTTTTAGTTTTTATCAAAAGAAGCCACAAGCTGCACTTTTGACAAAGTGCCACTAGGTGGTGACAGCACATATTTAAAAAACAAAAGTACATGGCTTCTGTCACAGTATAAATGAAAATCACGGGGTATCTGCCTGCTGCTGCTCGAGTCATGTCACCGCAGACAAACTGTTGTGATGACTTCAATCTGCTCCACTTTTGGCCTTTAACGAGCCTTGAAGTTCATCATAAGGGGAAAGTCGAGACTGATGCTGATTTAAAGTTTGACTAACTTATTGTTTTTGCCCTGAGTGTAGACAGGAGGAAGAAATCTTAGTTTAATTCTACCACTTTGCATGATTTTCTCATCACAAAGTTGTGATGCATTAGAAGGGAATGGTATTTATTTTCTGGTCTGCATCTGCATCTTGATAATCCAGCGTTCTGAAGAATTTCTGAGACAAAGCTGCAACCCGGGTATTGTTTGTGTGACTGCAACTCAGGCCCCTTGCTTTTCACATGTGACTTTGGGGGAAGTAAGTCAGAAGACGGCCCTGAGAGGTTCTTATACGAAGAAAAACAGTCAGCATGTTCTTGTTGGAATGATGAGCTGAACTCTATGGAGAGATGTGTGCATGTGGATAAAGGAACAAGGCAGGCCAGGGTTTGTATTTTAACTTTCCTCAGCAGTGCACAGTTGTGCCAAGAATCAAATATTGGCAACAAAGAAAAACCAGTCCTGTTTTAGACCATTGACATTTATAGAATTTTCCTTCTTTTGAAATGCATAGTTGGAGATTGCAAGGGGGAGTGAAATTACAAGCTTTTTCCTTTTCTGGCCTTGACACTCAGATGCAGAAGAGAAACTCCCTTACTGTGCTGTTGTGGAAAGCCATTCTATGGAGGGGATGTAATTTAATCAGAAACAAAGGTAAATAGCACAAGCTCAAACAATTGCTTGTTGATACCGTTCACCACACAGGAAAGGGCAAATGACCCGAATACCCTCGGCTTATTTGGTGTTAGAAATAATAAGGATTTCACCAAGCGATCAAAATGTATTTATTCTGTATGGTAA
Source organism: Atherinosoma microstoma (assembly GCA_037177055.1). Lineage (NCBI taxonomy): Eukaryota > Metazoa > Chordata > Actinopteri > Atheriniformes > Atherinidae > Atherinosoma > Atherinosoma microstoma. The sequence goes on along the minus strand of JBBBVU010000015.1, from coordinate 13,480,565 downwards.
AAAGCATACAGCTTCCTGGCAGAGAACACTCGTCCTCAAATGAAACTATAAAAAAGTTTCATAGGTTGGAGTTGGGTCCTAGGAACACAGTATTAGGTCCCAAATATAACGTGTGATGAGGGCAGCTCAAACCAAATCTGCAAACTCATACAGGTTGCATTTGCTGATCAATACTCAACAGATATTTCTCTGTTCTCTCTAATCAGAGACCAAAGGATATAAATTCCAGTACATGGCCCTCCCTTACACTCTTTCCATTTGCTAAAATAAACAGAAGCCTGTTACTTGGTGATATAATGAAAAGTTGGATCCCTCACAAGCTGACTTTCTGTCTAATGTTTAACCCTCCACCAATGAAATGTGAGACTGTTGCTTTATAATTTGGTTGCAGTGTCTGTGTTATCTAAATCCCAGAGGTTACTTAACAGATAACCTGCTGCTGAGAACAAGGAGAAAGGGGCCACAATACCTACATCATGAACAAATGTGTGTTGCCCTTGAAACTGAGCAGTCACTGTAGCCAGCAGCTTGAATATTTTCCTGTGTTTCTTATAAATTTCAGCTGGTTCTTGGCAGGGGTGAAGCTAAGTGGTACAGTGATTGGTTGAATTGTTTCAGATTTGCCCTGTGGCTCAATTGTTCTGCTGTAAAGAATCTTTGATTAAAGAGCAGCACTGGGTTGGGTCTGTCTGCTTAGGAAGTGTTGCAAAAGGGTTGCCTGGTCTATAGGGGGCCAGTGCTACCCCCTGCTATTTTGGGAGATGTTTATGGTCTCTTGTGTGATGCCTGCTGGCCAGGAATTTAACTGTGTGAGAGAACAATACTAAACGTTTTTGTGTTGTAAATGTTCAGTTAATACTCCTTATGTAGATCAACAAAGCAGTAAGATATACTTTCAGGATTTACAACATTGCAACCACCTTGCAACTGGGTAAAGATCGGGTCCTCAAAAAAGTATTCTTTCATATCCACCAGATAATGAAGTGTCCCTTGTGTTGTATTTGTTAAAGTGTGCTGAGCAAACCACAGCTTCATCTGAGATTCCTGCTGGTTCAGAGAGAAACCTGTGAAGTCTTTAACCACAGGATGCACGTTTTCTTTTCCAAATGGTTACTACCATGTGTTTTTTTTTGTGTATATCAGTGAACAAGGACATATGGCAGATGCTGCGCATACTCCTGTCAATCATTTCCCTCAGTTTCATTGATATACATAAAGCTGCCATGTGCTACAAAATATAACACTTGAAAAAAACAAGGAAGATTTACAAATAAACATTGATGTAAATACAAGTTATAAAGTAGGTAATTTAGCAAGGCACCATTTGCTACTTTCTTCTTCTTGTACTTGTTCTTATTCTTCCTCACTTATGTATTTGTCTTTAATTATTATTATTATTATTATTATATTTTTTATTTATTTTTCAAAAAAATGTTCAAGACACATTAAGCTAGTAATGTTACTAAAAAGTTTGCATACTACTCAAAAGTATTGGAGTTCCAGGACTGAAGGGCAGAATTGATCATTTCTTCTCAAAAACTGAAAATAAAACATTTTTGTATGATGATACATTACATAATGTAAACCTTCTAAGGTAATTTTCTTAATTTTTCCAGTGGGATTTCGGAGCAGCAATTTCACAATGGAGTAAACCAGCAGCGAAACCACAAGAAGGGGATGAGTTTCCCCTCCAAGACTGGCCAACCAACCCCAAACCCTTAAGCATCTGCATGCACTTGATGTGTGAACCGCCACAGAAAACTCTGTCAGCTGCAAATGAGAGTGGCTCTGTTGTAAACTGAACTCTTCTTCAAACAGCTCTGCTGCAGTAATATACAAATAAATAAATAAGTGCAAACATTGAACTACTTTTTTTATTGCAATTGTACAGCACTATAGCCCCAACTAACCAGAGTTGGTCAAATTATCCTGATTGGTTTTGGTCTTATTTAGTTGTGCTGACTACTGCTCCAACATATAGGGCATATTTTGGAGCAGCAGTCTGCATGCACAATTCCATGAGGGCCATGGAATTGTGCAACAACGATTACACTGAGTATCAAGTCCTGAGAACTCTGATTTTTATATATATATATATATATATATGGTTTACAGAAAAGACTTGTCCTAATACAGCACTATTACTCCCCCCTACTGCCATTTAAGGTCATTGGGTCACATCCTGTATTTTGCTAGTTGTCCTATGTTATCAGGGCTGGACTGGGAAAAGGGATGACAGAGCAGATAAGCGCCAGACTTGACGGCCAGGGCTTGTCTGTCCTTTCCATCATTCGGTAGACCCCTGTCCATCAACTGGCTATGAGGCTTTATGGGATGATGTTTGAAACAACATAGCAGAACATTTTTAACTAAAGGGCCTTTGTAAGGCCTGATAAGTAGCTAAACAATACAAAGAGTTGAGAGAAGCTATGAAACACACTAAGCTCCTCCCTGTTACATTTTCTCCAGTGATATATTTGTCGGTGAAAAATGACTGGGAAATGACTAATTAGATCTAACAAAGCAATTGCTGATATCAGCAGTTGATATGAATGCAATTTAACACATTGCTCTGCCCATAAACATGACTCAGTGGGTCAACTTGAAGATAATTCTGTATTAAGCATTGTCATCTGATCTAATGTGCTCTATAAATCTCTGATTAAAAATATGATTTTGTGCCACTTGTAAAAGCTACTAAACTGGGTAATAAAGTCAGATCATTCCTTACACAAAAACTTTCTTGTTGCACTTATTTCTAATCTATTTGAGTATTTAAACTGTGAAACATCTTGAATAAGCCAAACCACAAATTGCTGTTTTGAGGAGTGTGATCCAAATGACAAATGCTGAGCTAGCATTGCTTGATCTCTGGGCCTCATTTCTGTCCCTTCTGAGACTGGGCCAAAAGAAAACAAACTGTGCGTCACACACAAAAACGAGGAATTCTGTTTTCAAAAGTGGAGAAGAGCCTGGATTATCACATCTGAAGCAGAAGTGAGGAACAGGCCTCTGTTTTTCTTGGCCCATGCGTCAGTGTTCACTCTACTGCAGGGCATGAGGAAGATGCAAGATGATTTAAACTGCAATGCACTTGTACACCTTTAAAATTGGCCAGAAAACAATGAAGATACATCACAATGGAATAAATATGGTAATCTAAGAATAAATCGGATACAAAACCCCTCAATCAATATAGAGATGTTACTGAATAATGTAAAGCACAGGATTATATAATAGTGAGTTGCTTGACAACTTGGAAAAAGGGGGACTTCAGAGATTTGACTTCTCAGAAAATCAAGTTTACTTTCCATAGTGAGATGGTAGTATAATGCTTTTAGTGGCACTGGACAGCCCTCGAAAAATGTGTCTGAATTTATTAATGAAGTGTTTAAGTATGCATGTGCTTTTAAACTTGGAAGTTGCATTAGGGAGTACACCTGAATAAGGGATGTCCATTTTGAAACTCATCTTAATATTTGCAAGGCTGTTGTTCTTTGCCACTATTATAA
>JBBBVU010000015.1:13410402-13470884 GCA_037177055.1 Atherinosoma microstoma | reverse complement strand
TATATATATATACACATCTGCATTGCTCTGACGTTGTAGGACAGCATACGTTCTTCAATTTAACCTTGTCGCGTATATTTTTTGTAGCTTCTACAGCTATGATTAAACATCTTGCAGGCTACATTTTATAGATGTAATTATGTTTACTTACGTTGATAGTTCTGTGGATTGCATGGTCTTTCGTGAGTGATGTCATGGATATGTCACTTCCTGCGGTCACACAGCCAGTTCAGGCCAGTTCACCGTTGCTGCTGTAGTACTAGTCCCTCTCTCTGAGCTGTCAACACGGCAACCTTGCGCTCCGGCTGTCTGCTTTGCCAACATTTTTCAATTAAACTCAGTCCACTTTCCTATACAGCGACGGTTTCCATCAGATAACAGCAACTCTCTTCTCATAATGACTCGAAGGTGATCTTCAGAGTGTCCAGGTGGTTCTGGGTGAGTGCGTTACTCTTGAAATATGTTCGTGGTTTGCCTTCATCGCTGTCATCATCACCCATGTGTCAGTTGCTACCAAGCGCGGCTAAAGCTAAAGCAGTAACGTTAGCTAGCTGGTGCGCGTGTGGACGTCAGTCTACTTTCTGTGGCTTTGGCTGAAAAAGTAGGCTGTGTTAGTGCTTGAAGCACAACTTGCTCTAAAAGTGAATACAACTGCAAATAAGAAAAACAGTGGGGAACGCGTGGGTTAAGTAAAGGGCTACATTTTTTTAGCCTGGCTAACATTAGCCAGCTAGCAAACACCAAAGCGATGTCTTATAATCTACCCCATGAAGCACTTCCGAAACTGGTTGGGGTTTGTTGCAATGATTCATTGTCAGCAGCTTCACATCCAACACGGCATATAGTGCTATTTTTTTATTTTGCTAACATTAGCAAATAGAGATTAAACTCGAGGACAGTGTGTGATCAAATACAGTTGAGTGTTAAACTCATTGGGGGGATTTAGATTACACAGATATCATAATTACTGTTATTTTTTTTATTATTATTGTTATTTTTCTTTACGGCGACGTTGATATGCGATGGCATTCAGTAATAGCTGTCTGTACTAAAACAGTGTCTCTCCGGTGAGTCTGTATAATTGCCTTACAGCCTACTTCTGTCTGCTTCACCTGCCGCTCTGATCTGGTCTCCATCAAGCGACTTTAATAACACTATTTGCAGATTATCTAACACATGATCACATTCATTGTAATAAAGCGTACTGGTGAAACAAATTAAGAATTTTCTTTGTTATTCCAACAATGTGAACATAATGGATTGTATTCGATTGATTGACTACTAATGTTAAAGAAAAGTATGATTTATAGAGCTTTTCTCAGGTTAGAGAATAGTTTTTGTGAAAACACAAATTAACAATACAAGAACACGAATGAAATATGTGCTTAGTAGATATGATAGGTTAGATTTATTTATAGAGTTCTCATGACAACTCTGTCGTTGATCCATGCATTTTACTTGATAGTGCTTCAACAAAGGGTCCAGATTATGACACGCTGGCCAATGTTGTGACACAGCCTCAGTTCACAAAGTAACCGGTTCATGTATGATCGACAAGTGTTGTAACATGAGTGTCTTTTGTTTTGATACATTAAAACTTCCCATAACTGATCGGATCAGATGTTGTCTTTGTGAGGAAGGTCATAAAGAAATGTTACTTGCTGTGACACACGTCTTGTTTTATTTGTAGGTTTATCCATTTGTCACTTTGGTCTGTTGTTGTAGATGACACCTGTATAAAGTTGGATATGAACTCAGAGATGCCATGGAATTTCATATTTGGAATTCTGCCAGGAAATGTTGGGCTGCACTTTGATTGCCTGTGGCAATATATTTAAGAGACACATTTTGGCTTGTGTCCATGCTCTTTTAAAGAAGTAGATTTGGAACACTTAAGTTCTTAACCAGTCATTTTCAAGTTCTGCCATACATTATCAAATTGAGAACTGGTTACTCATCTTACCTCAAGGCTTCTTGTAAACATTAACATTTAAGATTCTTCCTGTGATTCCTTTTAAAGGTGCTTTGTCTCTTGATAGACTCTGCTAGTGTCTGTCATACTAGAGTGGGAGAGTCTTTGTGGGTCTTAAAACTGTGATGCTTTACATTGTGGATGTACTCTTAAGCCTTCTCATTTTTTTTTGTATGTTTGATAAATGGTCATTTGCAATGCCATTGTTGCACATGTGTTTGAAATATTAATCACCTTGATTTTGCTGATGTCCATTCAAATGAAAATATATATACATTGAAGCGTCAAAGCAAACTGAAGGTGGATGTTTTTGAACAAGTTTATTCTACATTTGCACTTTATATAGATGGATTTGTTGATGGATTTATTATTTTCTTTTTTTATTTAAGGTTTTTCATGTGATGTGCTCACATTGTTTGTGGTTGCATATTATCAGTGTGAATTTCAGTTATTAATACTGTTGTTTTTGGGTTTTTTTAATTTTTAGTGTTTTTGCCATAGTATGGCTGGTATACTTATATTTGACTTTATATAGCCAGTACAGATCAATTTGACTCAAGCAGAGCAGCTCAGGTCAAATATACTTGCTGTCTGTTCACTTTCCTGTTGAACTATTAACAAACTGTGCTGATGGCTTGTATGTTTTGTATCCGCACACCACCTACAATGTAGATGCACTAGTCTTTTCAAACCTACTCAGTTAAAGCTGTTGAGGAAATTGTTGTCAATTGATGTTTGATACTACAGGAAATCTATTCTCTATAATCAGGAAACTGAGAAGCTAAACATGCCATTTTTACCTCTGACAGCATCTTCTCAGTGAGTGAGCTTGTGGTGTTTTCAAATTGGGCATTTGGAAGCGGTTTAGTCTGAGTTTAAGAAGTGAGGTGCTGATATTTCACTGGCCTTTGAGCCAGTGCCTCAAGACTTTTCACAGGTGAGCTTAAAGACATCAGTCTATGATGGAAGGCCTGCCAATGTTGATTCAGAGAGAAGATGAGAAATATCCTGACATGGAAGAAGTCCTCTCGACAGCCCAGCACTGTTTGATGTGGGAGCTCCTGAGCAGTGTGATAGAAAAACAGACCTCTCCAGTGCTGGTATAACGGTTTGACTCCAATAAGAGCAGGACCGCCAAGCGGGCTATATCAGTGAAAATGAGGACGCTTTAATAAACGTTTCAACAACTGTAAAATTTAACAGAGATATGCAAACCTGAGAATAGAGGTGCCCCATGGATTGTAAGATTACAGTTTCTTTTTTTACAGCTTTTGATTGCATTGGCCCCTTAAAGTTAAAGCTTTTATATCCTCACAAACCTTTGTGCAGACTGAGTTCTCAAGTAAAGAACATTATCACTTCATCTTTTTACAACTCAAATCCTCTCATGTTTGGCCGTTTTTTCTATTGAGGCATATGTAAAAGATAAGCACTTTTTTATGAGGTTGATTCCAGCTGACTCTTTCCAGCTGCCTTTTGGACAGTTGGGCATGTTGAATGATCAAGAGTATTATATGATCATTTCAGGACCAACATAGGTTCCTAATTAAAATGTTGCTCCTGCTTATTATAATCAAGAGGGAGATCAAGAGATCAGATTATATTAAAGCAGCCATTTTCAGATTCCTCTCACATAATTGCAAAAATACCAAATGGATGATAGCCAGTTGACAGTTGGTGGTGATATGAAAGTGAATACCTCAAATCTGTGACGTTGCAAGCCTTGCAGCAGTTGTTTAGTTTGCATAATTGCTGAAGGCCTTCCCATATGGAGACAGAGCTTATATTCAGAGGTAGACGACTAAGCCCAGTTTAGCTTAATAACTTGGAATACTTCCATCTGCTTTATTAGGTTGTGTTGTATCAATTTAGGCCACTAGATATTTCTGGAATCCCAAAATTTATTCCTGCTTTACTACATCAGGCAATGAAGGCACATTTATTTTTCAAAGTACGGTAGTCAGTAGGTATTACGTGGCCAGTCCCAAGCAAATGAAATCACGGTGGTTATGGGCGGATGCAATGGCAGTATTATGCTGCTTCTCTGTTCTTTACTTGCATTTATTTAACACTATTTTTTAGGGCTGTGAAATGTATATAAAATTTTGATTTTGATTTCTGAAAATCTGAAAAAAAATCAGCAGCAAAAAACGATAATGTTCCGACTGACATGCACACTTCTGCTGCTTCAGAAGGCGGGTCTAGACAAGTACCAGAAGTAGACCCTCTGCCATTGTTGTGGACACTATTGCTTAAGGTAATGACTTTGTTGCTATGTTTACCCCTCAGACTCCTCTAGCTGCTCTTTTTTTAAGAAAGCTACCAGTGGCAAATCTAGCGACTTTTCCGGGTGTTATTGGAGACTTATGGAGATGGATATGAAAGCACATATCTTTCTTACTCTTCTCAGTGCAGCCATAGGCCCCTCCCATGTCCCAATGCGGTCACAGCAGGCCCGATGTACTGAAATAAGCACCCTTGCCATGAAAAGCATGGGTTCTTGGTTCTTAGAAATGGGCATTATAAGAAATTAGTTTCGGGAACTACTCCTTAGTTCTCTCTGTCTCTGTTTCTCTCTATAAAACTTTGAATAAATAAACTTTTTTACTTGTTTAGAAGGGTAGCTCACTCAGAATCAGTGGCTACGGTTACATGATGTTTTTTAATTCACAATTAAGTAATTAGGAATTAAAGTATTCTCCTTTGCATTTACATGGAAATAGTAATTCCGAATTGAGGTTTACATGGAAAACACGTTTAATGGCCTTTATTAAATTCTGCTTATGATCTGGGGGTTGGGAAGTGTTCTTATTGGACAGGGGACAGACGTGATAAATTTACGTCTACCGGAAGAAAACAAACTTCAGTTCCTGCTTCTTTTCTTGTCTCACTTTATATTCACTTTCAAACTTGCAATGCGGAATATGTGCGGTAAAGTCCATCTGCTCTTTAATCGGAGTTGTCTTTCCAAACATATCGCTTTCTCGAGGACTTTTTACGTCCCAACTACATTCAGATATGGGGAAATCTTCCGGATAAGTCGATTGTCAAAACAGTAGGACGTCTTTGTGTTGCGACTTGGGCCCTGTCGCAATATCCACACTACGCCCTATAGTCTTCTAGCAAGTGTGCACTTGGTAGAAGTGCACGTAAGGGTTCGAGTGTGCAGGTTACAAGCGTGGGAAAACAGCAGAATTGGGACAGTGATGATTACGCCATCATGACGGCACTGATGGTTGTGTATGCTATTCTGCTGCTTAAAATGATCATAATGAATATGAAATAGCTAACGTGGCTGCTTTATGACTGGTTGAAGACAAAAAGTGATTAAATTAACATAGAATATCTGTAAATAAATATACATATCAGTTAAAATAACTCTCAGATATTTAAAGCATATTTCAAAGTAACACGGCAAATTTGGAATATTATTGCAAATGTACAGCATAGTAAAAGGAAATATTTCAATACATCAAGACATTTTTTTCAGCAAAGGAACTGTATCGCCAAACATCGCCATTTTCTCACTTGTTTGCTTCAAACGGGACATGCAGCAATGAATTGTGGGTAATATGCTTCGGGAAAGTCTGCATAGATGCAGACTTTGCCGAAGTGTGGACTGAGGGTGCAAAGGGGCAGGGCGAACATCCACTCGGGAGAATCGGGACACCCTACACACTCGAACCCTCAACGCGAATCCAGGGGCACAAAGGCAGAAGTGCGAATATTGGGACAGGGCCTTGTGCATTCAGTTAAAACGACGTGCCGCAACATTTCCGCTCTTATGGCATGGGGGCTAGCCAGTAAATGTCCTCTACAGCTCCGAGGTAATAGAGTGGCACGTTTATCTGAATGCAAACGGTATAAAAGACAAAGTCCGCAACATTACCACTTCTCAGAGCAAGTCTGAAAGGGGCTATGTCAGGGAAACTTCCCTAAATTTAACTTGGACGCTATAGCTTTAAAATTGTCTGCTCTTTTCATTATATCCATTTCTCCTCAGGCTCCACTTAAATAGTCTCAGCTTCAGATTGACATTGTCGTGAATTGGCGCTATACAAATAAAGATGAATTGAATTCAGTCAAATGCCTAGAATGTGTCCACCAGCGCGGAATAGGTGCGTCATCACGACAGGACAAGGAAACGAGCATGGGCCGAACGACGGGATTTATTGAACGTATACGTGATCGAGGAATTTTTCAATTTGGATTTAAAATCAGAATAAATCAGCCACTTACTCCGGATTTAAGTTTACATGGTCATCTTTTATATTTTTAAAGAGAATTTGATTTTTATTCTGATTTTAAGGGGAATTCAAACTTGTGTTCATTGCCACTGTCTGTAAGCGGCTATAAAAAATAGAAACATGCTTCAGTTTCTTTCACTGTGGGAAAAGCAGTTTTTCAGGCAGTTCCCAGTTAATCCAAAAGCATGTGGTCAGACTTAAATTTTGACCTACAGGATTAAAGTTTTTTCCAGCCCTATCCCTTCAGTCTCTTTCTTAGAAGGTCTACTTTTCAGAACTCCTTCACATACTGATCTTAACATTTCTCCTTACACCAGTTTGATTATCTAATTTCAATTGTGGTTTTCACCACAACACTGGGACACAGTTGAGTCTGTGAGGTTAAGTAGTTGTTCATCTGAAGGAAAAATGCTTGAAAGGGCTTCATATGTAAAGAACAGCATAGTGGAGATTCACACAGGTTGTTCAGATGCTTAAAAATGGATAACAGATGTTATAAAACATTTCTGTTTTTAAGAAGGTTGCCTTAATAGGTTCAGTGTTTTCCATTTAACTCTCTACAAAGCCAGTGAAGAGCAGTTGGCAAGCAATTCAATTACAATTTATGGCACAAAATAGAAAGAATTTAAAATGTTTTAGTTTGTCGTGTATAAATCAGCTAAACAGACTTGCTGGTTACACTTGTTCGACTTGACCAATTAAGATCAGAGTGGCACTCAGGGCTTACATGCAAATTAGAAGAGGGCAATCCATTTAAGCAGGAGTATTTCTTGAAAACTGAAATATAACAAGATAAACACATTCATGTGTGTTGTATTTGTGCTTACAGCACTGAAATATTCTGTCCATACACTGTACAAACAGCTGAATGTACTGGCCAGAAGTAAAATGATCTGCTTTGTGGCTAAATATATTTCTGTTCTGTTCAGCTTCAGAGACAAAATTGTTCTAATAATACATGGCCAAACCAAGTTTCTTTTGGTAAATGGAAAGCAGCAAATTGTCTTGTATTTTGTGTATTTTGCCTTTTTAAATAAGTATTATAATCTAAAATTGTAGTTCAAAACAAAGTTTCATTGTCTATCCCAGTGTTTCTCAATCCTGGTTCTCAAGTACCCCTGCCCTTCATGTTTTAGATGTTTTCATACTTCAACACACCTGGCTGTAAGGAAGGGATCATTCACAGGCTTGCAAAGAACTTGATGAGGAAGTCAATGTAAATCAGGTGTGTTGGAGTAGGGAGACATCTAAAACATGCAGGGCAGTGGTACCTGAAGACCAAGACTGAGAAACACTGGTCTTTCAACTTAATATTGTAAATACACACTAATAAAATAAAAAAAGTTTAGCTTTTTTTTTTTTTTTTTTAAAGCAAACCTTAGATGTATTTAATCCTTTGTTTTTATTTTACCTTTTATATATGTTCAATCAATGTTGGCTGCTTTGATTGAGTACTCTTAGGGCAGGTGGTCAAATATATTTTTAAAAAGGCCAGCGGTCACAGTGATAAAAATCATGACTTAACTGGCTCATGATTTGGAACAAAGCTTGGCTATAATACCCAATGAGTAGGAGGGGAAGTGATAAAGAAAGCACATTGAGTGCAGAGTATGATGGCAACAAAACACTTTCCTCCAAATGCTTCCATGAATTATAGACTTCTGTCATTAGGTCATGGCTCATTGTTTGCTTTTTCCTTTTTGTCTGTATGTTGAAGAACTGGACAGAAAGGGAAAGGAGAATATGTCTAGTCTTTAATTAATGTGTTGTTGACAGTGTGTTTATGAGGAGTTGTTGAGTCAGAACAAACAGCACAATCATTTCAGTTGATAATCAATTGCTGGTTGATAATCCCAAGGTAGTGTATCTGTCAAGGAGCTGTGTAAAAGCTGTAGGACTTGGATAGTATTTTTAATGTTTCTACATCTGTTGGGGGCTGATGAATTTATTGTATTCAGTGGATTATTTTTTTTAGGAACAACAATCATAAATGTTTAATCTTTGAAAATAAATGAACAAGCTGCCTTGTTTTATTTCATGTGGGGTTTTTTCGTTTGTTTTTTTTTCCAAGTCAAGACTGCTTATTAATACAATAGCAGACTAATCAAATGAGAGACAACAATGTGGCCTTAGGCTGGGCTCAAAGAATCTATAAATAACATTGAAGTCATGCTGATTGCTCGAGGCCCCAACAGGGTCCTAAATGTTCCTGTAAGAACACTGATTTCTTGTGTTATCCTCTATTTTGAAAAAACAAAACAAAAAAAAACATACCTTATGCTTTTTGGTCATGGGGGAATTCTATGTAATAGAGCACCAAGCCTTGTCAATGAATGGACGTCAGGTGGAATCATCTGACTTTTTTTTTCTCGAACTATTTCAGTAGGAAGCAGTGAGAAATTTCTCAAGGCATAGCTAATCATTTTGGTAACTACAATACTGTAAGATTCTTTTAGTGACTGTGAGAAATAATGGCTGGGAATGAAGCGTAAAAAGTACCAGGTCAGTGCAGGGCAGGATTAGCAATGACCAAGCCAACAGTATGTGTAAACTTCTCTCTGTTAAGTTCATGAAAGTTTGGTCTAAATGTCTGCTTAACTGTAACTTCTGTACAGCAGAGAAACCATGAGAAAAAAAAATGTAAAAAGTTACTATTTTTTTGTTATTGAAACAAAATAATTAGGGTAAATGGTGAAAATAAAAGCATTACAATGCAATTGTTTCAGAATAAAGCAAAATTGAAGTTTTTCAGTCGGTGTGAACTCTGCCGTACATTGATTGGATTGTACAGAGAAATTGCAGGGTTTGACTATACATGAAGGCTATCTCACTTAAACCATAAAATGAGAGGTAATTAATAGTTGAAGATTTAAAGTTGATCAAGTTAAAGCACCTGAAGTTCTAGAAAATTGATTGTAATGTGTGTGTGATTTTTGTTTCTTTCTTTTTGCTTTGCCATTTTCCTCTCAGGGTTCCAGGTTGGTGTTGTGAGAGAGCAAGCTACTTGTGGGGAGGTGGACCGCCTGGGAAGTTGTGTTCCTGGCTCTCAAGGTAAGAGCTGATGATAGACCCCGTTAATTGGTCCGGTGATTAATCTGGCAAATTATTTTCTATTTTAAGATAATCAATAGCTTAAAATATTTTTTTATTTCACAAAATCAGCTGCAGATAATCTTACAAGGCTGATCAACAAAAGATATGTACAGTTAAACAATATTTTTTGCTACCATTGACATTGGTTCAATGGTCCATGGTTCAGGTCCTACCTTTATAGGAAGATCCTTCAAAGTATCTTGGCGAAGGCGAGTTTCCAGATCGTATGGGTTGACAACTGGGGTGCCTCAGGGCTTCTCTGTTCACTATACACTTCCTCACTCGGTGCAGTCATCGGCTCTCATGGCTTCTCCTTCCGCTGCTATGCGGATAACAATCAGCTTTTCCTTTCCTTCCCAACTGACGACACAACCGTCTCCATGCGGATATCAGCATGCCTTGCTGATATCTCTGCATGGATGAAGGATCGCCACCTTCTGCTAAATCTGTCAAAGATCAAGCTTATTGTCTGTCAAGCCAGTCCTTCTTTACCTCCGCAGATAAGCGTGCAGTTCGATTCTATCACACTTGTACCTACGTCTTCTGCCAGGAATCTTGGTGTCATGGTAGACAACCAGCTGACCATTAAGGTCCATGTTCAATTCAATTAATCTTTATTTGTATAGAGCCAATTCACGACAATGTCATCTCAGGGCGCTTCACAGACAATCAGTTTGAGCCAATCTGATTGTCATACATTGATTCATGCAAGTCAATTGATAACAAATAGCCTAGCTAAAGGAACCAACAGACTGCATCGAATCTAGTCTTCGATCCAATCCAATGTTGCCTTGGTTGCCCGGTCTTGCCGATTTGCTCTCTACAACATCAGGAGAATCAGACCCTACTTGACAGAAAACATGGCACAGCTCTTGGTTCAGGCTCTGGTCATTTCACACATTGACTGCTGCGATTCCTTTCTGGCAGGCCTGCCTGCATTCTCAGTTAAACCTCTGCACATGATTCAGAATGCAGCAGCATGACTGGTCTTCAACCAGTCCAAAAGAGCTCATGTCACTCTGTTTCTAATCGCTCTTCACTGGCTTCCAGTTGTTGCGCGCATCAAATTCAAAGCTCTGCTTCTGGCTTACAAAACAATAACTCAAATGGCTCCTGTTTACCTTCACTCCCTAATCCAGAGCTACAGTCCCTCTCGATAGCCACACTCTGCCTGTGAAAGACGCCCAGTGCTCCCACCACAACCTGGCACGAAATCCGTAGCTAGACTCTTTTCCTCTGTTGTTCCCCGGTGGTGGAATGATCTACCAAACTGTCTGATCCACAAAGTTCCTTATCCACTTTTAAGAGCAAGCTAAAGACTCAACTGTTCAAGGAGCATTTCTTTACTTAGTTTAACTCTTCTACTTGTCAGAATGAGAAAGATTTGTCCAACTCGGCACTGAACAAGTTGCGTACACTTAAGCCCAAGATGATATTCTGTGAAACAAACAAACAAAAAAAAGAATAAAGCCCTGCCTCTAGCACTGCACGGCAGCACCTGGTTTCAAACTGGACTCTCAGCAGTCTGAGTAGCACTTAATTATGATGTACCCTCCTGTTTGATTTCTTGCTTGTGTTGTTCTGACTCTCGGATGTAATTCGCTTTGGAGAAAAGCACCTGCTAAAAGACTGTTGAATTTACTTAATGATTACAAAGTACTTGCGTACAAACAAATTCAGTAAAGTAAAGTGTCTACCTTGGACCACTCTTTTTTTCTAATTGGCTGGCATCAGGCATTAAAAACGTATTAGTTAACTTCTAATAAGAGCAGGCAATCAAACTTTGATATTAGAATATTACATTTTATTGTATTTTTTCATTAAATGCAATATTGCCTTGTACTGCAACTTCATTCCTATCCAGTGGGATAACCATTAATCTGCCCAGAATCTTCTCCATTCCATTAGTCACTGCTATGGGCACTGATTAAGCTGGAGCTAGTTCTTCCTTTTCCTTCATGTGTTTAAGCAATTGTTAAATCTTGCTTTTCATTGCTATGTGAGGCCACATCATCCACAGAAATCTGCATTGAAATCACTACGCTATGTAAACCCTCAATAAATGATTTTTACTTTTAATGTTAATAAAAAAAAACTGTTTGCAGCAGAAAATGCAAAGTGTGGTATTTTACACAAAACAAACAATGATTAAGTGATCAATTCTTTAATTTTCAATTGTCATTGAATTCAAATATTTCTAAAAATATTTAATGTGCAGCGCTACTGAACTTACACAGCTGGAGTTAACATGTTACATATTGTTACTGGAGCTGTACACATGGTATGGTGAATTTGTGGCAGGCTCAAAGCTTTAATTGTGGCCTGTTGTGAGCCTAAACTTTGCAATTTCAAGTTACGATCTTCTGCCATCTGAAAAGACTTGGTCTTCGTAACCACATATGCTTTATACTTTGATCCTTTTTTGGATGGGCCTTTTGTTGCTGTTTTATCGCTGAGTCACCATTCCAGGATAAAAATCTTGCAAATGACTCGGTGAGGTATGCACTGGTGTCGGCAATTCCAGTCAGTCTAAGTTTGGGAGGGAATGTTCTGGTTGCAATACGCCTGCCGCCTAGTAGCCATTGTAAATACAAGGAAGGGCTTGGTCCTAAAGCAAAATATCCCACAGTATGCCAGAGAAAAGGCTCTCCCGGGTGCAGCTAGCTGATAAGATCTGAGTGTGGTGGCAGTGATACAGAATCACTGGGTGTTGAAGGGGTAGTGGATGGAAAATGGAGGGGTGACCCGGGTCAGTTCTTATCAGCAATAACTGGTGTCAGGGTACCAGAACGTCTCCTATCTTGCATCACTTTATGGAGTCTTTGTATTTTGTTTCTGTGTGTACTATTTGTTTTTCTTGTCCTTCTTAAGTGTAACCAAAGTCGTCTTTGGATTCCACTTGTGCTGACCTGTGAAAGGCAACAAATTATAACAGCATGTAAGGCTTAATTCTATCAGTAGAAACACTATTTAGCACTAATTAGACAAAACTGAAACTGAAAAATGAACAGCATTTGTGCTGTGTGCAAGTATGCCAAGTTGAAACAGAGGCTTGTTTTACTCACCCCTCAGCCAAATTAAAGTAAACTTTGTGTGTACACAAAGAAGCAAGACGCTTTGATCCATGGTACTTTCTTCTGTAGCTTGATTGGGAAATTACAAGTTTGTGTTCCTTAACTCTGTTGCTGTCCACTTTCTTTTTTACATTAAATTTTTGTATTTGTGTAACTCAACAAACAACTGTAATGCTCACAAAGATTGTCTGCATTGTCATTAATATTTCCAAGGCTCTGTTTGTTTTTACACAGATACTGCATTCTGTCAATATTAAGACTGCTGGGCCTGTTACAGCTATTGCCTTATTACAATTATTTGTGATGATCTCGGTCATTATGCAAAATAATTAAAATTGCCTCTATGCATCTTAAAAAGCTGCACTTTAATAACCATGTCATTCCAACTTATTTAGCTCAACATTGAAGTGATGCGTGGTGTATTTTTTTGTTTGTGTGTGAATGTGGAAATATGAGATGTCTGACTTTTATGTTCAGGTCTGTGTTTTTAAACACTGTTGTGAAGCTGAGCTGTTTCTTCACACTTTTAATGTGAACATTATGTTGTTTGTGTTTCCAGTGACTAAGGAAGGTGCTTGACAAACTGTTCTGCAACATGGAGAAGGGAGACCTCAAGGTCCTCAACAAGGGGGAGGAAGAGGAGATGGTATGACTCTTTGTAGTCTGACATCTATTCCAACCAATTATGCCTTTCAGACTCATAACATCTTAATCACTTTCTTTTTTTGCCTTTCTTAAGGAGCTGCAAGGCTACCGTTTGTGTCGTTGGCGGTTGGCTCTTGTGGGCTTTGGGGTACTTTGCACAGGTGGCTTCCTCCTCCTGCTGCTCTATTGGATGCCAGAATGGTGTGTCAAGTCCACCTGCACCCGTACCACAGCCCGTGATGCCGAAGTGGTGTTGCTACGCTCCACGGTAGGATCGCAAAATGATCCTAACTGCTACTGAGTTCGTGCAGCTGAAGTTTCTGTCCTTTAGTCTATCTGTTATCAAGACACTGCACCACCATCTCTTCAGCTGTTATCTATACTCAACAGCATTTGCTTGAAGTATTTTTTCATGAAAAATGTAAAACAAAATATAGCCAGTAAAACTGCAATTAGCTGATTAACAGAAGATTGATTTGTATATGAACAATGAGTCATGTTAGACAAATGCAATTGCTATATATTTATACTTTTCACATGAATCTGCTGTTATTGGTTTCTTGAAAGTTGAAGTCCAAAAATGCCAAAGATCACAACAAAAGTGAGAGAAACATAAAATGCAGATAGCTTTGTTTCACCAGAGAAATCCTGTATACCAGGAATATATTTGGTAAAACTGCAGGCCACAGAAATAATTTGATCAGAATAGAGCAGTGTCATCTGTTTACCAAAGATAACGTCGTATTACTTTTATGTTGGAGAAGTAATTCTAGATTCCAAGTTCTTTTACAGCCTCACAGCTGAAGTGTTGTAGCAACACAGTAGCTGCATTGAGACTAACTGATTCGTATAGTCACATAAGCAGGAATGCACAAATAATTTGCCATTCATCAAACAACTTTTTCAGAACATTTATGTGTGCGTGTGTGTTTGTCAGCGTGCATCTGCATTCCTTTCTCTCTTGGTGGGTCTCGTGCTTGAGTGCCTGTGTTTGCATTCATAACAATCCCCGACCATCTGTGTAAGAATCCATACAAGCATTTGTAGGTATTGAGTTTTAAAAGCTCTCATGATTGTTAAGGCATACTAAATAACCCACATGTAGCGAATAATTTGTATATCAGTTATCACATATATTTGTATATCACATATTTATTACTGGTGTTATTATTTGTGTGATGATGTATTAATTGGTGGAGCAAATTTTTAAGTTTTCCGGTAACAAAAATAAACGCAGCTCAGAGAAGTGACTTCTGACTTTTATCAATAGATGTGTGTTAGATGGTCAGGATATGTACCAATGACCCACCTGCCTAATTGCAACACACTGGAGGTCTGACAGCAGCCTACATAAAGAGTCAGCAACAGTCTAAAGACTAGATTAATGCAAAGCGTGACTCTTATCCTGATCTGATAGTAGTAACCAGGTCTGGATCAGAGTTCATCTCTGTATGACTGCAGTTTGTTGCATGTATTATTTATCCAATATTATCTTGCAAGCATGAAAAACAAACAATAATAAACAAACATAGGACTTTTAAGATTAGAACTTCTCCCAACAGCATTTGGTTTTACAAGTATCTTATCCAGTTAAGGTTGCATAAAAAAATAGGGTATGGCTTTATCCAGTTATGAATGGGTTAGTAACACACTTTCTATCTCTTTCCATTCATAAAACACAGACTTAGAAATGCGAAAAATTGAAGATGTCTTATGTTTGTTGCTCTCAACCATTAAATTGGTTAGTAATGGAGGCAGTTTTGTGGCCTCTGACTGAAGGTTTTTAGAAGTTCAGTAGACTAACTTTGCTTGTGCTTTATTCTTTACCAGGATGAGTTCCGGCGCTGGTTCCTGGCCAGGGTACGAGTGATGCTTGCTCCGGGGAGCAACCCCTTCCACAGCCTGGAGACCCAGACCACCTCCCCCTCCTCCCCTTCCTCCCACGCCTCCTCCTTTTCCTCCCACGCCTCCCCACCACTGACCAACGGACACACTCCTCACCCCTCCGATGGTAGCCCGGCTCAGGAGCTCATACGTAGATTTTCTGACTACCAGCCCACAAAGGTAGGCAAAACTCTCGAGATACTGTTAAACACTTTGAATATTTAAAAACACTGAACATACATACGATGACAACTACCCGTCTGTATTTGACTTTGAGATTGCAATGTTTTAATCATATGTAATAGTGCTCCTTATTTGTTAACCTCACATCACATTTGTTAAATATTTGTGTAATAAACACTGTGTCGTCCCTGAGCCTTGTTTCAGTCGTATGCACTAATTTGCCTTGCTGCTAATACAGGTGCTCTTCAATGACCACTTTCATTACATAACGTCTTATCCAATTTCATGACAACTACATTGCAGATTGTCACTTTCCTATTCAGGGTAAAAGTGCTTGCCTTTGTCTAAATTAGACTTGTCTCTACCCTTTTAAGTTTATCAGCAAAAATACATTAATTAAGACATTTGTGATAGATATCCACTCAAGTTCTTTCTTGTGCCATTGTCTCCCTCAGATTCGCTACTTTACCTTCCATAGCACAAAGTATTACTGGAATGATAAGATTCAGAATTTTGAGGTTTTAAAGTAAGTATTCTTTAACTAGCTACAAAAATGTTATTGTCGATAAATGGTTGGAGTCATAACTAAAATACAATAGAATTATCAAAACAAGCTTTTGGATTTACAGCAAATGTTTTGTTCAACAGCGGCCTGGAGGATCTGCAGCTCAGCTGCTCCACCCTCCACTCGGAACACAGTGCAGGCCTGACCATGAACCAGCAGGAGTACAGGTAACATCTGCGCTTTACAAAGTGGGCAATGCAGGGCAAAGGCCAAAGTTGCTCTGACGTAATGTGTTGAGCATATGCAACCACATCTGAATGAAATACAAAAAACAATCTTTTAAAAAAATCTGAATAAAGTACAACTTTAAACAAGTGATTGCAGAGTTCCTCTTTTGTCTGTGCTGGGCATCTAGCTGAACACAGCCATATTGTTTGAATAAACATTGCTGTAGCAGTTGTAACAAACTGTACAAGCAGTTTACTCTTATTATCTTGCAGTACAGGAAGCTGATTAAACTCACAGATTGCACAAGATAAAAAAAAAAAGAACAAAAAAAAAAACTGCCATTGTCTGATTTTGTTCAGTCTAAATGCTCCAGCTGGAGCTTTCCATCCATCCATGAAACTGAAGTAGACTTCTCTGATGGTTACCTTGCAGGCTTAATTGAGACAAGTCTCACAGGCTGCTGAGAGTTCTGCTCCAAACAGTCAGACACACCTGATGCTATGTGGAAATTCTTATGAAGGCTCAGTGTAAACCTTGAGGGCATTTTAAAATGACAATTTATACTATACTAATTAAACATCCTTCAAAAAGAGGACAAAATAATTGCTGTGGTTATCTGGTAGTATTAAAATGAAATCCCTAGATACCCATACTCTTCGTTAACTACATAGCAGATGTATGCTATGTAGTTTGTGTGTATGGGTTTAGATATGAAGGTGTGGTTTATAGCACTAAACACAATGTCTTTTCTCCTCTTGTCAGGAGACTGTTCTTCGGAGTGAATGAAATTGCAGTGAAAGTGCCTTCTCTTTTCAAGCTGCTTATCAAAGAGGTAGAGTCCAGTTTTCACTAACGTATGCTAAAGTTTCTTTTATTTACTTGGACTTTGCATTCAGTGTCGGATACCTTGTTAACTTCTGTACCCATGTTGTTGCACATGCTTTTCTTTGGCTGTCAGAAACCAAATCTCTACCACTTATTATTAATGACCAATAAGAGTTTTGTGAGCGTTTTAGTTGAATTACTGAGTGGTTGATGCCTTCATGCCAATTTAAGTGCCAACTTTGATTAAACTGGTCACTAATTTTGTTATATTCATACTACACTCTGAAGTGTACTGTTGTTAATGGTGAAAGTGGGGGAATTGTTCAATTTCCAGTACTTTCTAAAATCAAAGGATCAGAAATTGTCTGATAATTTGAATAACCTTATGAAATGTGGGTTGGCTTATATTTTCCAATACCAAATATGTGTGGCAGTGTGTGTTTTTTGTGTGTGAAACACATTTTTTATTGTGAAGCAAAAAAAAGTCTCTTCATACAAGTTAGAAATGGTGACTTCAACAGAATGAACTATTCTTTACAGCAAGTTGTTTACATGTTTTTGAAATGCACTGATTCAGCGCTAATAAACACTACCTTCATCACTTTAGAGTTTCAATATATATCCAGACAGTAGATGGCGTCAGAACATTCAGATCCTGCCAAAGTAAAAATATTGTTGATGTAGTAATTTGCTGAACACATGCATATGGTTAAATCTTCAAGTACTTACATTCCAGACTCTCAGATGGGAGCAGTAATTGGATTGATTATTGGATTGAAAATGGCTGCTATTCTACTTAAAGACATCTTTGTTCCTTTGCATTTCCAGTGACTTCTTTAACTTTGATGTAACTTTTAGTCTTTCCAACTAGTACACACAAATACCTTTACATTTATTTGAATACTTGCAGAGGAAAAAATCCAGCCGTTTTCCTCACAAAGATAACTTTGAATCAGTGGTGTAAATAGAGCTGCTTTGTTTTTTGCAGAGCTCATATTTGAACAACTAGGATGACAGCAGATTTCTCCTTTACTGTCCTATTAGTGTCTTACTCATGCCCTCCAGGAACAACCAGTGTTTTAAAATGTAACTCTATATTTACCACAGTATCTCCTCTTTATCTCCTCCTTCAGGTCCTCAACCCTTTTTACATCTTCCAGCTCTTCAGTGTGATCCTGTGGAGTGCCGATGAGTATTACTACTATGCTGTGGCCATTGTTTTCATGTCGGTCATATCCATAGCTACCTCTCTGTACACCATCAAAAAGGTCAGATTCCTTTTAAAACCTTTAACCCTTTAAAAACAACCATGCCGTCGGCAACAGAAAGAGACATGCATTATTCAGATGACCATGACCATCACACAACCCTTGTGCTTT
Organism: Atherinosoma microstoma; assembly: GCA_037177055.1. NCBI lineage: Eukaryota > Metazoa > Chordata > Actinopteri > Atheriniformes > Atherinidae > Atherinosoma > Atherinosoma microstoma. The sequence continues at coordinate 13,452,849 of JBBBVU010000015.1, read as the reverse complement.
CAACACATTCTGAAAGCTGAGAAGTGGGTCTCTTCATTAATATAGGGGGATTTACAGGATATTGCAGGATTGTCGTGTAGAGGAGGAGGAGGAGGGGGGGAGTAAGCAGAGCAGAAAAGCAGCACTCTCTTTTGCCGGTAACATGGTCAAACTCAAAGGGTTAACATTTATATTTTTTAAGTTAAGTGAGTACTGTATTGTGAAGTGAAGACGAAGAAGTTCCTAAACATGTTCAAGTTTTATTTAATATAGATGTATTTGTTTTTCTAATCAAATTTTACTGGAAATGTGTTCATATTCAGTCATATAATGGCAATCTTTTGCATATTAAACAGCATTGTTTTTTATATTGATTGATCTTGATTATGATATAGAATTTTGTCAATGGTGTCTGTTTCTTGGTTTGGCATTATCCAACTGATATTGTTAATTCAGAAAGGATTTGTTTCCTTGGGACTCAACATTTTTCAAAATATTACTTATACAAGATGTTTCGATGTACATTTTTATAAAGCATGTTTCAAGACTGTATACAGTTTACTTTTTAAGTAATTATACTGAAAGGAAGTGGTATTTTACCAGAATTTGTGCATCAGATGTGTTTTGGAGCATTTCTTTTGGTGTATCTTGATTCTTTTCAAAGATTTTTGTGACATATAAGCTTTGGACAGTATGGTCAACTCTTCTAGTGCCATGACAGACACATTCACTGTCAGTCATGTCTAATACAGTGATTTCAGGCTAACAAACAAAAGCTCAGTCCACACATCACATAACACCCTTGCACTTGTTACCCCAGGTGTTCATTGGTATTAAGCTCTCTGATCACCGTTTTTTCTCTTCTTTCTACAGCAATACATCATGCTACATGATATGGTTGCAACTCACAGTATTGTTCGTGTGTCCGTATGCCGAGCCAATAATGGTATGCTTAACTTGTCTTTTTATTATTGTTTTATAACTGTTTTAGTGGCACACTGCATATATTACTTTATTTACTTTCTTGGCATTCCTATTCATCTAAAGCATGCTTTTCACCAAACTTAGTGCTACTACATGTTCCTGCTTGTGCATAGGGCCACACTCTGACATTAGTCCCCCCACTCTGATTGTCTTTAAGAAAGCTGCTGCAGTGGAACGCTCCCTTTTTAGTATCATTCTAATCCTGCAGCAACTACTCTTTACTTACACACTTAAACATTTACTTTACTCATTTAGCTTCTAACTGCTACTGTTCGTTGTAGATATAGAAGAGATATTGTCGACTGATCTGGTGCCCGGGGATATGATGGTCATTCCCAGCAACGGGACCATCATGCCATGTGATGCTGTTTTGGTCAGTGGTACCTGTATTGTCAATGAAAGCATGCTCACAGGTAAGAGGAGCAATCTATAATGTCGGATGGAAATTCAGTGAAGTGAAAATTTTACTTTTTATACATCCTGTGATATCACTTGAAGGCAATTCTTATAAGTATACCCTCCATCAGGTGAAAGTGTTCCTGTGACAAAGACCAACCTCCCAAACCCTGCACCAGGGGAGCAGGACGAGGCTGATAGTGCCTACAACACTGAGGAGCATAAGAGACACACTCTCTTCTGTGGCACCAATATCATCCAAACCCGTTTCTACACAGGTGAACTTGTCAAGGCCGTGGTGGTCCGCACAGGTTAGTCATCAAAAAGGTTAGCACTTTTGTGATGAGATATTGCAATTGGATATACCTGTATTTGTTTAACTGGTGATCTAAATTATTTAGGCAGCAAGCATTTCATGTTGTATACTTGTAAACCTTCTACAGCTTATCATTGAATTATTTTAAAAGATGTGATGAAAGGAAAATGTACACTAAAGCTAAAAACCTTAAAAACGAATCCTCTTTGCCCAGGTTTCAGCACAGCTAAAGGCCAGCTGGTGCGCTCCATCCTTTATCCCAAACCCACTGACTTCAAGCTGTATCGTGATGCCTACCTCTTCCTGTTGTGTCTGGTTGCTGTGGCTGGAATTGGCTTTATATACTCCATTGTTCTCAGTATCATGAACAAGGTAATTCAGAAAAGTGAAAACTGAACAATTGAAATGTTCTGTTATGAAGTTTTAAGTACCTCTAGTACAATGGGATGAAATGAAAAGTGAATGAATGACGAGCAGCAATGAAACTTTAATATATGAACAACATTTTGCAATATAATGTATCAAAGCACCACAGCAAATGAGACAAGTATTTCTAAAATTGAATTGATAAATTGTACATATTGAAAGATTTGTAAAATGTGTTAACAATTTGTTTGCACCCATAATAGTAAACCATGAGAGTTGGACTTGGAACCAAGTCAGTATACCACTCTAATCTCACTGTGACCAGCTAATTGAGACTGAGGCTTAAAACTGAATTAAGAGACCTCCCCCACTACTTTGTAGAAGTACTCAAAAACTAGTTCACAGTGACACAGCCTTCATTAGCGTATGAAGTTGTTTTTGTTTATTAGTTTTTTTTCCACATCACTGGACTACTTCAGTCCAATAAGTAAGTCTGATGCTCTGTGTCCGGTGTTCTGTCCTGGGTTTGACCCGCCAACTCCTCAAAGCATTATTTGTGTCTTTGGCTTACTTAACATTTTCCTCATTTTGCCCTCATTATATCACAGTTGGCAAATGCCACAAATCCAAGATAACAATTTGGGATTTGTTCAGAAAGTTTGTTAAGTAAACTTCTATTTTTAAAGCCAGATTAATTTGTTTTTCAGTTCACTAGTGTTTGATAATTGGTCTCTTTGTTATCCTTTGTTGTACCCTCTAAGCCAAAACTTTGGTAAAATGGTTTTCCCCAATAACAGACATCACTGTGATCCATTTCTGGTTTTCTTTGTGCCATAACACTGTAAGGTTTTTCATGCAATAAGAATCAGGCCCACAGACGGACACATTCCATGTGTCAGGTCTACACTGCTTTTTCTTTGTCTCATTTTGAATGATGTTACCAGGATTTTAGTAGACACTCCAACAAATAACACAGCTTTGAATTCCTACTGGCTGAAGGAACGTTGATTTTATAGCTGGAGAGGTGACCACCAAAGACAAAGTTTCTATGAGATATGCAAAAGACTGAATTATTTTGCCTTTTTGCCACCCAGGTATCAGCGAAGACCATCATCATCGAGTCCCTGGACATTATAACCATCACTGTGCCACCAGCACTACCGGCAGCAATGACAGCTGGAATTGTATACGCCCAGCGACGTCTCAAACACATAGGCATTTTCTGTATCAGCCCACAGAGGATTAATATTTGTGGACAGATCAATCTGGTCTGCTTTGACAAAGTGAGTCACTTGTCTTTATAGATTATAGAGAAATAAAAACACAGTGACAGAGTAGTAGTTTAAACCGAGCATTTTAAGTGACAAAGTATTATTTCCCCTTCAAGACTGGAACTCTGACAGAAGATGGATTAGACCTTTGGGGAGTTCAGAGAGTTGAGAATGGCTGGTAAGTTGGTCTGATTTACAAGACTTAGAAATATCCTTGTGAGACATTTTGGCTGCACCCTTGAAGCTCTGGAAACCTCAAGTCATATGTTGCACATTCCTAAGCTGTGTTTGCTCTGATTATTAAATACTTTTTCTGTCATTGCACATGTCTTCATCTATTTAAGTAAAGTTATCATCTTTCCTTATTTGCCTCCTATTTCTTCTGCCTTTTCAGTTTTCACCTATCAGAGGAAAATGCCTACAAGGAAAATCTTGTTAAGTCCCAGTTTGTGGCTTGCATGGCCACCTGCCACTCTCTTACAAAAATTGAAGGCCAACTGTCTGGAGACCCACTGGATCTCAAAATGTTTGAGGCTACAGGCTGGGTGAGTTATTAATATCCAGCCATAAGCATTGTGTTGTTGTGGGCAACAGTTAATTTGTGAAATCAGCCCGGAAAGCTGTGCACTACTTTGAATTCTGTGGATCTAGCAGAGGGAATCTAAATGATTAGATGTGAGACATATCTGTTCCGATATCTTTAAAACTCCTTCCAAACAGACAGCCCTCTCTGTTTCATGCAGCAGGATGGATATGTTTCCATAGAAGTTGCATCAGTCTTACTTGACTGGACGAGATGGCATTGCTTTGTAACTTGCAGCTTGGAAAAAAGTCTATTGAACATCAGGAAAGGAAGTTCACAGAGATGTTCCCCTGTTTGAACTGTATGTTTTACATACATGGAATGTCGTGCCTAGTTTGATTTGTATGTTTAATTTCAAATATGACTTTTTTTCAACGATAGTTTTGCTTATCTAAATAAAAACGTAGAAAAAAATTAAATATCATCATGTATTTGCTTGAGGAAGGAACACCAAAATTAACCTGTTTAAGTGGGTGTTTTAAAAGCAGGGACTCCCACTAAACGAAGCCAATTAAATCCCTTCCCATTGCCGGTAGTAACAGGTTTTATCCTCAGTACCTTCAGGGATGCAACTTGTCAGTCTAATACAGCTCTACGTCCAGAGGACAAACCTGTAGGATGGGATGGAATGTATTCAGCAAGTTATATTTCACCACAATTTCTTACAATCACAATTCTCAGAGATAATGAGGGTCAGGTAAAATCATTCAACCCTGCTCTTTTAAAAAAGTTTTTTTTATCCGTTTTTGCTGTCAGTTTCAGAGCCTCTATGTGAAAAGTTATGGTCTGTAAATGCACGATTCAGTCCGCTTTTATTGCCCCATGTCACAGCATCCTTAGTAAAAATGTATGTGTGTACCCAAGTGTTGTGTTGTTTTCAATGCTGTACTGAGCTGATTAATAACCTTCAACTGTGGCAGAGAAATTTGGTGCAGCACTAAATGGTGATTAAACACATTGTCAATGCACTCAGGAGCTAAGTACAAGTGGGTTTTGGTGGGTTTTTTGACCAGTATTAAAAGGGTTTTACATGCTCTAGGTTTAAAAAGCACTTTAGTGTGTAATCCCCCTTTTTAACATTATTTTTATTTTGTGCGGGTGTTCCAGATCCTGGAAGAGGCCACTGAAGAGGAAACATCCCTCCACAATCGTATCATGCCCACTGTAGTTCGACCCCCAAAGCAGCTGTTACCACCAGAGCCTGCCCTATCACCAGAGCAGGACATGGTATGTACAGTGACACGTTCATTTGTTTAAACTTTAATAATGATTAATGTGTCCAACATCTAAACTGGCATTTTCTTGTGTATCATATCACAGAAACGGCATCATATTTTTAAAATGAATGACAGGTTTATTCATTTTGATATTTGTTTCTTTTGTTTTTTATTATAGGAACTCTATGAGCTTTCGGTAAGTAGTACATCTCTTTTAAAATCTTTCTCCCATTTTTCTTAAAGTTCAGGTCATGTTTAAAGAACTGGTCTGATATAAACTAAGGATGCATATTAGTCTTCAACTGGTAATGGACTGTAGTTTGTCTAAAATTCCAAAACAGGCAGGTGTTTTAAGAGCATTTTAAGAAGCTGGCTAACTTGATAGTGTATTTAATTAACTGCTATTTATAAATTGTTTTGTATTTTTTAAACAGTAAAGTATTCAGTCTAACAAAAAAGGCCTATAATGTGGCTTGTTAATTTACATTAACATTGCATAAACATTTCTCTTGTATTTCATCCTAAATCATAAAGACTTGTTTTGTCTGTGTGTGTAAATTTGCAGTCAGTGTATGAGATAGGTATTGTGCGGCAGTTTCCTTTTTCCTCTGGACTTCAGAGGATGAGTGTGGTTGCTCGTCTGTTGGGGGAGAAACGTATGGATGCCTACATGAAGGGTGCACCAGAGGTGGTGGCCAGTCTCTGCAAGAAAGAGACAGGTAAGATGTCTTGAAAGTGTAGTTGAGTGGTGACAATGACCTCTGGAAAAATGTATCTAATCTCAGCACACCATCCTACCAAATCTGTATGTTGTAGTGCATCCAAGTGTCATCAGTGTATTTGCATTTGGGGAAAAAAGATGAGGATAGAATTGATTTATGACTATTCTTGTTTCCCTATTGCTTTTTTCAGAGTCTCAAAAATTAAAACTTTTGTTTTTGGTAATACTTTCATATTTTTTTATTAATAAGCATTATTTAGCTACAGTTATCCCAAAATTATTCTTTGATTATGTGATACATCGAACATGAGCTTGGAACACACACAGATTCTAAAAGTTAGAGTTTAGCGTTTGATGTGTCTTGTCTTCTTTATTTGCTGTATAACGGTGCATATTTGATTTGCAGTGCCAGAAAACTTTGCAGAGGTTTTGGAGGGTTACACTAAGCAGGGTTTCAGAGTGATTGCTCTGGCTCATCGTCGACTTGAATCCAAACTCACCTGGCACAAAGTCCAGAACATCAACAGGTAGTGTAACGTATAATATTCAACCCCGTTTTAAAAAAAGTTTGGACACGAGGTGAAAGGTTAAACGGAAAGCAATAACTTGCAAATCATTTAACCCTCAGTTAAAATACACAAATTATAGATATGACCTTATGCCTTCAATATTTAGTAAGGAAAGATAACTCACTTGGAACTGTTGTCTGTATTCTAGGTTGTTTGTTACATATGAACTAATGTGTTTGTCTTTATTTGACCTAGGGATCACATAGAAACAAACATGGAGTTTCTGGGTCTCATCATCATGCAGAACAAGCTGAAGGCAGAAACCCCCGGAGTGCTGCAAGATCTTCATCGAGCCAACATCCGCACTGTCATGGTTACTGGTGAGAACAAACTAGTAGTTAGCAATGTTACAGTCATGAACAGAAAAGTTCCCTCAACTCCAGCTGTAATCTCAGTTAATGGCATTTTCTCTACTGCAATTTATTACTTTTTATTCAGTAGACCACTACGGGTTGCTCTGAGGTTACAAATTTGAGTTTTTGTTGATTTGTCCGTTGCTTGTATGAAACTGCCATGAGAATGTCAGGGATGATTACTCCGTCCATTCTCTAGGGGACAACATGTTGACAGCAATCTCTGTGGCCCGTGACTGTGGAATGATCCCTCCTGAGGATACAGTCATCATTGCTGATGCCCTGCCTCCTCATGATGGACAAGCCGCCAAGATCACCTGGAGATATGCTGATAAACCCAGCAAGATGACTCGATTTGAGGTGAAGCAATGGACTGATATTTAAATTAATGCAATGCACAAACACCACAGAGGAAAACAGAATCCTTTATTTTCATTCTGTAGATGCAGTTCTTTTAAAGCAGGTCTCCCTTATATTAGTAGGTGCACCAGCATTTTAAAAACCGGAATCTGCTACTGTTTGGCAGTAGTATCGTTTTCCCTCAGTGCACTTAAAGCTATGCAAGTACAAAATCCAATAACTACTTATCATATGTATTTCTAACTACATCCTATAGCTACTAATACGCAGCAGCTGTGCACACTGGTAAAACAGATACATATGTAGCACCTTTTTTGAGAAATGAGAAATTCCAGAAAATCATATTGTAGGATTTTTAATGAATTAATTGGTAAATTCCTTGGTACAATAAGTATTTGGTCACCTACCAACAAGCAAGATTTCTGGCTCTCACAGACCTGTAACTTCTTCTTTAACTCATTGGCTGCCAGCATTAAATGCGTCTTTTATTGATCATGCCACTCTCTTTCACCGAAGCGCTGCAAGACATACTTTGCTTCGCCAGAGTGTCCCGCTGCCCCCGACCTCCGTTAAAAACCGCAAAAGATGTCTTTTGCCGTCTTTGGAAGTGAACGATCGGATTAAAAAAGATGTCAAAAACGATGATCCCAAACACACCGCCCGGGCAACGAAGGTCCTGGAGTGGCCTAGCCAGTCTCCTGATCTCAACCCCATAGAAAATCTTTGGAGGGAGTTGAAAGTCTGTGTTGCCCAGCGACAGCCCCAAAACATCACTGCTCTAGAGGAGATCTGCATGGAGGAATGGGCCAAAATACCAGCAACAGTGTGTGAAAACTTTGTGAAGACTTGAGAAGACGTTTGACCTTTGTCATTGCCAACATAGGGTATATAACAAAGTATTAAGATGAACTTTTGTTATTGACCAAATACTTATTTTTACAGAGGAATGTACAAATTAATTCATTAAAAATCCTACAATGTGATTTTCTGGAATTTCTTTTTAATTTGGAGAACTTGCACAATTGGTGGCTGACTAGATACTTTTTTGCCCCACTGTACATTTTAAATTAGTAGCTTATACTATGTCTAATGTAACCCCATGCTTCATTACTTCAACAGGAAGTCAACATAAGCCTGGAGGATGTGTGTCATGTAGATGAGCCCAAAACACAAGAGCTGTACCACTTTGCTATGAATGGCAAATCATTTTCTGTAATTGCTGAGCATTTCCCTGATATGCTTCAGAAGGTAAAAAGTGACTTGAATGAAAATTAAATTAAAATTTTTTTGTTATTGAAGAAATAATAAAACTGCACCAACTGTTATAAAAAGATGCTATAATTGTGTCCTCTGCCCTGTAGCTTGTACTGCACGGGACAGTGTTTGCCAGAATGGCTCCCGACCAGAAAACCCAGTTGATTGAAGCACTACAGGGGGTAGAGTGAGTATTTGAGTCAAGCACATAATTTGCCACTGAAAGCGTTTTTGACAGCTATACTAAATGCTCTTACAACTCTAATGTGGTCAGCTTGACACTGAGTTATATAATCAGGACATGTAAAATCAGCTTTACATTTAAAAAAAAGAAAAAGAAGGAAAGTTGAACAACGCTAATTTTTCCTTTGTTTACAGCTACTTTGTGGGAATGTGTGGAGATGGAGCAAATGACTGTGGGGTACGTACAGCTGATTCAACATGATTTGTTTGTAATATGGCAGCACTTTGTGATTAGAATACAGTATGTATGAGCTGTTTTCTGTACTCCCTCCCAGGCTCTGAAGAGGGCGCATGGTGGAATCTCTCTGTCTGAGCTCGAAGCCTCTGTCGCCTCTCCTTTTACCTCGAGGACCCCCAACATCTCATGTGTCCCTAGCCTCATCAGGTTTTTCTTTCATTCTTCTTCCCCTACTTTGCTATGAATAAGTAAATTAATGAAAAATAATGAAAGTTTAAGGGTTCAAATTTTCACCATATTATAAAAGAAAAGGTTGTTAAGCTGATACACTGGCCTGAAGTATTTTGTGTCTGATTGAAGAATTTTTGTTATCTGGGGTAGACATCATGTTTTTCTCATTGGTTCCTGGTTTGAAAATTTCACAGTGCAGTATCAGACTTTTAGTCACAGTTAAGGATCATTATTTTGGGGAGGAAACCAAAGTGTTTTCAGTTATATGTTTGTTAGAAACATGACACAGTGTTTGCTTGTTTTTACAGAGAGGGACGTGCTGCTCTAATCACTTCATTCTGTGTGTTCAAGTTTATGGCTCTCTACAGTATCATCCAGTACATCAGCGTCACTCTCCTCTATTCGGTACGTAATGTGGTCTCAACATCAGATAAATCGGTGAGAAATCCTGTGCATGTACAAATCCACCCTGACTGTTGTTTTTGTATTTTAGATCCTCAGTAACCTTGGAGATTTCCAGTTTCTTTTCATTGACATTGCTATCATCCTGCTTATTGTCTTTACCAGTAAGTACAGGAAATTTAACCATAATGTTTTTTTTTTTTGTTTGCTTTTTCTTTATGTTTTTCCTAACTTATGTTTACTTTTCTGAACTGTTGATTTATGTCATGACTGTTAACACCTGTTTTTCTCCCCACCCTTATAATTTGATGTGCTCCTTTTCAGTGAGTCTGAACCCAGCGTGGAAAGAATTGGTGTCGCGTCGTCCCCCATCGGGACTGATCTCAGGGCCTCTGCTGTTCTCTGTGCTGACCCAGATCCTCATCTGCTTGGGCTTCCAGACCATTACATTCCTTTGGGTTCGACACCAGCCTTGGTACACCATCTGGACTCCACTTACAGAGTGAGCACCTATTATTATTATTATTATTATTATTATTATTATTATTATTATTATATTGTCTAATGTACAGCAACTAAACTTCTTTAAGGGAAATGTTTATGCACACAGTTAGGTTTCTTCATGTCCCAGGATTCCTCTTAAATCAAACTGTTCCCATCCAGTGTCTGCAACCTCTCATCACACATGAATGTGTCTGACCTCAACAACACAGAAGAGGATGACCACAACATCCAAAACTTTGAGAACACCAGCCTCTTCTATGTCTCATCCTTCCAGTATCTCATTGTCGCCATTGTTTTCTCAAAGGGCAAACCTTTCAGACAGCCGAGCTACAAAAACTGTAAGACGTTCCCATTTGAACACTGATAAATGCACACTGAAATACTTACTGTTCTGGTGTAATGGTTGCGGTTGTGTTTTCTTCACAGGGCCTTTTGTGGTGTCTACTGTGAGTTTGTATATTTTCCTGCTGTTCATCATGTTTCACCCTGTTAAAAGCATTGATGAGTTTCTAGAGGTAGGTTAATTGTCACAAATGCTCAGTTCTGATCACTCAAATTTCTTTTCAGCACAGTGACGAACATTTCTCTGTCTACAGATTGTCTGTGTCCCTTTTGAATGGAGGGTAAAGCTTTTCCTAATCATCCTTGTTAATGCTGCTGTGTCCGTTTTGGTGGAGGTAAGAAATACACACACATACAGTAACTAGATGTTTTTGTCATAATCCGTTTTGTTTTTTGTTTTTTTCATGCAGTGTGCTCATCTTTGTCTCATTAAGGTGGACAGTTGAGTCGATCCTATTTTGTTAAATGAAAAAGACTCATCTTTTAAGGATGTTGAGTAGTTGACAGAAAAGAATGTGAATGAGACCTTTTTTATGTTTGAGTATATGCAATAGTGGAGGCTTCCAAAATGTTCCAGAACAAAATACCTTTGTACATTGTAACTGGTTTTAAACAAGATGTGCTTTTTAAGAATCTAATTTATTTTTCTGTGTAGCTGCGACACTATTTGCTAGTTTACCCTGACTTTGGGAGCATCACTGTCTCTGCCTTCCTTTTAGATGGCTGTCTTTGCATATGTGCACTGCTTGGCAGACACCTCAGATGTTGCTTTTCCATGAGCTACAGTGCAAATTTCACTAATCTTTTTAAGTGAATTATCTAACTAAGCCCAACTGATTGTACAAAATCAACTTATGATATTTTAAGATAATAGTACACATGTTGTTTCTTCTTACAACTTATTTTTTTAACCCCACATTTAATGAATAACGCACAGCTTAATAGAAGAAAAAGTTGCAATACAGGATCTTCTGAGTTCTGATACAATGAAGCTGCACAAATCAGCTAAAAGACCTCTGTGCCAACCAGTAAAAGTAAAAAAAAAAGAAAGAAAAAAAAGCAGGAACTATGTGAAATCAAATTAGGCTCTCTTTAATTCTTTCCCCTGCCCACTGCGCTATTCCATAGACCTTCATCCTTGACATCATCTTATGGAAGCTTGTGTTCAGCAGAGACAAACATGGCAACTTTGACGTCACCCCTGCTGCCCCGACACCACAGGTTGGGAAAATCTGACACCTTCTTCACTAGCCCTTGCTTCCTCTTCGTGTGTGGTTTTCCTTCCCTCTGTCCTCACTTTTTTTCTAATCTTACAGAGCCCACCTTTCTAATATTACTGCTAACTAAGACATGCATGTGAGAAACTCAGTCTCATTCTTATCTGTACTCCCTTTCTTCTGCACCTCTGATGGCCACTTTCTATAGGAGTTGATAGCATTTACATTTTTCATTCAAAAACAAGGAGTTTACTCCATAAGATCCTTAAACTGAACAAGTTTCTAGTGGTAACTTGAGGGCATTTGCACAAAGTGGAGTTTTTGCTTCTGAATTTCATTTGTAAGGTTTGTTTTTCTTTTATTCTTTACCAGCTCCAATAAAAATAATGTGTAGCAAGATAAATGGTTAAAATCCAAGCATGATGGCCTTTGAAATGACTATAACCCTATCTTTGTGACGAGAACACTGAAGGTGTTGGCGTATAGTCAAACGGCACTTTCATTATTGCATTTATTGTAAAGGCCAAGCACGTCTAGTTTTAGTATATACAGTACTTTTAAACAAATTATGTTGTGCAGTTGAAGCATTATTATTAAAACCCTATTTCCAAAAAAGTTTGTATGCTGTTTAAATGGAAATAAGAATTAAAGCACAGATTTAGAATTGTTTTTGAATGCTGTTGGGACTTGGGCTAAAACTAATAGTCACTGATGATCATCGGACATCAGGAAGCACTACCTTAAAAGCAAATATGATTTTTGAGTAGAAATCTTTGCAGGCATCCAAGAAACCTTTTAAATGATATTGGTGAAATTATGCAGTCAATCACTGCATTTAGTTCATGTGTACTTAGCCTTTGAATTAACATTTAATTTGCTGTTCTTATACTTTATTTTCTTTTAAATTAGTTAAGCCTAAGATTTAATGGTCTTGTAATAATTTTAATTGTTTTGTGTGTTTGTTTGTTTTTTATATTATTTTTTACATTTAATGCAGCATCCAAGCTTTTTGTAAACAGGGCTGTTTTACATTTTATCAACATTTTGTCAACTGTTTCCAAGTATTTTATCTTCCCTATAGTTTACCCCTCTTCTCCTGTTTTCAGTCTGTAAGCTCTAAGGCAGGGATCCCCATCTCCAGAAAATCTCAGGCCAGTGTCCTGCAGGTTTCAAATGATTCCCTGCTGCAACACACCTGATTAAAATTAATGGGCCATTGAAGCATCGTTTCAACCTCCGGGTCGGTACAGGGTGGTACGGCTGGATAGCGATAGATGCGTCAGCTACAAAAAAGCATGACATCATAGCTAAGCAGCTCGACACCTTCCTTTAATTATAACATCCAGCAGTTTGTATTCTTTCTTCTTGGCATGTGGTTTTAAACAACAAAACTCCACTGTATATTTATACATGGCACCACTGCCACTTGGTTTCTTATAGCAAAGTCGTACAGAAAGCAATGACTCTTTCAACTAATCAACGGATTGCATCATATCAAGCTTCATCCTTTTGGGTTGGATCGTAAGATTGGGACTCCAACAGAAGGCAAGGCAAGTTTATTTGTACTGCACATGTTTCATGTCTCATTCTGTGGAAACACAAAAAATGCCTCCCGTACCGACCCGGACAGTTAATCACTGTCAGTTGGTGGAAACGAAGCTCAAGATTCTTGTGTAGAACTCGACAACAAGTCGTTGGAGAACCATTTGATTTAAATCAGGTGTGTTTCACTTGGAAAACATGTAAAACCTGCAGAACACTGACCCAAGAGGTCCAGAGTTGGTGATCCCTACTCTAAGGTCTATTCGCTGCGCTTAGCTCTTTTGTAGTTCCCCTTTTAGATCAGAGCCATCTGTGACTGTCACCACTGTCAGTGTTTTCCATTAAGTACCTTATGATTAAATTTGAAAATAACCATAATTATTTCTTCTCAGTTAAGGGTTAGCCAATAAAATCTTTACACATTTTTTTTTCTTTTTGTTTTTTTTAATCTGTAAAGACATACTCTGGAATCCTTTGTTTGATCTTCGTCCCCATGAGCTTGTTTTTAAGGAGGAGGCTCAGTCTTAAAACTTTACTGCCAACTCCTTTAAACTACAATCATGCTGAATTTTGTTTTTATGTGTTGCCTGCATATCATACAACTGGACTTTTTGAGTTTTGTATTTTGCATGCAACAGGTGAGGCAGCATGATATTGTCTGATTTATCATAATGATTAAGAAAACCTGAAGCAAAGTATGACACCTCTCCCTTTTAATGTCTGTCTTTGGTCATTTTATTTAACGTGTGTGTTTTTCATGCCATGGTACTTTCAGGGGGGGATTGACCTGCAGGCATACAAGTCACTGTCAAGGCTATGCTGCAGAGGCAAGATGACACCCAAAGCTCGCTATATGCATCTGGCCCAGGAGCTCAGTGTGGACCCCGAGTGGCCCCCAAAGCCAACAACAACCACTGAAGCCAAACCCGTCCCAGGAAATGGCTCTACAAGGCAAATTATAATCGACTCCTAGCACCCCTGTAACTCCCAGTACTATCAAATCTCCATCTTTCATACAGGAGACGTGCAAATGTACATTCAGCTTATTTAGATGAAGTTATCAAAGGACAATTGCTTGTTTTTACTGTTTGTGCATCCAATACTGCAATATTAATGCAAAAACTCTAGGCCTGCACACAGATACCAAATAAATTTACATGTTAGCTCAGTACTCTTGTTCTGTCAGGCACAGCCTCTCCAGTGCTCTCAGGTCTCATTTGCTCATCATTACATTTCCTTAAAGCATAATGTGGTATCCTATTCTCTGTTCTGATGTCTGTTCAGGAATGCTAAGAAGTACTGAATTCAGCCTGACAGGAGAATTCTCAAGCCAGGTCAAATTTGTGCAGCGTCTCTTTCAGTACAGGTTCATCATACCTTTTATTTAATAAGTCTGAAAAAAGGTATAACAGAGCCAGAGACCAAGTACACTTCAGAGCTTAAGTTTCAGATACATATTTATTCAAAAGTGTCAAGTTTTGAATGTTGGAAGTATTTTTATGACTACCACAACTTACAAAATCATCAGATCTCCTTAATTCCACAATGCTATATTTAAGATTAAGAGACCTGTGAAAGTCTGTTAGAGAGCACTGAAACACAAAGAAATACAGCACAGGTTAGAAGACATTCTAGCTGAGAAATAGCATTTTGTACTTTGGCCAAGTCTGAATAAAAATGTGAGTAATCATTGATTCATAATGAGAGTGGCGAGGATTCTGTGGTAGAAAGCGGTTGCACTTTAAAACAGAGATTCTGTTAATGGATGAAATAATGAATAGATGGACCTGATCGAGTAGATTGTATGTTGCCCACTTTGTTTCTGAGCGATGTGTGCTATGGTTTTTGCTGATGCAGGCTGTTTGATACTGTGTAGTGGTCTTACACAATTAATATGCGGAGAGTCATATTAATGTATGAGCTTAGCCGCTTGGCAAGTCCTCACAACAAAGTTGAACAAACAGTAGTTTTGGCTTACTTTGAGGGTTCTGAGTGCTGATCTTAAACGGGTAATTACATGTATCCCAGTCAGTTGTTGGAGGTTTAGAGTCTGTCTTGTTCACTTGCACACCCTGGAGGTGAACACTAAATATGCATATCCTTTAGTCTGTTAAAGTTATGATATCTAGAAATGAATTAGATTTTGAAAGGCACCATTTTACTGAAAACCACCCCCCCCTCTCTTCAGACCTGTTGAAACTCATTTACAGTTAATGTTAAAGCTTTGTCACTTACCTCCAAGCATATGGGCCTCTATTGGAATCATAGTTGTCGTTGCACACGCTCCATCTAAATACTTGGGCATGCAGAAAGTTGTTTGACATTATTTCCAGTCATGGTAAGTTTAGGGAAAGTGGGTTTTTTTTCTGTTTTTATGGCACAACTTTATTGCAAAATACTTTATAAATGGCAGATGAATAACATAATGGCAGAGTTCAGAATGCACGAGGAAGAATTTTTCCTCATCATTTTGTCAGAACCTTTGGAGCACTACAATTTCCACACATTATAGATTATCACCTAAATAAGGAGGTAGACAGATCTATTAGCACACTTTCATTTGCAAGTTGGGAATTGTAGCCGTATCTCCATTGTATTTGCTTGAGTTTGATTATTGGGTTTTCAGCTTAGATAAGTAATACATGACCAATTTCATCTCTTTCTTTTAGCCATAATGGATTTAATCAGCCTGTTGGTTCTTATGGTTTAATTTTGATGTATCGCCATGAAATTGAGCACAAACATGAATTCTAATGGACATCTTATGCTGTCATAAGTGTTGGCATTATAAACTAAGCTTATTGGGAACAATACAGTCTTCTTTTTCTAGTACCTATGTTCAGCTTAAAATGTACAAATGGCAAATTTAACTCGTTTTAATTTATCTGGAAAAAAAAGTCCATCAGTGAGCCATCTACTGTGAGCAGAAACCATACACTTGCATGAAGTGACCATTGTCATGTTCTGAAAACCTGACGGTTGCTATGCTAGGGACGTTTTTTTCAAGTATACAACTTTACTGTAGAATCATTGAGCTTTTACTATGACAAAAGTATATTGCAAAAAGAATTATTGCTGCCCCAGAAACAGCATGTATCTGGTTGGTAGTCATACAGTTAACATGCATGATGAGACACAATGAATCAAAGCAACGTATGACAAACTCGAGAATTACTCCAGAAAGTCAGAATTTATTTATTTATTTTTTTAAAGCAAGATTTCTTCCTGTGGAAGACTGATGAAAAGTCTGATACTGTAGGAAATTAAGGTGAGGAATTTTGCATCTCATTTGCTTGCAGTTCCTGACTTGATCCAAAATATTTATGAAAGATGGACGCTGATTACCTGTATTCATGTCATGTGTTAAGCATATCACACCTGCATAGAATTAAGGGCTGTATTTAAAATTCACTCGATTTCTCTGACTTTTAAAGTGATACTACCTGTAATCTATCGTTTGATACTCACCATTACAAGACTCAGTGAACACTGAAAACAGCTGCAAAAGTTTGTAGTTTTTTTTTGAGAAAATTTGATAATGATTAGTCTGTTTACAAAATTAACATACTGAGCAAACAGATGTACAGAGGAGAAATGGTTTTATTAGTATTTACAGCCATTTAAACCGGGAAAACTGCAAACACTTCCAGCCACATTTAAAGCCATCTAAATGGTGTTTAAGATTAAAAAGGAGATTCACTGTGATGTATCACTTTAAAAAGATAGATTACTACTCTCACTTCAGCCAATTAAACTGTACCATTTTCACAGAAACCAGTCTTTCATGAAGTGTATAGTTTTTATATTTTCTGCTTGAGTATCGGTCCTGAGTATCACCATGTCAAAAAGAATGTCAGCTTAAATCTAATGTTACTCCACCTCCTGTCAAAATCAAGCAGATTATTTCTGACGTCTAGCATCAGCACTGTTATCTAGTAATTTATTGAATAGGAAACCCAGCATCACTTTATATTGTTGTTGATTTATAGATTTAATGTAAAAAAAAAAAAAAAGAAAGAAATCATGTTTTTTCTCCTGTAATATTATAGTAGTAATTTCAGGACTCTGAGGTTACTTGCTCATTAAAAAGTTAATACACATCATATATGAAAAATCTCAAATGTGACTGTAATTTTTATTCATGCATTGTTTATTTTGATTTGACGGTAAATTTCAAATTTACAATGGAGGGAAGTTGTGATATAAATTAGATATGTTGGTATGAACAGAATGGCTCTGTCAGTGTGACGTCAAGATTTATTTCTGATTCGTACAGTGTCGCTAAAACATGCTCAACATTGGCCACAGTCATCACACAATCGTGAAGGCTTTTTTCCCTTGTTTTCTTTTTTTTCTTTTTCTGTAGATACTTACTGAGGATAAGATTGAATGTTTTGAGGAAATTGAATGCAATGCAATACTACAAATTACTGATTTAATTCCCAAAGACAGTTTGTCGTATTTGTCCGTGTTTTTGAAAAAGAAGAAAATCTTGGTGAATAAGATTTTTTTATCATCTTTTTTTGTCTTGTTCTTATTTCTGTCAAATCAGATTTGGAATAGCGTGGACGTGGACATTAAGTGGTAATAATAAAGTTTAAATTTATCTGTATATATGAGATGTACATTTCAAGTGTGTGCATAAAATTATAATGGGTTAGTTATAAATATGTATGATTCCTTTTTTTTTTCTTTTAATTATCAAAGGGCTGGTGTGTCTCTTTCTACTTTTTTTGGTACTGTTACAATCAGTTGTCTATTTTTGATTTGTACTGTATACTAGATTTATTTGTGCTTTCAATTTTGTCCAGAGTTATTATTTCTGTTCTTTATTTGGGCATGAATCCTGGGCATTCATTTTGCAGGTTGAAATCATTACAAAGTGCGACTGGAGCACTTGTGTAAACAAAATGCAGCCAATGTCTGTTTTAGACTTCAATTTTAAACTTTCTCAAACTCAAAGATTTGCCTCTGCAGGTTCCAAAAGTAGAAATGTTTCTCAACTTTTCTTTTTCTTTTTTTTTTGCCTCAATTCTTTGTTAAAACTAAGAATCTGAAACAAGAAGGGAATTCAACTGTTGCATGTTTGACATCACTGCTTACAACATCCAAAATGTGTTCGACCATTTGATGTTTGTCTTGTCTGGACTGTTTTAAAACTCATTTTGCATCCATGTAAAATGTAATTGGCAAGCAAATTTGCATTGCTGTCGAGTATCAGCAGACTATTACAGAAATGATTTATATTGCTGCTAGGAGCAAAAGGAGTCCATATCAGCTGTGTCACAACTGTGCACCTCCATGCAGAAAACACCATTTAAAGATGTGCAGTGTGTAAATATAGTAGTGCTTTTCTTCTATGCTACGAATTTGCCTTTTATTGAAACACGGCTTTGTTAAAGCAATGGATTTTATAAAAACATCTATGCTCCTCTACAGGTACAATAAACTGTTCTACAGACTGCAGTAGGCATTGGCCTCCTCTTCAGATCGTGTTTTGAACAAAATATCACATGGCATTCAAATTGAATCCGCCTCTGGGTAAATGACTCTTGGATGTTGTTTCCTCAGGGAACTGTCTGTCAAGAATTAAAAAAAGAAATTATTCAAACAGAATCATTAAAATTCAAACAAAGGAAAGTAAACTGCTGGTAAAACTTTTTCTACAGTCCATGTAAAATTCACCTCAGTATACTTGTTATGCTTATCTGCAGCTCCCAAACCTCATTAAGAGGTTCGTCTGGGGTATATATATTTTTTCTTCGTTTTATTGGCAGAGATGTATATCATTTTGAAAATTTTTGTACTTTATAATTTATTTTTATTTATTTTTATTTGCTTTCCCTGAGGATTATTGTATTATAGATTTATTTTGATTTCTTTTCAATAAATGTTTTTAAAGCAGCTACTGTATGTCTTCAAATAATTTCCTTCCATCCAGACACGATGGCATGATTCTTCAAATGTTCCAAACATTAGTGAAATGTACATAATTACAGCATGCATTAAGTTATCTAGGTTATGCTCAAACTTGCTTATAGATTCGAAATTTGTGTAGCATCTACCAAATGTATCATACACAGATAATCTAATTACCCAACAATTTTCATCCGATTCAGCACAGCTCCTAAAATGTGATATGGCTTATTACACATTTTTCTGCCCTCAAACAAAATGCAGACTTTAAAAGGTTTATTCCACCGAACTGGGATATGTTAAGCGGTACCTTGATCAGTTAGTTATAGGTCTAATTCTACCTTCAGTTCCCATCAGGAAATTTCTTAACACTTTCAAAACAGAGAAACGGCTATTTGAAAATAGTATGAGACAAATTGTTATTTTAGCCAGGTGTAATGGTTTTGTACTGCATAAAAGAAAGGAAGGTTTTAGTCAGCTAAACAATTTATATGATGGCTGTCTGATAGTGGCCACAGAAAATGAGCTGTGGTCTCTAAAAAAAACACTTGTCAGGAGGGGAAACGTGCCCCCAAAACGATGTGCCTGAGACATTGTTCTTCCAGATAAAAAGAAATTGTAAGGACATGAATATGAGAGAATGTTTTCATAGTATATCGAACCCACATTAAAATAATATGGTAATATCCAAGAATCGTGGTTCTTCGCTTCTCTGAATCCACGAGTGTGATCAATTTACTCCACCGTGATTAAACAGAAGTATTGCTTCGTTATAGACAAACACCCTGTGATTTGCATCTTAGTGGAAGGTTACATACTGCACAGGAATATTGAGATCAAGAGACATAAACGCCATGAAGAGCTACATCAAGCCCTCTGAACATCTGCTGGGGAAGGTAAAGAAGAGAGACTGGCATTTCTGACATCAAACAAAACTGTGGAACATGGTGAGATAACATTGGTTATAAAGTTTGCATACCATTTTGATTACATGCAGCTTTGATGCTGCTGTTATTAAAATAAAACAGTTTTTAAACAAAATGATTAAGCTGATAAAATTTCCTGTAGAGTGTATTGAATACAAAAACAAAGCATCTTCAGCAGCACTCTCAATCTTTTCAACCACATACATCTGCAGTGTTGTATAAATCCTGTTCTCACTGGTATAGGCATTAATTCTTCACTAATAGTTCACAGATAGCTCAAGATGCTCTGTGTAACGTAAGGCAGTTTCAATTGCAACAAAAAGATTCTATATCATTAATATGCTGACCTCAGGATCACCATGGGTGTGGTGTAAAGTATCAAGGCTGCAGTTTGCTCTCAAGTCTGAACTCCACCTATTTTATATGAGCAATCAATTTGTGATATCCATGCTACCGACTCAAATGTCCACTCCAGATATTTCTTTTGATTAATTAATACATTTGTTATACTTTTCTACAACCTTATGCATAAGCAACACGAGTAAGAGGAGGTCTAGAGAAAAGGGAACGGTGTACTGGAACCATAGCACTATAGAACTTTCTATCCGGACTAATTTGGAGGGAGTACCGTTCACAGGAAGTGGACTTCTGGCTGTGCCCTTGTTAGCTAGCAAACTAGTTAGCTGCCATAATAGGCAAGCAAATGTGTACAATTTGGAAAGATGAATTAAATTGTGCCTGAAGAGTACATTTGAAAGAGATTGACCTATACCTGCTGTTAACAGCACCATGTTGCGTGTTGGGAGCAAAGCTGCCTGGTGAGTTTAATTTGCTGAAGGTAACGATTACCAAGCTAATGCTAAGTAAAGCATATGTAGCGGGTCATGTTGTCAGTTGAGGGCAGTATGGCTAACAGTCTGTGTTGATAGTGTTAGCTGGTGTCCTAATGGTAAAGATACACGTTTAAAACATTTATGGATCGGAAGATATTTTGTCCACACGTTTTGCCACTGACATTTTGTTCTAAGCTGCCGGTTGCCCCTTTTCTGCTGGTGTGGAGGTGGACGTTTCTTAGTCACCTAACCGACCAGCTAAGTAGCGAGCCCTGATGTTGGCGAATGTACTTTTATGCAATCTAATCCCGGTTGTCCAATATTTCTTGATTCCAAAGTAGCTTAACAGTCTGGTTCATACATTAACATGGCGTTGAATTAAAGTCACCATACGTATACTTAAGTATTTGGCTATGTGTACTGGATGTCACCGTCTGCTGCTGACAAGTAACATTAATCTAAAATCACAATTTATGCTATATTCTCGTTGCCTGTGTTGCTGCTACTTTTGTACTAATGACTACTTACAGTATAGTTAATGGTTTCTGCGGCGTGCCAGATGGATGCAATTTATACTGTTTGTTAGTTATCTATTTGTTAGAATTATTAGTCGCTATTCTTCTTCCTGCAGTAGGCTGGTTTTCGACTCAGTGAAGAAGCCACAGACCGGAACATACAAAATCTGTCACTTGGACATAGTGCAAATCTAAATAAAATGATAAGCAAAGTCTCCATATTTATTGATAATCAGAACAACATGTTTGTTGTTGAAAATGAGAAATATAAAAGCTTTGTACGTTTTTTTTAAAAACCCTTATTTTAATTTTGATTACCATAACTGTTGAAAAAAATCAAGTTGGGCCGGTGTGTTTTTATAATATATTCTAAACGCTTATTGCAGTAAACCTTTGGGAGCTGAGGAGAGCAGTGGCTGTAATTTTTTAAAAAGTTTTTTCATTCTTGATTCATGTAGAATTTCATCTGCTCAGCGGATGTCATTTATCGTGTTTTTCCTTTTTGTAACATGTTTTTGTAATGACAGGTCTGGAGTTATGGTCATGTTTAGCCAAATAAAGTATTCAGATTGTTACAATGGGGAAATACAAATGTAGTGTGTGGTTCAACCATGTTTTTCGGTAATGAGCGTGCTTACCCGAAAAATAATCAAATGGCAGCAAGATTGGTGTAATGCAGCCCTATACGTTCCCTTGATACTGCCTGTTGAACTGTGTCAATAACAGGCCGTGACTTTAGAGTTTAAATTGTACGTGGTTGCAAAGATGAGTGATGTTTACTGCTATTGGTTTTCTGAACTGTTTGTGATTCCATGCAGTAATTTCCACCACAGAATTGTGCTTGTTTTTGATTTTGTGCTGCCAGAGTGCCTGAAGGCCACTGCTGTTCAGTACTTGTTTTCACCCTTGCACCCTTTGAGTAATATTATCTCAGTCTTTGAATTATATAATGCACCTTTTGCTGGAACCTTTGATATTTTAAGAACAATATCCTCAATGTAAAACTGCAACAAATTTAAACTATTTGTCTATGTAGAGCACAGAATAATAAACCTCTCTGCATCCCTACTCTCTATAAAGTGCTCCTTTCATGTAACTTTCCTGTAGACAATTAAACTTATTTGTTATGGGAGATTCCAACATGTGGTTTTATGACTTAACATAACACTTTGAATCTTTCTTCCCCCAGGCGCAACTTTTTTGAGTCCAGCTTTCCCTTCCTGTTTTATCACAGCTACAGTATGCACTTTGATTTTTTCTTTTGTTTCAGCATGGCTTGTAGGAACCTGGTCTCAACCAACATGGGTGTGAGATTTCGGGTCCCGCTGCAGAAGCTCCACCCTCTGTCCCGTGCCATCCACCACCGCTACTCTGGAAACACTAATCCTCAGCGACCTCCTCATCGTACAGCAGCTCGATATTTTACCTCTATGTCTCGTTTGCCCATGCGGCCTACAAAGCCTCCTCCCGGGTCAGGTGGCCGCAACTACCAACAGAAGCGCAGCTTCTGGGTTGCTCGTCTAGCAGCTCGGTTGCTAAAGCTAAGATACATTCTGCTGGGCTCAGCAGTGGGAGGAGGGTACACAGCTAAGAAGGTGAGTGTTCATCATTATTACTATGTTATTATCTATTCTGCAACAGAATCCCTTCCTGTGCTTCTTTTTTCCCACCATGGTTCTAATCCAGTGGTACATAGTGCTAGTTTTCCTGGTGCTAATTGAAAACAATTGACAATGAATTCTAAAAACGTATCAATTTATCCCCAGACCTATGACGAGTGGAAGGACATGCTGCCTGATTTTAGTGAATACAACTGGGTCATTCCTGATTTTGTCTGGGAACTGAGTGAACAAATTGATCTGGGTAAGTTTGCTTTATTTTTTTCCTTGAATTTGTCATGATTTATTTGAACAGGCTCAAACCTACATTGGTGTCCTTTTGCAACATGAGATCCAGCTCCTGACCCTAAGAAAGTTTCTATTTCACCTGCTATCTCTTGTATGTACAGATAAACTGGCCAAAGCTCTACCAGAGATAGAAGAAATTGCCAAACTACTGCCTGACCTTGACAAAATTGGAGAGAACTTCACTTTCATTAAAAGCCTTCTCTCCTCTGGTGAGTAAATAAAAAAAATCTGCAGTGCCTCTCTTCAGTTACAGGATTTTAAACTAAAATGCAGATATCAGTGTATAGAGGCTTTTAACTAAATAAAGAATACGTAATTGTCACCAAAGGAAGCCTTCCTCCATGGCTGTACCATGGAAGTACCAGTACTATATCTTTTTTGGTCTTTACTACCTCTTAATGCCCTCAGGGGAGGATATAGACTGTGTTTCAACAAAAGATGCAGAAGTAGCCTACTTGATTTTTTTAAGACTTGGCTCTGCTCCTCTACAGCCTCTCTGCCTGTAATTGTTGTTATTATTAGAAAACCTTAAATATTTTATTATACATACTAACATTTATATCAGAGTGTCACAAAGGATTGATTATTCAGATGGGGCCAAATTAATGATACTTAAGCTGTTCTTGGTAGACTCATAGTCAACAAAATATTTCTTTTTTTCACTATTTCATCACACCCATTTAAAAACACAAACTAACTTCAATGCTTTGTGCCGCTTATAATAATTAATTTTGCCACAGTACAAGTCTCTTCCTCAAAGGCTTTTATGACATGAAATGTCTAAAAAGCTTATGCTGGAATTTATTCCATCAAGTCACTGAGGAACTGATAATGCTTAAGGCATTATGCCACATTAGGAAATCAATCAAATATTTGACACTAGATTATTCTATACAAACATCTTGGCATCCAGTAAAACACTTTTAAGAGGATATTGACTGACTTTGTAATGACTAAATAAAACTTATGGAGTCATTTAGGATTAGACCCAGTTTGGGGTTTATTTAGCTCTTTTAACAGTTTCTCATTAAGTGACTTTCACATTAAGCTCTGGCACAGCAGCAGCTTTGTATTAATTCTCATCTAGCTGTGTTCCTGCTTTGACCACCATCCCTTTGCCTCTGTCTTTTATGATTTTTATCTTGTGTTGTTCTTCCTTTCTTCCCATCCCTTCCCCTCCTGTCCTCCTCCACGTTCTTCACAGGTGTGAGTTTGGGTAGTGAAGTCAAAGGAGCCTCTGGTCTACATCTATTGTTAGGTGTGTAAACCCTGCATTTAGTAGCGCTGCCCACTCCCGTCTTTTCTTTCCGTAACTGTTTGACCACTTTGTCACCATGACATTGGCAGGGTTGCTATGATTTGTTTCTGAAGGTGGTAGTGGTCCGTCAACACGGGCTACCAGGTTGTGTCACAGTGGCTTTATTCATGGTTAATACAGAGTCTAAGGCGTCATCTAGGACTGAGTTTTCAGAAGAGTGTTTATTTAGCAGACATTAGTTTTTATCAATCTTCTTTCTAACATCTGTTTGTTTGAATAATTTAAACCCATGAAAGTCAAAATTCTTAGAACTCGAAGTCTTATGAGTCCCTATTTTATTTTTTAAACACAAATGCTTTTAAAAGAGAGTTGTAAAAGGTTTCTGGAAAGGTCTTGATTGCAGATCTGTTGTTTGTTTGTAGTATGCCCCGGCCCCTCTTCCTTTCCTACTTTCTTTAACCTGACTGTCCTTGACTGTTCTTTTTCCTACCTGTGTGGGTTTTGCCTCCTTTGACTTCCTCCCTTTCTCTCACCTGGTCTGTATGGATTTCTGTTTTCTCTAATTACACTTTCATTGCTAGCCTTTCAGGAAATGTCTCTGTCTTCAGTCATTGACACTCAAATGTTTGGAAAATATAAATAAAATACAGTTAAAGTTTATTTTTTTATTTTGTAATTTTCTGAATCAGTTTTTAGATCCATTTTTATAACGGCTTGTTCAGGGCAGATGAGATCACACCTCTGCTGTGAGTCATAAAAACATCACGGAAGTGCCCTCGGATCTTTCTCATCGTCCCTAACTTAATCTATACCTTTTCATGGTTACAAAAAATACTTTTTTGTATTATAGTATGTTATATTTTTGTATAAGAGCGTGTTGACTGATTATAATTTAAGTGGGTCATTTTGTAGTGTTATAAATTTCAAAGCATTTTCTGTATAAAACTGCATGTGTCTCCTTTCAGGGTCTTTGTATGTTTATTTTTACATCTGCAGTGACTGTACCACTAACCATGTTGTTTATACAAATATAACCATCTACAGTTTTGCAGTGTTCTGTCAGCACTGTCAGAGATAAAGACTTTTAGATATATCTTGATCTGTGATACTTAAATATCCTATGGTAGAAAAGTTGTTCTCTAGTTAGTCTAATTTTTGCTCTGGCATGCAGTAAAATACACTCACAGCAACAAAAATCAAAATAATGGTCACAAAAAACTATGTAATTTCATTACTGCTTCATATCTTCTGTAAATTTATTTTTTCCAATACACTAACTTTTTGTGCAAAATTTTCCAAACATTTGAATTTAATCACACAGGTTTTATTTTTCTGGTCATAGGCATGCTTTACTTGAAGAACATTCTAACGTATGCATTAATATCTCCTGTGCTTGTTTTATATTTAATGCATGTTGTGATGACTTTTCTTTTATAACCTTTTATTTCTCGGTTGTTCTTGTTCTACTGGTAGAAACTTCAAGTGATCCTGCATTAAAAGCTACAGATTCTTCAACTGCAGCTTCACATGATGC
This sequence comes from Atherinosoma microstoma, assembly GCA_037177055.1. Lineage (NCBI taxonomy): Eukaryota > Metazoa > Chordata > Actinopteri > Atheriniformes > Atherinidae > Atherinosoma > Atherinosoma microstoma. The sequence goes on along the minus strand of JBBBVU010000015.1, from coordinate 13,426,932 downwards.
CAGTGACAAGCAGTACAAAAAGGCAAGTTAATGAGACCTGATGAGTTTCTCTCTGCTTCTGTGCTCTCTACAACATAGTCTCATTCAGCTTGTGGTGGCAGTTTGGCTGCTTTTCACTTTAGGAGCTGTAGTTAATTGAATCAAAATGTCCCCATGAATGAACGTGCATATGACTTTTAAATTTTCCTGATGCACTGGTAATGTAAAAGCGCTTCAAGTTTCCTCTTCATATGAATTATGTCTACATAAATCACTTAGACTAATGTGAGTAATGATAAATGGTAAAGGCATTTAGAGGTGCTTTGATTTAGCCAGTTCTGAATGTGAAATGTTTCACCCAGGCTAATAACTAGTGATTTTACAGTAGCATATAACTAGGTATTGGGAAATGTTTTTTTTCTTTAAATTGTACAACTTTAAAAATATCTATAAAAAAGAGGAAGACGGTAAATTTTAGTGTGGATCAACCAGCTTCTCAGAGTATTGGACCTTTTACAAAATGTGTGTCACTCAATCTGACAATGTGTTTACACACTGATAAGCTGCTTCAACAGTGCCTTACTGCTTATCATACTTCTTTATGTTTTTCCTACCAAAAGCCTGATTTGCAGACATTGTCACTTTTTTTTTAGCCTTATATTATTTATTATCCTCTGATAAAACACTCAGTATTCACATTTGTTTAACTTTCCTTGTCCCTATTCTTCTCATTTTTTCTCATTGTTTCAGTGTCTCTATGTTCCAGTTTTTGTTTTTTTTCATAAATGTTTTATCACTGTACAGATTTTACACAAAGGAAAATTGAGTAAAAGGTCTTGCAATCAACATTAAGAAAAGGTGCATTTAAATAAAAAATAAAAAGAGCTTCTCTTTCCCATGCCCTGCTTTCAGCCTGCAATCACGGTCTCCAACATGAACACAAGTTGATGTTTGTCGTCGGCTTGAATAAAGGCAACTAGACTTCTTATCTTGGTTCTTGAAGTCGTTTTACTTCTTATCTGAATTTTTTTTTTAGAACTGAAGAATCAAATAAATAAGTCCAGTTAACTTTTTTCAAGTTTTTAGGATTGCCATGACCTGTATGACTGAGGATATACACAAACCTATTCATTAATTTACTTTTAACTTCTGTAATTTTTACATTTCAGCAAGTTAAAGGCAAAACAACAACAACACAGAATTAGACAAATTTGTCATGTTGGGGACCTCTGAACTAAGGCACATTTCACCTGCTGTATGCTTCTCCCTGATAGATCAATATTCCAATGCTTGCTTCGCTTCTTTAATCTCCATCTTCAGCATCATCAGGCCGGTTGATAAGAGCCATTTAACATTGTTTTGCAGCACATTAAAATATTGTGCTGAGAACTTTAAACTTCTTCTGCAGCGACAGTAAAATGTGAACTTCTGTGGCGGTCTGTATTTCATATGTACAGTCAGAAAGGAAGTCAGAGTCGTGATGAGCATACTGTCATTGAATTATCATGGTTCATGAAGGCGGGGAAAGGCAAGTTGCCACTTGCAAAGAGGCTCTGGTTGTGGTATTAGTTGCCTCTTCTGCCTTCAGTCTGGCAAAGTTTGTGTTTTAGAGATACTGACTTTGTTGGGGTGCACTGATGATGGTGGCAAGATTTCCCTAAGAGAAAAATCTTGCTTGCTTCAAACATAAGTCTCGACAGAGGAATGACTGTTATTTTTTTTCTACCTGAACAACACCAGTGGCAGTTGCCAAGTCCAGGTTTCCTGTGTTGGGATGCAGCATTGGCCTGCATGGCTAACCAGCCCATCGGCCCGTTGTTGTTTTGTTTGCTCCTCCTTCCTCTCTCTCACTATGACGTACCCCAGCAGGGTCTGCTCGGCGAGCTCATTCTTATTCAGCAGCAGATCCAGCAGCATGAGGAGGAGGTCCGGCGGGCCGCTGCAGCCAATAGTGCGCGTCCCCCACCACCAGAGCCTGCTCCCAGTCCACCTCCGAACCCCAGCCCCCCTCAACAGAAGCGCAAGGTGAAGGTCCCACCCCACTTAGATCCGCCCCATCCCACCAGCGGCTCCTAAAACATAGAAGAACAGTTTGATTTCTTCAACATCACTACAGTAACGAGATGCTTACCCAGTGAAGTGACATGATTTTTAGCTAATGTAAAGGTTTGCTTTAGTTATATTTGGAAAACATATACAGCTCATCATTTTGAATATTTAAACAAAATGCTTCTACAATATTAGGAGAGTCACATTTGACTGGATGTAATTTGTTTACTATTATGAGTAAACAAATGGATCTATTGTATGTTTGCCCAATATGCAGGGATGGGCACAGCAACTAGATGTTTACATTCTGTAAATGTTAAATTCTTAATGGAGTACACATTGATGAGTTCCCCACACAACATATTACAAATGGTTGACCCACCCAAAAATTAGAGATGTCATGTGTCAGCCCTTTAGATATTTTTTTGTAGCTTTTAAATCTTATTTAGTTTTATTTGTAACACAGATTTAACACTATTAGTTCACTTCAGTCAACTTCCATATAATCCCCCACAATAGTCTCTATTTGTTGTGCAGAACTCTGTAAGGCTGTGTTCAGGTTTGCCAGTGTTGTGTAGGAGGGGCATGCATGGACCTTCTCAGCCTAGTTTTAGAATAACAGCGACCAGCTCAACTTCACATTATCACACAAGTGGCTGGATGATCATCAGCAGTTCTCCATTAATGTAGTGTGGAAGCACGGCGTGGAGTTGAGTGGCAACCCGCTGCATGGTGTGAGCTGCACTTTTTTCAACTTGAATGAGGCTAACTTTAATTTTAAAAATGATTTATGTGGAAGGTAAAAGTCTTAAGCTCATTGAGAGCAGTTTTGTTTTGCCCTTCTGAATATTTATATCATGGAACTTAAAGAATGTCCCAATACATTTTGCTAGAATTGAATTTCAAGCACAGTTCTTGTCCCAGTTTTAGATATAGCTTTAAAGTAGTATTGTGTGTCTGTTTTTCTTTTTCTTACAATCCCATTTGTTATTGTATGTCGTGTCCTGCTTTCTGTCCTGCCTCTAATCCTGACAAACATGATGTAATTGAATGAAATATGTATAATCAAATGGGTTTTATCCAGTCTAAATGATTTTGTCAGTAAATTGAATCGATTGTACATGGATCACTCTGTGATTTGTGCCTGTTTGTGAATCACTGAGATCAAAGCTGAGTAATACCAGAATAAGTGCTGTCTGCTTGAAATGTTTGTTTCTCCTTTTATGCATTAACTTGATTCTCTACTCTGGCTCTCTCTGTATTACTGTGTTTGCATGTATTGAACCTTTTGGTGCTGTTGGGAGTTAATTCTTTTGAAGCTGCACTGTGAGATTAACGGGAAACTCATATTTCAAAACAGAAAAGAAGCATTAACACAACTTATTCTCTCTATATTTGTTTCTCTTGTGACTTTTAGTCATCAGACAAAGAAAAGATTGACCAGCTTCAAGAGGAGTTGCTCCGCACTCAGGTACAGTAGACTGTCTCTTACATGCTGTCTGCTGTAAACCAAACTTTATTTCTTTGAAGCAAATTTGGTTCAAGAATAAGTTTTTCATTTGTGTGTCTGTCATTTGTGACACTGAATTGGTCTTGCAAATGATGAATTTACTCCTCTAGACTAAGCACAGCCACCGGGTTTTTGGAAAAACACTAAATCAGATGTGTAACTGATGCTGGTTGGATACTGTGATCTATCCCATAGATGAAATATCAGCGCATGCTAGAGAGACTGGAGAAAGAAAACAAAGAGTTAAGGAAAGTGGTGCTCCAAAAAGATGATAAGGGAATCCATCAAAGAAAAGTGAAGGTGAGTTATACATTAAAAACAAACACTGAAAGCAGTGATTCATTTTAAAATCTCCAACTATTCTCTGGCATAGATCTTCCTGATTGATCTACTTAAGATTGCTTTATCAGAGAAGATTTTTACAGATGGACAAATGCATTTATTCACTTTTTGATATCTGTATTTGAGTATATGTTGCCCATAATATAGGTTTTGTCATTTTAACGCTCTATTGTGTCTCCTTGTGCAGAAATCCCTTATTGACTTATATTCTGAAGTCCTCGACATCTTATCTGACTATGATGCCAACTATAACACCCAGGACCATTTACCCAGGGTAAGGAGTGAATTTAGATATATTACTCATTGAAAATTAATTTCTGCCCCTGAAACATTTTGAAAAACATACTGAAAGAATGATTTGTGCTAAGTTTTTATTGTGAAATTGGCATCTTACTTTAGATAACCCCACTTTCTAAACCTTTATCACTAATATTACTGTGATTGTCATTACATAGTACCTATTGTTTCCTTTTCTAATGACATTATGCCTTAAAGTTTAGAAGTTCTCCAATCTTTCTTTTGTCATCAATCATCTTCATCATCTTTTCATTTATCTTTTTGTATGCTGTTATCCTTCACACTAGGTCTCACCGACTTTCCCCTCCTGTGTTTCAGGTGGTTGTGGTTGGAGATCAAAGTGCTGGGAAGACCAGTGTGCTTGAGATGATTGCTCAGGCCAGAATTTTCCCCAGGGGCTCAGGAGAAATGATGACACGGTCTCCCGTCAAGGTCAGTGCACATGTTGCTTTGTCAGAGCACACAACACAGGTTGCCTTGACAACTGTTAGCAAAAAGATGAAGGCTTCGTATTTGTGGGGGAAAAAAACTAATGAATAAAAATGGAAACATAAACTTTTGCCTGCTTCTTTCTGCAGGTGACACTAAGCGAAGGCCCCCACCATGTCGCCATGTTCAAGGACAGTGGCCGAGAGTTTGACCTCAATAAGGAGGAAGATGTAAGTCATCAATTCATTTTCAGTTACAGCTTTAACCTCTTTCTTTCTGCACAACATTTTATGTGGGTTTTTTTTTCTGATGTCCTGCAGCTGGCTGCTCTGAGGCATGAGATTGAGCTGAGGATGAGGAAGAGTGTAAAGGAGGGACAGACAGTCAGCTCTGAGGTTGGACAAAGTTCCTTTCAAATTATTAAAGAAGCTGTGTCTTGTTGATTTACTTCTGTAATGTTTAATGAAGTAATTTTTGTGTTTTTTTGCCGGTTAGACCATATCCTTGAGTGTAAAAGGCCCAGGTATCCAGAGGATGGTACTAGTTGACTTGCCAGGTGTTATCAGTGTGAGTATTCATTGTTGAAATGATAAGGGTGGCAATATTTGTGAATTTCTTTGACTATCCAGTCATGGATTAAAAAATTAAAATAAAATTTTATTTATTTATTTATTTATTTTTCCTCTTCTACATCAAAGCTAAAATACTGATACTTCTCTTTATGGATGCAGCCTAAAGATTTTGTGTGTATCTTTTGCAGACGGTGACAGCAGGCATGGCATCAGACACCAAGGACACCATCTTCAGCATCAGCAAGGCCTACATGCAAAACCCTAATGCAATTATTCTCTGTATTCAGGGTGAGCCATGACCTCATTGTACCAGTTTCCAACAACCACATGTACAGTCAGAGTTCTGTCTTAGATTGTATTTTATAGCCTTAAACACCAAGCAAAACACCAAATCCCGGTCTTTCATCATTTTCACATCCATCCTGACTTACTTTCTCTTTGCTTAGATGGTAGCGTGGATGCAGAGCGGAGCATTGTAACAGACTTGGTCAGTCAGATGGATCCTCATGGGAAAAGGACCATCTTTGTCCTGACTAAAGTGGACTTGGCTGAGAAGAACCTGGCCAGCCCAAACAGAGTAAGAGAGTCAAACTGTCCAAACAATGTTTTAGAAAGTGCTGCTTTATATTTAAATGTTAACTGACTATATATTGACTATTGATAGTATGGCCTCTGTTCACGTATGTCACTTTGCTCCATGTCAAAAGCTCCTTACTTTTGATAAAAGCATGTATCTTTCTGAAGATTTTCTTATCAGAATTAAAAACTCCCCAACAATGTCAGAATTACATTACAGTCATTTTTTTACACTGTTAGAATTACACTGTTGGATGTAAAGTATTGTTAAAGGTAATCGAACCAGTCTTGAACATTATAATTCCTAATTGAACTGAAAACACAGAAATCAAAGGAAATGTTCCTAAAGTTTAGTTCTTTCAATAAATCTGCTGCATTTGCATTTTCTTCAGACCAGTTACTATTAGACATGCCAACCACTGTGGCCAAAGCTATTTGCATCTACTCCACAAGAGGGAGCTCAGTCCTTTTCTATTAACCTCATGGTTTCTGGAAGGCTCAGACAGGAAAGAGAATTTACATTTTTTCTTAAACATTTCTTTTAGATCCAGCAAATAGTAGAAGGCAAGCTGTTTCCCATGAAAGCCCTGGGTTACTTTGCTGTAGTGACAGGAAAAGGTAACTTTTATGATTCAGTTATTAAGCATGCTGCATTTATTTGGATAAAAATGTATTCTTACATTTAAATCATCATAATGTCCCAATTTTAAGGGAGCACCGGTGAAAGCATTGAGTCCATTAAAGACTATGAGGAGGACTTTTTCCAAAACTCCAGATTACTGAGGCAAGTCATGCTTTATATTGAATAACCTTTAATGCTTTCTGGAGTGAATGACTTCACATTGACGAATGATTGATGTGTGCCAATAGGGACGGCATGTTGAAGGCTCATCAAGTGACCACAAAGAACTTGAGTCTGGCCGTTTCTGACTGCTTCTGGAAGATGGTCAGGGAATCTGTAGAACAGCAAGCTGATGTTTTTAAAGGTATGAATGCACCTTCAAGACTAACGTTTACCCCAAAGAGGGCTGATTGATAATTGCTTTAGTAGATATTTATGTCCAAACCTACTTTTGATGCCAAACATGTTTTAATAGTGTCTGAAGTCATAGGATATTGCCTATTAATGTAAAGTGATGGGACAATACTGCTGTACTTGTGACTTTACAGTCTTCCTCAGCCCACCCTGACACACTTCTCACACTTTTCCCCATCTTACTTTCCAACTACAATTAGTCTAGACAATCACAAGCCATTGGTAACAGCAGAGGAGATTTATGGCTGTGTGACTGCAGTTCCCATAGGTCCATTGTGTTTTGTATTGATCCATATCCCATCAAATCACACACAGCCTGCTTCCATTCTCCATTCTTGGCGCCACTGCGGGCTCTGCAAACCAGCAATTAGGCTAATCTCCACTGTGGATAGGGAGTTGAGGGATGGGGCAGCAAGCTTGATGCTGTGTCTTTGTGTTTGTATGTGAGAGTCAAAACTCTTGACTTTTGATAAAGAGTGTGTTACTGGACCCTGTGCTTCACCTCCTAATGGACCAGTTAAGAGAGAGTGTGTGCAAAGTGTCCTCAGCCACTATTATTAAAGGATGGACACTATTAGGAATCTGAAAGCAGCCTTTATATCACCAGGTGAAAACAAAGCAGACCCTGTCTGTGTTTGGTCATTGCCTGTTGATTACGGAAAAATGTTGTTTGATCCAGTAAAACGTACAAGATCGAAAAAAGCAATAACATATGTTTGAAATCAATTACAGTACATCAAGTAATGACACTAAAAAAAATTATACATAAGGTAATTCACAACTGAAGACCAGTTAGTTTCTCATAAGGCTGTATAAAGTTACTTTCTGTAATACATTTTGTTGGTTTATTTTCTTAGATAATTTCCCTAGTTATTGCCAATAAAAAAACTAAAAAACCCAATGTTGCCTTTCCTCAGCGTCACGGTTCAACCTGGAGACGGAATGGAAGAACAACTACCCTCGTCTGAGAGAACTGGACAGGGTAGGAACACACAAAACCCAGTCTATAAAGATTATCTATAGCTACTAAAAAGATGTGTTGCTAGTTGTTAGACCTGTTTATTAGGGCTTCATGATATTTGCAATGAAAATATAATTGTAAGCAAGTAAAGTTGTTCTTTTAATTTTCTTTAAGTGCCTCTTATTTTAAGTTTTTTTTTTACAATGATATTAAAAATAGTATTTTATATCCACTGCAGAAGATTATATATCTGTATCTGAATCAACTTCAGCAGTCGGTCAAAATTGATAATAGTTTCATAAATACAATATATTTGAAATAAAAAAGGCAGTCATTCAGATTGACAAAGATAAATATTTTATAAGACATGTCAACAGCTGGATGTCAAAAACTGCTTCCATATATTAAGAAAGATATCCCAGATATTAAAGAAAGAATGAGTTACTTTGTCTTTTTTTTGTTTTTTACAGAATGAACTTTTTGAAAAAGCCAAAAATGAAATCTTGGATGAAGTCATTAGTTTGAGTCAAGTCACTCCTCAACACTGGTAAGTTGATGGTGAAATATTGTCAAGGGTTCATTACTTTACTGACAGATTCTACAGTTTGATTGTTGTTATCGTGTTTGTTTTTCCTGTGTCTAATGTTCGCCTTAATGAATACCTTCTACACCGTCTAAAGTTGTCTGCCTGGGCTTTACCTGCTTTGGATCTCAATTGCAGCCGACAACCGTCCATGAATGCAAATGTATTTTTTCCAACAAACTGCTGATCTTTCTCATATGCATTCATCTCTGTGAGAATGTATTGTTATACCTTATTCACAACGAGGAAAACCTTGTTTAAATGAGATGTATGCACGGTGCTGTGCCCATTCCCTGTGTGCGTTCCTTCAGCTTTTCAAGATCAATAGTCTGATGAATGGCCCGTGGAAAGGAGCAAGGGTGGCCCTGTTAGCCAGCCAGCCAACGCTATTGGAGAAAGTGTTTATTGACAGTGAGGAGAGCTTGCTTGAACAAAAGGGGACCTAATGAAATATGAGCATGTGTTTATGATAAATGAGAAAAGTACAGCACAGTTCTGATGTGAGAGGGGGCTCGAGACTCAGGGGGACTCAGGGTTTTGTTTGAGAGTATCACTGCCATGGACAGAAATGATGAGAGAGGTGACGCTGGTAGCTACTAACAGGGTCACAGTAAGCTGTGTAGGAATTTACTTTCAAGTGCAGTAGCTTTGATGACAAAAGTGAAAGCATTTCCTCCTCAGCCATTGTTTTTCGGCCCCCAGTGGGTCACTTAACTTAGCTCTGTTGGACACCTAAAGGCATTTTTGTTCAGAACCCTCTTGTTTGTTGGATCCATCTTACAAACTCAACTAAAAATGACAACCCAAATCTTGAAGTTGTTAGCATGTATCTTGAGTTAAACTTCAGCTGTAGGTCCTTAAGCGTGTTAGTTGAAAACAAAGATGGATACAACCAGTTATAGAGTACGTGACAAATCAGCCAACAGCGGTTTGGAAATTGCTATTGTATTTTCTCCTCACAGGGAGTCTATTCTGCAGAAGAAGCTGTGGGAACGTGTTTCCACCCATGTAATTGAAAATATCTACCTGCCTGCTGCCCAAACAATGGACTCTGGTACCTTTAACACCACTGTAGACATCAAACTCAAGCAGTGGACCGACAAGCAGCTTCCACACAAAGCTCTCGAGGTAAAACAGTCTGCCTGTCTTTATACAACTGGTCATAATATGATTCCATTTGTTAGAATAAGATGCAAATAATATCAGAAAATATAAAGTCAGATTTTGAAGGGTTTTTTGAGTTGAGCTAATAACTTATAACTAACTAAGCTTGCTTGGAACAAAAGATAAATAATAAGATGCTATAAGAAATATTAAATCAACATACTTACTGTATTACTGTCCCCTTTCCTCCATATAAGTAATAATTTACTCCTTTCAGGTTGCCTGGGAAACATTGCAAGAAGAGTTTGCACGCTTTATGGCTGAGTACAGAGGGAAAGACCAGGATGACATTTTTGACAAGCTAAAAGAGGCTGTGAAGGATGAGAGCATCAAGAGGCACAAGTGGAATGAAAGGGCCATGGACAGCCTGGTAAGCTAACATACAGGAATTGCACTTATAATAATTACATGATAATAAACGCCACTTATCATAAAGAAAGTAAACTTTTCAGAGAGAAAAGCACATTATTTAATTTTGAGCTGCAATTATATTGCAGCTCGACTGATAATGTAACTTTTCTCTTTGTCTTTGTGTATGTGTGTGTCCAGAGGGTGATTCAGCACAATGCCCTAGAAGACCGTTCTATCACAGATAAGCCCCAATGGGATGCAGCAATCATGTTCATGGAGGAAACCTTGCAGTCACGCCTGAAAGACAGTATGTTAGCTAAAAATGTTTTTTATCTTTATAGATACAGATCAGTTAGCAAGTTTCTCCCCCCCCTTCTTCAATAACTGTTCACCAGTGAGTATAGGGAATGAAAGTGGCAGCCGACTGTGTGCCTACTACACCTATCAGCTGTGATATGTTAATGGTTGTTGGTGATTGCCAAATTCTGCCCTTAACAGGCTACATGCAAATATTAGAAAGATTATACCTTGTGAGAGCTGGTTATGCTTTGTGCAGTTTCCTAAATTGAGTTTATAGTTTTGTGTGGTCTTATTTAAACATGAGTATACCTGCTGAAGAAAAGTAATTGATTTCTTTAGAATTGCTCAAATCAGCATTGTTACCCTCAGAGTGCTGGTACTTATTTTGCTGTTATATTTGAAAAAAGGAAGGGATGACAACTATCTTCCATTCTGTAGTGGATCAGAGACGTAAAAATTAATCAATATCCTGAGCTGCTGAAGGTCAGTGTAGACTAATGAACAGACTTGAAGCAAATTGCCACTTTGAATTAAAGAAAAAAGGCAGACGTTAGTGATTTTTTTATGTTTATTTTTTATTCAGAGTAAAAGGGATTTTAGTTGCTCTGTTTGCTGTGCCACTCCTAACATGTATTTGCCATCTCTACTTGTAATTTTTCTTTGCACTGTCTTTTTTATTTTATTTATCTCACTGCTGCTCCTTTAGCTGATTCAGTAATCAGAGACATGGTGGGCCCAGACTGGAAACAGAGGTGGATGAACTGGAAGAACCGTACACCGGATCAGGTCAGAAGCTGCCGTTTTTCCTCAAAATCCATGGCCATGATGGTGATGATGTGGTCTCACAAGCAACTCTCAAGCTGTATAGTGGCATGATTATGAAGATACTTCTTGAGCACAAATGATATGACATGTGATATGTATCATTAGTTTAGGTCAAATCATGCAATACATAAGATAATCCCCTACATCTAAATATGACTTTGCCGTCATGGTGACAGAATGCTAACTTGTTGTTCTCTGATTCTCTAGCACGTTCGTAATGAAACAAAAAATGAGCTGGAGCGCTTGCTAAAGCTGCACGATGACCACACTGCTTACTTGGCCAATGACGAAGTCACCACAGTCAGGAAGAACCTGGAGGGACGAGGGGTAGAAGTTGATCCAGTGCTGGTGAGATCTGAAACCTCAAAATCCAAACAAGCTTCAGGACAAATATATATATGTTGTTAAAATTACTGATAATTGTACAAATCTTTATGCCATTATATTCAATTTCTACCAGTTGTCATCTCTGTTTTCAGCGATATTTCTCACAGAATATATTTAGCTAATTTAGTGTCCATTAACTGCTGAAACTCTCCATACTTTGACAGATCAAGGACACGTGGCATCAGCTGTATCGCCGACACTTCTTACAGAAAGCACTTTCCCATTGCAACCTCTGCAAGAGGGGTTTCTATTACTACCAGAGGCACTTTGTTGATTCTGAGGTACATAAAAAGGATGAGTGATAATGAACTTGTCTTCTTATCCAGCTTTGTCAAACCTGCATTCAATTAATTGCTGTTCTTGAATTTTCCTCCAGCTGGAGTGCAATGATGTGGTTTTGTTTTGGAGGATCCAGAGGATGCTGGTCATTACAGCCAACACTCTCCGACAGCAGCTAACCAACACTGAGGGTAATGATGACAGCTTGTTGATAATGACTGCTCTAGAGTTGCTTTACCAATCTGTCCTCTGTAGGTCAAATGTTTTATAGTATAAGTAATTTGAATTTAATTGGTTGTTTTTAGATTATATTTATTTGGCAAGCTGTTTTATAACAAGTCTTTTATTTACTACTCTTTGGCATTTTTCTTATGGTGTAAATTGTTCCATTCGGGGGATTTCTTTAGGGATAGAAGTTTTCATTACTTTTTATTGTTCAAAATCAAAATGAAAACTAGCAGCTAGGTGAAACAAGACAGAAATGGTAAAGACTGAGTTGACTTTGGTAGATACATAACCTTCAGGTTCAAGCTCTGTTTTATACTCAGGATCCACAACCAGTTGTCCACATCATTAGTATGTATTTAGTGATAAGAATCGATCTCACAGCCAGTTGCTTAAACATGCCCATTGTGAAAAAAGCCATCTCTTCTCATCAATTTTAATGATTGTAAAATGACTTGATCACGCAATTCACGCACAGAAAAATTCAGTGCATTAGAACTGAATTAAACTTTCATTATTATCTATTTTTGTCTGGTTTGTTTATTAATCTTAGTGCGCCGGTTGGAGAAAAATGTGAAAGAGGTATTGGATGACTTTGGGGAAGACATGGAGAAAAAGACACAGCTCATCACCGGCCGCAGAGTCCAGCTGGCTGAGGATCTCAGTAAGAAACGAACACTCCCACTGCAGAAAACACACATACTTTACTGGACTTCTGTGCATTCTGACATGCTCACACAACTTAATTTAGTGCATGTTTTATTGCATTGATGGTTAACAGTAAATGAAGTCTTAAAGTTGTCAGTAGGTGGCAGCAGTGCTTCAGGAATCTGTATGAACCACTCAGGCCTACCTCTGTTAATGCTTCAATCTGACAACACAAACAGGTTAAAGGTGCTTGATTCCACCTGGTCAACTTTCAAGCTTTTTTAAAGAGAGCTTGACTTTGCAGTGATCTAGGGCATTTCTTTACATATAAGCACTGATGCTGTAAACATAACCACACTAATAAAAAGGTAGTGTAATCTGCAGGAGTCCCGTGTTATGCAAAGACAACACTGGACTGTCTCTGTTTCTTTCAAAACCTTGTGGTGCACACAAAACTCAGGATGTGGTGGCCTGTAATTATATCACAGTGATTTTACCAAAGGGCACCACTGATTGTCATTAATTGTCTCGTGTCACTTCAAAGTGGAGGGGAAAAAAACACATAAAATGCTCTAATAGACTTACATATTTTTGGGTGTGTGTTTTAAAAACACACACTCTTTAAAAGATAAACCGATGGCCATTGTTGATGGTTAATGCTTAACCTGTTTGTTAATCGCTTAAAAGTAAGATTTCTCTTTCCCCGTTTCTTTTTTCAAGTTAGTGACTCATAATTTCAAAGTATCTTTCTTTTTGTAAAGGTCATGCACCAGACCCAAACATGTTTCAGAAGAATGCTGCATTTGTTGCATGTGGTTGGGATGTGGCTTGAATGAGTCAGTACCAGAATCGCTCTGGCCTCAGTTTGAGCTGAGCGTTCATGGCAAGCAGAGATGGATGTGGAGGGTTTCTCTGCTTTTGCCACTTGTGCATACAGACCACTAACTAATCTTTTAGTTGTAGAGTATTAACCTTGGACTGTGCTGCCAATAACATGTACATCATTTACTCCAAGAAATACTTTTACTTGGTCTTAATTGTAGTTTCACAATCAGTATTTAAACCTTTTATTTTGTAGTGCTGTGCATTTAAGTCAAACATTAGAATTATTGGATGGATATAAAACAGTACAGTCAAACACAGTCCAATGGCACAAAGACTCTTAATTGTTCTTTTTTTTTTGCAGTTAATTAACATTTTCTGTGACACCAGCCCAGGGTAGACAAGCAAACACACACACACACGCACACACACACACACACACACAGTCTGTCTCCATGCCACACGCCGTCTGAAAATCCCTAAGCCTGCCTGGCCTTGTAAACTGTATGGCAAGTCAATCCCTCACTTTTCCAAACAGGCGTGACATTCCCACTTCCTGCCACCAAAGCCTCCCTTCACTCATAGATGCGGAAATGTGTTTTGAATCTGTCATGGGATCTTATGGGGAAGAACCACACCTGTGCATGCACACTGTAACCTCTTATAAGCTTATGGGCAGCATGGGAAATCTCAGTCAATCATACCAACTAGGTAGTTTCCTAGAATTTGACAAGCTGCCAGATGAAATGAAGCCCACTCTTTGTTCACTCTTGTATTTATGATTAATTTGTTTGTGCCACAGAATGAACATTTCCTATCTCATTTGTCTATTAATTCTTAATTAACTCCATAAATCCCCCTCTCATAAAACTACAACTCGAGTGATTGTGCTGTAAGTCATCCCTGTGATATGGAAGAACTCTGAAACGATACCTTTTTCCCTTCTTTTCCACCAACTGTGAAAATGTATGTTCCAGAGTTTTAGTTTTGGCAGTCTGTCAGGATGGATTTGTGGGTGAGTGGAGGGTCTGGGTCATTAGCTGTCTGACACTTTGTACAGAGCTCTCTGCCAAGTGGACCCAAGTGTGTGGGCATGGGTTTGTAGGTTCATCAGTCCACACCGACCTGCACGGCTGATAGGCTGATTTGGTGACGGAGTCATAAAGTGAGGGAGCTTCAGTTCAAACTTCCAGCATTCCTTGAATTACTTTTAGTGTCTTTTTGCATGTTATAGACTCAATTGATTATATATTGGCATGTTATTTTAGAGCTTTATGGTATGATATGCTCTAATTTGAGATATCTGAAGTCGATATCATTCTTTCATTCTTGTAAATGTCATTTTTGTAACTCCAGAAATGACATTTTTGTTGTTATCAGATGCTGAACCTGCTGTCAGAAACCAACCATTCACCATCTTCTGTGTTTATTTAAATCAGGGTTTAAGAACACTTGACAGGACTTGCACACACCTTTTTCCAGTTGAGCATTGCTCTACAGAAATGGGGATTTTGTCTGTTTCTGTCTGTGAAGCAACCTTATTCTTGGTATTATGAAATCATCTTTCCTCAAAGATGTTAATCCCCCTTCTGAGACAGCAGGTCAGATTGCCTCAGGTACAAACTATAACCTGACCCCATAAGTCATCCATTTTCCCCAACCTCAGTCCATCTCTCTGGATTTCCCCCCCCCATTGTTTCACTGCCCCCATCCAGTTGTGTCCAGCAAAACCCTCTGGAGATGGAGAGAGAAAGAATAGGAAGTCAGACAGGAGACCTTCACCTGACATCTTCTGTTAAAAGAGAGGGAGGAGAGGAGGGAAAAGAGAGGGAGAGCTGGAGACAGGGGAAAGGATAAACACACTTAACAAAGGCAGAAATGTGCTCCCAGGGGCGGTCTGCTGTTAAGCTCTGTTTGCCCCTACTTGCAGACAGGCTCAACATTGCTCAGGTTACAAATGGAGGTCAGGTGTGTGTGTGTCAGTGAGTGAGAGTGTGAAAGCACCTTTAATGAATGGTACAGTGTACACTGCAAAGAGGTGTATGTGTGTGTCTGCGAGCGTGTGCCAGACCAGCTGTATGGCACAGCGCCGTCTCTGGAGCAAAGCCCAGGCCTAATGTGTGAGCTCAGAACAGAGACCACTGGACTCTGGATCACTGCTTCGCTGGCCCGTATAGAAACGGGAATAGTTTTTATTTTCCCCTCAGTTCTCATCTTCCTCAATATCATTCACTATAGGAAAGGTTGTTTTGTTATCCCATTTACTTAGTTTTACCCATTTTACTTATTGATATTGACAGTTTGAACCATTTGCCAAAAAAAAAAAATTCTTATTCTGTGATTGTTTTCATAACAAATAAGCTAAAATTGTACATCAAAAATGTAAGTTAAAGAGTTTTTTTAAAGGCAAATTAAAAAGCATGATCAGCAAAAACTGTTGTCCAACCGGATACGACTGGTATGTTACAAATTTATATTTGCATTGACATATGAAATTGAAATCAAAGCATTTTGTATTTTCTGCTATTTTGACTTCTGAAATCTAATCCATTAGCCAGCAATAGTGTCACAGTTTGGTTGCTGGCTTTTTTTTTGTGAGAGCTGATGAACACCTGGCTACCTATAGTGTCTTATATTAACTACATAATCTTAAATGGAAGCTTGCTGGCGCTGATGATTGCAATAATGCCTGGAAAATGATGGATTTTAGCCTTTGTGTCGTGAGGTTACTTGGGGGGTAAGGAATGAGAGGTGTCAACAGAAGGTGCTTTGAAAACAGTGATAATGTGTTAAGTGTTTGCATGTTTGCACATGCAGTCACTTTCTCCTGTTTCTGGTGTGGAAGCAGAATACAATAAAGCTCTGGTTGTCTGGGCTTGCTCACGGGAATGCCCTCTCAACCTCACACTTCATTTTCTTTCATCTCCTCCCTTCCTTTGAGCAGCTTCCTTCAGAGTGATTAGTGAGGGCTCAATGAGATGTGCTCCTCTGTTTTCCCCTCCTGTATGGGATGACATATCATTTTGAGGTGCTGTGTACACATGCGACTGCAGGAAATATGGTAGCAGTGAGTGTTATTCATCTAGTGTATGTATTTTGAGTGACTTATAAAGTGGACGTGGGGTGGGGGGGGGGGGGGGGGGGGGGGGGGGGGGGGGGGGGGGGGGGGGGGGGGGGGGGGGGGGGGGGGGGGGG
>JBBBVU010000015.1:13369872-13408084 GCA_037177055.1 Atherinosoma microstoma | reverse complement strand
ACATAGCAGTAAACCTCAGGCTGCTGGCAGATGGTCCATTTTCTCATTGGGTGCTTCAAGCACATAAACAGTAGATTAAGAGTTATCATAACACCGGCAGTGATTAGGCAGAAAATCTTTCATGTCTTTTAACTTTGCTTTGCAGAAAAGAAGCTAACTCTTTTTATTGTGAGATAATCGTAAACATCTGTAAATGCCTCCTTATGACGGCGATCTGCGCTGTGTCTACACTTGTCAGAGAATCAAAGAGACTTTTGCCACTTTATTTGGTTTGCTGAAGTCTCTCTTTCCCTGTTATTTATCATTTCTCGTTCTTTTTGTGTTGTTTAGGCAAGTTTTCCATTTTAACTCAGTTTTAGAAATGGACAAATATATTATATATCCAACAATTAAGTATGTAACTCACATAATTTTCATAAACTGCAATAGTTTGCTTTTTTTTTTATTTTTTTTTTTTTTATAAACCTTTTTCTTCTATTCTCCTTACTCCTCATCAAACTTCTATCAAGCTAGCTGCCACCATTTACAAAAGTCACGACCTGCTTCTCTTTCCACTTTCCCATCATCTGTCTTTTCCCCTTTATTCCCCCATGACTTCTCACTTCCTCCCTGCACTCCGGTCCATCCATCCTTCCTCTCACGTCAAGAACCAGAAACATCTTTCTTTTGCACAGATATAAAGTACGTACACACATTCGGCTAGCCAGCAATTGATTGACAAGCTTTTAAAAACACGCCTGCTAAACATGTTGAAACAGATTTGAATGAAGTTCAGTCAAGAGCAAAAAAAGAAAAATAATCAAACTGTAGGCTTGACGACTTCTCCTTGGAACTATATTTTAGAAATTCTGGACAAAGAAAAATGGTCATTTAATTTTCTAATAATATTCAGACTTTATTATTCAGTTAAAGGTTGCTGTAACAGAAATTGACCCTGTTTCTGAATGTCCTTCCTGGACAGAAAGTTGTGGAATAAACCCAGCGGATCAGTGAAGAGGAAAAAAGGGTTGTGTGTTTTAGATGACAACCAATCAAAAGGTGATGATGGAAGTGGTGAAGGGCGTCTGTGTTCCGGCTCTGGGGGGAAAAGAGGGTGCAAGTGTGGGAAAATGGGAACGAGAGATGTGCGGTGAAGTTCAGCGAGGCTTCTGTTCACATGTTCCCACCACAGTTTGGCCACCAGGGACCCATTCCCACTCATCATACTGTCACTCACACACACACTCACACAAATATTTGCCATCAGGTGCTGGTTGAGATAATAGAAAAACCATATACCCCATCTCCTTTAACAGTTTAAAACTGCAAACTTTAGTGGATTTTTTTTCTTTTCCATGCCATAGCCCTACTGACCTAAGAGAATAATTCAACACTGCTATTGATTTATAGTTGTCTGTTTGTGAGCATAAAATATGGAGCTTGTTTTTTCCAAACTCCCTATTTTAGAATATTTGGCTCAGATAGAGTAGACTTTATTACAAATCAGAAACGTTAACAACTATTATTTTATCTTCAAACAATTTTAAGACAAGATTATTGTAACATGATAACTTTGCTACATTATTTCTCGGCTGTCAACATTGGATGTTGTTATCATGGCAAGACATTTTTTGCTATAATAAAGTTTATTGTTTAGTATTATGAATGTAGATTGACTCAATACACTGGCATTTTTAAGTCATCAATGTAAAGAAAAACTTTCATGAGATACTATGGTCCTTTTGAAAGCATGGATACAACCTTGTTGGTCTTTTCATGATTAACTGCAGCCCAGTAAAGTCCACCCTGTGGGCCTGAACAGGCCTTCTCTGGTGGCTCAGAGGAATTCTAGGTGTGTTACCTCAGTATTTTATGGATGTGAAAGTGTGTGGTGTCCAGAGCAGCTGGGAACACCTGAGGGTAACTGGAGGATGAGTGTAGCTGACCTGTTTTTATCTCTCTCTGGCACTTTTAAAACAGAAGATACATATCATTAATTGGCTCATCAGTCTGCTAAAGTGACAGCATTCAATTATGGAGACGTATGTCACTTTTATGTCTATGTTCATGTTGGCCTCTTTCTGACAGATGCATGACAGTGATGGAGAGAACTAAGGTACAAGCAGTATTTGCCAGTAGATTAGCTGGAGTCGCAGGTATACGAGCACTCAGTGGTTATGTACTGGTGGTGCAGAGGGAGTAGTTAAAAATCCACTACCATATTTGGGTTAAGGTAATCAGAAAATGCTGTTTACACAACGTTTTTTTTAATCAGAGTAAGGTACTAAGTGGGTTGATATTTGATTATTGCTGTGCATGTAAACATATTCAACCTGGAGAAGCTGCTGTCGCGACTTTTCCAGAGAAACAATCATGCTGTTTATCGCATGCATGGCTGAAAGGGTCCTCTGTCACCATATTTGATCAGCTTGTTTGGGATTATTCCTAAAGTGAGAATTGATTGGAAAAAATGGAGACCTACATCAATACAAGAGCGTTCAGACGGAGTAGAGTTTACTCGCATGTGCCTACTATGAAGTTCATCACCAGTTAACCTTTTCCACACACCTGTGGGAAGCAGAAGGGAGTTACTCTGAGGGATTGCGACAAGATCTCACTTAAAAACAGGGTTGCTACCCTCACATCCCCAGGCCCATGTGGATTGTCAAGATGGATTACCATTTAGCCTCAGTACATGCCTCTATCGGAGTGCAAAAGGTGACTCTTACAAAACTTAAGACGCCTGACATGCTGTGATTTACACGTTGAGTCATAGTCATCTTCATGGAAAAGATATGAAGAGTGATGGTGTTTTCTGATACATTCAGGTGATAAGTTCCAGTTACTCTGTGTATTTCTTACTGAGACATTACTATTTACAATTGCTGTTGATGTTCTTTTCTGTGAAACTGTGCATGCAGTGATACTGTTACATCATCAGTACTGATTTTAAATTGATTATCTGCATCACCCAGTGTAAACAATTACATGTAATAAAACAGGGCACATTTACTTGGATTGTTGTGGTTGCCAGGTTTGTTTCTTAAAGGTCATCATCATTTTAGAAATAAGCCTGGATCTGAGAATGTCGGGTAGGTAAACTGGTTGCAGTAAGGTCCATCCCTTTGGCCCATCTCTGGCTCTTTGCTGCATGTCATCCCCTCAAGTTTTCTTTTCTCTGACATGTTGTGATAAAGGCCACTTGTTCCTGAAAAATATTTTGCTATCTCACTGAAAAAAATTAATAAATAAGGAATGAATATAAAATGTTTTACACAAATTGTATGTCTGCATTTAACAGCCATCTTAGCCATATATGGGTTACTTCCCCTGTTGGAGAAATTCCTCAATCTCTGCAGTTAAGTAGAAAAATATCTGATAACCAAACATGAAAAAAATGTTCGGTTTTGTGCTTCACTAAGGTAAATCTTGAATCTCTCCTCTAAATTTAGTCACCACCGTTTTCATCTTTACATTCTCCTGCACTAAAAATATGATGTCTGGCCCTTCAAAGCCACATTATTGCTTGTCATTTAAACCTGTAGAGCACAACATCACAATAGTCATCACCTGGCTCTTTTCAAAGCTTTTATTCCTCTAAATTTAGCTGTTTTTGTTTAGTCTGCCCTCTGGCTGACCCCAAGCTTTGACCCCTTCAGACCAATGTATACCTCTCCTCGGGTTGTGCTGCTCTCTCCCAGGCATCTGTTTTCTAGATAAGAGCCATGAGTGCAAGCGCTGATTCATTGCTCTGTCACTGACATGCCGTTTGGGCCGTCGACATCCTCGCTCTCCCTGCGTCTGTCTCCCCCATGGCCAGGTTTTTATAGCATGACGATCGAGATTTAGTGACAAATCAAGCAGCACGCTGAGGAAAAAAGACTTTTCTGTTTGTTACATTAAGAGATCGGCTTTCAAAGGTGGAAAGAGAGCGTTTAAACGTTCATGTTACCCACCTACATTGCAACCTTGGCAGTCACAAAATATAAAAGTGTCTTCATGAATGATGACAGGTTGGGACAGGAACCAAACCCCTCACTCCAAATTTTCACTTAAAATCATGCTGTGAACTGCTGCTTTCTTGTCAGTGCAACGTTGTAGGACAGCATGCTGAAACAGCTTCAACCTTGGCACCAGTCTTTATCTACTGAAGTCTTTCTGTTGCCACTTCTACACAACAGTCACCCATTCTTCATCGTTCCTCCCTTTCACATCCTCTGAAAAACAGTAGCCATCTCCAGTAGGAATGGAAATGGTTTTCAGGCCTCTCTGCACTCTCCCTCCCACTTTTGTCCTCCCCTGTTTTCCTCCTCCCTGCATTGGCTACTTGTCCAGCAGGGCCACATAGTCTAATTACAGGTCAATTAAAAGCATTCTTGCTCAGTCCTCCTTCTGCCAACACTCTGGCCATAGCGGACTTGGGGGATCTCTACAGGGTGCCAGTGAATGAGATATATTTTCATGTGGAGATCAGCCGAAAGAAGAGCTTGAAAGAGAGGATTGGGGAAAAGGCTTCCCTCTCTTTCTCTAAGCCTGCCAGAGTCCCTCCACCCTCGGCAACCCACACAGCACCAAGCATCTTAAAGAAGGGGCCTCTGGGATAGAGGCTAGAGGATTATGGGAATATTCATGACCAGATAAAGGGGTGAGCGGTTGAATGACTGTGTTTTGGGGCTCATCTCTTAGGTAAACAGGAGTCTAAATGGAGTTTTAAATCGCTACTCCCTCTGCACAGCGAGGAACAGGCAGTGGTGACTCTGTCCACTGTTTTTTTTTGTTGCATTTCCACAGCATGGTGAAAAGAAATCCTTGTCATGCTGTGGTCTTTTGGTTGCAAACAGATGGTGCTGGGGGAAATAAATATCTGTTTCTCACAGTTTTTATAACCAGAATATTGGCTTCTCTGAAAGACGCCATTCAGACATACCCATGGCCTCCTGGGCTCCTAAAAGCTGCTGAGGGCTCATTTCAGAGTCATTAGGCATTTTGCTGTATGAAAATAGTTAATGGGTTTTGCTGTCCTGATTTATGCCATGTTATCTGCAAAATACGTCAAAAGCTGTTTGGTATATGTGTTTAACTCAAATTCATACCAAGGTTCATATCTGGCCATTTTAGCCAATCTGACTAGAGAAGTGGATGCAAGTAGGATTGAGCGAGGTTTTCTTGGGTCATCTGTTATAAGAGTAAAACGGATATTAAGTCATCCAGTCAAACGTTTAGTCCCGTGCTGCCCTAACAGTTCCAATTCTCTGCCCACAATTGGCATGATCCCAATGTGTGACCTTCAGTAAGCGCTTTATATTAGAAAGCCGGTAAGCACCTTCCCATCAGCAGCATCTAAAACCACTGGGAAACATGGAAGCTTGAGCCAGGGGTTTTCCCAGGTTTCTGATGATCTGACAGCCACTACCCTCCTTTCCCCACACCAACTAAACCTCCCACCCCCTCATACCTCACATCTTTTCTTTAGGTCAGACAGATGTTGGTAATTCTGCTCTGGCTTGGATTGAGTTATGTTGTCCTGCGGTCGGGACACGTAGCCTAATCTGTGAGCTGCCTTTGAGCCGTGCCCTGCGGTGGGCTGCATGTTGCAGTGGCGTACCACTGGGTTATGTTTCATTCAACCCCACACCTGCTGCAGTGACTTGTCAGTGTTCCCCCCCGACAGGCCTTTTTAATACCTCCCATTAGATGTAGTAATCTCCCCCTTACACCCTGCCATTTTGCCTGAGTGTGTTAACAGAGTATCAAAGGCTGGGAATTTTTTTCTCCTGCCACCTGCCAGCAGGGAACATGTAGGAGGGTGAAAAGAGGTGGAAGTGGCATGACTGTACAGCTCTAGCTGGATTTTTAAGACATTAGGGCGATTGTGTCTCCGCATCTTTCACAACCAAACTCTCTGGCTGTCAGTCAATTTTTCCCCAGTTCTCCATACTTTGTTTGGGCAGTTTTTCCTTTGTTATCCACCTCTCCTCTGTTTTGCCAGTTTGTGGGTGTGTGGGTTCATCTTCCTCACAACTGTTTGCTTTCTATCCATCAAGAAAAGGGATACCTCAACAGCAGTGCTCCCATCAAAGGAAGCTGCTCACAAGTCCACTGAGGATGATATTAAGTTTCACTCCAAAGCACGCACAGTTATCACCTTTGTGCTGATGTGAAATGGACACTTAGGACTGGTGCTCTGAGGTCCAAACCACAATGATTTATCTTCCTGAAGAAGACTTTGAAAAGCTGTGTTTTCAGTTGGTCTCCTCGTAGGAAAACAATCAACAATGGTTCTCCTATGGATCTCATGTTTCTGATTGATCAAGATAGAGCAGTGCTAGTTTGTTCTTCAGAACTGGTGTTTGAGTTTGTGCTTGGGGGAGATCCAGACAGATTAGCGCGGGTGATGGGGAAGCTGAAGAGGCAGCCAGGCCCTGAGGTGCAGCTGGCAATGCAAGCCATGGCTTCCTTTTCTTCGCCTTGGCCCACAGACTTGCTTTAGCCACTGTTTAATCAGCGATTAAGACTGCTTTAGATGGCCTGCTCATCTCGTGTGACGGTACATGTTGAGTGGAAGGATTTCTCATTTTATGCAGTGTCTGGACAATAGAGGTAAATCATGAAAAAGAGTGAGTGAGTGTTTTTCCACTAGATTCCCCTGCTTTCATGTGAAATATTGGGATGGTGTCTCATTCTGTCCATTAGCAATGTGCCCAGGAGGTATATGCTAAAAGAAAAGAAAAAAAAGGGACTGTGGGAACTTTGATGTGGGTACAGAAGCCTTCATCATCAGATGTGTGAAGGAGGTCTGCCTTGAGGTTTGGCTGTCACTGTCAGCGGGGACCATCTGGTGTTTTGGTGAAAAGTGTGAGGGAATTTCTACCTGCAGGTGTTACAGGGATGAGTGAGAAGGAGGTTTTTCACATACAGTTTGTGTGTTTATTTAGTTCCTATACTCGTGTAATAGTAGGGTTATACATATCTGGACCTAATAAAAAAATCATCTGATCCTACCAGCTTTTAGATTTATGAAAATACAACCTCATATGAACAACAAGACATGTTACGCTGTTATTATTTATTTTACGAGAACATGATACTGGCTGATACTTGCCTTATTTGCTGATGCTAAGCAGTAAAGCTGTATTTAGTTAATCACACACTTCCTCTGTAATTTGTGTTTTGTTTTTGTTAAATTAATAATTACACAGTGAAATATGTCATGTGTTTTTCATCTTTGGTTGTGTTTAGCTCATTTTAAGACCCAGTTGTTATTTTTAACATTAGCATTTTTAGTCTTGTTTAACCACAAAAGCTACAAAAGCCCAGAAGTTTACATTCAGCTTAGGTTTGTTTAAGAAAAAGCAGACAAATAAAAATTCTTTATCATCAAAAACAACCAGTTACTTAATGGAGACTAAAATATCTCTTTGGTATAATACTTGAAAGAAGTAACAACTGTCCATTAAAGCTTCAATATATCAGTACCCTGCAACAAGTTTCTTGGACTACAGTAAACTTTAGACTATAGACCTTTTTCAGGAAAAAAATTTTGATTTGTAACAGCAAGACGAGCACAGATGGGTGTTTTGTGTATGTTGTACAACTAACCAGTGTGCATAGCTGGAGTAATGGAAGGCAGCTCGTGTTAATACACCTGTTAACACCCTATAGAAAAGTATTTGTTTATACACATTATATTTAAAGGGTAAGTGTGTCCAAACGTTTGACTGGTACTGTATACGGTCATTGTGATATTCCAACATTCATATTGCCTTGAATGATTTTCTATTATTGAACATCCCTGCTATCCCTTCACCATTTCCATGAGTAAAGTTTGTTTTCTCCAGACCACCAATGCAAAAACACCACGAAACCCAAACATTCACTTGGGCCATAACTAATAGTTTTCTTCAAACATTACAGTTTTTCTTCAAACATTATTTTCTTATCTAATCCAATAATTGTTGAAGCTATTAAATCTTGAATGATAGTGCAGAAAAAGAGTGACTCTTTTTTTCAGAGTTTAAGTTGGCATCTACACTTCCCTTATTTTTATTTTGCAAAAATAACAACAAAAAAAGGTACAATTTTAGAATTCGTATCATTAGACTGAAACATGTAATTATTATTTGTAGCTTTTTCAGATTTATTTGTTTGTTTCAGCTCAAAAGATGTTTCTGATTTAATTTTTGACTAGCTAACCCACTTTTTCTCTTCTTTGCAGAGAAAGTTCGTGAGATCCAGGAGAAACTTGAAGCTTTTATAGAAGCTCTTCACAAGGAAAAATAACAGAATCAGGTATTTGTGATGTAAATTTCACCAGTTACCTCACTAGGAAATTTAGTCCTTCCTCTTAATAGTGTGATTAACATAAAAACTTTGGATCACAGCAGAGGAATGCACTTAACAAGACAACACATCTGTAAATGACCATCATCGATCCATGGCTCTGCCTCAACACTCCTGATTTTACCACCCATGACTTGGCTTCCAGTCCACTCTTTGACACTGATGAAGTGATGGACGTGCACAGAAGCATAAGATGACGAAACAGTTTCCAGGCTTTTTCTTTCATTTCTATCTTCCCATATTTCTTTGGGACAAGAAGGGGACTTTGCACAGGAGCCCAAACACAGTCGGAGCAGAAGGAAAATACAAAGCTTGCAGTGTTGTCAGATGTCTGACCACTTGTTTTCAATAAATAAGGATTGTCTACATGTTTATCTCAATCTTTTGTTCTTTTTTTTTTTCATGGATTTTCTTTCTGGCTTTCTGCGTGTATATGTGACCATACACATTTTGTTTATTCACTGATCTCTGTAAGGTGCCCCTGTTGGCACTGGTCCTGATGGAATCCATAGCCTTGAATTTCATACCTTTTATCTCTTCTGGTACTCCTAAAATAGGCCAGGTTATTTGGCCTGAAAACACAGAATTTCTCAGTTAACATTTGATATAGTTGCACTAAATTTACTTTTCCAAGATGTGAGGGGTTTCCTGTTTACATGGACCCTAAAATTGGAGTAAAAATGTCCCAGTTCAGTCCTCAGTTCTACACTGTTTAGCACTCTTATCGCCACTGAAATACTCATTACCAGGATTAACAGACTATGATCAGCTCTTACAGTGCTGGCAGTAATTTTTTATTTTTTTTCAATTATAACTTTTGAAATGTTTTTTTGTCTGCCATATGCACAAGACCTGATTAATATTCTCGATATCCTGTCTTTTTTGTCAGTTCGTCCACTCTCTTTTTGTATGTTTAGTCACATTTCATCCATAAGCTGCAAAGTTATCACATACTCTTTTAAAATATTAAGAATTAAATTAAACATATGTATTGGGCCTTTGAGAATCTCTGACATTAAATTCAGCCAACAGATTATTAGATAAGTAAGAAAACATCCAGGAGTTTTAAAATCTGCCATCAACAATTTGTTGGCAAATTGAATTAGATTTTAAGACCATGTCACACTACACTTTTATTTTCCATTTTGGACCTGGTTGTTAGTTCTGGTTCAGTATGTAGTCTTGCCTGATCAGTAGATTCAGTTATTCATTGGTCAAGTTTTTGTCTTGATGTTTTTCCAAACGGCACCCAGTTGGATACACTTTTGTCAGTAATGATTTGTCAATGTGTTTTGCACAAACCACAGATACATTTGTAATTATCCTCTCATCTGTGTGTGACTAGCTATTAGATCAAACACTGCAAAAAATCTTCTCTCTTTGTCCTCCGAATCAAGAAAGAGGACCATGTCCAACATGCAAGTGAAAATGTATGTTTTATCTACTACCTGAACACTTACTGTTCAGGGCTGGAAGTTTCCACTTGTTCCCAAATTTCAGCTCCTTCACCTTCCTTATTTCAAAGCTTCTCACATCCTGCTATCTGCACCCTCTGCAGTGCAGCCTTTCTGATTCAGCCCGTCACCCATGTCTGCTCATTCTTTCCTCAAAAATGGTTGATGTAAATGATTATCTATTTGACTGAAAGGAGGGGTTAAATGATGTTACCCCTATTCATTCATTCATTCATAAGTGTATATGGGTATATATATATATAAAATATGTGCATTCTGCACTGAGAAAGTAAACAGGCAGTCATGGAGCTACTATCATGTACAGCATGAGTATGCAGAGTGAGTCACTTGTGTAACAGAAAATTGGTCAGTTGGCTGGATAACATGTTTTATGTTGTAGAAAGTAATGTGTGCACGGTGTACCCCATCAGATGTGCTTTATTTATTTAATTTGTGTTTAAAATAAAATTGAAAATAAAGTTGACAAATAAAGTGAGATTTGTTTTTCTTGTCTGTCCCATCACAACACTAAACAACCCTAGAAGCTGATTTGCTGCTGAATTTCTTGTCTGAGTTTGATTTTGGTTAATGGCAAAATACTCTTTAAATCTAAGTTGTGTTGCATCATATTCAGCTTTAAACAGAACTGCTAGTATAGCACCGGACTCCAGAGGCTATACACAAAACTAAAATCTCATGACTAAGACTATGTGAACACTAAAGTTAGAATAGTTCATGCACTTTCTTTTAGTCAGTTTATTTATTTATTTTTTTTACCACATTTTTATTTGATTCTGTTTAGTCAGTCATGGGAACTGTACATATGTACCTGATTTTTGTCAAAATCTTGACTAGAATAGATTATTGAGCATATAGTGCTTATGTGCATTACAATTTATCAGACATTTTTCAGACAAAATTTTTCTTCAAATAAGAAATTGAAATATTCATGGCAGAAGTAAAGGAAAGAATGTGTATTTTGCCAAATCAGGTCTGTAATTGGAAATCTCAACAGACTGTGGAAGTTCAGGGCAAAGGAAACTGGTAAAGTTGACTAGATAAATGTTAATCATCAGCATACACAAGAATTAAACATCACTGTTGCTATTTATAGCACTACAAATAAGTTCTAATAATAGATCTGTTTATTACACAAGTTACATTTACAATGCAGTTTATGGATGGTAAATTTAATAATATGAGTGTGTGTGGTGGAGATTTCTTACTGTTACCTAATTACAGTTATATTTTAGGGCCCAGAGCATGTCGCAATGAAATGTTCTCTGAACCCTAGCTTTGGAAATTATCTACAAATTGACATTAAACTCATCGCAATGATCAGAATTCTGTATAATATCCTAATAAGGATGGTTGTGTGTATAAATGAAAAAGGAAAATTTCAATGATAATTGGATGCTGGTAAGTGGAGTGGGGAGGGGATAATGTACTCACTATATATCCATCCCACCCCAGTTGTGAAAGAAGTATTTGAGTTGTGTTGTTGGTTAAAACAGCAGCACAACAATGTAATAATGTAGTACTTAGTGGAACTGGTTGTAAATATTTATCAAACTGCAGAATTACCTGGCAAAATGTATGTTTAATCCACTTGTTTGTCTGATTAAACTTTTACTTTAAGTAATTGTTAACAGAATTAGTCGTTCATGTCAAGTCATTTTATTGTTGCTGTGAACAAACTGCAGCTTTTGTTCTCTGAAACAGTTTTTTTAATGTGAATCTGAAAGAAATAATGCTTAATAGAGAATCTTCTTTTATGGGTTGTTTCCCTCTCAGCCCCGGAGACCCATGTTTTACATACATTTCTACATATAATCTGTTGTTATCCTACAGCTCATTGCTGCTGCATGCAGTGACCTTTGTGCTGATGAGCTGAGACCTTTGCTCCAGGTCTGGGCAAACCCTTGGAGTATTTAACTCTTCAGGCTGTTATCAGGTCCCAGTGCAAGCTGTAGACCCGCTGCTGCCTCGGGCTGCCACAAGCAGCCAGGCAACTGAGGGTCTGACTGATTAATAAGTCAGAGTCCAGAGGTCCTCCACTCCTCGGCATCATCTCTCCTTTCACAAGAGCCTGACTGTTAGCGCATCTCCACATAACTCAAAGGGCTGCACAGTGATGAGGAATGGATGTGGGTGACGGGCCTCCTCCTCATCACCTGAGGCTTTACACATGAAGATAACTGCTTTTTATCAAATTGTTGCTCTCTGTGCTGCGATAATAATCCATTGTTTTCTTAAAAAGAGAGATGAAAAAAGCCTAATGACTTTGTATCAGCTATGAAAAGAAAGTCAACCTCCAGCAGAAGGCCTTTGTGCTATCAGATAGCCACACTGAGGAGGGAGACCGGCCAGGACGCACTATAACCCATTAGCATCTGCAAAGGCCGTCACGTTGACTAATAGCCAACGCCACAACAGCACAGTGGTTCAGTTTGTGTTTTCCTTCAATCCCCTTTATTCTGGTGACACAAAAGCAGCCAAGCCAGACCTGTCAAATGTGCCACAGCAGCGGATGTGCACAAAGCATCATTTCTACTCTTTCTGAAGAAAAAGAAAGGGCCGACCTTGTTGCTTCATTTTTTTTTTAATCCCCCACCTAATCATACAGACACATTCAGGGTCTTTTGGAAGGGGGTGTGGCGGGTTGGTTGATGATGAAAACCTTGAATACGTCTTAAAAAAAGGCAATAAGTTGTGGGGATGGGCGTTTTCTGGCAGGAGAAGCAGTGTTAGCGTTTGTTTGCCTTCTTGTTGTTGCCTTTGGCTTTGTTGTCGACTTTTTCTCTCCTCTCTTGAAGAGTTGATGGTTGGCATCGTGGGAGGGACAAAATTCCCGCTAACCAGATTGATGTAAGTGAATGCAACCTGGTTAGATCTTGACAGGCACCACAGAGCTGCTTTAGGAAAGGAAATTATGAATATTGATAAATTGAGTACAGTGAACTGGTTTTAGGTACCAAAAGCTGAGTAAGATGCTTTTGTCAATTAACCTTTTTCAAAGTTTAGCAAACAGAAAGCCAAATTATATTCAGTGTGACCACTTACAAACTGGTAGGTAGACTCAAGCATGTTTTTAGGCAGTTATGTTTTCAGCATCTTCATGACATTGCTTCAGTTTTTCAGTAGATTTAAGTTATTTTATCTTCAATCTCTTCATATAATATCAGACACACAAAGTACAGATCAGGGCTCTGAAGAGGTTGTGTCATCAGTTGGAGGACACTTTGTCATAGCTGCTGTTGACAGGACTTTAAGATCCTGATTGTAAGTTTTGAGGTCAGGTCAAGTATGTTCCTGATGGTACAGAGGGCACAGATATACATAAACGTGCCACATGCTTCAAGATTTCTACATTTTGAAAACACTAAAGTAAAATATATTCTGTCAGTAAAAATGTAGGTATTTTTTATTTATGCATTCATAAAGTTTAGATTTGATAGAGACCATGGAGTTTGGGTTAGAATCAATTTGGAGTCTTTACAACCTCAGTCAGTGTATTATGAATACATTCGGCCAATTATTTCTGTTCACCAATTGCTAATGTGAAAGTTAGCAATATTTTAATCATAAAATAATTTCTAAGAGTTTAAGTGGGGGGATTCAAGACTTAATGAAAACAAATAGAAAATATGACATTGATGTTGTTTCTTTTAACCAAACATATTTCCTCAAATCAAATTTGGAGGTAGGTTTTGTCCTGCATTTGTTATTTTATGTCCACTTATAAGCATAATACAGCTACAATACAGTCTCAGTTATATATTAGTTTACTTTTTAATTCAGTTATAAAAACTCCATTGATTGTCACTGAGATAGATTCTTTAAAAGACACTAATTTGGCCAATTAGAGTCACTTATCAGCACTTTAGTCCACAAGTGCTGATAAATACGGTGGATGTAAATCTAACACTTTGTGCCCCAGGAGACAAAGTTCCACTGTTGAGTCACCGCTGATGAATCTTATCAGAGGCTTGTTGAAGCAACAGGCTTCCTTCTCCGTTTCAGCCGACAAAACCTTCTACTGTCCCCGGGGCCCGCTGCTTTCTGCCCTGCAGAGAATAGCTTCACAATTGGCCTTTGTACTCATTATGTTGGAGCCATCTTCCCATTGCGCTGTGGGGTCCATTCCAATGCTGAACTAGGCCCGTGGGGATTTTAGCCAAGTCACAAAGGTCAGCGACCTTCCCTGTCACACCCACAACACACACACATAGAGTCCCGTTCTTACTCTGTGTGAGCTATAAATTATCAGTGCTTAAATTTTAGGAACTGAAGGAGGGTAAAGCGTGTGAATCCTGCGGTGGTCCTGTCTCTATATTTGTGTGTGTGATGCAGAGCAGAGGCGCTCTACTTGTTCTCACCATTCAAGTCTGACATTCACCCTGAAAGCATCCATAAAGTGACCTCATCGTCCTACAACACAGGACGTCATCGGTGAATCAGGCCATTGTAAAGGGAACCTAGTAACTCCCTGATGGTCGACTTAATTTTCTTACTCCACTCACAAATAGGATAGCGTTTAATAAGAATCAAACACCACCACTCAAGATACCAGAGATCTCCTCTCACATCTTAACCATTGTGTGTTAATTACAGCAAAACCTACAAAATGTAATAGTCAATATGAATAACTAAAAAAATAGCAGGGTTAAGGATGGCACAACAGTCTGCTTTTAGCCGTTTTGTCCTCCAGTGTCATTCAGCCAAAAATCATGCACACCTATTACCACTAATCAGCCAAGTTCAACACAGGAGGAAGAAAAACCAAGGCAAAATATATACATACATTAAAAAAGGAAGAATTAGGGACAAGAAAATTATAATTCTGAGCGTAACACAACACGCAAAAAAATAAAGAAAGAACAATAAATAACAACTCCCGTTTTGTCTCTCCATGACGAGTATGTAAAATAAGCTTAAAATGTGTACTAATAGTGCTTTCAAAGATGTGTGACTTAACTGTGCCATTTGCTTGAAAGTGCAGAAGCTCCAAATTATCACAGATGCAGGATTTTGAGCTGTGCTGATAACACACTGGATGGTCCCTCTCCTCTTTTGCCTGCATCCATGATTTCTTTGACGAATGTCCAGTTTTGATTTGTCACACAAAATGACAGTTTTCCACTTTACCCAAGCATTTAATTTCCCCATTTTAACTTAGTTTCATGTCTCAACTATGAAATATATGTACATAGTAATATATTTAGCCCTTTCCCCATCTGTTAAAAGACACTTAAACATGCTTTTAAAAAGTCTTAATTTGTAGACATGCTACGAATTAATTAGTTTGGTTTTTACATCAGTTACATCCTGTCTCATAAAGGCAGGAAAGCTGCTGAAACAGAGGTAAAGAAATGAAAATGTGTCTATGTTTTTCTGTGTGACAACAGAGGGGTGAGAACTTTCTTGTGGAGAATAGAGATATATGCAAAGTTGCCATGGAAAAAGTGATTGTCGCACAAACTGTGAATCAAGTGGAAGTCTTGCTGCGAGGGAGGGCTTTATGGAGCTTTTAGCACAAGAACCGACTCTGGGTTTGCATGGACTTAGTGGGATTATGTGAGCTCTCATGGCAACCAGTGAGGCCAGCAGGTGAGGTTTGGGCTCAGCTGCCTTTAGCCTTTAGGTAAACAGAGAAGAGGGTTGCCAGATCCTGGCTGTGTTGCCAGGCTGAAATTGTATCTGTCCACTCTACTTACGTCAGTCAGGCTGATCTGCCTCCTCTTGCAGAGGGATGGTGATGGATGGAGAGGGGGCTGCACTTGTTGCTGGATTGGGGGGACGCCGAGGACCGGCTTTCATCGTCTAAGTGCCGCAATGAGGCCAGACGAAAAACAGTCGGGTGACATTACTTGACTGACCATCAATAGTATCTTAGCAGGCGTTAAAACCAAAAGCAAACACACAGCGAGGCAGAGTGTGAATGTTTTAAGCGAGGCTGCGTATCAGTAGGAGCGTCGCATGGAAAGGCAAAGCAGAAACGACAACACCTTTGGTAAAATGATCAAGTTTGGGAGCTTTTGTCTCCTTTTAGGAAGTCCAGATCTTATTTTCCCCAAGCTTATACTTTTAATTAGATTTGCATTTTCAAACAGGCCTGTTTTACATGTGTTCTGGGAGTTGAACAGTAAAACAAGCTTATGTTACATGAATGGCTCAGTGTGTTTTCCCAGAACATTTGGACTTCAACCTAACTCACATCACACCAGATTAAGACAAGAGAATTGCCATGTTACATGCTCTGTGCTGTCAGGAATTCTTGCACTTTTGTCTCAAGCACACAAAAAAATGCTCTTAAGACTTTTTTTCACACGACCTTTACATGAATGAGTTGGTAATAAGATTTAAAGAACGCTCAAGATGATGTTTAATTGAAAAGATGGAGAGCACAGAGCAGCACAGCTTGTGCAAAATCAACTTGGCGTTGATTCGAAAAACAATTTTTGTCCTGAGTTGACGTCACATGCAGGAAACACAAATACAGAAAGGAAAATGACTGCATGACTAATATAAACTAAAATCTTTTGTGGCATTCTTTGCTCACCTGCACATTTGTTCAAACTGAAACTTGTGACAGAAACCTCCCCCTCTGATCCATCCCACAGCACCCTCCGTTGCAGCTTCCCTGTTTGTTCACCTGCTGGTCAGTCATGTCCGAGCTGAAAGGGCACTGCTTTGCCCTGCTGACCTCCTGACCCCCCACAGCCTCCACACGCCTCCTCTCTGTTCTGGCAAATATTGAACCAGTCAGTCAAGGTTTCTCCGCTGAGTGTTCGACTGTTGCACAACAGCTCTACTACCAGTGGACATCAGCAGGTCAGAGCATGTCCCTGATGGTGCTAAAGCATAGACAGCATCAATTTAAATCACACTGTAAATTAGCATTTTTCAGTTTTGCATCGGAGCCAAGTTTTAAACAAAATAGATTTTTTTTTTTAATTCAAGTATCAGTTTGACTTTCATACTTCACATCAAATCTTTTTTTTTTACCTATACACAGATTTTTTTGGCTCATTATTATTTGTAACAGTTTCAACTTTAAGTAAAATTTTGATCAATTTCAAAATGAGTGCGAACATGCAGCACAAATTTAAGCTTGGCCCAAATTTCATACTAGCGCACTAATCTTAGTGAGATTCCAGGATGGAGGATGTTCACACACAAAAAAAGCAATAAACAAACTTTGTTAATGTTCTGTTTACGTAATGCACAGCAAAGTCAAAGAGCAACTCCAGTTAGACTGTTGAAAACAGCTAAGACAAAATCATTTTTTGCTATCTTGCAAAAGTTATTTCACATATTGATTAATATATCCAGAATTTTCTTCAAGGCTGTGCATGGGTGTGTTTCAGTTCCTGGGTTTTGTGTGCAGATAAGATTGTTTCTCTGAGCTTTTTTGTGCATGTCCCTCCTCTGCAGTGTGTGTTTGCACGTGTGCAAGTGTGTGATCCTGGGTGCTCAGGAATGTTTGCTCTGCCAACATTCGCTGACTGTAGTCGTCGTCGTCTCTCCAGCCTTGAGAGAACAGACACTGGGTAGCCTTTCATCAGCCAGACACGGCCCGTCCCCTTAAGTGGAGGAAGGTAAATAAGGACTTTAATAGGTGGATAATGTGGTGGCAGAGCACAAGACTGACTGTCCCTGAGCAAACAGGAAATAGCAGCTCACGCAGATATACACACACACACTCAAGGGCCAATTACTTTCAGAAAACAGAAGATAGGAAGAGTATAAAGGAGAAATATGTAAGTTTAGTCTTTTCTCCTTAACTGCCATAGGTGTATTCCTGCAGCCTTCAGCTCCAGGTATGGGTTTAAGTATCTGACACATGTTCACTCTATTAAAAGCATACAAATAAAAACATGTTGGTGTCAGGTTTAGTTGTGATTGTTGGTTATTTTTCTGTCAAATGTTTGTTCCAATAACTGGGAAAATCTTTCTTGCAGATGTGTGTAGAAATTTGAAAGACTTTTACTGAAAACTTGATAAATCAAACTTATTTCTCATTAAGAAGAACTTATACTTAAGGAACTTAAGGAAACGTAAGGGACTTTCTTCCTGTGTCCTTTGTCCATGTCAAAAAAAATTATATTTGCTATACAATGTTTAGGAAACTGACATGAACAATAAACAACTTCAACTCAACTTTGCTATTCATATTTATTTGTTTTGCATTTTCTCTTAGATTTAAGGTTATTTGGAAGTGGTTTAGGAAAACACTTGATAAAACCCTAGATTTTAAACTAGTTTGGTCACACAGGTAAAGAGACAAATGTCAAAACAGACAAGCAGGTTACTTAAATAAATCAGAAGCCTACCTATATACCTAATTATTTAAAAAACAAAACAGAGCATTATACATTTGATTAATTGATAGATATAAAAAGAAATAATACATACTTTTAGAAATTTAATCATTTAAATATCAATTGGAAACATCCAAATATCAAGCATGAGATTACAAAAATGTGACTCTCCTCTTCCCTCCTGGGTAGCTTCTCTACTATCAGACATTCACCTGTAGGTCAGCTGTTCCTAGATACTCCAATAAACAATAAGCAACATCATCATCCTCTCATATCACATCCATAAAGATGCAAGTTTATCTTCACACACTCACATGTGAATTTGTTTAAACACCATTGGCACACACAAACACTCTCCCTGGAGTCTCCAGAGACCAATTAAGATGGTCCTTTAGGCCTATGTACCCCCCCACCCCCATCCCACCCCACCCCAGAGTCACCACCAACCACCCCCACCCCCTTCTACAGAACCTTTGACCCCTGACACACGACCTCTGTGCTGAATGAGTACACACAGGAGCGTTAGAGCGAGACCCCCAGCGATTATTGCTCCGCCATGACACACACACACAGACACACAAAAACATACACACAAACCCCTCTGGGTGCGCGCACTGAATCGAACAGTAAAAAAACAAAAAAAACAACAAAAATAATGAAATGGACCACTGGTCACACACAAGGTGTCTTGCTACACTGCCCCCTCACTGCATACACACACACGCAGCTGGAAGGTGAGTTGTGGGTCGGAGCTTAATACAGTTCAGTGTGGAGAAAACAGCTGCAAGATGCAGGGGGTGCTGTGGAGATGTTTGTTTGCTTCTCTGAATGCATTTCATAAAGTCAGAGTATGAATGAATGAATGAATGATATTTGACATTTGATGATATTTGAAAACTCAACACACAGTAATGCTACTCGCCTCTACAATAAAGTTGGTATACAATTTGCTTTGTGACACTTAAAGGAAAAAAATTGCCTTTTCTGTTCATGAATGCATATATTGGTCTGTCTGAAAATAATACCACATGAAAGATTTGAGAAGCGAATCTGCCTGAAAGGAGGGATGAACACCGGCTTTCAGTGACCTTGGTGGAATAGAAGAAAGTGTAAGTATTTGAGAATATAACTGTCAGTAAAGTATTGTTACAGTTTGCTGTGTGACAGTGTGAACGTGCTGTGTGTGCTTTTGTGAACTCTCAGCCTTGTTACTGTATGTTCTTTTCTACAGTACTGAGTTTCTACTTCATCCATAAAGAAAATGTTGATTGCCTCACACATTGCTGTATTTTATGAAAAGCTTTAAAAGGTAACATATTAGTGCAACTTCATTTAACCCCTTTCAAAATGCATAATTAAAAACCTGATGCACAGATAACTGCAGTAACACACCACAGTGTGGTTTGACAATTATCACACAAATCAAGAGGAAGATTTTGAAAATGTATGATATCATGTGGCATCTAAGCACACAAGGCATCGGCAAATATGCAACAGATGATGCTTTTGCTGCTTGTTAAAAAGCATGGCAGATTAGCAGTGATCTTCCGGTTGCCTGATAATAACGGTTGCCTAATGATGATAATAAAATGAGCTGCAATTATGTTGTGTCTTTGTTAGTCTAACTAGTAGCTGATAAATTATGTCGGGATCAGCTCTGCAGTTATGAAGAGCAACGGAGTGATGTCATAACTTTACATCAGCAGGGTCTTTATTTCTACTTCTGAGACATTGAAACCTGTTTCTGAAACCTGGGTCGATGTCATCTAATCACCCCAGTTAGGATGAATTTCTTAGCTGCAGCTGTGTTGGGCTCAGCTTGATCCATATAGCCATTACTCACTCCCTCCACAGCTACATCACAGCATTACCAACCAGGCTACTTTGATAATATGTGGTAATAGAACATATGTATATGAAGTAGATATGCATTTTATAATCTGGCATAGCATGTGGTTCTTTAGTTGATTTTTTGTTGTGTTAATATCTAAAATATTGTGTAGATTATTTCCTTTTAGGTGAAGCAACATCTATTTTTGAAGATCAGTTTCTACCATCAGTGTGTCTCTATGTTTTTTTTATTCTTTTTATTTGTGAACTATTCTTTTACCCATGTTTTTCATCCCTGGTATAAAGGAAATCCTCATATTGTGATAGCTGTGTTGCACATCACCTTTTCACGAAATCCAACACAATACTTCAAAATTTTGAAAAAGAAGAAAATGTGAATTGTTGCAATCTGGTGGTCAGTGTATGAGGACATCAAAGGGATAAGCTCAGTGGTGGCAACACTGGGAGGAGGATCAGACCAGGCCCCGCCAACAAAACTAAGCCCAACCTGAAAAGCAAGCAGGCCCGGTAATGCGGGATCATCCCTGGTGTAATTCCTCCCTCCTGGTCCCAAACAAAAAGACCTGGGACAAGGGCTCCACATCTGGGGGAGGGAAGAAAGGTTTTAGGGAAGGTCCGGTGGTCTGATGACCACTGACCAGGTCACCATGCCAACAACATAGATGCACATGTACACACCCACAAACTACTGCCTGCAACAGTCCGCAGCTCTCTTGCCCTTTTTTATCCCCACATATTCTAATCAGCTCCTTTCGGGTGTGCTTTGTGCATGGACACGGCCAAACATGGCGGGAGATCAAAGGTCAGCATGGCCACTGACCTTGGCCCCTCAGAGGGATGTTGCTAGATGTGGGTGGTGTCAGACCATGGCTCTGCCCCTCTGTGGAAGGTCCGGTTCCTAATCGGCTCAGAGGCTGGACACCAGTCAGTATTGTCCAGCTGCATCTGAAAGGTTTGGTGCTGAAAGGCCAGGGCAGGACAGGGTCAGACTGGCCGCAGCGCTCTGTTGCCTTTCAAATGCCATCGATACCCTTCTTCATGTCGGTCAGCACTGCATGGCGAGCACCCAGCCATGGATAACTACACATATGAGGATGTGTTTGTGCATATAAAATGTCAAAATGGATAAATTCATCTTCAAAAGTATCCTAATCTTGTTACCCAGTACATAATCCAATTTCAAAATGCTATATTTGTCTCTACCATGTGCTTTTATCAGAAATTAATCCAAATTCTCTGAAATCAGGAATGTCCATTACGTGGCTTTTCTTGAGTGAAAGTGTCAGTTTTTTGTTGTTCAGTTTGATGTTCTGTTTCATATCCGGACACAGTGCAACAAAAAAGTTTATGAAGGTTCAGAAGTGTGTTTGTGGTAGAAAGGGAGTCTATTTCTTATCCGACAACTAACACGCTCCATGCTGGCACCACATGTTGACTCAGGACTAAATTAACAGCTGATTAAAAGATGTTACCAGAGTCCTGATTCACTTTGACTCCCACAGCTTGCTGATGTCTTCAAGCTGCTTTAAGAGACTGACCAGCATGAGTTAATTCTGTCAGAGCCGTCTGCCAGACTAATTTCATCAGGCATCTCTGGGTAACTTCAGCATTCAACCATACAAATACTCATCAATGAGGTTAGCAGAAGGACAAAGTGGTTTGGACATTGAGGCGTCCCTCAGGACTGAAGAGGAAATAACAACAATGAAGGGTATTTACATTTTGTGATAAATGTTTAATCCTTGGTCTGGAACAAATTAATCTCACGTTGCTGAGGATAGCTGCATACCCAGGTCCATTTGATATGCACCGCAATTCAAATCTGAACCAGGAGCTAAATATAGTTGAATAAAAATTCTCCCCTCAACTTTGTTTACTAGTTGAGTTTCTAAATACAGCATTTTGTTCCATACATGAATTGCTATCTTATCTCTTATATTTCTTGCCCTTTTGGATTGTATTTCATCTGATCCCTTAATTTCAGTGAGTGACTTTCCAGTTTCACTGTTCTATATGGTGGCCAATTAACTGGGAAAATGAGAGCCAGGTTATATGAAACTTTCCTCTCTGGAAACTTTTCTTCTCTGGAAAGAAGCCTTCTCATCATCCAGCCTACCAGCTTCTTGTAGCTTGTCATGTGTTTTAGACAAGACAGTGACATTGAAGAGAATCTAGAGAAAGTCCAGTTGCTTTAAATGAGTGTGTTTTAATGAAGTGGCATCAGCCCTATAAGTCCTCTTCAACACACACTCACAGGAAACGCGACATCCCAGACTCCTCAGCTCTCGTCCCCTCAAAGGCTAATAGGACCTGCCAATGAAATTGTCTCTTTTTCCTTTCACAGCCATGAAAATAGAGCAATTAAATCCAATTGGACCCTGCAGTAATGCTGGTTCCTGGGCCCCAGGGGGCCCTGGCAGCCCGGATGTTTAATCATCATCCAACCTGGTTGTGGGTTCTGATAAATGGGTCT
Source organism: Atherinosoma microstoma (assembly GCA_037177055.1). Lineage (NCBI taxonomy): Eukaryota > Metazoa > Chordata > Actinopteri > Atheriniformes > Atherinidae > Atherinosoma > Atherinosoma microstoma. Next base: position 13,385,663 of record JBBBVU010000015.1, on the reverse strand, counting down.
GGGGAGGGAAAGCATTGGCTGGTCATTAATCTGCAGTCAGATGGGGACAAGCACACACGGTTGCTGCCAAGTTAATTGGCCACTTATTTTAGCACGAGCAGGAGGCTAAGGCGAGATGGAGATGGATGTTCCTCCGCTGATCCATAATTTGGCCCTATGGGGTGCTAATACAAGCAAAACAAGCAGAAAAGGAGGCGGTAAAGAGGATAAAAGGAACCGTATACGGTAGAGGTGGGACTTCAGTGTGGAGATCTCCATGGGTCATGGATATACAGCTCTAGGCAACTTAAAAACGGCTTTGTGGTTAAATTGGACAACTTTGATATCTTGTTGGCTCTTTTGTCTTGGGGAGTTGATACAAACAAATATCTTACAAAAGATTAGATAATAATATCATGACTTCCTAGCCTTTGCTAAGACATTAGAAAAAGAATGCTGAGTTTCAAGAATGTGCTCAGGCTTCTTATCTACCTTGTTGCTTCCACTCCTGTGTGTCCTCCCTGCCTAGCTGTCCAATCATCTTGTAGCGAGGGTCAGCAGTCGTCCAGGTGGCTGCCCGGCTGATGGATGATTGGAACAGAGGGGCTGCCCTGGTCATGATAAGGACTTTATCTTGACAGGGGCTTCCTCTTCGAGGCCTGAACTCAGTCACACGGTGTTGACAGAGAGAGATGGATGTGTGGGTGGGTGGATGGATGGATGGATAGATGGATGAGGGGGAGACAGACATGAGGATGTCTTATAGAACAAGACACAACCTGTCCTTGTGTGTTATCAGTTCACCTTATGACCCCTGGATTTCTTTTTTTTCTTTTTTTTTTTTTTTGGAGTGCTTGGCTGGCGGGAGCCAACTTGATTTCTGGGTATTTTTAGCCACACTGACAACATGACTGTACTGTTACACCTCAGAAATGGCAACATTTTGGCATGACCCTTGTAGACATGTCAGCACATTGACTAAAGCGAACTACATTCTGCCTGGATAACAGCAACATAGGTCCGTAGTGAAAGAGTTTGGGTTTTAAAGTGGCTTGTTTGTAGTTCAAATATGTTTCTGGCATGAAATTCTTAATCTATTTTTGACAAAATAAAATCACTCAGTTTTATGTATGTTTTATTTGTATTATTGCTGTCTTGGTAATATTTATAGTTCAATACAAGGATTAGATGATGTACAGAGCATTTCATCATTTCTGTTTGTAAACTGAGTTATATCTTTATCATCTTTCTTTAAGTGTTTTTATGTCTTAAAGGTACCACACAATACAGACAAGCTTCAGTTTGTAAAATTCACAAAAGTATGGTCATATCCATCCGATGGAGACCCTACCATGGTGTATCTGCTCAGTCTTTATGTAAATGTTTGCAAGTTTCTATCACATTTTATTAAATTGATGTAAAAACAGGGACAGTCATGATGTGGGTTTTCCTAGTTTTTGTACTTCCTAGTTTTTTCTTTTCTGGGATATGCTCTGGTGAATATAAGGAATTGGACTGAACACCAGGGGTCTGATCAATATGATCAATTGGGCGTCACTGCTCCGTGTAACCTAATTCCAGCTAATTGGGACTTTTCACACATATCTTGCATAATGCCTTCCCTAATGAGCATGGCCTCATTCACTTTCTGATCTGTGGCCAGCAGCAGGAGTCTGGCTGAGCTGACCTGCGTGGTCTCGGTCGGATAGCGCTGAACACGATGTGGCTTCTGGTTCAGCCACATTGAATAGTTGCTCATCCCCTGCTCTCTGCAGGAGGCCTTGATCTGCTGAGTTCCAGGCTGGCCTTATCCCACAGAATAAGAGTTTGCCAGGGTCAGGTACCAGAGTCAACAACCCTGGAGTGACCTCCACACCACTGCTGTGCCCTTCAGCCACCAGCCTCTGTTAGTCTGACCCTGCTCGAGGCTGGTTAGGCTCCCTGCGGTGAGTCACGGGGTCAGTGTCCTGCCAGCTCATTGTGGAGGCTACTGACCAATGATAAAAGAACTTGTGGTCAAGCCACAGGGGCCATGGTAGCATAAAAGCAGGGGTATAGCCGCACCCCTGCCACTGCAGTCTAATTTTGCAGGACACTGGTACATAAGCCACAGATGCCAGACCAACAATGGCTCTGCACTGGTAAACAATAATGTTTGTGCAAGGTCTCTTTCTTGGGGCCAATCTAGTTCACACAAAGCCCATCTGGCATCAATAAGATGTCCTGAGATGCTGTCCAGCACATCAGTCTTCATTTTGTGTGGCTTTTCAAAAAAAGGTCTTCTCTGGATGCTCAATACTCCTCATATGGCTAACATGTAAAAAGTGACAGATGCTATATATCTTAAGTTTTAAAGATAAAGTGAACATATGTGGAATTTGACATTTGCTGTCCTGTATGGAGGTGTTGAAAAAAATATGTAGAAAATTGATGAGACATTATTCAGGTATTTCTAAATCCAGCTAAAGTTGGTCAGATGCATTTGTTGTTGCTGTGATTGTATTTGTAGATGTATAATGAGATATATAAATCTGATAACTTTACAATTAAACTGAAATGCAGTGGTTACATTTTTGTTCTACATTTAAAGAAATTAAGAAAATCACAACTCTTTTCTTGTTTTGGATTCCATAGAAGCCTCATCTCGGCTTAAAGCCAGAATGATCAGCATTTAGCTGACACTGTTTGTGTCTGCTGTCCCCCTAAACAAAGGACTTACTGCAAAGCAACACCAGCTTTTTCTGAATGATAATGTTTACCTTGTGGTATGAAGGAAGTGATGCCCCCTGATGAGGATTCCTCCATCCACTGAGTTCTTTGATGAGGAAAGAAATGATATGAAATGTACGCTATGGCCTTCACAGTCAGATCTCAACACTGTGAGGAAATATTCATGTTTATCTTGACAGAATCATTGAATCAAATGTAAAACTGTGTAAAACTAAAATTGTCCAGAATGAAAGCTGCAACGCATCTTTGGCTTGTAACAACTGATCACATGCCACTTTTCTGGCTGTTCAGGTGTTGAAACTACATGTTGCCAAGTGGAACAGTTTTCACATTTTCTTCAGGATGCTAAGAAAGTCCCTTGCGTTAAAACCTCCCCATTCATGCATTACTCAGACCGATGTGACTCGTGTCTTCAAACAGGGAAGAGTGGGAGGAAATTTGGAACAAGATGGGGAATGACTATTTTGTTCCCAGTGCTCGGGCTGGGCTGAGCTGGCTGGGCCGGCTGGGCCGGGGTGAATAGTCAGGAGGCTAATGAATGAGAGCGAGACACTGAGAGAGCGTGAGAGTGGAGGAAGTGAACACAGCAAGTGTCTGAAAGAAGCCAGGACTCTCTCCATTTCTGTTTCTCCCTGCGTCTCTCACCCGATCTGGGACAGGAAGTAGGATTGTTTGTGATCAGCACGTGTGATCCATAGCCCAGCATGCTCTGCTCTCCTCAGGGAGGTCAGGCAGGATGTGGCCAGGCGTGGGCTGTGACCTCTGGGTAATGAGCGTAGACCCTCAGGGGGGAACTGCAGCCTGCCGCCACGTTCTCTTCCACTTACATACATAGAACATATGTATGGGAACACTGAGCTCAGTGCAGACATGTGCTGACAGTACACTGCTGAATTAGATTGAATTTTTGCCACAAGTGAATGAACACAAGTGAACACAGGAGCAATGCCTAATGCAAAAGGCCAGATGACCCATGAATACAGTGTATTAACACAGTATGAATGATTATTTGATGAATGAGGTCATAGGTTCAGCTGTGTCTGTCACTTTAAAACACACAGAAACCTATAGAAAAAAAATTATGATGCTTTTAATTTATTTTTTTTGAGAATTCAAGTGTTGAATTGTTATTTTTTGTTGTATTACATGTAAAATCTGGGGCAGATGCTACATAATAAAGAGGCTAAAGCAGGTTCCACATGACAAACTCTCAGCATTAGACATCATGACAGAGTTGCAAACTGCATCAGTCTGACTTTAGTCCTTCAGAAGACAGCACTCTCTGTGAATACATGATTGTGAATGCATGTGAGTTTTTTTTCTTTGTGCTATAGAAAATACACTTTGGCAAATTGCTCTCTTCCCATGCCTCAGCCTTTATCTGGAAAACTCCTTGTTAAGCTTTGTTATTGTAAGCACTGTGTGTGTCTGCATGTTGGCTTTTCACCATACTTGTGTGTTAATGTGCCTGCTTTATATGTCATTGTGTATACTTAAAGCCTGTGCATGACAGTTAGTGGTCGTCTGGGTGTCAGACAGTGGAGTGACAGGGGCTAATTCAGCAGTCCATCTTTAAGGGATGAGGGGGTGGGTGTGCGATGGTGGCAGTTGTGGGCTGACAGCAGGGCAGTCAGCCAGGTTCCCAGGACACCCTCTGCAGACCACTTGAGACGAAGAGAAAGAGAAGAGAAGGAGCGGGGGAAGAGAAGAGAGGGAAGAAGAGAGCGAAGTTCCTAAAGCAAAACACAAAAACCTGAGGCCACAAGTCAGCCAGGGAAGCACTCAGATCCCACGCAGGTAGCTGGGCCACAGAGTAGCCAAATTGTCCTTTGTGAAACAAGAGCCATTCAGTGGGAACAGGATGCTGTCTGCGGGATGTCCCAGACCCCTCGGCGCTGTATTGTAGTGTGCGTTTTTCAGTGCATGTGCGTGCATGTCTGGCCCAGTGTTGACTTTTGGGAAAGATTGACGAGGGGGACTTGGCTCTCTTCTCTGACAGTGAATGAACGCTTCATAGACAAACTCAATTAGCCGGCATAAAGGTTTAAAGGAGGTGTCTCGTGCGACTATAGGGCCCCTATTTTGACATATGGCCATAGTGAATGCATGGCAAACATATCTATTTGATGGTGTTTGAGACCGTGGCAGACAGATTAAGGACAGTCTGAGTCTCTGAGACAGAGAGATTGAGGAAGCAGAGAGGAAAGAAACATGATAAAAGAACAAAAAGCATATTTCCAGTCATGTATTGAAACATTTTAGTGTGAGACTAAAGAATCAGTTCACAAAAATAAAAGTGAAAAAAGTCCTGAGTGAAACCATTTTTATCAGCTAAAACTGTTTGGTTTTACCTGATAAAAATCTGATGGTCCTCTTCCTGAGACCTAAGCAATCGTCCCACAACTGAAAATTGATTAACTGCATTTGCAAACAAAAACAACTAAACAATGTCCTGACTCTTTGTGAAAATCCACAAAGTTCTATTTAGATTGTGGCTCTTTTCAGTTTATTTTGGAAAATGAATCATCGCTGTACTACTTTAATTAAACTTGAAACTCAGAAAATGTTTATTGTTTAACAGAAAATTAAGACGTGATACCAAATTAACTGAGAATATCTACTGAAACACCGAACTTCACCACTTGACACAGTTGTACCATTCAAATCTAAACACTACACACTAGTACAACAGTATTTCCCTATTTTAGAAAAGGTCCCATTATCTTGCTTTATTAAACAAACACTAATTAGATTTAGAGTTTGATTTTTGCTATTTCTGTCTTTATCTGACAAGAAAATTCAACAGTTTGTAAGTTGATGAAGATTTTTAATTAATAAATAAAGCAAGCAAGAAACAAGATATTAACCCAACAAGTTACAATATAAAAATTCTGTTCATGCTTTAATGCATAATGAGTCATGACTCAACAAATAAACACAGAACGTGTAATGCTTGCAGAGGGACCAAAAAATTTATTTAATAGGACTGATGATAATGTTGCGTTTGCAAGAAAATGAAACTTTTTCAGTCTAAACTAAACATTCAGAATTGTATGACGAGCATATTGTTTTTACTGTATTAAACTCATCTATTGAGAGAGGAAAGTAATGGTTGAAAAATACCTTGTGACATATCTTATATTATTATTTTATTTTGGAGCTATCAAAGTACTTAAGCTACAAAAAGTTACTGCGGTGTGGTTAGAATGTATTCACTAAGATACATTTAATTTGCTGTTGAATATAAAGTGATATACTGTAACTTTCAAAAAGTCAAATTTTTTAGTAATATTGGAAACAAATCTAGTCTTTATCTGGATAAATAAACAATAACGTTGTTTATGCTCAGACATTGCATTTTGCTGCAGTCGTATATTCTACCATTTCTTATTCTGATGAAACATTACGTGTACAGACACCACCTTTCTGTGTTGAATTACAGAAGCTGCTGAAAGTACTTTAAGTTGTTTTGTTATTAATTCCAAATAATTTCCTAGAACCTACCTCTCTGTTTTTCTTTATTGCGGGTAGGGAAGGTGCCTCTTTAGTTTCAGAGTTCAAGAAGTAGTGGTCATCTTGCAATCCACTTCTCCTTGATCACCGAAAGAAAAAGGACACCTTACCCTCGCATAAGGCTATGAGCATGTGGTGGGGCCAAGTGGGGGAACTGGGATTGGACCTCAGTGTGTCACAGCTGTTAGATTAAGAGACTCTTTACTCAGAAAATGCTGTGATCTATTAAATAGACTCTGAAGGTTTACTTTTACTGTGTACATATACGTAATCTTTCCAGAAGAGTCTTGAGTTTATGAGCACAATTATGTGAATTTGTAACTCCATGAACACATTGAGCGTGTGTCTCTCTGTTTATTTTTTTCCCACATTCATGCTCATGTATGGATGTTCCAAAGCACACTTCATAGATAATTCACGCTATGTGTTCTTACAGACGGTGATTTCCCGAGGTCATATTTTACCATACGCAGCAGCCAGCTCTGTTTCTCATCTGTTCTCCATGACTCCTTTGAAAGCCCTGATGAATTGCACTGACAGTTTGTGGTGGCACAGGCTGAGTTATACTTCAGCCCTTCCTCTCATCCTCTGGCCCACACCATCATAAAGCATATTTTACCCCCCGCCTCCCTCATACGACAGAAAGCTTCCTGGTTCATATTTTAGAATTCAGGTGCTGAAAGCAGCTACATGGCGGCAGACAAGACATTATGCTCTGCACAAAAGAATGAATTTATTTCAGTTAATATCAGTACAAGGCTTGTGTGTATGTGTGTGTATGTCTGTGTGTGTCCATTCCCATGACAACAGGGATGAAAACATGCACTTCCTTGCACAGTGAGCCCATATAAGGGGGCTACTGGGCCAAGCCCTGTTCAACAATACCTTTAATGTCATAGCTCAGTGACTGCTCTTTGTGAGCAGGGCAGCGCGCTGCGACCCACACAAAAACTCAAAGGCAAAATGGATTAGAATATGAGAGAAAAGATGACTGAATCAAACTCAGTGGATTGGAGGAGATTAGCTGAAGGGATTATGGGAGAAATGACACACTAATTACTTTCTGTTGGGGTGTGGGATGAATTTGAGTTTAAGGATTTTCTTTAAGGGAGGTGAGCAAATGCTGGACATTTTATGAATTGCTTTTCCTTTTTTAAGCATAATTTCATCTTTTCATTGAATTTTATTTTACAAATGTAGAGATAAGATGCAACAGAGAGCAATTCCTCAATAGAAACATTTAAAGTCATTTCTAAATTTTGATCATTAAAAAAAGGTTTAAAGTAAGTCACTGAGTTGCTGAAGTCATTTTACAAGATGAGGTTCCCCCGTATTTAGTTTTTTCCAACTATACATGATAAAATTTAATATGTTTTGGTTAAAGGCATCCTGATGGGTGTAGGCCTATTTTGATATATCTGTTTCATTTAAATCCAGAAAACGATAATAAAATGATCTTGTCATGATGATGATAGCTTAGTTTTAGATAAACACGATTTTGGGGAATTCCCTTGTAATTTGTCTTGAATAACAGTCAAATATTTTTTTTTTAATTAGCCAATCCATTTGTTTTTCTTCTTTTGAAATCACAACTAACATGCAAAACTAATTTGGAAAACTTGAATAAAAAACTCTCACATCTTGTATTTCACGTCAACTCACGATCCTTTCGCACAATGTTTGAAATATGCAAACTGTCCATCCATACATCTATCCAACCACAGAAAAAGCAAGAAGCCTTTTAACTGTCTGCCTCTTAAAAACAAGTCATACATCTCAAATTCTTGACTGAAAGGCCGATACTAATACCTCATTGGAATGTACTCCAGTCCATCCTGTACTATTGGCTGGGAATTCAAACACAAATCAAACACTTCAGAGAAGCCACTCAGACCTTCAATCTGTCTTGGTGACTTCCAGCTCTGTTGACCGAATGCTTGTTTCTTACTGTTAATTATTTGACCATACTGCAGTCGAGGAGCTTAGAGGACGTCTTGTCTTGAGTTTGCTCTGCTCTCCAGGTCCCCAATTAGCCCAAAAAGACCTCAGTAAGGATAGAAGAGACAAAAGAAGAGAAGAGAGAGGCCAAAAGAAAAACAATGCACAACAATCAACAAGATCTCTTGGCATCCTTGTGGGGGAGGACACACACACACACACACTCACACAAACGCCTCCCTCCATCCTTCACAAAACTCTGGTGTTTTCAGAGCTCATGCCGTCACTGTGGAAACCTGGAGCTTCTTTCGTTCATTTCATGCGTTCACTTCCCTTCCTCCCTGCTTACGTTTTTTTCTCTCATTGCATGCACACACACAAACACTGACATCCCCCAAGTCCCCTCCTCCTACCGCCCCTCCATTCACACCCTCCCTTCTTCCTGGGCTAAAACAAAGCATGGGGCTGAAAGGGCTCTGAGGTAGGTAAATGTATTCAGTGACACCGGCCGGATGATTCCATTCTGTGCCAGCCCTGTAACATTTGTTTCAGGTCTTGTCTGAGGGCAGGGACAGCGTGTTGGGCCTTTTGTCCCGTGTGCCCTCTGCACAGCCCTGCAGTTAATGGTGGCCTTGTCCTAGTCTGCTGGACCAGAAACCTGCAGCCCCAAGGGACGGGTAGACATGGTGGCACGGGAAGAAACAGTGGAAGATGAGGAGGATGAGGGGGTTGTTGGGGAATAGGAGCTGTTCAGTTGGTTAGCTCACTTCACAGGTATCCTTTCTTTTCTTTTCTTTTAGTTTCTTTTCTTTTCCTTTTTTCCCTTTCTTTTCCTTTCCTTTCCTTTCCTTTCCTTTCCTTTCTTTCCTTTTCTTTTCTTTTCTTTTCCTTTCCTTTCCTTTCCTTTCTCTCCAATCCTCTCCTCTATCAGCCCTCTCTTTTTTCCTTCAATGTGAGTGACAGGCTGTCCAGCCAAGGGTCCAGGTGCCAGTGGAGAGGGTGAACTTGATCACTAGGGAAGGGGGGCTGGAAGCAGACACCCTTCTCCTGTCTGTCTGAAGAGGGCCCCCAGCGTTTAGCAGAGGGTCTCCTCTCTTTCACTGCCAGCTGCTTAAGAGCGCATCTTCACTTCTGTTTTGTGCGTCTCGCTTGCTGGGAGACGAGTGGACTTTGGGGCTGAGAACTCTAACGCACTTGACTCTGGTAATCTGCTGAGAGCCGAAGGACCTAACGTCTCCGCTGGTCTCAGAAGAACTGCTGCAGTTTTCTATGGATGTGCCTCTTAAAGTGCATCATGCACTTTCGGTTGCCTGTAACATGTCTTCATTGTCAAATTTGTGTTCAAATTTCAGTTAGCATGTTGTACTTCATCTTAAAGATCTCTAAAGGCTTGAAATTAAATTACTTTATAACAGTTTATAGTAACAAACCCCCTCTGTGTTTGTTTGGTTCTGGGTTTTTGCACTTTGATTGGTTCCTACTGACTTCACTGACTTTTAATAAACTGCATGCACTCTAAAATTAAATGACAAATCTATAAATTGTACATATCTTATGATGCCTATGGGTCACAGTCAATCATTTAACTAATAGAATAGAACTAACGTCTGGAAACATATCTCCTGTTCATCTTTGCTTACTTTTCATTTCCATAAACTCACTCTGGCATTGAAATGCCAGTCTGCTATTATGCCAGGAATCCCAGGATTCCCACCAGAGTATTTGTGTCTTTGTGTAAGTGTGGGTGTGTATATTCATAAGAGCCAAAACCAACCCCCCCCCCCCCTTCTCTTTCAGTGTTCGGCAACAAAATCAGCTCTTGTATTGGGGGCCACCACTACAAACAGTGTATGAGGAGATTAGTGGCTCCTTGACTGCTCCTTCAAACACATACCCAGCATGGTCGCCTCGATTATGACCATTAGATACCCCGAAAATGAGACTGAGATGAAAGAGAGGAATACCGAGGGCTTTTCCCATAGACGGTTCGACCACACGTCCAGCAAAAATGAATCTATAATCCAAAACCCAACAAAGGCCAGAGTGGAGGCCATCCTGGAGTGTTGAACTAGCTTGCTGAGAGAGGCTTTATGTTTCTATTGCTCTCATTGTGCATGGGAGTGCTATAATAATGATTTGAGACTTTAAAGGCTAGATTAAAGTAAGGACAAGAGCAGCTTAGTGTGTGAAGTAATTTTAGGGCAGCTGAGCAGGTTTCTTAATGGGAAAATTCCTCTGAATAACAGTGAAAAGAACGCAGGACTCCAACTAGCTTTGCCCTCAGATCAAACTGCCGCTTTCAGTGAGAAAATTAAGTTATACACATGAAATTTACTCACACACAAGCCCCACGTTGCACTACGTGCTGTTGTTGGTGGGCAGGTCATCGCTGAGCTGCGTGTTCAGTGAAGCTGCAGGCGGTGCAAGGTGATCCCGTTTTTATCGGGGCTGCTTTTACGCAGCAGGTGAAAGTGCTGCGAGGCAGAGGGGCTTAATGTCGCTGCTGTCTGTTCAGCAGACGAGGGAGTGCAGGGAACACAGAGCAGCTGAGACATGGAGATCTCAAATGACAGACAATGCAGAGACAGATCAAGCAGGCTATGGTGTGTTAGTGCAAAAAGCTACAACACACATCTTCCATGGCCCACTCCATTCAAATGTTCTGTTGATGTTTCTTTCATTTGACAACAGGGACAAACTACTTTAAGCAGTAATTTGTGCAACAGCAGTAATGATAAGTTACTCAATATGTTGCCCAAAGCAATTATAGTCTTACCTAATTAGTTATCTGGTGTCAGGGATATATGCCAAGCATTTCCCCAAAATTAATGAATTACTGCAACCATAAAGACAGTGTATTCAGCGTTAGAGATTAGGGCTTAATATGCAGAACTCAGACATATAGTTCTCACCTGGTTTGATAACAATAACAACTCTTGTTCAAACTGGTATTTCACTGGCATGCAAAGAATATTTCACAATGATATAATGATAAGAAGAAAGCATTGCTGAAAAGAAAAAGAAATCCAGAACATTCAACAAAAATCAAACATACATTTTTCATGTAGTCAAGGGCCAAGCCTTTTCCTCCCCTCTCACAGCCCAAGATTCCCTTTAAATATCTGTTAACTCCCAACTGGAGCTGATAACAAAGCCGAGTGGGATGCCAACAAAGCCCCAGGAGATCCTGAAATATCCCACCACCAGCTCCCTCTCCCCCCTTCAGGCAGCATAACCCCCTTTCCTGCCAGAATTCCTTGTCTGCTCATCTCAGGCCAGACAATATGTGTTTTTGAGAGAATGTGAAACTCCATGCAGATGTGCCCTCAGGGACCCATGCTCATCACATAGGTTTGGGATAAAGGAAGATCTGCTGTTAGAGGAAAGTAATTCAAGCATAGACGGAGTCATCCAGAGGCTCTCTGTTGAGGAAAATAAAACCTGGGCTCAGTTCCCTCTGCACGTGGCTTCCACACCTCCTGGCTCTGGTGTATGTTTCCCCCTCTCAGGCTATGTTGATAGGATCTGGGGTCCATTTGCAACCAATTCATTTAATTCTCTTAATGAAATGGCTGTAAAATTAAAATGGTTGAATCTATTGCATCTTTCCAACATCCTTAAATATTAGTGCCAATACTTTTGGTAAGTGTAATAAAACAAAACAACAATCTTTAAATTGAATTAGTCAAATATCTATGTGGATTTAGCAAAACTGATTAAATCTGTACATCTCACTCATTTATTTATTTTGCTGTAGGGGTAATTTCACATGCACTTACTATAAATGTGGTTGGTTTATTGCAAAATTACTTCAAACAAACACTTTTGAGTTAAGTTCTGATGATTTTAATTTGAAAATGTTCAAAAAAGGAGAGTAACTATTAACATTTACTCATTAGTACAGATTAATAGAATGTATTATAATAAAATAAAAACAAGCAAATATGAACAAGCAAATGTTGAAAAAATATGGGCTTGTTAAGAAGAAGAAAAGAAAATTCAAAAAGTTACATCAGGGGAGATTCTTCTGATTTGGTGGGTAGGTGGTGTTCTTGTCTCCACCACTAGAGGGAGGTGTTGTCTCTGTCTGATCTCTGAGAAAACCAGAGCGCTGATCAGTGGCAGCTTCTTCTCCAACAGCAGCGGGAAGCCTTCAGCGGGTAAAAGTATGTATGCAGGAGTGCAAATACTAAAGAACAGTTCATATCACCCCGTCATGGCAATTATTGAAATTGCTTGCACCTGGTGAGCCTGAGTGCTGAATGATTAATTTTCCTTGTTGACGTCTTTGGATGTTTGTAACTAAATTCCTTGTTCGTATTTGGCTGAAAAAGAAAGGTTTTATAGTACAGCTGACAACACCGGTTAGTTCTTCCAACAAACATTAGGCAGACTCAGCAAACGTGTCTCGCAAACTCCTATTTGAAGATCTGTAACTATTTTATCAACTTTCCTTACTTGCCTCTTGAAAATGACTTGTTTTGGGTCGTTTGTTCCCTTTAAGAAGAATGAATTTGATTGCGGTTTATGTGAATGCAGTATGAGGGTGCACACTGAAAACTTTTATTTTTTCCCTGTTAGAAGTGCACTATCACTTGCTCATACAGTGAGCAGACTGGACCATCCAGTTGGGAGGTGTTTGCTCCAGAGATTACATGACCACACCGGAGGCCTGTCAGAAAGATACTCTACATCATCATCCAAGGTAAACCTGCTCCTGCTGACGGGTGCTCAGAGACTGCATGGTGTGCCTCTTTTTTTGTGGCGTCTGTTCTAATGGGGAGTGTGTTGACTCAGATGGGACGAGTAAACAGAACCGGGGTGAAGCCATGTGGGTGCTCCATTCTCATGGAAGCCAGGACCAGTGGATTAGGATAATACTGGCCCATGAGGGGGTGTTGCAGTGCAGCCTTCCCTGACAGGAGGTGATGGATTAGAGCTTTGTCAGGGCCCATGTCAGCCTAAGAGACCCAGCAATGAGGGAAGGAGGGAGACAGGGGCGAGATCAGGGCAGCCCGATCCCAGGATCAGCAACATGTTGACAAGGGATTATTCCAATCTGTGTGTTGCATCAGGAGCTGAGGGTCTTATAAACTGGCAGGGGGAGAGGTAGCAAGTGTACAGGTATTGAGTAATGATGAGAGGTGTCCAGAGACATTTAAAGACAGCGCATCAGGGGAAGTTGTACAGTTGCTATTATGGGAGGAGCAATATTTTGGTATATTTCTTACATTTTTACATTCTTATTTTTACATTGTTGTGTATTGTAAAGACAGAAAAAAAATGCAGGTTTCCATGTCAACCAATAGTTAAGTCTTCCTCTAAAACAGAAATATCAATAACACATGGAATCAGTGTGCATAATGAAAACCTTCATCATTTCAACTTTAGCGGCACCAGATTGAGAACTGCTGATTTAACAACAGCCATAAATTGGCACGCCTGAGCTGAGATCAAGTTTCTGTAAGAGCTGGCGATAGCACCCGTCCCTGGAAACGGCAGCGGGATGATATCTCAGCCACATTTGCCTCTTTCGTCAAAATGTGAAAACCAGACTGTTTCTTTTTACGGTTCCCTTTGAAATCCGGCACACTTGACCCTCCCTCAGCTAGGATTTTACAGCATGCTCTGGTTTATTTCTGGAAACCTCCTACACTCAGCTTGTTTAAGACGCCTGCCCAAGTGTGCCTTTTGTTTATTTTGCCAGTTGGGACAAACAGTAAAGTGAGGTGATTAAGCATTTGCACGAGGTCCTGTGCAATCCCCAGAGAAACCGCAGGGAACATTTGGGGGAGGTTTGTCAGTCCACAGTTGTGGGGACTGTTGAGTGGAGGGGTCCTGAGGAGAATGAATTTCCAACCCTTGGCTCTATCAACTACTGGCCTTGTCTCCACATCTGGGCCTTGTCTCGTGTTATTTAAACTGAAAAATGAATTCTGCTCACGATGTTACGGTAAATGATACAGAATGACAGTCTGCGCTACAAAAGCTTTCTATCATCTAGATTAGGAACATAAAATGATACTCTGAGGAGGTCAGATATTTTTCATGTAGCTCCGCAGTTTGTTGCCACAAATGCATGGCCCAGAAAATGTACACTGAGGTTACACTGTGTTCAACTGAAACACAAATGATTAGTTGTGCATATTCACATGATGAGGAAGGGGGAGGGAGGCAGCGGGGAGAAAAAAGGGTGAGAGTGAGACGTGACTGACATGTGGCAAGGAGGCACCGATCCGTCTCTTGACGAACTTGTCGCCTCACCACGCTCCATGTGTCAGGGCCTGGCACTCTCCCTGTGTCAAGCGTGGGTGGCCTCCTGACACGCGTTTGAATGTGTATGTCATGTCCGTCTGGGGTGAAACCGCTCCTGAACACACACCCACATAATGACACTGACACAGTGCCATCAGGCCCACCACAGAGCCCAGACGGAGTCTCTGGCATGTTAGAACCTTTATCTCTTCCCTCTGATTTCTCTCAGCCTACTTCCTGTTGCTTGTGCCTCTTCTCAGAACCATCACTCACTAGATGAGTTCATCACAGCCATTAACCTGGAATTTGGGCCTGAATGATGATACTGTATTTAATCTAATTATGAACATGAGTAACAGTAATAGAGCCTTGGGAGCAGGCCCAGCTCTTGGACTGGACTTATCTGAAAATGAATGCTGTGCTGTAAATTCTAAGCACCTCTCTGAATGTCACCGAGTGCCAGCCTGAGCTACACGGGCGTCGCTCATAGACCCCATTCTGTAATTGCTTGATAGCTGGAGCTGGTGTGTAATTTTTGACGTGGCACTGTGGCAGTGGCTGTACTGACAGGAAAAGGGACTTGAGATTTAATGGCATGTCTCGACTTTCTCCCAAGCTTCTGAGACTCTCTTTCTCCTTTATGGGTGAACTTTTTTTTTTTTTCTGGATTCAATTATTTTCTGCCACTCTGCAGAGCTAAGCTGCCCAGGTCGCTGGAAGAAGGGCAAATCTGGCATGAATTAAAAAGCAGCTCGTGTGTTAGTTGTAAAGCTGGATCTGAGCCTGGCAGGTACTCAATGCGCAAGCTGTTGTTTTTTTTGCAGCAAAAAGCGCTGCTAAGATCCCATTAATTCAGTGGGAAATTTGGAGCGATGTAATTCATATTCACTGAAGAAGGTCTTGTGTCTTCACATAACAGATGTCGGTCCATTTGCTGACACACTACATATTCATTCCAGTGTATTACTGCAGGTGTGTTTTTGTAGGCGGCAATCTCCTTGTGATGCACCGACTCTTCCATAAATAATGGAAGTGGGGGTAGGAGAAGATGGAGGGTGGAGGCTTTAGTGACAATAGCTCTCCTCTGCTTGCTCTCCGTGGGTGTGGGCTGGGGGCATTTAAAGGCTATTCAGCCCATGGCAAGACCCCCCTCTGACGCCCCCACATTCTGGAGATGACTACCTGCCCAGGAGCTCTCTCTCTCCCATCTGCCCTGTCCCGAAGCTGCAGGGCAGTCCCGCCTCCTCCCTTCTTCACCATGATGCTGCTGGAGAGGCAGCAGGCTCCCAAACATGCAAACAAGTGGGTGATTGCCGACTCAGCTCTGCATCAGGCTGACAGTGCAAACGAAGCGAGGCAGGGGGTGAAGAGCGTGT
>JBBBVU010000015.1:13339904-13367780 GCA_037177055.1 Atherinosoma microstoma | reverse complement strand
CACTTGGACTGGTCCCCATATCAAGTGTTGTGGGATCACAGCAACAGCTTCTAAATTTAAATACTACTCTTGGAATCAACTGATGAATTTATACATGCTTAACTCATGAATCAACTAGAAGCACTCAGAGAGCGCAGACCTCCGCCAAACCAGTCACCTGCGAAAAAAAACCCAAAGGCCCAACAGCCCACACAGTACCATGTTTATGTTGAACATTTTGGTTCACAGCGCGCATTTAAAAAAGATTGAAAGGGTGGGAAAATTTAGCCTCTGTAAATGCCACCTTTAATTTTTTTTTATGCTGCATCGGCAGGGTGTTAAAATGACCCCCTCTGGTGGTTCTAAGGGGTATTAGAATTTTGGCGTTTCTAGTGTTAAAAAAAAAAAAATCCTGGATCCAGGTGGTTACCTGGATTAACCCCAAAATCTAATCAATTGTTCCTTATACCGTTTCGGAGATTTCCTCAAAATTTAATCAAAATCTGTCCTTTATTTTGAGTTATGTTGCTAACAGACAGACAGACAGACGTACTCTGATTAAATCATCACCTTGGCGGAGGTAATATTGAATGAATAGCTTACAACTACTCATGAATCAACCTTTTAATTACTTGTATAATTAAATTTGACTCCTGTAAAACAGGGTATTACATTAAAAAAAAAAAAAAAAACTTTGAGTCCAAAATCCTTCTGGATATTAATACTTCAACAGTGTTTCCTTAGATTTTTGGCACTGGGGTGCTTGAGGCTGCTCCTACCTCTAAGTTAGGCCCCCCCTAATATGATGGTAGAGGAAACACTGCTTTCAAATTAAAACTTACATTAAGACTGAGAGGCAGCACAGTGAGCTCAGTTTCATTATTCAGTATAAATAAGTTTCAGTAAACAATGCTCTGTTTGATACTGTATCTATGCTCAAGATGAACCTTACATGAAATTTCTATGCCAGCACTTGAGTGGGTGTGTTTTTCTTATCACTGTGCTTTCGTCTCTTGCAGTTAAGGTTGAAGTTTGTGGCATTATTCCCATAAGCGTGGCTGTAGGAACAACCACGAAGTGACCTTCATTCCAGCCCCAGTCTGCTCAGCCCATTAGTCCAATTTATTCAGCTGTCAAACTCCAAATTCACACTCTCATCCATTGTGAGAGCAGCAGGTTAAAAGAAGAAAGGCATTCTGCATTCCTCTTGCCCTTTTGGTTTTAAACCTTCGCAGCTTTGCACAAAAATTTCCTGAATAAACTTTAATCTCTGCACAGCAGTGAGAACCCAAACTTCATCCCCCTCTGTCGGTGGGAGGATGATTGTGGATGAGTTAACTAAACGCTTTTCTGGCAAGCGGGCATGCTGCCGGCTGCAGGCCTGCAGGCGTGGGAAAGACCCAACTCTGATAATAAGCAGCATTTGGCCCCTCTAACCTCTTCAAGCTTTGGCTCGGGCTAGTTGTCTTTTTCCTCCTCACTTGTTTTCTCTCTGTGAGTAGAGGACTCACAGGAGAGGAGGTCAGCCAGGGAGAGGCCCACAGCTGTGGCTGCGAGGTCCCGGTGTGTTTATTTGGGCAAGCCCAACTATAATAAGCTCCAGCCAGGCATTGCTCCTGAGGACAGGGGCCACCACTGCTGTGGTGCTTTTCATCCTAACAATGGGGAAAGTGCTCTGACTGAGGAGGGAGCTGCACAGCAGAGTTTACCGTACAACAGCTGCCTCAGCTGTGGGGGAGGAAGTGCGCTGCAGATGTGTACTGGATGGATGGTTCATGTTCCCACACCTACTCCTGTCATACAGTTGTTCACCCGTGCTTGGCGGTCGGTGAATGAGTTCCTTTGTTTAGCATGCCTGCTGAGTGGAAACACCACAGGGTGAAGAACCACAATGAGTACAGTGTTTAATATCTTCATGGGTGTTACTTGAAATGAGTTACATACAATGTAAAAAGTGAATTAGCAGAGCTGTGTTCAGCATTTGATCTGGGAGCTACATGTGTCGCCGTTACTGTAAAATCTTGACGTTGTGACTGTATGTGTGAACTACACTAAAGCGTCTGGTAAGATTTTTAGTGAGAATCAACTGCAGTCAGTGAACAGAGAAAAAAGTGCTGAGAGTAACAAAATGTTTCTGTTCAGCCTAATTACTGTTTTTACAGTTGGTATAATGCATCTCAACAAGAAATGCATGAGGTCAGCCTTAAATCTGACTGCCATCACTGAGGTGTCTGTCATGAGAGTCACCACCCTTTCATATGCAGAATCACCATCTTGCAAAACTCATTTTTAGGTAGTGACCCCCTTTTGAAAGAGTCACTCAACCTGATGGAAACATGCACAGGTGTGCCCCAGGTTTCACATGGCTGGGTGACTGACAGCTGACCACCCATTGGCCGCCAGTCAGTCCTCTATGCCTTTACCGTCTCCTCACTGCTGCAGCTTTGCTCATCTGTGAGGAGGTTGTTTAGTTGACAGTTTGTCCCACCTCCTCCTTCCATAACGCTGAACTTACCTTCTAGTTGTGAACTCATATCATACACAGTGACAAAGGCCATAATGCAGCTTAGTTGTTTATGAAAGAATTATGAAAGATCTGAACTTTGACGAAATCATTCCAACAACTTTATCTTTAGTTTTTTCTGTCATTCTGCTGTAGATTTACTGCTGTTGTTTGGAGTAGGAGCCTGGACCCAGAACAGAGAGAAAACTGTCAGAATGCAATTAATGAGGGATTAATTGACAAGATGGCAGTAGCTGGGATTGTAGGTACTTGCACATGAAGGAAAGGGGAAGTCAGATGGAGACTGCTGGAGAAGAATAAACTGGTGAATCCACAGGTGAGTGATGGGAAATCTTGTCCAAAATGAGAAGAAAATTACTGACCGTGAGGGTTTTCCTGAGGGATAAGAAACTGATCCTTCTAGGTCGGTGGTGGCCAAGCTTTAGCTTTCACATCGATGACCTCTAAGTTGCACAGGTGCACAACAAGCTCAAATTGTCAGCCCTCCACTTTCATGCTTGACAGTTGATACAAGGTGTTTGTGCCTAAATGCTGAGTTAGATTTTTGCCAAATTCAATGTTGTGCATTATAGCCAAACATCTCTAATCTGTTCTTGTCTGTCAATTCTTCCAGAACTTTGCAAACCTAAATTGTGCTGCCAACTTCGTCTTAGACAAGATGCTTTTTCCGGGAAATCTGTCCAAACATGCCACATTTGTTCTTTTTTCCGAGTCATACTATCATTTAATATGCTAATACTTACTTTTTCATACAGTGCTTCTTTATAGTGGTTTAGTTTTTAT
Source organism: Atherinosoma microstoma (assembly GCA_037177055.1). Taxonomy (NCBI): domain Eukaryota; kingdom Metazoa; phylum Chordata; class Actinopteri; order Atheriniformes; family Atherinidae; genus Atherinosoma; species Atherinosoma microstoma. The sequence goes on along the minus strand of JBBBVU010000015.1, from coordinate 13,364,494 downwards.
TCAATAAAGAGTGACACGATTATTATGTTACCTGTTGTTCATTTGAAGAAATACAATGTTGTGACAAAATTTTAAATATGTAGCAATTTTACGGTCAAGACTGGATTAGTTAAATAGTTACGTTTTGTTCATTCGGTTTTCACTGACATAGCGCCAGTCATGCCACTAATGACGTTTTCATATGCTCACGTTTGCAACATGATCATGTTGACAGTTGTCACCGTGAACTACCACAAAAAGGCCTTACTAGGAATCTAGTGGAGGTGTGGGATGACATTAAGCCCTTTCATTTCAAACAAGAGATTATTGGTTTGAATCCCATAATTACAGGTTTTTATTCAGACTGTTTTCTTTACTATTTCCAACATACATTTCTAATTTGCTCCAACTTGCTAATTGTTATGGTTAGGAGTTAAAAAAAAAATATTTAAGCCTAGGTTAATGTACACTGTAAGTTTTAGATGTTAAAAAATACATGGTTTAGGTTAGACAAATATACATTGTTATGGATTATTAAGTTTTATACTTAGTCATTGACATTCCTGTCACATGACATGGTACAGTTTGAAAATAACCTAGAATAAAAATTTTGTTTTGTTTTACAATGTTAAAGGTTATTTTGCTAAACTAATACACACTCGTTAACAAATGTTTATATTTTGAATTTTCTGGTGAGAGTGGGCTTTCTGAGCTTATATGGTGTCTTATTGTTTTTACGACCTGGCAAGAACCAGATTATTCTATGTCGTCATAATATGTGAAACTTTAGATTTAAGAAAAGGTGTACTTTATTTTCGTATGACTGTTTCTTATATTGTCGATCTCTCCAAATCTTTCAACATTTTTACCCCATCCTTCCAAATTGGTCAGACACCATCCTAAGTGAGGGCCCTGCTTTTGTTTGCCTGTTAAGGCCCCCCTCAGCTCTGACTGTAGGGGAACAGCATGAGCCCACAAAGAGAAGCACATGGCAGCAGACTCAACAGGTGCGGTGACCGGAGCTCAAGGAGGGACAGCTGTCTGTCAGACTTGCTGCACCCAAACAAAGTCAACCCCACATATGGCCCCTAGGTCTGGGCCTCATTTGTTGACACCCAAACTGATAGTTGCAGTCAACAGGGCTAATGTTCAGCTGTACTGGCAAACTTAGAAAATCCTAATTTCTTTGCATTGCCAACTTGAAGAAAAGTTAAGTATATTTGTGTCAGTTTCAGGGCAAAATAAAATCTTTATCCATATCTATGGACAAAGCAAGAAACAGAGATACAAATATGCTCTTTCTGCCACATCTGCCAGCTCTCATCTGCCCCCAGTTAGTGCTACCTGCAGTATCACATCTTCAGGGGGCCCCAGTTCTTAACCATTACCCCCCACGTCCTCTGAAATTAGAATGCAAAAATGCAGACAGCTCTATGAGATTCCTTTACATAATTCGTTGTCCTCCCCCGCCCAAAAGCCCCAGCTCCCCTAAAACATCACTCTGTGCTTTGACAGCAAGTGGGTGACTTCTGACAGGTCGCATTGATCTCCTGGCTGGGAAAGAGGTTGGCTTCACAATGGATAACATGTGTCCGTTTTAGGACAAGCCTTAACTTGTCTGACCCCCTCATTTGGGATGCACCCACAGAAAAGCCATCTCCTGGGTAGAGAGAACTATTTCATCTGCTAAGTCAGGAATTCGGTCCATTTTAGATATTCTTGGTCTGACTTGTGTAAAAGAAAGAAGACAAAATTTTGTTTTCATCTAAATGATAAATAGAAACATTTGTCTTCGATTTACCAATCCGCTGTGTTGTGCTCTTTGTGTTATATGCGTTCTTTTGCTGGGTTACACTTGGGGCTTTTTTGGGGTTCCTCTAAGGCAGCAGCAGAGGGAAATGTGTTATTGTCTGTGTGTGATTAGGTACTTCTGTTCCATTGCAGTCTCTGCCATTTGAAACTTAAATAAGAGCCAGCCCACTTCTGAAATGTCTTTGATAGATGATATGAATAGCTAAATTCTTTAATGCAGCTTTGAAATGGCTCGTTCTGGTCTCATTAATAAAGGGGAACATAATGGGGACATGGCTAAGCAGGAAGGCGGTTCATTTTACATTTGGCTGTGCTGCATAAGGACTGTTGCTGCATTGTGTGTCACATTGATAGTTTAAAAACCATTCAGTTTCATACTTGTGTACACTTAAAGCAGAGCTGTGCGTGCCTGGGACACAATTGGCTTCAGTACATGGTGGATTTGGCTCTATCAGTTCTGGGCCTGTGTGTTTAGGAGAGACATGAAAAATTGATTCCCTTGGTGACGCTAAACTGCAAGATCTGGCAGGTAGTGTATGTGTGGCTAAATCACCTAAAGGATTTGACTTTGTTTCTCAAGATCTACCCTTATATAACCAACGGAACTGAAAAATCCATTGCTGTTCAACAATTATAACATTTCTTACATAACATTAATCTCTTTTGACTTGCTGAAGTTGTGACTTTAGATAGTTAAATGAGGGATCTTTCTTACAAGCTGTGCTATCCAGATCCAGAGGGGGAGGGGGCATGGTATTTTCAAGCCAGAAGGGATGCATAACATCAGATGTTTGAGCCACTTCCACTGAGACCTTTACACAAGAAGGCACAACGGGTAGTACTGTTTTAAAACACTGTAGTTACTGCCAGATGTCAGAGTTTCTGACCATGTCTTTAAGGGTGACTGCAGAACTCCTTAAAAAAGCACCCTCATAGTGTTGCTCATCATGTGAAGCTTACATGTGTTCAAGGTTGGAATGCAAATCCAGAAAATCTCCTCGACATTCTTGCCTTAAACTTCAAATCTAGTATAACACCCTTTAAGCAAAATCCAAAAATAGCTGTTTCAAATGATATGCATGACATTTCTGACTCGAATGTCTTTGCCACTGTAGGAAAAGGAAAGAAAAATTCCCATGGCTTTGGTTTGCACCTCATTTTCTGAAAGCATGATTTTGCCATTGATTGTCCGTCAGTTTTAACATGTCGCTCACATGTAATCACGAAAGCAGGTTAAGTGGGTCATGTCTACTCATCATTATTGACGTCCATGAAGTACTTGCTGAAATAGCCACTCATCATTGCTGGGGGATGAAAGGTGACAAAGTCATGATATGATATTCAGTGCCAGACTGCTTGTGCCCACAAACTCAGTAAATTGTGTGAATGTGTCACCTGTTCACAACAAGATCCTTATCTCCGAAATCTCATATCAATAAATTGATATCGACTGAATTGACTGAGGCTAATTAAACATCTACAATAAAACAAAGCCAGAGAAAAGTTGCAATATTGAAGCTTTTTAAGTACCAATCTGTAAATGAAAGGCTTGTGACCAGAAAGTCACCAGTTTAAGTTGGTCAGTTAAAAAAATTGACATTCTTTGTAAAATAGAAGCACCTTCATTTCAGACTGAACATCTGCTCTCTGTTTTCTATTGAGTGGATTGTTCTTTACTCACCATCTACAGAGCTTTCTACAGAGTGGGTGAGTTAGTTTGAGCCTGAAGATAAAAAGTTGATGTCAGAGAGAGTTAAAAAGTCAAACAAGATTAACAAAAAGAAATGATCAATTGCCAAGCTTCTCAAACAGTAAAAAGATGACAGAAAAACATAGCCAATTGAGGGAGGCCTGTGCAGTCAGCAGGCTGTTTTAATCCTCTGAACTTCCATTTGATTAATGAATCTATAAAGTGAAAGCATTTAGTGAAAAAAGTTGTTATTGTCCTTTAAATGCAATGAGCCTTAGTGTAAAGTGATTGTAGTATTCCATTGTTCTATTTTCAAGAGAACTATTGGTATATTTGGCTTTCTTGTGCTAGTATCTTATACATATAAGACATTTCCACATCCAGATGTAATACCAGTTTAAGCATTTGATCTGCAAAGGAAATTTTATTTATCATTCTCTATTTCAATTATTATTTCATTCTTCAGAAGATGCATTTAGACAAAACTAGTTTAGAGATGTCCTTGTGTCATGAGCAGATCTGGTTAAACGTATGCCAATCTTCACTATACTGAGTAGATCAGGTTTGACCATCATGTCTCAGAGTGCTCTCCAGAGCTGATTAGGTGACCAAACTGCTTAGGAATTATTTTAAAGATTTTTTATTATGGGGAGATGGGGACTGTTTTGCTATTACAGCTTCTAACTCAACAGAATCATTGGCAAAAAGAAAGTATACAAATTACCAGATGATGTCATGGTAGATGTTATAATCTGACATCGTTTGACCCAGATCATGTTGATATTCTGGATTTGGTGATCCAGAAGGTTAACAAAATAGGGGTTAGGTGGGCTGCTGGGCCTTTTTATATATATTTTGTGAGATTGTGTACGCAAGTTTGAGTCAGTGTGGATTTGTGGTGCAGCAGCAGACCCTGAAAACAATATTAATTGAATGACATATTCAATAGGCTACTCAGAATTAACCCATTTGAAAAAAAGCTGATTAAAAAGGATTCCAAAAAGGATCAAAATAAAATGGCTTAGTGATACAGCTTGAAGTGCACGCAGTCAAAATAACAGATAACAGGTGGGATAATAACAGATAAACAGCCTAAGCCCACACATGAAAATGTGTGTAGCCTATTGTGTCAAATAAAATCATTAAGCCTTGCTGATTCCTGACTTTTCCTAAAATTACGTGAATTTTCATTAAAATTAGTTTTAATATTTAGCATGTAAAAATCAGAGGAAATAGGATCATACCTATCTATTTCAGTCATTCTGAACGCACTGGGATTTTGCGAGTTCTATTTTTAGATTCCGACTTTCTGGTGCAGATAATGTGGAAGTAGCTGTTCTGTAAAGGGTGATATACAGAGATGGATCCATGCTGGATTTGATGACATATCGAACCTGGAGGGGAAAAAATGTCCACATCATATTCATGAAATTCAGTGAAACCCAAACAGCTGAAAGATGTAACGCTGTAGAGGAATGTAGCAGAGTTTATGAAGGGAAGCATCCAGCAAGGCAGGAGAAGCACAATCCAAGCAGACTCCTGAAAGGATGCGGCACCAGGTACAGAGAAGCTGGGGGGAAAAAAACCCTGCAACGTGTGACAGTAGGCCTAGAAATATACTTTCCTTCAGATAGACTTAACTTTCATCATGTTGTCTGGATGAATCACTTCAGGCTGATCCACCCCGCTCCGTGTTTTTTTTTTTTAACAAACACGTCTATAAAGGGTGTGCAGATTTAAGATTTAGTTGACAAATAAGACTACAATTGTTACTTTATAGTTCTACTTTGTTTTGTAAAACATTATTTGATTAGGCTAATATTATTTTATCTGTATACTTCTTAGGGGATTTAATTGAAATCTAAATGCAGTGCTGGTGGCCATTTTAGTGTTAGAGAAGAATTTTCACAGTTCGCCTGCAGATCTTGACAATGGCATATTTACTACTACTAGAGGAAAGTCCGATCATTCATACACTGGAATTGGTCAAATAGTTTTATTCTTTTTTTAAATTGTTTTTTTTATTGGTTTAAATACAATAAGCAATTATTTTATTATTTATTTCACTGTTAATTGTTCAATTTCCATGGGTTACTGTGTTCATAAATCACTCGTGCCTCCAATCATAAGATCATTCCTACGATCAGATGTGTGCTAATTTCCATATTCGTTTGATAAATGAGGGCCACTGAGTGCTTCTAATTTCAGACTGGAATTATTAAGCTAGAAGCTGTTTGGTATCTGTTAAAAAGCCTCTTTGGAGGCATCACTTAGCTTCCTCTTCCCACTCTCAATCAGCTGTGCTTGTTGAGTGCTACCAAAAGTTCTAAACAGAGAATTTATCAGCCCTTTATCGTAATCTGCTAACAGCAATAATGAGATCTGTTGACAAGTGAGTCCTGAAGCCTAATTAAAACCCAAAGAAGTTTAGCTGTTTTTGCACATGCCAAAATGACATTCTAATCTTGTGACACAAAAGCTATAAGGCACTGACGATCAACGAAATGCTCTTTCGATGTAGTTGTGTACATGCAAATTCGTCCCTGTCCGTGCTCTTCATACATGTGATTTTTCTTTGTTGGCTTGTAAATCCATCAATAGTTCACTGCGCAAATTTGTTTAAATCAGTAGCACATGTTCAGTTACTGTCTTGTTGCAGCTGCAGTTATTTAGAAATTCCCATGGCGATAATGGATATCAACTTTCATCTTATTTGAGCGCCCCTTATAATTAGATGTTCACGTGTGATTTGCAGCCTTGAGTTTTGTGTTGTTCTTAACCTCCATCATCTCTGGATGTCAGATGAAAGTGTCTGCCGCCTGCTCTTTTAGTGTTAAAATGCCAGATAACCAGGTTTTGAGTCATCTCGTCTTTTAGGAAACTAAAGCTTATTGACGACATCCCTCCTTGCGTCACTCACGACACCACAAGCTGTGGTGAGTGTGACAGTGTGTGAAAACGCCAGCAAGTGTTTTAGTGAGAAGTAGGAGGGTGGTGAGAGTCCCTTTCATCCTTATGTGAAATGAGTTTGTGTTCTGATAAATGCATTGCAGCTCGGCTGATAGCATGTTTTTGAATGCTTCAGTCTGTATGGAAGCTAAAACCAAGAAAAGAAATGATAATTGTGTGTTTCTCTTGTCTTCTTTTTTTTAGATCAATGTTGGGTTTTGATTCTTCTCTTTTAACATTCCTGATGATGTGCAGAGATGGATTTAGTGCTGTTCATTTGTCATTTTAAACTCTGATAGCCAAGCATCTTCCACATTAGTTGTTTCATTACACATGATGAAACAACCTGGTTGTTTATTAAGTCATTTTATAAAGGTTTATGAGGTTGGCTTTTTATAGAAAAAATAATTAGTTTAAACAAATTTGTCTATATTTTTAATTGAATTTCACATCTTGTCTAACTTCTTTAGGGAGCCTACACTGTTTTTCCCTCCATCACATGTGTGACTCCTGATAACAAGAGTAAGTTATTCATTAACTCCTTACCACTATTTTAAAGTGGTACTACTAAACTTTGGCAGATTTTCAAACTGTGGTGCCTCCTAACGAAGGCTAATTCCACGTGACTCTTACATCCTGTCTCTTCTCTGAGCTCTTTCCAGCTAGTAAAAGTCGGCCCGATGTTAACTGTTGTCTGATAATGTCCTCTCGGTTTCTTTGTTAAATCAGCTACGGTGCGGCCCACTGTCCATAATGACCAGTGTGTTGATATCCAGTTGCTGCCGTGTGTCATAAAGCAAAACGCAGCTTTCGGGTGATTCACACAAATTTCTAAAGTATAGTTTCTCATCCCTGGACGCTGCAGGACAATGATGGCTCCAGGAATGTGTATAATGAATGTCAGTGTGCCATCAAAACAAGTGAGAAGCATGGAGTTTTAAGGTCAGAAATTTTAGTACTGCTTTATGCCAAAATCACTACAATGATTTCGGCATAAAGCATAAAGTATGTCAGACCTGGATTGGACTGGATTTCCAGAGATACTTTATGTCACAATGGTGCAGAACAAAAGGTCCTGAGATTTCAGAATAGAACAAATTCCAGTCTTTTATTGACATACAGTGTCATTCTTTTTCTGAACACATAGTTTTTTTTCATTAGGATCCTTTGTCTGTGGCCACACCACTACAGCATAATAAGAACTTCTGCTGCAGGTGAATTCGAGACAACCATCACAGGCCAATAAGATTATTCACGAGAGAGGTCAGGGATGTTGGCTGTAGAAATGACAGATTTTCCTTACAGAGTTTAAATGCACCGCTTAACCGCTGATACTTATATGTTGTCACATTTAGACATACCATCTAAGAAGTATGACTAGCAAAGACCACCCCACGTCACTTCAGGAGGTGTGACTTCAAAGATCACCTACTGAAGCCATGTGGTAGTGCGTGTGCACATTGATGGTATTATGTGAAACCACTTATTCGTTGTGTCCAAATACAGCTGTTACAACCAATTGATGGTATTGGTTATCATCAGGGACGGACTGGGAATAAAAAACAGCCCTGGACTTTGACTCGGCCCGGCCCACAACAATCGGTGCACATAAACTCAACAATGCCTTGCACGGGTGTCGCAATACTTTAATCATGGCTCATAATACTATACCATCCAGATTATACTGATAGCACTGATGCTGACTATATGTTGTGTTAAGAGCATCGTATTTCGATCATGGTTTAACCTGAATACTCAAAGAAATGAAGTTCTCGTTCTAAAATCCCTGTGACTGAACCAATACAATACAGGTATCTAAAAAACCCAACACATAGTAGTGTATGAGTTATGATAAATCACAAATGCTGCAGAAAGAAATGAACCTGTGGATTGGAATGGATTTTTGTTTTAAAAAAAAGTGGTTTTATTCAATTGATTATAAAAGCATACCATTCCATGCTATCTTAAAAGGACTTTATTAATGAATAATCTTAAGTAATTCATGCAAGAGGATAATTAATCTTACCACACAAATAATGATACCACATTTTAATAAAAAATACTCCATTACAAATGTAACTTGTGTTTTCAAAGTCTTCAAAGTTTGTATGTATTACCTGTAACTCTACCAAAACTTTAAAAAATAAAAGCACAGCAGTCCCTGTCAGTTTTGTACTAATTTTTATATTTCTTAATATTACTGCTGCATGTGATTATTTTATTTCAGATTTAGTATTGCACTTCCACCAGCTCATCTCTCTGTCCCTCATTATCACAAGTTTCCCCACTCACTTCTTGGAAACTACTAACATTGACATGAATTTGTGCTGCTAGCTGTGGCTATTGCTAATGAACATTTCAGTAAGTTTGCAGCATTTAGCAGCTTCACTGCCCCCCACCCCCAAAGTATCTTGTATCCCCAAAGTAGATTAGCAGGGGAAAATACAGGTGACGACTGCGTGGCGCGAGTACTGTGGCCCGCAGCAGCCCTCATGTGACAGGCGGCCACCGGTTGTCCTGGAGTACCGGCCGTTCTGTGATTCTCCAGAACACACAGATGGCCAGTCTGCTCCTGGGTATCATGTAAAGCCACACATCCAGAGGACTGCATAATGGCCCCCACCACCCAAACTGCTTTGCCCAAGTGATGATATCTTGCAATGACACTTGCATAATAGTCGTCTCCACACACCCTGCCAGTGCAACCACATCATGACCACTGTCCCAACCGCAATTCTCAATTGATGGTCTCTTTTGAAGGCGCACACACCACATGAAAACACACCCAATAGCAGTGATCCCTCAAACATGGTTCATACTGTGCCTGTCTTCCCCTTAATACAATGCTCAAATAGATGCCAGAGGCATCACAAGAAAGGCAGACACAGAACATAAGTCTCCACACCACCTCTGAAATAAAAAAAGAATAAAAAAAACACTTTTTGTTGCAGTTCTTTAATTAATCCATAAGTTATCCCTCAAACCAAGTTAATAATTGTCTATAAATCTACCACACCCATTACGTGTGTTCATTAGTACAATTTCATTGTAAACCAAGCAGGGCTGCACGATAGATCAATAAAAAAATCGCGATTTCGATCCTCACGTACACGTGATCTCATTTCTACATGCAGCGATTCTGAAGCATTTTATATGATGAGCTGCATCACAAATCTTTAATCACTTTAAACGTCACCACAAAGGCCAGCATGATGAAGCCGAGCAAGAATACGACCCGGATAAACACAGTACAACATGAGGGAATTCGGAAAATAATGAACACTTGATAAATGGTAATCCATGCCCCTCCCCCCTGTTTTTAATTTACAAACGTAGCGCTCCCCGACATGTTCAATAAGCAGCGCACTGTGGTCGAGGCAGAATTGCGGGAAATCCCTGATTTTCCAGCTGCATCTGATCTATGGTTCAGTAGGACGATGGAGCCTCATACAGATTATACTCGTACTAGCATTATACTATACAAATAAGGTTGCTGTCTGATTTCCAGCTCTTTTCAGAACCTGAGGTTACATATAAAGATCCATACTGTGGCAGCAGCTATCGATTATTTGAATAATAGACTAATCTGCCACTGTAATCGATCAATTAATCAAATGATCAGATAAGCCTTTTCCTTTTCCTTTGAAGGTTCTTGTGACTGAAATGCAACAGAGCAGTAATTGTACAAGTCAGTAATGGATACATGTATATATTGCAATAAACTTTCTTGCATTCAACTCCATTTGCAGCTACTGCACCATATTCTGGCTTTAAACAATGGCAATGAAAATAGATGATTTCACCAGTAATAACATTACCTAGTAACATTATTACAGGATAAAAGAAAACAAGCTGCATATTGCTTAATCCAAATAAGCATAACGAGTAAATCAAATAGATACAAAAAATGAATAAAAAAAGTTTTTTTCTTAAATGGCTTGCTGCTAGAACCAAAAAGCTGTTTCAAAGCATATTCAATGTGAATATGAATACAAGCAAGTAGAACAAAAACAATAGGTTTATTATTTAATATTGTCATTTGCTCTTCATTGACAGTGTTACAAAAAGCAGTCTCTGTGAATGCTGTTTGCAACGCCAACCAAACGTCTTTGCCAGCAGGGTTTATAAGGGCCAGCTGGCAATGTTAAAGAGTCACACTGTGTTAAGTTACATATAAAAAATATTATTTATTGGGAAAGATTCACATTCTATCATTTTCAAAAAAAATATTCAAAGAAATGTTTTTCAAAGAAAATTATAGATTAATTAAAATTAATCTATAATGGGGGTAGAGACAGTACATTACCAATTTACATCCAGTCAGATTCTATCTTAAGTACTTCAGTTTAGCTCCAGTCTTTTTAATGGTGTGAACTTTGGGTTTTGTTAGTTTTCAAACTTATTACAAATAATAAAGCTATGTTTGCTGAAGGTTTTTCTTGCAAATGTTGCCTGCTAGTTGCTTTCCTTACCTTACTCTTGTTTGATTCAAGTTGTTGACCATGTTCACATCCCTAGATAGTTGTCTCCTTGCCTTGCCCAGCCCATGCTGGACCTTTTTCTGGTCATCTGGACATCAACCTATGCTCTGATTCTTGACCACTGATTCTCATCTATCCCCTTGTTAAGTATCCTGACATGTGTCTTCCTGTGTTTGATCATTGCCTGTTTAGTGGCCATGCATCTGGGTTTTGGATTGGTGCTTTAACTGTGTGGAGTTTTTCAGTGTCCTAAATTCAAGCTGTAGTTTGGGATTACTTGTCCTGCTTTCATCACTGACAGCTGTCATTGCCAGTGTCTGCCATGCCACTGGGGGAGCACTCTGCAGACAGAGGAGTGCTGAAAGGAACCTTCTGCCAACCATCATTCTCACTGACTTCTATTCAATAAATCTATTCCTTTTTTAAATGCTTACCCCTGTGTTGTGGCTGAATGTCTGGATCCTTAGTGTTACCTGTTAGTCCATAGGGAAGCTGAAAGGGGTCAGCTTGTATTTGCAACTGAAAACATATTTTCAAGGAGACATCTCAAACAAAAAGAAAGTTCCATACTCTGAGCAGTAGAGGTGGATCACTCATTCCTTGCATCTCTAAAATTACCGCTTTGAAAAGGATCTTAGCGGGTTTCTAACTAGAGTGCGCTATCTGGAGAAAATACAAGGAAATTAGGAGCTATATACTGTATGATTATATTGACCTGGTTGCTGAGGAAAATGGGGTGACAGTAAATCATTTTAACACTGTAAACTAAAAAACCATTGAAAATCATGATATGGGTCAGAGTATTTCCATTCCCTGTGGTCACTTAAAAGCAGTTTGAGCTTAAAAAGGAACAAAACTAATCAACCCAAAGATGTGTTGGCTGTCAAACAAGTGGAAACGCAATGCAGTAGCCCAGAACTACAATCTGTGGTAGTTAATCAGAGATAAGATTCCCTCCAACAAATATGTGACACAGAATCAGGCATTGAAAACTCACTTATGACCTCTCATTTTGGCATTATAGGTGCTTCTATTTACAAACTCTTTAACAAGGATTATAGAACTCACCCAGAAAGAACTTAACCAGAAACTCCCCACATGTGGACAGATGGTATCACACTGCTCCCTCCTGCAGTGAGGGGCTGATGAGCTGGGGACATTCTCCAGCTTCCTCCCTCTGTAGACCACAGAACTTTGCCTACACCATGTCTTTTGCTCCACTTTGTGTACATCAGAGCTTTGTGTTTTTTGTTGGGTCAAACCTAAGATGTGGCAGTTCTGTTGTTGGCGTATATGAAAACATTCCAACCTGTAACTGTGTCGTTGGGTGACAGAAGACTACGTGAAATGTTACTATGAAAGGGCCGGCAGCTTGGACAGCATCTCACAGTGACATAGGGTGGGCAAGCTGTAGATGTAATATCACTTTTGGATCTGAAGAAACCTGCAAATATTATACATGTGCAACATCCTGTATGTCTTTGTGGCACTGCGTAGAGGGAGAGATGTGTCGGTTAATTCATATTGTTAGCTTTCACTGATTACATACCAGAAAATATGGTTTCTGTATGTGTGGCTTTTATTAATAAAGTTGGATTGAATATACAACAAGCAAAATACTGTATCTTTTCATGACATGAGGTTTATTCTAAAGAAAATTACGTTTTATGTAAGTTGCAGCCCACTTGTCAGCAAACAGATTTTTTATACAATTGAGTTGGAGCGTGTGAGTGAAGGGAGGCCTTTCCATTAACATAGACTTTATCTTTAATTAACTCTCTAGTGGTTACAGATTGACCCTGTTACACCTGAGCAGATATGCCTAAGCTTTTACAGGCCTCATTGAGGGAGAACAGGTCTTTTGATATAAATCCACCCTGAATCTCTAACTTAACCACCGGGTAACAAGAGTTCATAATGCAACCCATGCTGACACGAGATTATTCTGAAAGTGGAGGGATGTTAAGAGCACATCAGTGTATCCTTAGCATCTTACTTGATAATACCAGTCTGACTACCTGGGATTCATTCCATATCCTCCATTCAACAACCAAGAAAAGCTATGCTTTGATGGCTTGAAATTAATTACTAATTTACTGCGTCTATAACTTTATCATTAACTCCAGTTTAAGCTGTATGCTGATATCTAGTGCCAACTTAGGGCAATCATCAAGCAGTTTTAGAGTTAATTGGGAAATGGTGCCTGGCCAATTAGGAAAAGGCAGTGCAACAGAGAAGGATCAGCTTGGATGATAAATCCACATAACTGGGAACTTTCACATTCACTGCTGTTAATTAGTGAGTTCTCTTTTTGTCTGAAGTCTTTTACTTGTATAGTGTGTCTATACTTAAATTATCAAAAGGACTGTGATTCTTTGCCTGGTTAGTGAACTGTACCATTGTGCCTTTGGAGACTGATTACCAGAGGCTCAGTGAAGGTTTTCAGGAGCCACATGCCTGGCTTGTTCCAGAAGCTGGTCTCCTGAGGAGAGGTTAAGGAGAGGAGTCAGCATCTCCCTTGGAGCTGCAGACTTGTTCCCTGCCACCATGTCATCAATCCTGGAGCCTAATCGAGTTATCATATCAACAAATCTCCCATCAGGGGCCCCACAGTTGACACTTTGAGAAAGACACCCACAGGGGGGCAACAAATTTTGAACTGCAGGGCGTTGCTAAGTGAAGAGCTGAGGCACCTGTAAAGGTCTCCTCCTCTGCCCACAGTGAGGGCGCTCCCTCTGGGCATCACGCTGCTCTCTGGCCCCTGGTCAGCCACGGAGCACAAGGGCTGGGAAGCAGGAACCATAGTTAATGTTGCTCACAATAGCATGAGGGCACAATGGAAGCAGTATATCACCAAGACTGTCAATAAATTTAAAAGCAACCCACAAACAATTAGCTGAAAGGGCAGCAAGGTTTCATGGCTGTGGGCCTCTGCTCTTCAGGCTAGTGGAGATAAACTGTCCACCCACGTTCAAATAGCAGCTGGTAATTCTGAACAGAGAATACGTCCACAGACTCCTGTGGATTTCCGCCTGACCTTTAAGTGTGTCCCCCAAAAATAAACCACATGCTGGGCCATTCCGCTAGTCACAGGATGGTTTATGACTTCTTGAATGTGGGAAATGTCGCCCAATAGTTTGTCTTTATTGCCATATAGAGTTACGTAGTTTGTTCATTTCATGGTTTACATTATGTGCCGTATAGGCCAGCCAGCTGCTTCCCTTGATGCTGAATGATGTCAAGCCAAATGTTTACTTTCTGTGATGATTCAAAGCAAGTCTAGTTTGTGTGTGTATGTGTTGATCCTTTTCAATTTTTCAGTGCTGTTTTTTTAAACAAACTCCTAGATTTGCTCTTAGTTTTTGCTTAATGAGACTAAAGTGAGTCATCAGTGACCCCTGGATAACATAATCTCCTCATGATTTGATTTTTGTGAGATCATTTTGAAAAGGATTTGTTTTCATTGTCTCTGCAGCCCTAAAATCATCCAACATGAAAAAACAAATGCCATTTTTGATTTGGGCAAGTAGGGTATGATGTCCATCTGTTCACAATACCCTAACAAGAACAAAATGCACTTCAGGGCAATCAAAGCTCGCTGTCTTCCACGACCAGAAAACTTTTAATGCTCTCAACTTATTTCTGATGTGTCCTGGTTTGATGGAATCCCTTAAATATGTTGGCAGGCGATTAACAGTTTGCGACAAGATGACAGATGAAACTTGCTTTACTTGTGGCTACACATAGTTTAGAAACCACATTTCTCACGATGTGAGCTTGCACAAATTTTGTTCATTAGCAGAAGGTTTAAGGGGAAACATGCAAAGGAAAATAACTTAAATCAAATGCATCTGATTTTAGAGAATAAATGGATATAAAAAAAAGTTTTTACTAAGCTGAATGTCCAAGTCATGCACTTTTAGTGTAAGATAAGCAAAACATGAACATATTGTGTGTTTTGAACACTAAGAAAAACTGACCAGATTTAGGTGCAGCCTCTTAGCATTCTCTTCATCCACCACCTCTATAAATCATTTGTATGAACGCTACTGCTCCCAGCTACTGACCAGCTCGACCCATTGGCCAGGAGCCAAGCCTGTGTCCGGACAAGGCCCTGACCCGTGAACCTTGGCCGGAGCCCTTGGGCCAATGGGGCGAGACCGTTAGAGCTGTGACCCTAACAGCCAAGGGCTACCTGCTGCTCTGGCATAATGCAATTGGACACAGCTATCAGAATGATGGAACGCACTGAATTCTCCACGCTGACCACTCCAATGGCTGCTGCTGACCGTAGCAGCTAACACTGACTTCAGACCCCTCAAAAAGCAAGAAAATAGCTCTTTTCATATTGTCACAGATGTCTTTTTGTGATTTTTACTTGTGTTTTTAAGTATCCTAGATACAGTAATTTAGATGTTTTGGGGGCTGGTCAAGGTTTTGTCTTAATTGAAATACCCTATCAAAGTGATGGCCAGCTAAACAGCTTTAACTGTTCGAGTTCAAGCCTTTTTATGCTTAAACTGTGATTCAGTATACAAGCATTTCATCACTACATTTGTATGCCTTTCGTGTTTGCTCCAGCTCTTACTGATTCATTCACATTATGTTTTAGGTTGTTCCAAATCCAGGCTCCTGCTGACATTTCCACCCTCTGTCTCCACCTCTGTTTTGTTAATGGCATGAGGTTCACACTGGCAATATAATTACAAACTTTAGACCCTTCCAAGAAAGGCTCTGCAGGATGCTAACCCCATGAAGTCTGAACGGCTGTTTAGCAATCAAGAGAAAAGGTGTACTAGTGATTCCCAGCCTGGCTCTGTGTAAACTACAGGGGTACTAGTGTATTCATACAGGTGCCCTCCCCCTCGAAGCCACCCCCTTCCTACAAACACACCTGAGCAACCCCCTCCAAGTCAACACAATTAGCATCCTACATGCCCTGTGGAGTTAAACTCTCTGTGCACACAAATGCATCCGACTGACAGGCAGCTTAGGCAAATGACTTGTTAGGGGAGTGGGCCGAGTCTCTTTGCGCTTACAGAAAGGCTGAGTGAATCTCAGTTGGGAGCATTTGCAATACATAACACTGTGAGAAAGAGGAGCACCTGGGTATATCTACCCTGAATTCACACAGGATATCGTGTTGAAAGTGGAATTTTTTTTGTTGTTGTTTAAAGTGGGATTTAGAATTTCCTACATCTTACGTTTTTACACCCCAACTGAGATGTTAGAGAGTATGTATAGAAAGATATGCTCTGGTGAACATTTTAAACTGTTTAATGGTTGTGTCATCGGGTTCATGGTACTGAAGTTAGCAACAATAGAATAAGGTGTGTTTTTATGATTCAGTGTGGTTGGCCAATAAAGGATTTGATCAGCAAAAGCTGCTTTACTTGTGAGTGGTTATCTTCCATGCAGCATTACAGATGACCATATGTCACTGCTGCAATCCATTTCTGACATCATAGTCACACACCCCACATCACTTACTTGTGTTGAACCTCATAAGATGTCCTTTAGAGAAATTTCTCAGACATGTGTAAAAAAGCATATTGAAGTATGGGGAACTGTTGTGTTAAAACTCTTAAAGGAGCATTATCTTGTTGCATTAGAGATCCAAATTCACCATAAAACTCAAATTCATCATAAAACATTTTAAGTGTTTTGTTTATTTTGTTGCCTTCTTCAATTGATGCTTTTTCAATGAATAATTAGATTATCAAAGGCATGAATTTCCTCTGGTAGAAAAAAATGTGGCATCTGACAAAGTCCAAAGTTTGCTCTCACTATGAAATTGGCCTTTGTGTTACCTTTTAAAAAACCCTGGATTGTCTTCAAAGAATTTTCTATATGGGCCAGTAGATCCCATTACTCATCTCTGCAAAAGTTTAGTTCAGGGTCCTGTCACTTTGAAAGGGGTAAGCTCTGTACAATGTCCTCTGTGTCTTTTTGCGATGGACCAGGGTGTCCACACTACACAGAGGGGAAAAGAGAAGGAGGTGGGTGTGGTATTATACCCAAACAGACCACTCTGGACAGACGAACCGATAGCAGCATCTGCCTGCTTTGTCAGTGAAGGAGAATTTAATGGAAGAACTGAGCGTCAAACGTCCAGCAGGACCAGATGAGGACAGAGATGGATGGGTAAGAGGTCATAGGCTTCCTCTGGCCAACGGGTCCACCTTCTTATCTTTAACCCTCACTGGCAAATCGATTGGATGTGGGGCATCAGTCATCAACTAAGCCCTGGTCAACTTTTCTTCTCCGTTCTCTGCCCAAAGGCAAAGCATTGTAAGCCTTCATGTATGTGCCAGAATATGGAGATGGATGAATGTACAACACAACATCAGGCTTTTAGCTGAGTTCATAAAGGTCATCTTGATCTGGAACTATATTAAATAGAATTTAATCAAATTATGAGGCATTTATGTCAAGTCTTAGATGAACTTTTGGGTTGTGTATAATTGATTGTGATATAAGTTATCGTTGGTAAAGTACATTTTTGAGTAATTCTGTGTAATCCAGTTCATTTTAAGGTTATTGCAAAGTTATTTAAGGTGCTTTACAATGAATGCTTTAAAATGAAAATTCATTTGAATCTAAAGTAGTACAGTTTGTTATAATTGTGTTCATATCAAACCAATGCATAAAAGGTTGTCTTAGTAAGAAGGCAAGCAAATTACTTTGAACTATGTCTTTATTTCACCCCCCCCCCCTCCCCTCCACTCTTAACCATGCATAGGATGACAATGGAGTGGAAAACTCCTCTGTAACAGGAAAAATCCCTCAGCAGAACCAAACTCAGGAAAGATGTCCACTGTCCATCTACCTTGACTGGCGGTGAATTAAGAGAAACCCAAAGATTTCAGATATTCATTTATTGACTCACAGGGACAGGTTTGAAGAAGGGCATGCAATGATTCAGAAACAGTACATTACACATCTGCTCTTCTACTCCTTTGTTCCGGAAAACCACTAAAATTCTTTGACTTTAAAGGCTTTTCCTCTTTGAGGACTTAAAGAAACTTAACACTGATCACATTGTACTAAACAGCTTGTCCTTTACACATTATATGCTGCTTGTTTAACCTCATCTCATAGGCTGATTAGATGTGTAATATTGCTTGTGTGACCATGATATCCATGTCAGTATAGAACTTTGTTCTGTAAGGAATCAGAATTTAAAAGGCGGGAAGCTTTTTTTTTAAACAAGCAAAGGCCCACAATGATTTGTAAGACATACCTTTTGACCCAGTTGGAGATCCTGAAAACAAGACAGAGTACAGGTGCTTTCAGGCTAAATGGCTAAAGGGACTCCCCCAGGGTAACCATACCTTCAATTGTTTTTTTCTCTTTCAGTGAAAAGACTGAAGTGATGTAACTGCAGACAAACAGTTGCTATGCATTCTTAAACTGTCCTGTATTTTCTCTGCTGTCGATAAATCTAGGGACGGATTTGTGTGCAATCTTGCGTAGGTGAATTGTAGGTTCTTGTTGGCTGTTTACAATGAGGGCACAAAGAATTTATGTGGTGATCTCAACATTTTCCACTTTTGTTCAGAATGAAATAATTCAGAATTAAAGTATTCTCCTTTGGTTTAACATGGAAATAGTAATTCCGAATTGAGTTTTACATGGAAAACATGTGTAATCGCCTTAATTCAATTCCGCATAAGATCTGGGGGTTGGGAAGGGTTCTGGTTGGACAGGGGGCAGAAGTATAACTTATACTGGGAAAAAAAAGAATCTCCTGTTCCTGCTTCTACCACATAATAGGTACAATTTTTGCTTTGATTATAATTTCGAAGAAGCAGCTAGAGACGAGCATACTACTTCACTTTCACTTAAATAGTCTCGGCTCGAGTCCACTGCTTCAGACGGCCAGCGGGAATATGTGTGTCATCGCGACAGGACAAGGAAACTAGCGTGCACAGAATGACTGGAATTAATTTAAAGTGGAATGAACGTATACATGATCATGGAATTATTCAATTCAGATTTAAAATGAGAATAAACCTGCCACTAACTTCAGAATTAAGTTTAATTTGGTATTGTCATTTTCATTCAGAATTAGTTGTTTACATGGTCATTTTTAATCTCTTTAAAGCAGATTTCATTTTTATTCTGAATTAAAGATGAATGATGTTTACTTTATGGTCATAAGGTTGCTCCAGTTCACAGATGTCCAATTTGGATCCTTGAGGGCCATGTCATGCGTGTTTTAGATGTTTTCCTGCTTCCACACATATGACTCACATTAATAACGTTAGCAGACTTGTGGAGAACATCCCCCATCTGGCCCCCCATATTACAGGCGCTCATCATTGCAGTTATGGACACTTGTTTACTTTGTTATAATATGTTAATAAGGTAAAAAAAAAAACATTGAAGAACAAGGTGAACAACTGGGAATTGGGTTTGTGGGGAGCACAGGAAGTGCAGGAAGTATCTAACCTGGTCAGTATCCCTTACAAAAACAGTACCAAAAACAACATTTCTTAATAGCTTCTGCTATGTATGACACACACATACACACAAACAAAATTAGTTACAGTTCTAAGATCTGAAAGCTCTTTGTCACAACAAGAAACGCATCATTAGACTCATTATTCATTTAGATAAACCAAGAAATTTTCTTAAATTTGTTACATACATGGTGTGTAACATGTCCTACGTGTGTGTGTGTCTGTGTGTGGAGGGGGGGTGGGAAAATCTGGCTACAGACAGAAATCACAGTGCCCTGCGGGATAGCCATTAAGGCACAAAACAAGGGGAGCCAAGAGGATGTCTGCACTCCAGGGATCTAATCTGGTTCCTTGGACTCTGATTAGGAAAGGACAAGTTCCGCAGCTCGTGAGCTCCGAATTCTGGCAGGTGGCTTTACTTCGTCAGCAATTAACCATCCTTATGGTTTGGCTACTTCTATAGCTGAATTAAGCTCATAGGAGCATTACCTCTGGTCATGTTAGCTGAAAAAGAAAAATCAGCAGGAGCACCTTTTTTCAGCTTGGCTTCCTTTGTTTCATCTTTGTTTGTTGGAACTTTAATAACATCTAAATCCCAACTTAGTCCAAAGGATAATTTTCCACTATGTCAACAGAAAAAGATGACTAAGAAAAGTTAGACTTTGTTAGCAAATGCTTACAAGTTGCCTTATGGTTGTAGTTAGTCAATCTGTGATTCAGTAGCGAATATCGACCACAGTTTATACTACAATAATGCAAGAAGTAACTTTGTTTGACTCGTCCCTTCCATACAATTTGCCTCTTCTCATTAGTGGTGTCCTCTGTTCTTGGTTCTTTGGCCTACGAACATCTGCTCAGCGCTCATTGCAACAGACTTTTCACAGCCTCGCTTTTTAATCTTGGTTTTGGAATCAGCTCTCTTTATCTGGAAGCTTTGAGTTGCTGCTTGTGGGTGAAATTAATTGTGTGTTAAGAAGAGTGGAATTAATGGCTTGCACTGAAACCTGTGGCCTCGGCTGGCTTAGCTGCTTAGAGATTCTACTGATCCTGCTTGTTACAGGGGCTTGGTCATTGTAGATGCTGAGATGATTGTGTGGTTTCAGCCTCTTGTCTCTGTCTCTTTTGTCTTTTAGGGGAACACAGGGGTCTCTTCTTTTGTCAGCCTCCATGTTGCTTTTAGGTGGTATCACAGCTGGCCCTGTTAATTTACTCAGGACATCGTGTGACCCTATACCCCCAGGAGGGTACAGTAACACAAAGTACAAACATAACACAAAGTATGTCATGTGGTTATATAAAAAGCTTGATCTTTGAAATGAGTGCTGATATTTGTGCAAGTTTTGTAATAAACATGCTGAAACTTGCAGACATGTTGTTTTTAATGTTTTAGTTGACTTTTAAAAAAAGAAAAAAGTCTGGTTTACAGGATGTCCTTGGGAATCCTGAGCATGTGTTGTCTAGCCATCTGTCTTCCCTTAAGATGCTGACTCATTAAGCTCCACAAATGCAACAACTATACAGTTAGACAATTACTCTAAACAGCTTGGTAATGGGTTTATGGTGTCTAGAATGATGGCCTGCTAAATAAAACTACAGGATTCCCACAAAAACCTGACATGGCTGTAAATATGTATTAACCAGAAAATGGGTCTTGTGTGGGATTATTTAGACAAGACAAAGAGTGGTCCTCAGACAAAAGGGTGAGATGCAGTAAGAAAGAGGGGATTCCACTTTGCTAATGAGTTTCTCCATAGAAATGTAAAAAGGTGGGTCTTTAGGATGAACAGTTGTCCCGCTGGTTAGGCCTGATAAACTGTAAAGTGCAGAGGTCTAACCACTGTGCCCACTGTCCATTGTCGGCATGCTAATTCACCGGGGCCCAGCAGTTATGTCTCAGAGGCTTTTTATTGTGGCATGGGGCAAGAAGGGGACAAAGTCATTATTGGGAGGAAACTCTGATAAACCAGAGAGCAGAAAGAGGCTTTGTTAAGTGGTCATTCTTCTGGAGTCTCAAAGAGAAGCACCCCCTTCTAACCACAAATAAAAATAAAACTTCTAACTTAAGCGAAGGAGGACCTGCCAATTTTCCTCAGGGTCCTTCAGCATCAAGGACCAAGAGCTCCTACTCTACCTCAGGAGAAGTGGTCAGCCATTAAGAGGAGCTGACAGTGAAACCCTTGTGTCAAGTGAACATCATATGAGGAAGCTGACATCAGAGCGCACAAACCAGCCTTCTTTGTTTGTTTTGCAAGGTGTTCAAATGTAGCCAAAGGACTTCTTGGAAATAATGAACAAAAAGTGCTCTGATGCAGTTTCTTTTAGAGGAAACACAATGAATGCAATTGTTGTGACAAAAAAACAGCATAAGAAATATGGTTAAACTATTAGTATTTTATACTATATCCATCATAAAAGTGCCATGTGAAAGATTGCCTGAAAATGGTGGACCTACTTGCGCTACATAGCAGACTTTATGCCAATCCCCTCATTACCACATCTAAATGGCTGAATTAGGGGGATATCAGTGGTTTTTGTGTTGGGGAAGATGAGGACTTGGAGATTATACAACCGATTGAAATGTAAAATAGCTATTGCAATTACCCATAACCTCAGTGCGAACCTTGACTGAAACAATGCATCTAGTTTCAAAGGCTAAGAGGCAGGCACATCTCTGAGAGGCCCAGCTAGATAACAAGGAGGCATCATTAAAGGTAAAGAATAGGAATAGATATTGCAATGATATGGGGGAACAGAGGAGCTCGCTCAGTTACTCTATTGAATCTACTTTAAGTGGAGAATGAAGTCATTGAGAATAAAATGTGAGGCCAGGTCAGTTTAGGATTTATTCATTTTAACATCAAAGTGGAAAATGAGAATTATTTGGTAAATAGACAACAGGGATTCAATTCTCTTAACCAGTGAAGTGACAAGTATGAAAGAATTTAACAGCAAGTGTAAGGTTTATCTGACAAATAGTGTGAGGAAAGCTGATCAAAGTAGGCCTGTAATTTTAGGAGGAGGATGAGGGTGTCTGGTTTTGCTTTGTGTTGTTTCAAGCTATTCTTTTTATTGGTGGTATCAGCTGTACGTGAAATACTTCTCCCTGACCCGTCATGTTCTGCCATTTCATAGAGCTGTGAAAGGTCTGTTCAGTCTCAGACAGAGCTGGATTTAACAGTTATTTGCATGCTAATGTCTCCATTACAATCTAGACTAGAGAACAGAAACAGGATCAGAACAACTGCTACCTTTTAAAAGAGGGCTGTGCCCCTTTTTTTTTTTTACCAGGGAGGTCTTTTAACTGTTGAAAGTAGAAGAGCACACTGTTTCAGCCTGTGTGTTGGAGGAATGGGGGCTGAAACACACAATACAGTACACTGAGGACATCTAATCTCACCCACCTCAATTCAACCAGATGGATGGGTTTCTCTCTCTGTTTTATGTTTGATGCTGTCCCCTTAATTCCAACATTTAATCACTCTGCCTGTCGGCACACTGACCTCAGCTTGCCCTCAACCCACTTGAGAACGACCTCGATCCCTCTTTGGATCTGCTACACCAGCAGCCCCAGTATGAAGGGCAGATGTGGATCATGAGCCAATCTGCTCTCTGAGGTGTTTGCAGTCTCGATCCTCTCTGTCAACATGTCGCTTTCTCTGTCACTCTCACAATAAGAGGCAGTGCTCTTTTGTCTAAGAAGAGTTTAGATGAAGAATACAGACTCCAGATTGAGCTCGGTGGATCGTTTGATGTTTGATCGGCTGATGCCGTTTGAGAAAGGCCTGACTGTTTGGGTCTTGAGTTGCGTTCTAACAAATGTCCTTTGGAGCTGTGTTTGCATGGATTTGCATGACGGGCCTGAAGATTAGTTTTAATGAAGAGATGGGTTTGGGTACGTTAACATTCGGAATGAATTGTTCTGCCTGTTGATCAACAGATGACGAATGTTAAGCCACTTATAGTGGACAAAAGTTCAATCTTCAAAATCAATTTTTCCATTTATTTATTTAGATTAAAGGGCTCCAATGAGCTGCAGATAACCTGTTAAAAAGCAACTAAACATATCCTGTGGGTAAAAACATTCAGTTGTTCAAAAGCCTTAAAAATTGTTTGGTTTTTTTGCAGTCACTGCTTTAAGTTATAATATAATATAAAGATATCAACTTGTGTACTGTTAATAGAATTGGATTTTTTCTGTGACCACCATCACCTTGTACTGATGCAATAGTCTGAACATTCAGAGTGTAAAGGGCTACAGCTATAAGTTTGAGACAAGTGGCCATTTAAAAAACAAACAACTATTTCTATGTATGCTGTGTGTAGCATTTGAATAGTTTTCATAGAAGAACTTTAGCCATCCAGAGACTTTATGACTGATAATTGATAGTTTCATCAACTTTATCAGCAGCCACCTGAGGTAAAGCTCTTCATTACCTAACAGCCAAATTCACTTCCCACACCAAATACTTCACAACCAGGTCGCCCACAAGGCCACTTTCTGAAAGATTATGTTAATTCATATGATGAGTATGCCTTTTTTAAACATGCACTGCTTTCCATCAATCTGATGTCAACTGAGCATGTCGGTGTCATGCGATAATGAGCACCCTGTTGGTTTTCTATAACATTTGGCAATGGCATTCTTACTGGATAATAAACGCATAACTGGGAAAAACTGTTAAGTCGCATGTTTTTCCCTGTGTTAATTATTTCTTTCACCTGGAGGCTATTACGTTGTTATGAGATTGCTGTAACTTTATGAAGAATTGGAGAATTTTTGGAGGTATTGTACTGTCTCACATACAGTGGTGACAGTGGAGATGGTGTCCTAAATTGATGTAAAAGATCTAATTTTTCTCAAGTTAAGAATTATGTTGCCACCGTAAATGTAATTAAATCCTTACAAGTATATTAGGTGTTCAACAAGGGATATTTTTAACTGCTTTCATCCACCACTGCTATATTTCACACAGCCATTCCATGTTTCACGCAATAATATCTGTTTTTGGAACATCACATGTTTTTAATGAAACCTGTGACTTGTAGGGATATACCCAGTGTTGGGAGTAACGCATTACAGTAACGATATCACTTTTTTGGGTAACGCAGTAAAGTAATGCATTACACTTAAAATATAGGTAATGAAATTACTTTACTGGACTACAGTAACGATTTTTTCTGCGTTACTCAAGGCGTGTTTGCCTTTGTGTAAAG
>JBBBVU010000015.1:13307144-13318482 GCA_037177055.1 Atherinosoma microstoma | reverse complement strand
GTGTGTGTGTGTGTGTGTGTGTGTGTGTGTGTGTGTGTGTGTGTGTGTGTGTGTGTGTGTGTGTGTGTGTCAGGAAGGGAAAGAAGGATGGACGGAGTGAGTCTGTAGCAAGGGGAGGGATAAGGAAACAAAATGCGAGGGTAGGAGAAAGAGAGGGAGGTTGGGTGGGGGAAAGATGAAATATGCGTTAGCTGGTTGACTCACTCTCTCCCTACAACCCTCCTTTACTCACAAACACATACGCTCTTTCCCCTGAGTACACTCGAACATGCAGAGACACACACTCATGAACACACTTCCTTCTCTTGCCAAGTGCTCCTGTGCCCCTGCTCATCTGCGTGGGGGGCCCTGCAGGCAGTCTGGGCCCTTACGTGCCCTCTCTTCACACACACATGCACACACACACACACACACACAACTGTACGCACACTCACAGGCACATAGAGGAGCTGATGTGTAAGACACGCTCTGATCCTGCATGGAGATGATGAAAGACAGGCAGCCGGGCTCCTGTTTTAGTGCCAGAGGGCAAGACCTGCTAGGAACGCGTTGATTCTTGATCCTCCTCCTCCGCCTCCGCCTTCGCCTCCTCCATCTTCATCACCACTGAATTAATTTGAATTTCACCACTATTTTATGTCAATTGCTGTTTATCTCTCTCATCATAAATGGCATCCAGTCACGTTCCTCTATTTTCCTTCTAACTGGATTCTGGTAGACACTCAAAACAAGCGGGTCCAAAAAGGTTTAAAGTTCAGGATTTGAGCTATTTTCTTGGAAATAAAAGCTGATGTTTTTCCTGTGGAGAAACTGTGCAGCATCTAATGAATATTCCCTGTACATATAGCTTTAGCATAATGTTTCGCCCTTTTTGGTGGAGTGCAGTGCTTCATGTTTTTACGTGCATAGCCCCCAGCCTCACACCTGGCCTGGCAGGAACTCTGGTTCCACCCCTCCTTTCTTGGCTCCTCCATTAAACCCCCAACCCCCCAGTTCCACCACCCTAAATCCAAGAGAGGGAGGGACAGTAGGACCCCTCTTTGGTTCTTCAATCACACATACCACACTCTCAGGTCTAATTTAAACCTGTTGCCCACAATCCAGTGTCGTTTATAGAGAATGGCTTCATGTATGTGTGTGTATGGTGCAGATGGCCTAAGTGATGAAGGCATAAATAACTAGTTCAAGGAAAGGAGAGCCCCCATTGTTCTGATGGATTGCACATATACATGTGCACTAAAGCCCTGTCCGTCTGGACAAGCAGGAAGATCACACACTCTCTGTCACAGACTTTCAGATCAGCCTGCCTAGAGCTTCCTGTAATCCCTCCTCGGTAACATTAATTATAAACTTGTGCTTTGTGCCCCCCGGACCAACCATGACTTTCTCAGGACAATTAAAGTTACTCAGGAGAAGAAGGGGGATTGGGAAGAAAAGGAGGGAAAAGGGATCAGGGAGTGAGTCAGAGGATTTGACTTGGACTGCATCTAACGGCGTTGAAGTAATTCAGTGGGTGAGATGAGAGTGGGAGTAGGGCAGGGTGTACAGAATGCCTAACTTCAGTCAAAAAGGGATAAGTCATAGATACTGGAGCCTTTTAAATTGTTCCGTAAGTGAGGCTTTTAGCATAAGCTTTGGCCTCGGAGTGGAAAGTTGAACAGGGTAAGGTCTGGGTGGGCAAATGCTTGGTGGGGGTGGAGGCAGATTAGCTGCCATCTCAGGGGAGTAATTGGCCAATGTGTGGGAAACATGACCTGGCTGTGCATCCCAGTCAGTCATTGCGAACGAGAAAATTTTTTTGAAAGAATTTCTGGGTTTTTTTCTTTTTTTTTCTTAAACATTCCTCATCAACATTTTTTTGTACCACGTCAACATTACTGCAAAATACTGCCCGTTTGTTGGGGTGTACTATAGTTGCCTGAGCGTCTTTCCCACCGGTCACTGACCTTTAACAGACCACCAAATCATTAAATCCTGTTTAATGTTTTTTTATTTCCTGCCAAGTGTGACTTACTCTGCTGAAAGCACCTGCCCTTCTACAGGTTGGTGGTGGTGGTGGTGGTGGGGGGAGGCTGAAAATATGCTGCTGTGACGTGGCAGCAAACTTTGTCCCTGCCCTTTGTCTTCTGGCTTGAGACGACTGCACTTCTGCGACTTTCTGTGCCAAAGGCAAAGCCTTTCAAGTTGCTCCGGATCTCTTTGCGACATGAGGGTTGAATTCTAGATAAATAGGGCAAAACAGTTTGTCAGGCCAGCCAGTAAAGTGGTTCATTTGACAGATGTTGTTATCCTAAATGGATCTGATAGGCTGCTGTTTAATCCTGTTGAGGCACCTTGCTCCAGGACATGAGCTTCCTTAGCGACGCCCTTTCTCTGAACCCTTGACCTCATGCTTGGGCTAACCAGTTGATCTACTCTGAGTCAAAAGGACTTGTGCATGTGTGATCAAATGTTATTCCACTCATAAATGCAGATCCACAATATATGCAGCATTCTCAGCTGACTCTGGTTAAAATTTTCATTTATTCACTGACGGGCTTCATTGTAAAGACGGGTTTTATTTAGACTGTTTGCAAATGTTTTTGGACACATGTGGTTGTTTTTGGGCAGACATCAATACCCCGTTTCCCTTTGTCCTCTCACATTTAGAGATGGTGTTTTTCATTTGTTTTTCACTAAATGCAATCCTTTTTGACTTGTTCTTGACTTGGTTGTTTTTAATTGCCTAAACTTATCTGTCGCTAAACTATATTGTAGTTGGTATTAAAAAACAAAAAGTGATTCTGTCAGGCTCAATGTCTTATTAGCATGAGCTTTGATCTTTGAGATCTTTGAGCTTTGAGAGAGATTTACCCTGGAACTGAGCAGGTATAGCCGATAGATGAATGGATAGGAGGTTGTATGTTAAGCGCAGTAACCAGAGTTCAGTTTTATTCTCTTCAGAAAAGTTGGTGACCGTGTCAGTAAACTGAGACTAATCAGTTGTGTTAGTATAAAGTATAAATAAGCAAAATGTGGATGGCCACACGATGAAGTCAGAGGACAATACGGCTAGATGAACAGAAACCAGGAGTACATCCTCCTCCTGCACATCAAGGGTGCTACAGGCAGAATAGCTGCTCAACAACAAATGAGAATATCTTCTTACTTGGCTAAAGAGAGCAAGGACAGGTAGCGCCTCTATCCACGGAAATATTTTAGAATTGTAAACAAGACCTTGGAATAATATTACCGCTTTTTCGCTTGCTTTTGTTTACATACCCTAGATACTTTGCAACACTAGAGGGAAAGTGCAATGTTTTTGTGTTTGCCTTCTTTAGCTCCAGAGAAAAAGGCTCGTGGTCATTATTGTTCTTGATATATATTTTTTTTCTTTCCCGAACCATCTTTTAAGCATCTCATCTTTCAAAGTGTCTTTGTTAGCATCCAAGGGCTGTTCTCCAAAGGAGCATAACTTAAGGAACAGTCCACCACAATGCAAATCTTTTTCAAATATATATTTCTCATACTCACCCACCTTTCCATTGAAGTGCCAGACAACAAACAAAAAGACAGTGTAGCCAGGTAATACTGGCTGCATCTCTGAAATTCTTAGACTTGATGTCTTATGAATATGTAAAAAAGTTTGCATCAGAAGGATGATGGGATGATGGTGGAATAAGCACCAAGAAACTGGGTTTGACTCCCATATGACAATGTTTATTTCACCACTTATTTTTGCCTTGTAGACAACGACTTGAGTGCTGTCTGTGAACATTATGTTTTTGTTTTACTTGTGATTTGAGCATATTTGGAGACAAAAAAAACTATCTGATTAAACTTAGAAAAAAGATTTTTTTAAATAATTTGAATACACCCTTTCACTGCTGTCCACTCGGCTGATAATGATTAAATTAGATGTTTGGGCACACTGTTCCTTTTAGAGGGCCTACTACATAATGTTTATGCTGTAATGAGGTCAGTTAAATTGAGCCCTTTAGGTGATGCATTTAGATGGGGTAAAACTAATTTATTATTCTGTGTAAATTGTGGATAGAGGAAAAGCTGTGTGTGTTTGAGTTGCATAAATAAAGACAATGTGCACTACATATTCTACTCTGTGTTAGTGCTCTGCATAGAAAATAGTCCCTCTTATAGCCCTTGAGGTTATTATATAACCCTTGAGCTCTGTTGAACAAACCACCCATTTTTAAATGACTGAAATTAACACCGCAGCAATCAACACTTGACTCCAGCCCAACCCCTTACACGTCAGTGGCCTTTCCTGCATTCCTCTGCCCAGCATTGACTGTTCAGGTCTGACTGAGTGAAGAAGAGAAACTTGATTTGTAAAAGCAGTGTGAGGCTCAGAGTTTGAGGCTGCGAACTTGCAGCGATGGTATTCATCTCCTTGTTGAAAGCTGAGACTGAATCTGAGTCGGGTGTGGCAGTGAGTGGGAGGTCAGCCGGCAGATAAGGTGTTAATGTGACTGAAAGCAACACTTCGTTGGGGATGGGGGGGGGGGCAGCAAGGTGAAACCTGGAATGTAGTGCTGATGAGGTCATACTTGTCTGTGTTGGTGTGTGTGTTCACATGTGTAGCCTAAGAGAGGATTTAGTTCACAGCCTCTTGAGGCCCCATCAGTAATGATGTCATGGGAAACTATTACAAAGCCCATCTTGGCTGTTTGTAAACTCTCCCCATTTCCTCGTAGAAATGTGCGGACCACATGAAAGCCTCCATTTTAAACTCCTGAATAAAAACACAGCCTGTCCAAAAGGAATCTTCTGTAACATTACCAGACCGAAGAAGAAAATAGTGAGTGAAAACGTACTCCAACTTGGAAAAGATGTAAATCATTACTTCTCTTTTGATGTTCTTCCTGTCTCTTCCTCTCAGTTTCTGTCTCCTTCTTGTCTTCATTACTTATCATTTCTCTTGACCGTAAACATTGTGAACTGATCCCTGCTGCCATCCTGCAAGAGCACGGGGCCCCTCTCAGAGCTGTGCGTTGAAAAGCAGATCAACTTAGAGGAGATGGGAACATGAAAGGAGGGAGCTAACTACAGGGGATAAACACATTCCTCTGCAACCCGACCTGCTACTGCCGCTGCCAACGCTGACTGGTGGCAGTGCAGGGGAGCTCGCAGCGAGACACATTGTTGCCTCAAAGCAAGGTAGAAGGAGGACGGGGGGGACTGAAAACCCCTGAGCTCCCTTAGATCTCACATGCAGCAAGCAGCACTTGACCTTTCCAGCACTAAAGGAATATGACAGCCGTGAAGCCGACAGAGAGAATGGGGAGAGAGGCAAAGGGGGAGAAGTGAGCAAGAGACAAAAGCCGCACAAAGTGCAGCCTGCCACCTAAACAGTTAGTTTGCAATCAACGTCAGTCATCCCTCCTGTCGGGACAGTTTGATTTTCACTTTTCAAATGAGGCGTTTATTTTTGGCCTGATAACAGGGCTGGCTAAATTGAAATTGGCAGCTCTACAATCTACAGATAATAGTCAACTACGCAGGAGATCATGCGAACAGCCCTTTCTTTTACTTTGCTGGAGCCCCCACCCTCTTTCTCCTGTCGAAGATGAGAAAGGAGGAAATGAGGGAGGGGGAACGAGAGAAAAGGGGCTAATCTTAGCAACAATCAGAGAAGGCTGAGAAGGCAAAAAAAAAAAAAAAAGGAGTTTAAAAATGAAGAGAGAATGAGGGGGTGCAGGATGTAAAAAGAAAAAAAATAATGTGCCGATGATCAGGAGGGGCTGCTGGAGGGGCGGTGGGGTGGGGTGGGGGTGTACAGGAGAGGTGAGGATAGAAAGAGAAAAGAAGTGAATTTCTTTAATGTTTCTGGCAGCAGACCAGCTGAGGTCTCAAGGTTATCCTGGCTTTGCAAACTCCCACGGGAAAGGTGGAGTGCTGAGGGCCGAGGGAAGGGAGGGGGGGTGAGGGCTTGAGGTGAAATAGAGGAGGGAGAGAAAGCTGCCCTTTTTCTCCAGGAGGGAGGCTAATGCTCAGGGGGAGAGTAATCCTCAGGCCCTCTTGTCTGATAAGGTTGGCCTTGGCCCAGGTAGGAGGAGAAAAAAATGGCTGTGGGGCCTCCCAGGGCATCTTAACAGCACAGCAGCAAAACTTAGTGATTGGATGAATTCTAACTCAAACCATTATAAGCACATTTGAGTGATATCAATACCATTCCCTTGTGATTCTCACAGTGAAAATCTTTCTGGACCTGCAATATGGGATGTGGTAGGAGCATGACATTGCCTTGCTCAAGGACATTGTAGTGGAGCACAGCCTTGACATGCTCGACAAACAAAAAAGCTTAATTATATATTTCTGTGTTGATTTATGAGCATGCTTTTGTTTTAATGCCAGGATTCCCTTCTTCTCCAATATTTCATTCCAACATGTTCACAAACGTGCTTGCTACAGTACTTTGAACTCATTCTTCAGCCATTTTCCAACTTTGGTGATTTCACTTTTCAGACTGAAGATGACTGCTACGACTCGGTCCAATCAAATTTCCTCACACACTTCTACCGGAAATTCAAACAACTCTTTCATCACTAATATTACCCCCACACCTCTGTGTTATCCACCACAGTATCACCTTTATGCAAATAGAAGTAAACACTGAAATTGGCACGTTTTAAGTTGCTATGATCATAAGGGTGTCATCGTCTGAATGGGAGAGATCCGCATTGATACTCCATTTGTTTACACTCAACCAGGCCTATTAGAGATAATGATCCACAGCATCAAGCTGTCACTTTTTGGAGCCGTGTGTGTGTGTGTGCCTGCTACCTCCTCAAAGGTTGGCTTTCTTATCATCAGTCAGAAAAACTACAGGAAATGGGAAAGCTTTATTCACCTGTGATTCAAACACTCCAGTTGCTGAGCGTAGACAAAGGGCGGGTAGGGTGGATCCATTGATTACTAGAGGGAAAAATGAAAGAGCAGAACTGCTCAGTTGTTGAAAATGTCAATGTTTTCTAAGGGTGGGGGATGGTTTCTGGCTACAGGCTTTAAGACAAAGAAATTTGAAACATTAACACAAATTATTGTTCTGATTAGTCCTGTCTGACAAGTGATTTGCTCTGAACAACTAAGAAATTTACTACAGGATCTATGATTCCACTTCAGTTAAATTTAAGCAAATTATATGCAACAGGACAATTTATATTTCCTAGAAGAAAGCTGAATACTCATGTGAGTAGCATGGCCCATAAGTCAAAACCTACTTGGAAAAGGTGTTTCTATCTGGCTTAATGCGAAATGGTTTCTCTAAAAAGGGTGAAAACAACTCCAAGCAAATGTATCAAGCTTGCTTGAACTTTGCTGTTTCCATAAACCTTTTTGTAATGTGTAACTTCGAATTGTTAATTAAACCATAAACAAAGGAATCCACTCATCCATCACTTCCTATAAATAAGGTTTGAAACTGAGGCATGAAAAGTGGACAAAAAGCCATGAAGATCGTAAACATCTGACCCAACTCTGACAATATCTTTAATCTCTTCTTTCAGTTGACAGTGTGAGCTCTGTACACTCGTATGTCCGCAGTCAGAACATCCAGTAAATGGTGCTTCATTTGCATGAGTGGCCCTCGCCTCTACCCACATCACTAAAAAGCAGAAGAATATTCCCAGTTTGCTCCAGCCTCAGGCATGCTAACCAGAGGCTCAGGCCAACTCACTGGTCTTCTCCCTAACCGCTTCCTCTCCACTGCTGCTGGGTTTGACTCACCGTGACCTCTCACCTTTAATGCTACACCACCTCCTCCACACATGCAAATAGCACTGATCTGCTCCAGGAGACATCAGGGAAAAAAAAGAGAGATGGAGGAAAAGAAGATAGAGAAGGAGGGACGTGAATGGATGGTAGCTCTGGGAACCGGTGGTGTATATGAGCGAGGGGAGGGCGGAGCAAAGGAGAGAAAGGGATCCCTAAAGGAAGCATCTTGGTCTGTAAAGTGCAGGGAGGCAGTGGCAGCTGTCTGGGGAAACTCTGGTCTGCAGCCCAGCACCGAAGCCTGAAAACATCTCTCTCTGTTTTTACCAAGCCAAAACGGACCCCTGTGTCTGCGAGGCTTACAGTGACCCTTGCTGATCTCTCTCTCTCTCTCTCTCTGTGTATGTGCATGCTTGTATAGGAAAAGGAAAGTGTGAGTACATCCACTGTACTTATTGTTTTCCTTGCTCCCAGGCTGCTCCAGGCTCCTCAATTTGTGTGTGTGAAGGGAGGTAAGCGATGTGTGCGGCTGTATCTGGAGAGCCTCCAAAAACCCCTCATCTCCTCTCGTCTCTCCTCCTTCTGTTCTCTCTGCTCGGAGGATCTGTCAGTTCTCCTTCTCTCTCTTTGTCCCTGCTTTGATCCTGCTCTCCAAACCTTGGCTGGCCTCGCTAACAGCAGCTGAGCACAGGTCCTACTCCACTCCCACTAACAACACACATTCATGCCATGCTGGGATGATATGCGTGAACACCCCACACACACACACACACACACTGACTTGCTGTGCTCCACTTACTCCCCCTCTCTCGCAAGCTTCCTCTTGAATCAGTAATAACAGACTTGGCTATCATTTTCTGTAAGTTGTCGGAGCTAATCGCTTTCACACAGTTCTCTGTAAACTGTAACCCTGGACTCATTCTCCGAGCAGCTTGTGTGATGGGTCACTCTGGTCTAACTGATTGTGGGTGTTGTTTGAGCCTCCAAGCACAGAAACATGATAATTTTATATATATATATATATATATATATACAGTGCATTTCTTTTTAAGGCAAGTGTAAGCAGATTTATTTTTGCTCATGTTGTTTCTAGGCATGCCTTTTGCCTGAATCCCTTAAAAGGTGCCATTTTTTAATTCTCAAGAGTTGCAATGATTGTGTTCAGTGTTTTCCACCAAAAATGTCCTTTGTATACATCAAAAGGCTAATTGTATTGCATCTGCAAAGCCTGCTAACGGATGGCTTAAAATCTGTATTTCTTTAGGTCATCTTTTTCTGTTACAGTGCTATTTTTAAAGAGCCTTTTTATAACCAATAACAGTTACTGCCCCCTGCAGTCAGCAGAAACATGTAACACATCACACCTGTTCAAATTTTGTGCCAGTATACTGTGTCAGTATTGCAGAAACCCCGACAAAACTGTGAACTGTTAGCTTAGAATATCTACTTGTACTTAAAAAGGAAAACATAGAGCAACAACTGATTCAAGATTCATTAACTAGCTTTTTTTGCTGCTGTCTGTGATATTTTAATCTTCACTGGTTTGCTCAGTCTTATCAATAAAGCTGTTTTAAGTATCAATAAAGATGTTGCTATTAATTGGTTTAAAAGTGAATAAGCAACACTTCCTTTTGTTAAGAAGGTGACATAAGCTACATCATGCACGGCTGTAACATATTGAGCATAGCAAAAGCTAACCAGGGAAAAAGCCTTAAAGAAGAGGAAACGGGACAGAAACAGGCATGTTGGACACATTTATTTATTCCTCCACATCAGCTGGGAATTGCCAGAGACAGCCGATGACACATGAGGTCAATCTCTACAACACAACTTATTTAGGAAAGGCTTTTCTAAAATGTTCATGAACTGTTGAACAAAAGTACTGATGGAAACACAACTCAAGATAATCAAAACAACTCAGTATCCTGAAGAAGATTGCAAGATGCGGTTAAAATCCAGCCAATGTGCTGTTGGGTAAAAATGTTTGTCAAACTATTGAAAATACTAGTACATGTAACCATTCACAAGTATCTTTACTCCTGCAGCTTGTATATGAATTACCGTTTTAACATGCTTTGTCTTTTTTTGCTGTTGCCAAGAAGAGCTTCAACATTCCCTGGGTCCTGACCACTGTTGTCTGTGTACACATTGGCCACTCACAAGGGATTGGTTTCTGGTGACTTTTTAACCACATTTATTTTCCTGTACATGAAATGTGCTATACAAATACATTTAGAACAATTTTGACTAATGGATAAGTCAAATCGGTCAACCTGTTGCAGCCGTTTGGAAAAGCAGTTTGCATCCACACAGTGCCAGTCTACGTACAGCCTGTCTGTTGACAAACTTCCCAATTTTCTTTCCAGTCAGTAATGCTGTAATAGGCATTTAAGATTCAACCCCATCTTCCCGTGGCTGAACACACACACAGCTGTGTCCCTCTTGGTGAACCAGGAGTCCCAGTTGGCAGAAATCCATTCGCCAATGGCTCACACATTAAGGCACTGGCACTTGCTGACAGCAGGCTGCACCGGATTTGTTAACACAATATCTCATACTATCTCTCTTTCACACACAAACGCACACACACTTTAGCCTCACAATCTCCTGGCTTAATTGCATTATTGCAGTGTGGCGGTACATGTACAGAAAAGCCCAATAAAGATATGAGTCCTGGGAAAGACCATTGCAGAGGAATGAAAAAAGAGGAAGAGGAAGATAAAAGGCAAGTGGGGTGAGGAGTGGTGATACATGAAATAGATAAGAGCAGAAAAGGGATAAGGATGTGGTTTTAGTGCAAATTAGTATAGCCTACATTCAGTCGTGATAAATAATAAAGCAAAACCCTCATTGATTTCTAAGATTTTGCGTATCAATATCTGATTTTTTATTTTATTTAAAAAAGTCATGTGGTCCCTACTAGGAATTACAACTTCATGCTAGCATCACATGATGCATTATACTGTGTCACTGTTTATTTAGCATAAATAGAACTAAAATGAAGAAGTAGTGTGTGAAAAACTAAGTGCACTCCTACTGCTTCCATAGATATGAAGAGGGTAAGAGCAGCCAGGTGCTGCTAATCTAATGCACTTAATTAATTGATCATCTACAAGTGAAAAGAAGTCTCGTGTCTGGAGTATTCAGATGTATGTTAACGCAGCATCAGGGAGGAAAAAACAACAGTGATTATCTTAGAGACACAATTAATCAATATGTGAAGTGTTATAGGGTCATTTCCACATAATGGGGTCCATCACTCTAAGTTGAGGAAGATTATTCACAAATAGAAATCATTCAACTCAATTACAAACCTTCCCAGGAGTGGACACCTCAGCAAGTGTGCCCCATTGTCAGGCCTCGCAATGCTCAGAGAAATTGTAAGAAACCAAAGAACTACATCTCAGACTGCACACATCTTGGTTTTTGTTGTATTAAAGTTTATGACAATACAATTAGAACAAGACTGAACAAGTATGGCACCAACACAGCACACAAGCACATACTAACTTTCAAGTATGGTGGAGGATGTGATGATTTGGGCTTATTTTGCAGCCACATGACCCGGGTACCTTAGAATCTGTGAAATGTGAGGCCATGTGTCTGACAACTCACCTGACCTACATTG
>JBBBVU010000015.1:13265798-13291107 GCA_037177055.1 Atherinosoma microstoma | reverse complement strand
TATACATATTCATCCATTCATTTTCTGTACGACATAATCCAATTCAGAGTCGTGGGGGGCTGGAGCCTATCCCAGCAATTATCAGGCGAATGTCAGGGTACATTATGGACTGCCAATGGACTGGCCTCTACGAGCGCGATGGACTGGTGACCCTAGACAGGTCGCCAGTCCATCGCATGGCCAACATATATATATATATATATATATATATCATGAGGTGAAAGTGAGCATTGTGGTTTTGTTTGAATTTTTGTTATTTGGGTATGCTATGGTTTTATTTGTATTTATTGCATGTGTTTTATTCAGGTTTGAGTTGGCTGTTATGGCATGGTTTTTATTTAGTTTTGAAATAGGTTTTAACTGGTATGTAGGATTGCTCACTTTTAGCCAACAGACTAATTAAGAGGGAATTATCTGCACCTGTGATGAAGACCAATCAGCAGCCATGTGAGCAGGATCTGGCTGAACTGCACATTAAAAGAGGAGCTGCAACTGGAAGGAGGGGGCACAGCAAAGGCAGAGTATTGAGGCAGCACTGAGCTGGTGGTTTATGGATGAAGGAACAGAACGGGGCAGAGTTAGGGCTACCCTGCAGAGACAAAGGACAGGTGTTATGCAGAAGACACACTGCCAGCAGAGGATCATGGGCAGAGATTGCAGACAGCGCTGCTTCCCCAGGACCTCTGTGTGTTTATTCTTTTATTGTAAACACTTTTAGCCTCCTATTTTTATTTATTTCATTTTTATTAAAGTGCACTACTTTTAATGAGGGACTCAACTATTCAATGTATATTTATTGGTTTTATTTTATCATTTTTAACTGCGGAATAAAATCCTTTTCATCTTCATTTGATTTCTGCTCCCTCTGTTTGCCTGGCTTGTCCTTCACCTGTGTTATTTTTATATATATATGAGAGAGAGGTTTTTTTTACAGTAAAATTTCACCATGTGGAACAGAAAGGTGTCATAAGTTGTGGTATAAAATATTTTGAAATGTTTCCCATGTATGATATTTTGTGAACTGTTCATGTTCTGATCATTGATTTGCTGAAAAAGCCTTAAAACTACCTCTTTTCTCTTTTGTGAATAATATGTCATCACCTTTCACTATTAGGCCAACTGCATAGCGCTGTTGTGGTTAGCACTGTTGTCTCATAGTTAGAGAGTCGCTGGTTTGAGTCACGGTGGGGTTATGTGTCCACATGTTCTAGTGACGTGTGGGTTCTCTGTGGGATAATTGGGGGTTGTCAAATTGCCCCGTCTCTTCATGATTGAATGGTGACATCAGGATAGGTTCCACAACCCTGCATTGGAATATGTGGGTGTGGACAGTACAGGGGCTTTTTATATAAATGTCTTTCCTACATCATTAAAAAGATGTCGTTACACCTTTCATTTTTCAACCAAATCACATTGTTGATTAGACGTTGGGCAAAGTCGTCATACAGTCTTTTAAACTGACTCGTGCTGGGTGGGTTGTATTATCAAATATCTGCACCAAGTCAAGAACATTTTCAAAAATCATTTTCTGTGAGCCCAGTTTGCAATGCCATCTTCAAGAGTAAGTTAAAGCTTTATCACACAAAGAAGAGACCAAATGTGAACATGATCCAGAAACCCTGCCATCTTCTCTGGCCCAAAGCTCGCTTAAAATAAACTGAGGCAAATCGAAAAACTTTTCTCTGTTCAAACAAATCAAAATTTTTATATTCTTTAATGGAAATCATGGATGTTGTTTCTCAAGACTAAAGCAGAGAGGGACCGTAAAGCTTATCACAGAAGTTCTAAATCTGATGGTATGTAGGTGCTTTAATGCCCATTGAAGTGGCAACTTACACATCATAAAAGACACCATCACTGCAGAAAGATATATACAGGATTTAGAGTGACATATGCTCACATCATGACATGATTTCAGGAAGACTTGTATATTTCAGCTAGAAAATGATAAAGGGATTGTCCCAACTTTATGCAATCGAGTTCAAGATAATCTCTCTATAGGACAAGTAATTGGTTTGGCCACTTTTATTTTGGAAAGATGGTAGCTTTATGAAAGAAGAACAATAGATACGACTCAATAATGACTGTTTATATTTCAAGTATATTCTCTGCATGTCAAACAACATTAGTTATCTTTACTCACTTGCTATATGTATATGAAACTAATATAACTATGACCCCATAGCCATCCATTAATTTAGCAAAACTAAACAAAAAGCATGTGTGAGTGTGGTTTCTTTTATCAAACTTTATGTGAACTGGAGGCTCACCGTCACAGACTTTGAAGACCCCGATTTGATTGGACCTATCAAATCCGATTATTGGAATAATAAATAATCTTCTGCTTCTCTGTGACATTAACTATAGTGGGAATTATTTCATTTAACCCTCTAAACAAAGCTGTTAGAGTAAAGATTTGCGCTCGAGGAAGCTATTTGGATCCTAAAACGTTCCCTCTTGAATGAGTTAAACTGTCATTAATAACAAAACGTTTCACATTTTTCACACTGACACATCTTGGATAAACTTACAGTGTGTTGTGACTATGTGATCATTTGCAAGCATTCATTTTATGGCTGCTGTGCTCCTTTTTGGTCTGTGTTGCATCTATATGCTTTTATTAGGAACATCTTACATGCAGGACAAGAAACTGATTGAACTTAAACTTGTAAAACTTTTTATTGACTGCTCTTCATTTCCACTTAAGCATCCCTCTGATCTTGACTTCTTTTGTTTCTTTTGGTTGGCTTCAGTTCAGTTGCTGATTGTTCTTTTTGCACTTTCTGCCATTGAGGTACATTGCATCATGTTGGTATTCAGAGACATGAAATGGCATTATCCCACTTCCTTCTTCTCCGTCCATGCAGAAGCAGTATAAACTGTGACGTGGACCAGCACTTAATCCTCTTTCCATTTTTGGAGGCAGTGGCGGGAACTGCAGAGGAGCTGGTCGCAGAGATACGACCACAAGACGCTGTAGACACAAAGCAGCCCGTGTGCGTGAGTGTTTGAAGGTCTGCACAATAAGAGTTAGTCCATGTTATTTAGAGTGTGAGTGTGTGATGATGAGTGTTTTGGGGTGTCTTTGCCTGTCTATCTTCCCTCCAAATACATTGACAAAGCCAGAGTGTGGATTTATACTAGACTGAGGGTGTTTTTCTTCTGTGTGTGTGCTCCATGCCTCCCACTTCATCTGTCTATGTAACCTCACCTTTGTGAAGCATGTTTTCAAGCACTCCCACAAGACCCTGTTATCTCAGCTTCAGTTTGCATCATGAATGAGATAAATGTGTGTGTGTAAGTGTGTATGGGCTTGTTTGTTTGAGTTGAGTTGAGGTTCTGGCAAGCTTGTCTGAACTCGTAAACCCGGTTTCTCTGGGAAGTGGGTCCAAAGTGATTATCCCGTAGGCTGTAATGTAGCCACCTAGTGTGGGCAGAGGAAATGAGATCTCGGAAGAATAACCGGGTAGTTTTCTGATGACATTGTCTTGTCTGGTCAAATACACAAAACATTCAGTTATTTGTTTTCCTCAGTTTTATTTTATCTTGAGCATCAGAAACTTTTCTGTTGTTTTTATGTTTTCAGCCGAGACGCTGTTGTATGCTCCGTCTCTGTTGCTACAGTTGCTTCCCTCTTCAGCCCTCTACAAACCTATTGTTACTGTTTGGCATAAAATCCATCACTACTGGTGTGCCAGTGCAGGAATGTTGCCACAGACTCCAGATTTACAACTACTAAGAACTGCAAAACACAGAGAGATTTGCTTGGTTTTGATAGGCTCAGTCAGCATTGTGTGAGGTTGTTTGGTCAAAGGCTTAAATGAAATTGACCACAAATGTGCAAAGATGGCTATGTGCTTTATTTAGTAGTTTTCAGGGCTGGAAAAAGTGAAAGTAACTTCTTAGCCATCATCCAGCTCTTGGAAACTTTTGTATGGAGATTTTATGTTGAGTGCAACACTGATTCAAAGCTGCCTTGTCTTGTAATTCATTAGAAGACTTAAAAGATTTCTAAATGTTTCTTCCAATATTAATGTGATCCTAAATGTTCAAATTGTGTCATATGTTGGATTTGGCTACAAGCAGAAATAACCTTAAAGTAACTTCTAAGCTTTACTTTAAGTAATTAGAAAAATAAAGACTTTAAGCTCTGTGATCCTGTAAACTTTTAATTCACATGTGTATTCTCAATTTTAGGGATACTTAGAACAAATAAGAAACAAAGTGGCAATTAATTAACATGTATGTCCTGTCAGATACATTTAGTAACAGGCATGAGCCTTACTTTTTATAAACTTGGTCAGTGTCCTCATCCATTCATGTTCAATTTTCACTGAAGTAGCAATTAAAGGCTCCCAAAGACTGTTCAAAAAGGATTGTTGTCTTCCTTCACAGTAAATCTCTTATCTGAGAAATACCCACGAGTTCTCAATAGGACCTGGCACCTTTGAAAAAGGGGGCAAAGCTATAATTTAGTCTTCTGTAAAGCTTGTACCTCCAGAGCAGGCAATGGAGTAGTTGGATGCTTGTGATGCAGCATTGCACTGTGTAAGTATCAACACACTGTTAGTTGTTAAGGCCTTTATAGTCTTGTCTAAAGTTAAAGAGACGATCTCCAGAAACTTTCAAACTGACAAGTTGCAAGCCTTCTTCCATTTTGGTGACTCCGTCCTAACTCAAAGAACCGGTGTCCATTAGTGATCCTGCACAGGCCCATCCATGTGTTCCATGAAGAGCCACTATCACTTCATCTGTTCTTAAAACCTTTTAAAATACTATGTGGCCTTTCTGTGCAGAGTTTGCATGTTCACCCCGTGTATACGTGGGTTCTCACCTGGGCCTCCTCTCACAGTCCAGACATGCATGTTAGGTTAATTGGTCACCCTAAATCCTCCCTAGGAGTGAGTGTATGTGAGTGGTTGTCTGTCTCTCTGTGTTGGCCCTGCGATGGACTGGCGACCTGTCCAGGGTGTACCTTCCTTTTGCCTGATAATTGCTGGGATAGGCTCCAGCCCATCCTCGACCCTGAATTGGATTAAGCGGTACAGAAAATGAATGAATGAAAGAATGACTGAAAATAATATGTCTTTGTATTTCTTTAAGAAATCCTGATGCTTCATCTCGCGTTCTTATTCAGAGCTGGTATTGTTTCAGCTTTGTTTAACTCTATGATATCTCTTAGAACAACTTGACATCTTATATTACTGGACATTAAAGGGATACAGTGTAATTTTTGACCGAAATATCAGTCTAATGTGAGTAATAATGGATGATTTCTGGGGTTAATATACACTGCTTGATGTGTGTCTGCACTCCGAGGGGGCTGCCCTTTTCAGAAACCAGACATTGTAACTTTTCAGGAGCGAATCCGTCTATCATGGGATCATGTGACCTGCAGCACTTTGCTTTACGATCCCCCTCTATAAAGACAGAGGGCTCTGCTTTGTGCTACTTTTTCCTCCTCTTCGATCGAAGGTTTGTCATGGCCGAACGAAGTAAGAAGGTGAAAACTGTCTGAGGAGGCCTGTGGGAAGTTACAGTTTTAGCGCCTCTAGTGGCCAAAAGTTACACGGTATCCCTTTAAGTAGGCTAGATTAAATATAGTGACACAGAAATAATGGGCTCCTAGTGGCTTCACATTCATTCTTCATGTATCTTAATTTTTTCTGTTGAATGTTGATAAAAAAAACTAAAAAAAACAGTTTTTATGGTTCAGTCATATAGCTATTTTAACAGTCCATCTTAAACTGTACTGTCCGTTCAATTTTGCCCAAGGTAAGGAAGACTGTAAACTAAAGCCTGAATACATTCTCTTAATCAAATTATACACATTTAAGTTTTTATAGTTTGAAGTTTCTCCAGTTCTGCATTCTTAATCAAGGTTTGGATTACATTTTTCATGTGCTTAATCGTCCCAAGTAAAACCTTTACAGTGATTATTATTATAATGTCTTACACAATCATACAATTAAATGATCTACTTCTCAAAGCCAGTGTGTTTTATCCTTCTGCAACTCAGCCAGTAGACAGTTGTGTAATTAGCATGTGGCATCCAAGGCGGACGTTTTAAAGATTACAAAATCGTGCTCTCTCTCTCTCTCACACACACATTTGCACACACTGATTTTGATTTTCCCACATGCTCCACAGATTCAGTGGTGAGCACTCTCTCTTTCCTCCTGCAGTGCTGGCTGCATGCGACCCTCCACAGCCGATATCAGGGTAATTGACAGTGACTGGAAATATGCAGCATCATTGAGTCCCAACCCGTGTGACTAAAAGGGTTAGGGCCTCCCCCCTTGGAGACCGGCCCCTCCTACGGAGCCATCAGTAATATTCAATTTGTGTTAAAGTTCCCTTTGAGGGGCCCTGAGGGGCCTGATTTGATTAACATATTTTTTGGTGAGCCCTTGGATGTAGCTTGGAGTGCTTCGGGCCTTGTATTAATAATAGTCAGGACCCATTATGGCTGACCAAGTGACGATAGTGACAGTGAGACCTGACAGTGGTTGACAAACGCCTCTGTAGGGAGATGCAAATAGGGAGAGAAGTGAAGTGGTGTTCAATAGGATGAAGATTCCTGATTTTTTGTAAGGCCTCTGGGTGATTGTGCAGCTTCATTGATGCCTCAGCCATGCCAGCTTGAGGCTAATCAGAAGTGATTCACGTAAGCGAGTCACAATGCTGCAGTGGATTGAATTTGTTTCATCTACGGTTTTCCTCATCACTTATCAGCGCAATGAACCCGTCTGCAGATAAATGGTGGGCAGACAATAGAGGCTGTTTGTAAGGGCACTTTTCCCACAGTCCTATCTGTCATGAAAATGGACACACACTGACACACGGACAAAGCGACAGACAGACGCACACTCGAACCCGACTTCCGAGAGTGTCTACAGTAAGGACATTCCTATGCTCCACACGCCTCGATCATTGTCTGCAGCAGCCGTGCAGCAAACAAAAGAGGCGTCCTCTCTGCCTCCTCTGCCTCAATGCCACAGAGCACTAAAATGTAACCATGTTACCCCATAAATGAGACTCCTCTCCCCTCAGTTTTTATAGCTGGTTGACGGAATCTATATGCGTGACTCCTTTTCACTGTCTCCTGTTAAACCCCCAAAAGTTCTTCAATAAATGCTCCCATGACTTAGTTTATATGAACGGGTAGTCACAAAGGAAACCCCCCATGTAAATCAGTGGTTTTGTTTAAAAGGAAAAAAAAATCTCCAATATCATCCAGCAGTAGCAACTCTTTTGATACCTATGCTGAAACTGTAAGACCTATTGAAATCTACAAGATAACCCTTTTCTCTGTGTTTTTAATTACCCTCAAATGAAGACAGACATATAAGAGGCCTCTGAAAAGAGACTGTATAGGTTCCCATACATGAGGGAGTGAGGGAGAAATTGGTAAAAGCTTAGGTTTCGCCCTGGGCCTGTAATGGTTTGAAAGAATGTAAAGCCCATGACAAAAGCAACTACGAGGAGAAACAGAGAACAGGTGGTCATCGCTGGATCCCCCAGCCTCAGTCCAAAGACATGAAATCAGCCAAGGGGTTTAGATTTCAGTGATAAAGACCCCAAGGTTTGTTTGCTCTTTATGTCTGCAAAGATGTGTGAAAAGACGCCGGACCTCTAACCCCTCCACAAGTCTCCCTCCAGCCTTGGGGCTGAGAACAAGAGGGTACAGATTCCAGCACACAGGAACTCATCCGTCGGCAGTCATTTGGGAAGGACAGATTGGATACGTGGGTGGAAGAGGCCTTGACTTCTGTTCTTCTTGGTATCTACAGTGTTTCTGGAATTCTTAAGGCTATGCTTGGGAGTAAATAAATAATATAACAATCAAGTCCAGTTGTGCATACATGACAAAGAGGCATGCAATATAAGTTTACATAAAAAGCCAAATGAAATATGATCTTAAACATCATGAAAAATATCTAATAAATGAATACAGTCTGTTACTATTGCAGTGAATCTGATGTTCAAAACAATAAAAGCATAATTATGCTTTGAATCCTTTTAACATATTCCAAAATCTTGTATTGATGATTTTATCGCATTCTGTGTTTTGATTGCTGCAAAATGACTCTGCATGGTCCAACATGGTGTTGCTTCGTAGTGTAGTGAAACCAAAAACAAAAAAAGGTTAAAAAGACACTGAATGGAGAAGTGATTACTCTCTAATACCTGCACATATACAGGCTGAGACGAGCTGCCATGGAAGGCATGCAGTGTTTAACTAACTGTGCATGTGTTTGACTTTCGGTGTATGTTTGTGTCTAACCATGTGTGTCCTCTGCTTATCTGTTTCCATCTATGAGTGTGTGCGTGTATGTGTGTGGTTTAGAGTTGGTGTAACCAGAGGAGCATGATGACAGATGAGCAGAAAGGAGGGGCTGCTGACTTATGAGGCAGCAGGCAAAGCTTCAGGTGTGTGATAAAGTTGAGGTGGGATGGAAAGGATGCAGCAAGCCATCAGTGAATTTTATGGCATGGGTGGGGTACGTATGTGTGTATGTGTGTAGTGGAGTTCTGCTTGGGTGAGCTTGAAGAATGCCCATGTAGATCCTGGCAGGGATGAAGGAGCTCCTTTCATCACATGTATCTCAGTGCCCCAAACCCCACCCCTGATTCTCCTGCTGCATCTTCCAATGAAATCTACCTTCCCTTCTTCATTATAACTCCTCTGTACTTCCTCCGTCACTGCTGGAAACATTTAGGAATAACTTTAATTTTCTTTTACCTTTCCCTTTTCCCTAATCCTTCCCACCCTCCTTCCATCTCCGCTGTAGTGTGGGAGCTGTCAGTGGCATTTGCTTTGACCCCCACTTAAAGCAAGCAGGTTCCTGTGCTGTAAAGGGCACTGGCTAATTAGTTATAATGGCTTCCATTTTGTTCTGGCCTTGCGTCATGTCTTTGATGCCGTGA
This sequence comes from Atherinosoma microstoma, assembly GCA_037177055.1. NCBI lineage: Eukaryota > Metazoa > Chordata > Actinopteri > Atheriniformes > Atherinidae > Atherinosoma > Atherinosoma microstoma. Next base: position 13,282,176 of record JBBBVU010000015.1, on the reverse strand, counting down.
TTGGGAGCACCCAAGGGGGAATACCAGACAATTTTCCGTGTCTGATATGTTTGAAGGGGCGGTGAATGCGATAATGATGTCAGGGCAAACAGAAACATTGTTAGTGTTTTCCCACGGAGTGATGCAGGCTTTATCGTTAAATCTTTGATGCTTTTAATCACAGTAGAGTGTGAAAAAAATACTGAGCCACCCTTCAGTTCATTACAGAATATTGCCAGGAAAATGGGAAATAGCTGCAGCGATTTATTGAAACGTGTACAAACATAAATGGAAATACAGTATAAGGCAAAAATAGTGGTACGTTCTACTTCTAACAAGCTTAAAATTCATTATTTGGTGTCATCACATAACTTTTTAACATAGCCTGAAACCTCTTAGACGAGCTTTGGTGTAATTTGTTTAAGTGATCTTTGTGAATTGTTCTCCAGGCTTCTTGATGGACATTTCAAAGCTCTTCTATGTGTGTTTTCTGCCTTTTTTACAATATTTTCTCTGTTGAGATAATCGCTCACTGCTTTAATAAAAACAATGGCTTCTTGACATGAACTCTTCCGTGAAGACCTTTTCTGATGAAGCTTCAGTGATGCACCAACTAAAAGGTCCAGATGTATCTCTCAGGTTCTATTCTTTGAAGACATTGTTTTCAGACACATTTTTATCTGCTGCAGATAGCTTTTAAATCTGAGATTTCTTCTTTTTTCTTCTACTTTAGTTTTTACAAATTTTCTAGGAACACACGCCACACCATGCTTAGACATATGTTTTCTGTTACTAGCTCTTTAGGAATTACTTTGTTGGTGCAGAAGTTTGATCTGTTTCATTTTGGGCATTTGTCAAACAATGAACAAGAAACAATGAATAAAACTTGAAAGTGATGATGCATCTTTGCAACAGGCTGCTAGGAACAAATGGCTTATAAATACAATTTGTAATAGGTTATTGGCTAAGTCATCTGTATTTGTTGATGTAACTCTGGTTTATTCCTTGAGTTAGGTGTCTATTTGATGCTTAAGTAATTCAGAAGTCTGTGTTAAATGTTAAATGGCTTAACAACAAATAATCACATTCCACTGAAAATTGCCAGTCAGGCATAAAGACCAGCCTGAAAATGAGTAAAAAAACAGCCAGTGTTTAAAGAAAGACTTTCAGAAATTACTTTCAAAGATTACCAAAAAAAAGTTTATGTCTTTGGAAGCTAAACATACAGAAGAAAAATGTGGCTTGAGACTTACAGAAAGCTGTATGACTAGTTTGTAATTATATGAGATGTCAACTTTTTAAAAATAATTTCATATTACACAAGCTTTGCTACTTTGACCACACTTTCAAAGTAATGTCATGGCCGTAAACTTTCCCCTAAAGTTTGCACAGACTTATTTCACTATTTGACTACCCGTACATTTTTATCTTTGAAAAATATGTTTCTAGTATAAAGTTTACATTTTCAGACCATTATTTACTTTCAATATCTGTGATTAAAAATTCTTTAAATGCCTAGAGTTTGGTCCATATATGTTTAGAGACTGCCATAATGATCCTGAGAATTTTACCAAAACATATCAAAGTTCCAGTTTTATAAAACTAAGAACCAGAAGAATCAGAATGACCTCATTCTTTGTCCCCAAAAGGGAAATTTGTGTGCAGCAGGAATACGCCAAATGGAAAACATGCAAGACAAATCACACAACAATTAAAAATAAACCAAAACAGCTTCTGCCAGAGTTTTTTTTTTATTTATTTATTTTTTAGTATCTTCGTCTAAAAGAACTCGGAGCTCTGAAACAAATGGTAACAGCATAGATTCAACATACAGAGTGTAAGTGGGGTCTTGCCTAATGTACATGATTTTGTTTAACATCTGACTGCAAAAATTTCATTTGGACTATAAGCTTCATGTCCACTATCTTACTAGCCACATTCATAATCTGTGCCTTTTTTTTTCAATAGAACTTGAAGTGCAGACTGTGCTCTACATCTTGGGCTATGCAGTATCTACTTGGAAGAAAAAGCTTAAGATTTACAGTGCTTTAATAAACGGAATAATCTTTTTCAGGAGCTGAAATGTAAGCGGAAAAATGGGCATTTAACACAAATAAAGGATAAAGAAATGTTTTTTTCCTTTGTGATGCTCTGTCTGGCCTCTTCTCCAGCTGCTTTCAGTTGCCTTTAGTTTAGTCTTTTCCAAATCAAATGCAGCTTGAACTACTGGATGAAATCAAGTCATTGTTGAACAGTCTTCCCCTTCATGGATCTCTGTGTTGTTCGTGCATTACAATTTGGATCCTGGTCCATCTGTACTCGGAAACAATCTTCATAAAACCTAGCTACATTCTGTTGAAAATGAGCAGAAACCGCATCCCTGTTTTCTGTCATGTCATCGTTAAAGTCCAGTGCCCCAGAGCCATAACAGAAAATGCTCACCATCTACATAGTTTACAGGTTGTGTGAGATGAGTTTCAGGAGTTCTAAGTCTGCTACATTATTCTTTTTCTGTCATTCAGCTTGATCTTAGTTTAATCTATTTAATCAATGCTGTTCCAGAAACACTGACTTTTTAAAATGGTCTTGTTGAAGTCTAATCATACCTTTCTATTCTTGTTTTTTAATCTAAATGCACCTTGTGTTGAACTCTTTACTTACCCTTCTAAAGTTGTCTTTTTAAGGTAGATTTGGATAATGATATGCTAAGGTTAGAGAATGCAATTTAAGCTCAATTAATGATATAAATGTAGTTTGAATATTTATTGGTAAACATAAGATATATGATTGTTCAATAATATCTGGATCTAACCAATTATAGTGAGGCATGAGATTTATACCACCATCTGTAACCTCCACTTAGACCCTAAAACTGTCCCCAGCTTCCTCAGATCTATGGATGAGGTTGAGTAGTCAGCTATAGAGGCAGAATGCTTTGATCCCTCTTGACACACACGGAAAAGACAAACAGACATAGCTACAAAAATACACACACTATTGTGGTGCTAATGGTGCCTGAAGTCCAGTGTAGCTCAGCTTTCCCTTGGAGCAAGAAAGAGAGAAACGAAGGAGAAGGAGGTGGGGGAGCGTCAGGTTCCTCCTCCTCGGCATCTCTGAAATAGGTTTATCTCTGCCAGGGAGGTGTCTCTTTGTGTCGCCATGCCGGGGGCTGAAGAAGGAGAGGATGCAGGCGGCCAGGAGACACAAGAAGTGGCAGCAAACGAGAGAAAAAGCGTGATAGAAGATGCAGGGGGAAGCGAGTCTTCTCTGAGATGGGACCACCTGCGTCGCCTCCTTTGCCGTGAGATTATACGGGCACACAAAGCGGTGCCGGGAGGAGAGCAGGGGCACTGGGGGAGCCCTGCATCAGGAGAGTGAGCAGCGTGGAAAGTGGAGGTGGCGTGTGTGCCAGGGGTCTGCCACATAGTGTACCACCTCCACAAATCTGCCTCTCAAGATGCACCCATTTCCCCTCCTTGTCCTCCCTCTGCCTTGTTCACTTGTCTCCCAAAAAGCAAATAAAACAATACAAATAGTAGATGTAGCTGTAGTTGGTTCATATTTACTAGTATCTTGAGTGCATCTGATCCATTTTTTATGTATAAAGTGCACAGATATTAAAATTGATCTTGAAAGTGACAGATTTAGGTTAGTGAACAAAGTGAGTTAAGTTTTATTCAAAATGCAGAATTGTTTCAGCATGGAATTTGTGGATATTTATGGTCACTGTTGACATACTTTTAAACTGATTTTTACTGAAGTAAGGCACCGAACTGTCTTGAAAATTCAAGTGAGCTGATAAAAAATGCAGATTTTCTTGCTTTTGTTTACACATTTTGAGTCTGAATGTATAATAGAGTGACACCTTACCTGTCAACACTTTATTTGTCTTTCCCCCTTTTTTTCTTGTGTCTTTCTGCAGGCAGTATTTGTGGATATTAGAGCTGCAAATTCCAACATGTAGGTTTTTAGATATGGATGCAAATGGATCAACCCTCTTGGTCATGAAACCTGCTTTATTTGTTCATTTTGGCAATTATACATTTTCCATTTCTGTATTCATACTGAAGGCCTACTGGTCAAAAGTTTGGACACACTTTCCCATTAAGTGCGTCTAACCTTTTGACTGGTAGTGTACATTTAATGTCATTCTTATGGGATCTTCTGAGACCGAGAGTCTTAACCAGACAACAGTGGATGTTCTCTGTAAGTTGCATTTTATCTGTGTTTTCATTTTCTCGCTTGCTTACTTAATGAATTATTCTTTCCATAACCCAATATTTTTCAACTATTTCTCACCCCCTAGATTTCTTGAAGAAAACAGGAAGAAAAATCTACTAGACAAGAAAACATGGTAGATAAGTTATAAAATCCTGAGCCTGAGGACTGATGTTCTAGTTCTCAGGCCAGTTCCTGGTATAAACAAACATATTTTTGTTTCCGTTTTTCCTTGTTATGTTTGTTAAATTCATTAAATACGCTGATAGTCATGTGCCACTAGAGCAAGGAAATTGCATCGTCAGCAAAACGTTAAATACATCCTCTGGCTTTGGGAGGTTTTCCTCTGTATATCTACACAAAGCTACATCCATCATTGTTCTCTTTCCTCAGTGAAGCTTATTCAGTGAGGATAAATGATTTTGGTCTCTGCTCTTCATTATCATGGATAGCCCCACAGCTGTGAGCCCAGGTTTCTCAATGATTGGTCAGTCTTCATTGTTTCAGCTTCTGTCATTGGTTAAGATTAATAGCTGGTTTTGGTTAATTATTTTAGGCTTGGGTATTAGTCTGTAGATGATCCCTCAGCTAACCCCCAACCTCACCATCAATAACTTCATTTGGACTTCCCCATTCACAGAAGCCAGCCCTTAAATCGAATAATTGCAGTTCCTTTTGTCTTTTCGCTGATGCGACTATTAGAGGAGCAGCTCGAGCATCTCAGGCTAGGTCTGGGTCGCGCCAATTTTTGACGCGGCTTTTCTTTAAAAGTCTGCACCCGTCTTGTCGTCCTGTTTTCCATTTCAAAGGGTTCCTCGAGGAAGCTGCAGACCTCAGCAAATTCCCCAGCCTAAGGTGAAAAAGAGAACAGAAGGAACGAGAGAACAGAGGAGGACCGACCACTGAGGCAACCTGTGTTTCTCAAGGTCTCTCTGAATGGGGGTTTTTAGGTATTCATTATTGCCCTCTCTTTCACCCAGTTTCTATTCTTCAAAGTGCTGTCGGAGCCCTGGCTTGGCGTGGGTTTAAGCTTGCGTCCTTCCCAGTGAGAGCTCTGCAGGCCACACTGACGTTGTAATCATAACACTGTGGCAGTAGCTTTGTGTGTCGCACTGGGGGAACTAAGGACTGGCATCCTGCCGCTCACTATCCCTTTGTCCCACTGGAAGGTGCTGCAGCCGCGATTAAAATCAGCTACAATAGAGGTCACCCCAAAAATATATCCCCCTCACTCTTAGGTGTGGTGTCTGTAAGAACAACCCAACAGTAACAGGGTGACAAGGTTTTCTTACAATGCTACAAACTGAACTTAAAATACGGAGACACAATCAAACAGGTGGTGAATGTTCAGCAATTATTTTTCTTCTAGAAAAATACTGTATGATCTAACTCTAAGTTACAGACCAAACTTAGATCACTACAAAAAGACATTTTGAGTGCTTCTTGGTATGTTTGTGTATCTACAGCATCCATGCCTGTCAAGTTGAATACTTATGGCTGTGCATACATGTGAATGTGTGTGTGTGCTCAGGGTTTCATTGCAGACTGCAGAATTGGACTTTTCTCAAAAATATGATTACCTGAAACAAATAATGTGAGATTTATCGGCCTGTTACTAGGCAAATTTAACACTATAATTGTGTTTCCATGGTAACATTCAGTGATGCCTAACAGACTCTCACAAAAAAGGGATGAGAAAAATCCCATAGATTATAATTTGTGTTTTGCAGCGATTAAGTGTAAGAAAATGTCATTTGACTTTTAAGAGGCTAAGATGTAGAGTTTACCCATTCATCTGCAACCTTCCTGTCAGTAGGGAGTTCCACAGCTGAGAAGGCTGGATACTGAAGCCACATTAAACTTTGGAGGCATGTTGTGAATTAGGGAGCATCAACCTTTCAGTGTTCCTAAGCAGGACTCAGGGAACAATAAGACTGCTGACATAGACAACAGCCAGACCATTCAAAGCTTCACAAAACAAGGAACAACCCAGATATCAAAAACTTTTTTAACTATAGAAAAAGTAGTGGATGAGTAAAATACCTGTGTTATGCAATGGTGATGCAGTATAAAAATTTACTTTAAAGTTGTTTAAGGATCTTTTGACTTGTCAAATTGGTCAACCTGGAAACTTATTGGAGGAGGAGATGACAGTGACTTGGGCTTATACAACTCCCCTTGCCAGTCAGAAAGCTCTGATAAGTCATGAATAAATACACTATATTTTTGAGCATAGCAACACCTTCAATCCATAGCCATAGATGTACATGTCTGAGCCAGAATCAGATCCATGAAGGCGTTCTGGACAATGAACTGCCACAAGAAAGATGATCGTAAGATGTCTCCTTATAGTAAAAATGCTCATTACGTACAATTGAGCAACATGATGGAATGATTCCTCACCACATCCAATACCAGTCAAAAGTTTGGACCCACTTTCCCGTTAAATTTCTTTTCTTTTCTATTCTATTCTTTTCTATTCTACAGTCATTTAGCAGATGATTTTCTCCAAAGCGACTTACATCTGAGTAAGAACAACACAAGCAAGAAATCAAACAGGAGGGGACATCATAATTGAGTGCTAGTCAGACTACCTTGAGTCCGGTTGGATACAGGTGTTGCCATGTAGTGCAAGAGGCAGTGCTTATTTTTTGTGTGCTTTTTTTTGTTTCCTCACGATTTAATCACACAATATCATCCTGGGCTTAAGTGTATGGGAAATGGGAAAGTGGGTCCAAACTTTTGACTGATACTGCATATCTTTGTTTCTGTATACAATAATTTTACAAGCTGTAGATCTGGAAAGTGTGGTAAACTGCGGCAGAAATAATCTGCTGCTGAGAACAAGAATGATGATGCTTAAGAATGCCCCCATTTCTACCTGAAGCCAAGTTGCCAATTTGTTTTTTTTACATATTATGTGAATTTCTTGGGGATTGGTAAATGCCAACTACAGTGATACTTCAGTGATTAACTCTGTGTTTCTAAGCAGTTGCAGAAATAACAAATGGATAGTTGCCCAGAGAATTAATGTATCAACACAAGGTACTATTTGTCTCCTTAGCTGCATTTTCATTCAGTGTACCCTGATGTATGCTCTTAAAATGAGTTCATATCTCTACTGCTAGCACAACACAAGCATCTGACAGTTTCACTTCCTGTTTGAGGTTCAGACTTGTACTTCTAGCTTCAGTCTCCCTTTACAGCCAGCATCATACTGTGCCTTGTTAATAAAATAGTTATCGGCAAAGTATAGCAAAGAAATCCAAACTTTTTTGCAACTGTGTCACTGGCCAACAAAAATAAAACTGCTGGAGGTTTTCCTTTCCACTGTTGTTCTGTGCAATCTCAGGATTTGGAATTGATTTGGAGAGAAGTTTCAAGGCAATCTGTCGGATTCCTTAGCTTGCCAATTTTTATCATAAAGGCCAGGTAGACCAGGAGCACCAGGATGTCTAAGAAGAAAGTGAAGGAATAAACATGGTGAATTTTTCCCAGCTGAAGTTGTTTGTCTTCTCCTTAACAGGTAATATAGTCTACCCGTATAGGAAGTAGTTTGGTGAGCAACATTTAAGATGGTTGGCATCTGTAGCTTGTCTATCAGATATCAGTAGTTAAAACACACTTTCATTTTAAAACCTTCCTATTGTATAGGTCCCTATTGTGCAACCAAAACAGCTCTGACCTATTCAGGCATCGACAAGACCTCGAGGTGTGGTGTATTGTACTAGGGTACTAGCAGCAGGGTCAGTTGGCCTGGGTGCATCAAGTTCTGATGCATGCTAAAGAAGTAATCTTGGTTTATTTGTGGTGTTATTTTAGCTATTCTTAATCACTTTTTCAATAGAGCCATTTTGGATTTTGCCATTTGTGTTGTTACCACAGGTTGAATTTCCCTTAGTAATGAATAGAGTATCGATCTATAATTCAGCTGAGTGTGCTTGGTCTACAAAAGTGTTTAAAATATTAGGTGGTATCCAGCAACATATGAATGCCAAGACTCAAAATTTTTATGCTAAATATATGATTGCAACAACAAAATCAGTAAAAACTGTTAGTGGTTTCAATGCTTTGGCAGATCCACATATTTTAGAATTAAAATAATAATATAATTTACACAAATAAAAATCTGATTTGTAGCATCACCTCAATGATGTCACATATGGCAACAATGATTAAGTTTATCAAGGTGTGCAACCTTTCATTTTCTAAGAAAGATCCTGCAGATAAACTCTGTAATGTGGATATACATTGCAGTGACACTGACTAATTTCTGCTTGTGTGCAGCAGCCTCAGACTGACAAATGACAGAAAATCCCTTGAGAATCCCACTGTTCTCCACCCACACTGTCTCTGGTCTCTGCAGAGATATTTGGAGGAGTCTTAAAACATATTGGGTGAAACAGCGTATGATGACATTATTACATGAGCTGTAGCAAAACCTCTCATTTTAGAGACAAAAAGTTAATCGAAGAAAGGAACGATTGTGGACATTTTAAAAAATATATCATAGAAAAGATGATTTAGATCTATACTTGTGTTCAAGGCCATAATTCGTGATGTTTATATTTTGTAATCCACACACCAAAAGTCGATAAAAAGGTATTAATTAACAGATTATTGCAGTTACAGTTTAGTAACGCATAATGTCACTCGTGAAATTAAAATGTCACAGAATTTTTGATTATTGTAGTTATGTGCAGTGACACTGAATCTCTACACTTAATGGGACTTAATAAGTCAGCTGTCTTTATCATTTGTCCCCATTTTCTACCAGCTCCTCTTCAAAAGGTGTGTGCAGTCTTCATCCCCTGTGATGGTGACAGCGTGTGATCGTAATGATGACCCGAGGATGAGCCCGCATTCCTCTCCACAGCACGCTCCCTCTCTCACGCATCTCTACCGTGCAGACCCCCAGCTGTCATGTAATAAATGTTCAGTGCCTTAATCAATTTGCAATGCTTGGGGAGCATCTCTCTTGATTTAGCCCATAAAAAAAAGGGGGGAATGAGTGAGAGAAAAGGATGAGACAGAAAACAGAAGACAAGAAGGGTTTCTCTGAATGCAGCGGGAGCGTGATGCGAGCGATGGGAGGGGGGTCTATTAGAGAAAAGACTTCCTGTGGCGTAAATAGTATTCATGGATGACAGAGTGGTCATGGAGGATAGACATGGGTCTTCTTCTCTGCGGAGCTGGAGTTGACTCATTCTTTGCCTGGCTTTTCTTCTTGACATAGCACACCAAGGGGCTTCTTTGTGCCGTAGCAGCAGGTAGCGATGGAGTGGCAGGTCAACTCCTGGACCAGTCCCACAACCCCCTTCTTTCACTGACCCCTGCTGAGATTTTCTCTGCACAAGAGTGAAAGTGAAATATTCTGCAAGGGTGTGTGACGTAGGTAAGAAACCCAAAGTGGTCATATTTGGAAACATTTTAATTTGATTTTCTTTCTTTTCTTTTCTTTTTTAAATTTTTGTATGAGAGAGCCTCAGTCTAGTTTGTGTGAAAGTTTCTGGACAACCATCAGAGTAACAATTCATTCATTAGATTATTCATTTTTCTAAAATCCTGAAAGACTCTTTTCCTTCCACCGTGCATCATCAACCAGAGTAGCCATTGCTTTGATGTTATAGGTCTTATAACCGATTTGATGCTTTTTTTTATCTCTACGGTTTTCTTTTTCTTCCCATGGTAACTTGAACAGTTTTCCCAGTGGGTGGTTCACTCAACCACAGGGCTGCAGAATGGAGTTGCCCACACAGCACGCCGCCTAATCGAATAACTGCCCCAGCATGGTGCCCAGTGTGAGTGCCGTTCCCCAGAGGGGAGCTTGACCGGAGGCTGCAGGTACTTTTCATTGCTGCCTAGCAAGCCGGCTCCTTTCCCTCAGAGTCCCGCTGCTAGAAATTTGTCGGCCCCCTCTGGCTCTCTTTCTGAAAGTGTCATCTGTGGGGCCCCTGATGGGAGATTTGTTGATATGATAACTCGATTAGACTACAGGATGGATGACATGGTGGCAGCAGACCAGTCAGCAGCACACAGGGAGGTGATGACTCCTCTCTTTAACCTCTCCTCAGGAGCCTGGCGTTCAACACCTGCCCTTGGCTAATAAGCCTCGCTGCCCAGGATGGTGGCTGGAGGAAAGGTGGAGGTCAGGGCCTGTTTACATGTGGGTGATAGTGCAACCAACATCGGCATGCAGTCTCTTAGCCTCAGGGTTCTCAAAGGATTTTCATCTAGTTATTGGCCAAAATGTTCCTGAAGAGGGTCTTGCAGGAAAGGCAACAAACGTTGCAAGTGTCTCTTGCTATGTTTTTTATTAAAACTGATAGAGAAAATACAGTCATCTTCTTAGGCCTATGTAAGTTGTTACAGCTGTAATTGTTAACTATGTGAAGAATGCCTCAGTCATTTCATTATCACTGGTATGGAAAAGGATGCAAAACTTCTTGTTGAGCTCCAAATATAAAGAAATTCCTTCAAATATATTTGAAAATTATTTTAATACTCTGTTAGTGATCATTCTAGATTTTTGTGTACAACTCTGGTGATATTCTTCATCTTGTTATCTCTCTAATGATCACAACTGCAGTTTGGTGTCATATCAATGATGAAATCAGGTTGCATGAAATTCTCCAGGGTTTCATTAGCTGGGACCAGAGAGGCCATAAAACTTTCCTCACAGGTTTTCACCACCCTTAGGACAGCCAAGGATACTTTCAGATGCACAATACCTTCTCTGTATCTCCTCCAGGTTATTTGCTACACGGTGTACTGGGACCACTCAAGTCAATTAAGTTCACATCCCCACTTTGGCCAAACAAGAGATTGTGGCAAAATGAGAAGCGCTAAAGACCAACAGGAGCCTCCCCTTCCCAGCCCAGGCATTGAGGAGAAGCAAAAAGGACACCAAACAAAGGGCGGCCCCTCTGTGTCTCAATGACTCCTCTCTTTGTTGCCTTCTTGGGCCCCATAAAGGAAGAGGGACGCTCTTGTTTGCCCAGGAGGTGGTTTAATGGCCCCAGATAGAACAATGGCAACACATTCAAGCCATCCAGAGGGTCTCATTATATGAGGCAGTCCCAAAACGCACAGTCTCTGGACGTTCCCACTGGAGTGCTGGGTGAATGGTCCTGATGGGCGGGGCGGGCCAGGGAGGGCATACAGGGGGGAGAATGGAGACCATTGAGGTGACAAGCAGGTTCCATCTGCCCCCAGAGCCTCCTCACCTTGCATCACGGCAGCTAGGGGCCTCTCTGTGCACAAAGGGCAAATTTAGTGTGTCGAGGTGGTTTAAAACACTCACTTTAGAAAAGACCATTGAGGGAAATATCAACACTGTAGACCACGGAATGGTGCATTCAGTCTCTGCTGCCCCCTTCCCATTGACCAAGTTCCTTTTCCTTTCACTTCTTTTCTCCTCTTTGCTCCATTCAAGCCCTACTTCTCTCATCTCCCAAGCTCTTCAGCTTAGGCCATTTTTCCCATACCTTGCAAAGGGGCGGATGACAAGAATTAAGTTAGTTCTGGCCCAGCCCAAAGGTTTTGTCCTTTCTGAGCAGTGGCAGGTAACTGTGGCTACGATGAAATGGATCATTAATCACAAGGCAACCCTCTCTGCTGATGTGACACAGGCTAAAGGACTGTTGTATTGTCCTGTCATAGTTATTACTGAACTTTGCACTCTTTCAAAGGTGGTGCAAATATTTTATATCTAAAAAAAAAAAATTGCAGATGTCACACCTTTTATGACTCAAAAGTGATCTTTGTTTATGCTTTCATGATTATCCTGCCTATAATTCCCGGTAGACATTTAATTAGATTCATAAATACTGGATTCACCAAATATGATTTTTTGGGGATAAACAATAAAGAGTCAGCATTATACATAAAGGTTTGAAAATGTTATTTATTTAATGCTGCAGAAGGTTTTGTGATGCTCTTTAACTTGCTATGGCCCTTTGCTTCCAATAAAGTGTTCAACATTTACTGCAGCTTGTTGTTTTGCTGTGCCAGTATGAAAAGAGTTTATCTAACAGAATTTATTGAAATAATACACAATACAGGAATGTTTATGGAGTCATTCTAATCAAGTTATTTGAAAGTGCAAATTTTTTCCCAAGAACTGGAAGAAGACGGTGCTGTCAATTTTCAAGTATATCAATAATGATCACAAGGGGCATCCTGTCTTTTGTGATGTAATATGAAACTTCTACTGTAATTTCTTTGATTCATTTCAAAATGTTATATGTAGTAGCACCCACAAAAGTTGGGGATGGTCCTTCTCTGTTTGACGTTTGTGTTGCAACAACTGGTGCCCTTAGACACATTGTCCCACATTTTCATGCATTCTGTGTAGTCGCTGGGGTCATACCATTTCAGGTGTTCAAACAAACTAGTTGTTTTCCATTTTCGTGTTCACCGACCAACAAAATTTGCTCATAAAACACTTCATATTACTGACATTGTGGGGGCTTTTTTTGTCATCTACTTTGACAGTTTGTGAAGACAATGTAAGTTCAGTTTTAGTCTAACCCCCATTTTCATGGTTCTCTTCAGCTATCCTCATTCTCTCCCATGTTTCTGCTCAATTTCCTTATTCGGTACATCCCCCTCCGTACTGAGGGGCTTTTCTGTTGTGTTTCTGTATCCTTTTTTTTTTTACCTTTCTGGGCAGTCAGCAACCAGCTTAGGCAAGGCAAGGCAAGTTTATTTGTAGTGCATTTCATGTACATGACAGTTCAAAGTGCTTTACATACAAACATTAGAAACATTACAGCTGGGTGCAGAAAGCATTAAAAAGAATTAAAAACAAAAGTGAAATAAATTAGACAACAAAATAAAGAAAGAAAGAAACCCTCAGAGAAAATGGCATATATCACTTGTTATCATAAAAGGCTGCAAATAGAAAAGTTTTTAACCCTGATTTAAAACTGCTGAGAGTTTCAGCAGACCTGCAGCTTTCTGGGAGTTTGTTCCACATGTGAGGAGCATAAAAACTGATTGTTGCTTCATTGTTTCCTTGAGGTGAACATGCCTTTTTCGATCCTGGTCCATCACTGACCCAGATTTCCAAAGGAAGGTGCAAAATTTCTCCACTCACTTTTTCCCCACCCAATTGAAATGAGTTCCCCAGACTATCCTGGTTTGAATGTGCCCTTAACCTGAAGAGGTCTGTACCAGCTATAAAGCATAGTGGTGGTAGCTTCATGTTCTTGGGGTGTTTTGATGCCAATGGAAAGTTGGACACAGCAGGATGTTCCAGCATCACAAAAACCCCAAACACACATCAAAGCTGATTATATAATGTTAACGAAGGCTAGCATTAAGCTTATGGAATGGCATTCGCAAATTCTTGACCTCCGACCCAAAAAGATGGCATGACACACACATACCAGTGTGGTGCTTCTATATTTTTATTGCGTAGTAGTCAGCTACTTGTGAGTGGAGATAAAATGAGAAGAGTGGTAAACTAACAAGAAACTTCTTTTTTAGCCAGGCAGAAAACTAAGTGCATGTGTTTTTTTGTTTGTTTGTTGCTATTTTTCCCTATTGAAGATGTATCATTCATTTTCTGCAAACTGAACAGTATGAAGGATTTCATCTCCACAAAAGAAAAAATATATTCTCCTCAAACACACGCTGCTTAGAAGTTTAACAAAAATGTTTGTTAAAGCCTCTGAGATCTGACCTTTTACGCTTGATCATTGTTTACAATTGTAATGATATTGTTAGATGTCAAAATGTCCAACATTTGAAATGAAATAGACCCCTTCACTTAATAGTTCTTTAGGACCTCCATTACTGTGAACTGAAGCACATTATTCAAACTTTCATGGAAATGACACCACATTTGCTCATAGACACATATAATGTCTATTCAGAAATGTTTTTTTGTTTTTTGTGGGTTTTTTCAGGGGCCTCTAAAGATGAAAACGATGATTAACAGCGCTGAAATAATTTCTCAGGACCCTTTAGCATAAGGCCATGGGAACAGCGGTTGCAAAGAAATCAACACAATCATCCATGTCTAAAAGCATATGTCTGTCTCTAAGAAACGTAGTGTCTTTGCAGCCTGTCTGAGGGACAAGGCCTTCATGGTCACAACACCACTTCTAGCCTCATAGTCTCGAGGGCCGCATCTCCCAGACACCCCACTGTGCAGCTAGCAACTAGCTCTGGAGCTCCCACTGGGCAAACTCAGCAGGGGCCATGGGCGTTGGGCAGACTCCCCAGGAGCCAGATTGCACCCATTTTGCGCCAGGCTTTTGTGTTTATGCCTGCATATGTGAGTTCACACTCTTAAATGTAGATCTCAATGCACATAAACAAGTATTAGAATTTTGGTACCCACAAGTTACTTTGGGTTGAAGGAAGGCATTTCCCACCAGATGCCTTTACTCCCAGAACTCTTAGCGGGGTGCCAGGGAAGTCCCGCTGGGCCACCACAGTAGGAACATATATCTCGCCGCAGGGAAGGCCATCGGCCCTAATGATGAGACACATCAGTCTTCCTCTCAGCCTGGCCTGACATGCCCAAGTGTCTTGTTCATGGTGGCATATCCATGGTAAATGAATGCATATGGTAGGGGTGCTTTATGAAGCCCTGTGGGAACCTGTGTTCACTCTCAGCGGTGGAGAGTATTTAAACACTGTTCAGCGCAGTTGGGGGAGTTTACTCGCTTGGCAGGAGGTTGTGATCTTATTTCCCTGCACGTGGTTTCCCTCCTGTGTGTTTTTAGTTGTATAATTGATTTGTAAGTAATGTCCTAAACTCGTTTGATTTAGATTTTTTTTTTTAATAGGATTTATGGCTGCTTCCGAACTATAAATCAGCTGTCTTAACTCTTGTGGTTACAGCAAAGCTCAGCTTGAGAGTTTTGTAACTTTACCAAAAGGTTCTGTGGTTAGGAGGGATAAGACTGCCTGAAGTAGTACTACTGGAGTTTTGGTTTCAGAGAGCCTCAGAGTGGACAAAACAGGGTGCCAGGTGTACTTTGAAAACGCCTACGAATGCGTTGCAGTCTTCAAGCCCTCAAACACGGCTGTTTTTGGTATTTTAGCGATGATACCAGTGAGACTCTGCTTCCTTCCAAAAAAGAGAGGAGCATATCAGAGGTCACTCTGCTCTGCCTCGCTAGCATCTCCCTCCCCCACTGTGCTTTCAACAGATCCATCACTGGGAGCTATCCATTGCTGCAGATTATATAATGATAAGCATTTTACTTCTGGAGCAAAAGCACATCAGAAAATGAAGCAAATAGCGAGATGGAGAAGCAGAAGGAAAGGCAAAGAATAAAAAGAGTGAGGCCCATGCGTGGCTGAGGATGACTCCAGAGGTTGTTTTTGCATAAAAGATTGTTTTTCACTCATCCTCTTTCTCTTTCTTTGTCTCTTTTTTTTCCCTTGCTTGCTGCGTGGAGAGTGAGTGGTGCTTTGCTTGCCTCCAGCCAGGAGGTAAAACTGAACTGCAGAGCCAGGCTGCCAAATGATGAAAGACTCTGGCATCCAGGGATGCTCTGTGCCTGGACCAAGAGCTCAGAGCAAGAGAAAATGCTCACTTTTCAACTTAACACTTTTTTCCAAATACATTTCTTCTCTCTTGTTTTTGTGTGTTTGTGTGTGTGTGTTTGTGTGTGTCAGTTTTTCCATCATCAGGGCAAGCCATTTTTCTTTTTCTTTTTTCCTTTTCTCATGAGCGCTTACACCACAGCCTTGGAGCAAGAGTTCCTTGTGGGAGAAGGGTGGATGGATGGAAGCAGTGAGGAGGAGGAGGGCAAAAGGATGGGCAAAAAGCTCAGTTTATATGTAGGTCCGTGTGTGCATGTTGGTGTATGGTTGAATTTTGGAGAAGCTGAGATGCAGCCTGAATGTGGGTGTGCAATGTCCCCCCAGATTACAAAATCGTCCTATTTATAATGGTATCTCATGAATGTAATTTCACAAAAATGAACAAGATGAACAATGGTTAATACATTCACTTACAGGATACAGACAGAATTATCTTATAAACAGGGGTGCATATTCTTTGGTAGGGAAACATTTGAAGCCCTAAACGCTCAATATTCCTGCTATATGTGTGTATTATTGTGTATTTCAAGATATCGTGATGATATTTATTACTTTTTCATTAATCTGCAGCAGAACAAAGACAATGTGTCTTATATCTGATATGTTGTAGCTT
>JBBBVU010000015.1:13242284-13265698 GCA_037177055.1 Atherinosoma microstoma | reverse complement strand
TGTAATGTAAAGCACCTTGAATTGTCCTGTACATGAAATGTGCTCTATAAATAAATTTGCCTTGCCTTGCCTTGCCTTGCCTTACCATACAACATATTTTACTAACAATCTGTGTCATGTTTAAGCCCCTCTTCAAAACCTGATTCATGCTTATTGTTTTACCAATGCTAACTCTTCCGTATATTTATAGCAGCCTATTTTGAAAAAGAACTGTTCATAGTAGCTCCTCGGGTAAGGACCACATAAATAGGGTAGCTTTTAGTAACTTGACATAAAAATGTTTTCATCCCTATTCCTCAGTTTGCAAGGCAGCTGGTTTCATGTGCGGTTTCTGTGATCATTTCACAGGAAAATCCATATTTGCCTTGTTCAAGGCTTTGTGTTTGTGGCAAAAACACAGTCATTTCTGACTAATCTGTGTTTTATACAGGCAGCTAATGGTGGGTTTTAGGTATGATGTCAGTCAAAAATATTGACTCCTTATAGGGGCAATAAGCAGAAATTCATCATCTCTATATTGAAAGAATTAAAAAATCACAATGTGAAGAACTAGAGGTGTAATTTATCTGGACTATAGCATGACCTCGGTCACACACCGTCTCTGTGTTGATCTCCAACCCCTTGTCTACGAGCTGGTCCGGCTGCGCCTTCATGTATGTTCATGTAAATCGCTGCTTCCTCCTTGCCCTCCTGCCATATAAAAGACTACAGCTAGTGACCAATAGTAGGGTGTATTTTGGAAGTGAAATGGCGGAGCGTGGAACGAAATGTCCAACCTGAAGTTGACCAGGATCTGATATCACCTCTAAAGAAACAACGGTTGTTGGTGAAGAAGTTGTCTGATAAATAAAGGGACAGAATCCAGATTAACATTGGCCTTGCATTTCCAAGGTGGAAAGCACTGTGAGCATTAAAGGGGCTACAATGGCTACGGTTACATGATGTTTTTTCATTCAGAATTAATTATTCAGAATTAGATCATTCGGAATAAAGTATTCTCCTTCAGGTTTACATGGAAATAATAATTCCGAATTAAGGTTTACATGAAAAAAACATGTTTTCCCAATTCCACTTTAGATCAGGGAGTTGGGAAGGGTTCTGATTGGACAGGAGGCAGAAGTGACGTACTCACGTCTACCGGAAGAAAACAAACTCTGCTTCCCTCTTTTTTTTCTTTTCAACGACAACATGGAAAAACCACATAATAAGAATCATTTTTACTTGATTTTGATTCTAGTTTTGAAGCAGCAGCTGGACACTAGCATACTACTTCACTTTCATGTGAATAGACGCGGCTCAAGTCCAACGCTTGCTTTGGGTGGCCAGCGTGGAATGTGTGCGACAGGACGAGGGAAAAATGCGCAGAACGACCGGAATTACCGTATATATAATAGAGGAATTATTTAATTCGGAATGAAAATTGGAATAAAACAACAACTTAAGTTTAATCCAGAATGATCATTTTCATTCGGAATTAGGCGTTTACATGGTCATATTATATCTCTTTAAAGCGGATTTAATTTTTATTCAGAATTAAAGGGGAATTAAAACTCTCATGTAAACGTGGCCAATTTGACTCAAAGCTAGCTCTTCTTCACCTGGACAGGTAAATAACAACATAAATGTTATAAGTTACTTAATTCCTTACTCAACATGTTCCACAAAATGGTGATGTTGTTTTGCTCAGTGTTTGCACTTTGCAGATGTTCATTCACAGACAAGTTGTTAGGGGGGTGGGAACAGAGGGAGAGGGAGGTTTGGCTCATGAAACACTTTGTTTTGATCTACATTAGAGATGCGTTGGCCGACTCATAACCCGCGGATTGCCCACAGGTTGGATCAGGTCAAGAAATCTTCACACACGTTTTTCAGGCTAAATAAAATCAACCTTCAATTGCATATTTAGCGTGTATTTAATAGCGGCAGGGCAGGTTGTGAAAATGTATTCGGTTGTGCGGGGCAGGCAATATTACTTTACATATGTGGAACCCGCGAGTCGTAAAAATCCCGGTCCATGCATCACTACTCTACAGGCAGTGCACAACAGCAAACTTGCAGTGAAACGATTTAGGTTTTTGACCCTTTAAGAGAGAAGAGAGCGTAGCTGATCATAGCCTATGTTTTTAAGAGAATATTTCTTCATTGACAGAAGAGCAAAGAGCATCACTGACACTTCTTTCTGGTTTTTGTGTTTTCATTTATCATTCTTGCTAAATCTAAAATACCATATTTTGCGTTAAAATAGGCCTGTTTACATTTATAAGGCTGCTTCTCTTATGTGCAACCATAAGCATAAATCAGGGTAGACAGCTGGATCTGAACTCCTTTCTTGCTGGGAGTTTATTTCCTAAGGATATTATTTCAAATATAACACGCATTCATCATAGTCATTTGTTTTGTGTTTGGTTTTTTTCACTTGTTTTTTTATCTTTATTTTTTTTATTTTGATCAGTTCTTTTGTTTAACCTTCACTCCATCAGAGATCCTCTCTTTTTTTAAAAATTTTATCTTATTTTCATATTCGCACCCACCTGCTCTCTGGTGCTAGTTAGCAATTCTGTTTCTGCATCTCTGTGTGTTGTCTGTTTAACGAATGCGCTGCTTCCTCGTTTTGCCAGCTTTGTTTTGTTTTTTTTGGGACCATTAAAAACCTTAAGATGTCTGTGAGTTCAACCTCTTCATACGACAAGCCTGGCTTGTCTGCTAGTTAGTTTTAATGTTCTTTTGGACTGTGAATAAACAATGTTTTTGTTCTTTTATGCCAGTCTGCCATGATGTGATGTGATGTGATGTGATGTGATGTGATGTGATGTGATGTGATGTGTTTGGTAACTGTTTTGATTTGTAAAATAGTCTTTAAAAGTTCTAAAAAATAAGGACTTAAAAACTAAACTTAATTGAAAAATTACAAAAAATGGATTCAAATTCATAGAATGACACTCATGACACATTGAGTAACTCAGCAGATAGTCCATGAATGTGTTTTCTGGTGGTGTATGTGGGAAAATATGAGAGTAAATCATAGCTGAATTCAACCACAAACACAGAGGAATCCCTTCATTCTCAGGTCAGGCTGTGAGCACCCTGCAAAGACTCTGGTTCCCCACTGTAATCCTGTCTCAAACAGAGGGGAAATGTGATGCAAGGTGTCGGCAACACCATCGAGATTGTATTTTTCTGTCTTCACTGTAAAGCTACTGCCTTCAATGTTCCATCCAGGGGTGTAATCCTCCATCTTACACCATTCCCTCTATTCATCACTTTT
This sequence comes from Atherinosoma microstoma, assembly GCA_037177055.1. Taxonomy (NCBI): domain Eukaryota; kingdom Metazoa; phylum Chordata; class Actinopteri; order Atheriniformes; family Atherinidae; genus Atherinosoma; species Atherinosoma microstoma. The sequence goes on along the minus strand of JBBBVU010000015.1, from coordinate 13,262,433 downwards.
CATTTTTCATCCCTGTGTGAAGAAGGGAAGGTGAGGAAACTGGAGGAAAGACTTCACTGTGTTTGTATGAGCAACAAAGAGGATGTCGCCAGCAACATAATCACTTGGGGGGGATTCACAGAGGCTGTCTATATCCTCCATTGGAGATACAGTCATTTAGTCTACAAGGAAGGCACACATGATGCACTTTACTTTTACTCTGTTAGATTAGATCTGCCACAGCATTTAATATGCATGTACTACAATCATTTTAAAGCGTGTGTAAGTGTGTAAGTGTGTTTGATGGATGTGTGCATCCAGGGGAAAAGCATGTATGCGTGCTATCTTTTGTACATGTGCAAATAGGGGGAAAAAGCTATGAGCGGTGGCCAGTGTTCAGATCCAAAACAAAATCAGTCTCATATGTTAAGGTTGGAAGAGGTGGTGATAGAGTGTCTGCATTATGTGTGTCTGTGTGTCTTTGTGTGTGTTTGGATGGTGGGGGGCAGTTTATCTACCGCTTTTTGACAATGTTGAGGCTTTAAATCAGAACCATGCTGCAAGGGATTTGGTCTTTACAGCAACAAATATCTATCTCAACAAGACTTCATCCCATGTCCAGTCTGGAGAACTAATAAAGAAAAATAGCTACTTAACCCATTAGTAGGAGCTGGTGCTTAGGGGCATCCAATAAAGATTTAGAGGCTCTGAGTTCAATCTTGAAGAAAATCATCACATTTTAATCAATTAAAGGAATATTTTTCTCTTATAAAGCAACTTTCAATGGATCCAACTTAGAATAATTTATATTTAGATAAAATATATACATATCTACTATAAAGGGATTCAGAATAAATTTCTTCATCTATAGTCTTGGTGCTCTTGAACAAGGCATTTTAAATTGTAAAGTAAATTCTCAGGAAGCATAATGTTTAATTTTTTATCTTTCAACCTTCAAAAATATGATTAATGGTTAATGATAGAGGACAATATAGGGGCTAAAAGTGCAAATGTATGTTTTCTGACCATTTTCTCACCCCTTTACACACATAACTTTTACTCACATTTTACCAATAAAATGTCCCACTAATTTTCAGTAGATAAAATGTTCAACTTGGATGGGGCATTGAAACATATGCAGTGGTAGTTGGCTCAAAAGATGTGTTGATTGGGAAACAGGCAGGCAGTCACTCAGCGAGTCAACCAGCCAGCCAGCCAGCAGAAGCCAAAAAGGATCACCACAGTCCTCCATGTGTAGCGGATGTTTTCCACAAGACAAGCAGCCAGCTTGGCCACAGCTGTCCAAACCGCAGGCCCTGGTAGAAAATGAGGAGGAGGAGGAGGAGGAGGGAAGACTGGGGAAGGAGGAAGGAGGCTTAGGGGGGGCAGTGGGGAGGGTGGCGGGCTTGGCAAAGGTCAGACGGGCTGAGGCGGCCAGGAGTGTGGGAACTGTCCGGGAAGGCATGTGCGAAATGCTCAGAGACGAAGTATCATCTTACAGCCAGACCGCCCGAGGGAGTGGAGTGCAGCATGCCTGCATGTGTGTGTGTATATGTGTGCATGTCTTTATGTCCTCTGCATACCTCTGTGCATGTGAGTATTTGTCCGCTTACGATAGAGAAACTACCAGGATTCTTGGGAAAAGAGGGTGAGCATTATGATATGAAAAGATAAGGAGTGAAGAGGGGAAAGATGCGCTGAAGCATGGAGAGGAGGAAATAACTCTGAAACCCCTATTGCACACACACACAGCTGTGAACATTCCTGCTGTTCAATAGGGTTTTGAGCGCAAGTCAGTTTATCACTAAAGACTGTGTACAGAAGTATGTAGCACATGTGTGTAACATGATTTCATGTCATGGGAGCACTGACACTCTTAACTGCCCTGTCATAGGAAAATTAGCCTGCTGTACCATTAATAAAGTGGTGGTTGGCAGTAATGTTTTGTGTGTGCTGCTAAACTGTGTCTACATTGTAAATTGCTCTGGAGGGCCTCAGCGAGCTCCTCAAAGCTGCAGCAGCAGCCAGATTCCCTCACGTTTTAAAGGAAACTAACTTCATAATTGTCCGTGTTTGTTTGCAGCTGAGATTTGCTGATGGTTTTAATGAAATACAGACATCCTTTATTGAACTTTCTTTGCACTCAACTTGTCGACACACAGATGCACGTGTACAAACACTGTGGCAATGGTAGTCTGGTGAGACTGGCTTGGCTCGACTGAGCGTAAGACTAACACAAAAAGCAGGTGAGGTGAAGCTTGATCCTGCTTTGTAGATGCCTCAACATGCAGTCCTCATTCTACCACCATCTTTTTTCCACCCAGCACCCTCACACACACGCACAGCCACCTTCCTGCTAATGTGCTTGATATTCCATCAAAGAAAAAGTCAAAAACAGCTCAACAAACCCACACCTCTGCCAGATGAGCTGTCATACACACATCAATTTCCTGTGTGTGCGTTTATTTATGCATACGTGCGCCGCTTACTCCCACCTTTGTCTTCTCCTCCTACTCCTATCTTTCACAGGGCCAGTCCTTTGAAGAGGCCTAATCCGGGTTATTTGCTTTCTCATGGTTGTGTCAGGTCCCAGTCTGAATTGACTGTGGAGAATACACTCTAGTCTGCCGGCCGCTCCTTCTGTCCCTGATTTATCCGAATAGGATGTGGTGGATGGGCGTACATAAAGCAGGCTGAATAGTGGGTAAATATGATCTCACTGCTACTCTTTTTATCCACAAGGCAACACTCTCACTGTTGCTGCAAAACTTTTATGTAGCCTGACATCCATTCAAGGCTTGTTGCATTCAGCCTGGTTCAATGAGAGGTCCCCAAGGAGCACTACACTCAAAATTGAGCCCTGCTCATTATAGTAAATAACAGCGGCAGCCGTTGCATTGTTTCCACAATGCAGTCTTATTTAGCATGCTTAAAATAGTTAATTGTTTTTATAGGCCCAGTGGTGCTTCCTCTCAGGTTTTAAGAAACCCAACATGGATGCCGGTGAGTGTGGTGGAGCACATTAACTCTCCCTCTTTACTCCTGATGATCGGAGAAGGAAGAAGGGAACAAGCATGCAGTTGCAGGAATGTAAATTTAAGCTGGTTTACGGGAAGAAAGGCGAGCCCTGATGGATGGATGAGAATTTCATCCAAGATGTAACTGCATGCACCCTATGAATCCAACATGTTTGTACAACATCATTATTTGTGACCCATGTGTACATTTATATTTAGAAAAATGTCCATTATTACTGGACAGGACATCCCTTTAGTGTGGACAGAATTTTTCACGTCATCTCTAGTGTTAAACACTTGTCATTCCTCTCCCACTGTCACGCAATGGCCATGACTGCCAAGGTCTCTGTGGCCTTGACAAAGCTCTTCGTTTTCCGTTCCCAGGGGCCCTCGGAGCTCCAGCCTGTCTTGCTCCAGCCTGGCCGCGGCACACCGCGTTTATGTCCTGTGTAATTGCAGACCTCAGCCTGAGCAGGAGGCTAGCGTCTGTCAAAATAGCTGTGTGTTCCCCTCAAGCAAGGCCTAAATCAAATCAACTCCTGCAGTCCAACCGCATTTCCCACAACCCCCTGCCTTACTAGGCTGGGGGGCCCCCAGGCCTGCTGATTGGATAAAGGGGAAATGACATGAAAATTCCACCAGGAAACTTAAAAATAGCCTTCCTGCACACCAAAGCTACAGTAGCTACAGTACACTCATCGGTAAGAACACCTATACACTAAAAATTCTCATGTTTAAAAATACATATTTTTTCTGTGTTGTGCGCCCCCCTTCCCAACCAAGCACGGGCCCCACACTTGGTCCCACACCTTGAGCAGGAAGGCGTGAAATGGGGCCCTGTCTGGGAACTGTTGGCAGCCATGATGGAAATAGAAAAAGCGTGGTCCTCGTTAGCGCCGATGACGCTAGCTAGCTTGTTGTCTCAAGGGAGCTTGATGCTTGGCTGCTGCTGCTACTGCCAGGAGGCTGAGAGAGCAACAGCGAAACATAACCAGGTCTGAATCCAAAAACTGAACCAGACACAGTTTCCTTCACCAATTACATCACTGTAAACCAATTGTTTTATAGCAAGTTCATACTCTGATCTGTGCCCAGATTTATTTATTTTCTATCACTGTAAATGTAGCCATGGCAAAATTGACCAAGTCAGAGGTCAACCAACCCACTGTCCTGTGCTGACCAGGGAGGCCTGACCACATAATTCACTTGATCTCCTGTGAGTCCCTCCCCTCCCACCATCTTTCTCTTCCTCTGTTGGGAAACAGAGGCAGATCAAGGGATGGGTGGGTTGATGGGTGTGATAGTGACAGGGGAGCATAAGGAGAAGGGAAAATTCCTGAGTGCTTAAGCCTCTTCACATCCACCCTGGAATCAGAGAATCCAACTCACATTCTCTCCGCACAAACCCAGCCCCTCTGACACTCCTGGAATGCCGAAGCCTTTTTTTTTTTTTTTTTTTCACCAATTTAAGTAATTACCGCAGCGGTCACGGTGCTCAGAGCAGAGTCCGTGACCCTGGGCGGTGCAAAGTGACAGCCTGTGTAGCTGAGGCGGCACTCTGCTTTGTGCTGGTGAAACCAGACCTGCCGACAAATTCATCATTGACTCCTCTGCAACAGCCCATATTTGGTACATATAATGCCTACTGACTGGTGTATTGTGTCACATTAGGGTTACCCAACTTTCCCATGGAATGCACGTCATTCTGTGTGTTCCATGTGAAATATTTTGGTTGACTTTTTGTCTTTTGTATGTGTGTGTGTGTGTCTGGGTGGGTGTGAGTGTGGGTGTTTGTGTCACAGAATATTTGGACCAACTGATCCTTGGTTTGCTCTTATGGCAGATTTTTAATCTGAGCTAAGCTGCAATTTTCCACAAAACACTGAACTTGACTCAACAAAACATGCCATTTAAGTAATTAACAAAGTTGTTGGAACAACCAATGACCTTGAATTGGTTAACTTAATTATTGAAGAAAATATCAATTGTTTCAATGCCGTTTCCTTTAAAGATGCATTACGCAACTTTCCCACTTTAAAGTGGGTTATCGTGTCATTTTCAGGCACAAAGAACCCTTTTATGGCACTATCAAATAACTGTTACCTTCAGTTGTTTTGAAAATGCTGTATATAGAAAAAACAACTCAAAAGACATTTAGTTTGCAACGTGTCTGGAGCAGTCACTGCCCATCAGCGTCCTGAGGCTGAGAAACGGCATGATACAACTTTTTCATCCGGGACACCGTGTTATGTTGCTGCCGTGTTTTGGTTTAAGCACCACATCAAACGCTAGCAAAAGGATATAAACACACCAGCCGTTTTGAACACGCACTGTGACTGATTCAGCAAAGAAACGCAAGAAGATATCAGAAGAAGAGAGGAAAAGAAAGAGAAAGAACGAGATAAGAAGAGTCAAGAAAAGACTATCTTTTACTGGCTGGACAGAGCTCACAGTACAGATAGGATGGAAGGTGGATGCCTATCTTGGCGTCGGTAGGGGGTGCTACGAAAATTGCAAAAGTTCCGTTGTGCATACTTAAAGGTAGCCCACTGAGATAATGCCAGTATAAAGTATGATTGCAAAAAACTATATCTTGCTGCATTGTGAAGCATTTGTGCTCTTGCACAACTTTGAAACTCCTATAATCTGAATTTGACTTATCTCATGCCAGTTATATTTTTATGAGAGCATTTCTTGCAGAGCTTGTACTATTCAAACAAAATAGAAAAATCTGTGGTCGAACCGACCTGTTTATTTTTGCCTCCAGCTATGAACTGTCACAGTAGCTGAAGCTATCTTTTGCATCTTTGCTGGCTCTTCAGATTTTGAATAAGCAAGTCTGGGTTTTGTTTTATTTTCACTGAAAGCTAATATCTGATCTTTTGGTTGTTGGTTTTTTGTTTTTGTTTGTTTTTTTGGGGGGGGGGTCTTTGAGTGAAAGCAGCTCGTATAATTTGTGTGAAATAAGTAAGATTTCATGTTGTACTGACTGAAGTAACGAAAAGAGACTTGGCTATATAAAGAGAAAACATGGTAAATGTCTTATTTATAGAGCCATAAGTGGAGTAGTTCAAACCAAAACTGTAATAATAATGTAAATTCACACTCCAATCCCAGGACTCAGAACTTTGTGTCTCCTGGCTGGAAGGTCTGTGACTTAAAAGTCATCACCCATTGAGATGGCGATGACTAGTTCCCTTTGTGAAGAAAATATTTGAATAAATGTGATAAATGGCCCACTGGCCACTGCTCAATCAGTAGGCTAAATGATGAACTCAGACTAAAAAAACATATTGTTTGTGCAGGATTCAAGTTTACTCACTTTAAGCCCAGACAGCCTCAGACAAAAGCAGGTGAGACCTAAACCCAGAAACAGTTGCTGCTCACAGGCAGTGGTAGGCCTATGCAGAACGGGTGCACTCTGTGTCACAAGTTTCTGATATCACCCTTTTATCCAGTGGCACTGACGTCAACATTAGATCATTCATGACAACAGCCACCTGTAATAATCTTCAAAGCCATCAGCTGTGCTATGTCTGGAGTCCATCAGCCATGCCCCAAACCTCATGATGGGGTTCTGTAATCCTCCATCTGTGTGAGGTTCAGGTTGCATTCAGTCCAGTAAAGATCCCGTTTCACTGCAGGTGTTCCATCAAAGTGTTAGCTGGTGCACCTCTGGACTCTGTTAAATGCCTGACTGGCTGCAGAGAGCCAGCCGATGATTAAACTACACGCGTGTGCCAGAGCACAATGGTGAGGCCTTCTCTTCAGCACATCTAAGCCTTGTGGCCAGAGGTGTCATCCAGAGGATTCATGCAGACTTCTCCAGGCCCCTCCGCCTTCCTCTCCTCTTCCGTTTTGTTCCCCAGTGCTTGTAATTGAAAATGTATTTATTGCAGGGCCAGAGGCTGGACCAGGAGAGGGAGGCACTGCAGCCCATGAAGATGTGGTTGAGGTGATGTCTGCAGGGTTTGGCTCCTCATCAGCACCACCAACACACTTACACATTCATTTTTTCTCCCTTCCTTTCAAGGTTCATCCCTTTGTTTACTACTCCCTCACATACGTCTAACTCTTCTCTGTTTACTTGTCTTTTCTTTCAAAGTCCTGCCTTTTATTTTTGCTCTCTTGCCTCTTTTATTCTTTGTCTCTTTTTATCATCCTTGATTAGGCGTGTATAAGGTCCATTTCAAATGCAAACAATGCCGCCTGGACTGATACAAGTTTTTTTGCTGCCAAAAGCAATTTGTTCAAAGGAAGGTTTTGTCCATTTTAAATCCTGTTTTTCAGCCTTGTTGAGTGTCTCTGAAGACTGCCCATAAAGAAATATACAAATTCAGTGAGAAGCAGAAAGAATGAAGGAGAAATAAAAGATTTACAAGAAATTGTAAAAGAAAAATTGTAAGATAGTATTTCCATTGAATGGTACGGTACAGTACAGCTTCCTCTTCTTGAAGCTTTCCAATATAGGTAGCATCATATCACTGATTCTAATTCATACATGTCTTTATGTACTACCTCAACTGAGATTGAGTCAGTCAATCCTATCCTAACAGGTTATGTGGAAACCCTGGAGACTGGTTAGAGACTTTTCACCTGTGTGCATGAACATCTCTGGAGCACCTCACACACATGACACATCTTTGTTTTTTGAAGATATTCAAAATCCATGCTGCCCATGACAACCTAAGTCCTAGGTACCTGTTTTGTATAGATCATTGAATTTGTGCATAATGAATATACTTGTGGTTTATTAACTACAAGTATGGATTCACATATCAATCTTCTTTCTCTGCTGACCAGAACTTTGCTCTGTGGCACTCAATCTCGGCACTGCAGCATAAACCAGACTTATTGTTGAATTTGGTTTAGGATGAAGCAAATGTAGAATTTAGTCAAATTGTTTATAGAGAATATCCTTTTCCTATTGTTTTATGGGCATTCAGAATGTCATCTTGGGTACCTCAAGCTCTGTAATCCCCTGTTCCTCATCATACTGGAACTAAACTCCAAGACAGAAGTGTCCTTTCTTTCAACAGACCTCTTGAATGGCCCTTAAGTTTTATGAGTTCCTCTCCCATTCCCAGATTTGGTTCATTGGGGGAAAGTGGTGCAGCCACTGGGCCTCCCTGCTTTATCAGACCTGTGGATGAAGAAGGAGGAGAGCAGGAGGGAAATGAGGTGCTGGTAACTTTCTCTCCAAAAACGTCTTAACGTTTGTTTAGGTGCTACGCAGAGAGACATAATCTGAAACATATGGCATATGACTGTTGGTCCAGTGTTCGCCTTTTAGATTATGTCTACAGCAGTTTAATATTCCTTAATTTGATACTTTCTAAACTGGAAAATTGTCAAATACATTTAACACCTGCAGATACTTGTAAAATAGCTGCCTCCTTCTGTTTAATAGCAGGGTAGACTTTGTTAAAGTATTTTACTCCTTACTAAATTGAACTTGAAAATGCATGTTCTTTCAATACAATCTAAGGAGATCTTTTCAACAGTTTAGACTTGTGTTGTCAGCACCAGGAGGTACTGCAGGCCATCTTTGCCAATGGCTAATTACCTCACCTTTTCTACATCTGTCCATGCTTTGCCAGATCTTTCACTTAAGTGTAAAATCATCGGCAGGTCTTCTTTACTCCTTTTCTTTCACCGACGTGTTTGCACATTTGCAGTGAAGGTTTTGTGGAGAGTTGGAGGGTGGATGGTTAAGGATTGCATGTCCTGAAATCAACCACAAAGAGATTGAAGACTGGCTGAGGATGGTTATCGCTTGCTGGCACAGCTTTCAGAGACACAAAGGCATGTACCAAAAAAAAAAGAGGGAAAAAAAGGGGAAAAAAACCCAGCGCTCCTGGAATTTGTCAAAATTTTCATGAAGATGAGGTAATAGTAAAAGAACATTAAGAGCACAGTGGCTAATTGAAAATGGAAATCACCTCGGCAGACGGCTGATGGGTCGCTGGCAGAGGGTTCACAATCTGGCAAGCAGCAGCATGACAATGGTGTTTCTGAAATAAGATCGAGAGCCTGCACTATGAAGAAATGATAGCCGCTAGCATTGTCTGCAAAGCAATTCTTTGACTTCCCTATGACGAATCCCAGTAACACTGACAATTGGCAGACCAAAGTGGGACACTCTGTGCTATAGAGTGCTTCTGCACATTAAAAGCCAAAGGAAGCCTTTAAAAATGAAGCAAGATGTAATGCAGCTTTTTTATGCTCATTTTGGCCCTGTGATAGTTGCGGTGGCATGGATTTGTATCCCGGCTACACTGAAAGGACTGCTGAGCTGGATGGAGCTTTAAAGTGAAGCAAGAAAGCTCTGGAAAATCAGCCCTCAAAGGCACATTTCAACTGGAAAGCATTTCTTTTAAGCTGTCACTCCTTGGTAGTTGACAATCCTATTATGGCACCAACTTATTGTAATTAAGAAGGAGAAGAGATATATGGGCACAAGCACATTCATCGTACCATCTAAGATACAAAGAACCTTGTTGTTGTCCTCTGTTTTGGGGCAAACGAAGTGCTGAACAGCCAGATCACCTTATTTGCATTGACATGTGAGTGGTGTAAACGGTATCTAGAAGCCAATTTTCTTTTCTCTCTCTGTCCCGCCACCCCTTCAATAGCAGGCACTGCTTTAAAGAGACGTAATGGAAAATAGGGTTTATGGCTTTTCTTCTCTTTCATTTTTGGAGTTCAGGAAAATGGAGGCTTTAAAAGAAAAATCCTGAAGAGGTAACGATCCCTCACCTCATCAACCCTTCTGCTGAAGTTCAAATGCATTTAGCAATGAAATTATGCCCAAAGCCCAATATAAAGAAGCTAGGAAAGGATTGCAAGTGCCAGATCCATATGCTGCCATTTATTTGTGCCATAATAAGAGGATTGTGTTTCTTTCTTCTTCACTCTCTCCACAATGGGCAGCTTTTGAAGCAGCGACAGATGATAGTCCTCAAGAGGGCCATCAGTTGCTATTATATAGTAACTGAAAGATGGTCTAAAATTCAGGACTGATGACAGTATTACAAAGCCATGTGTGTATTGTGAATAAAGAAAGTGTGTGCATGCAGTTATTTTGCATATGTTTATTTTTTTTCTGAGGGTACATTAAAGGTATTCTAAACTGTCTTTGCATGACACGCTCCTTCACAGCAGTGATTGTAATGTCTGGCAAATTAAATTAAAGCCAGATACGTCTACAGGTACAAACTGTGTTAGAATTATTGGCCATTTGTTTAACATGTAAAAGTATAGGGCCGATAAGGTCAAGGGCTATGGTCTTGCAGGCTGCTCATGATTTCTAGTCTAAGTATCTTTGCATCTGATACTTTCCATTACCTCTTTGATCTCTATTCTCAGCTCCTTTTCTGTATGGACCTGTCCTGTGTTACAAATGAAGGTGCTGAGAGGGTCAAAATATCAAGGGCCAGATTACTGACATACAAATACACAGAGATACTCCCTCAGTGCTTCTCTACACCTTCAGCAGCTGTGCTGTAGGCACTCACCCTCTGAGATCCTGTCTACAGAGGCTCGACAGCTGTGTCATGAATGATAAATAACACCATTGCTGCTCGGTGGAGATTTCTCAGAGTTATCATCATTTCAGGTGTTTATTTCACTTCTCTTTTGTTTTGGATGACCATTCTGGTGCTATATTATCAAACCGATAATTTCAACATGCAATTTAATTTTCACTATATAATGTTATTACATGTACGGATTATGTAACTGCCTCAATGACTACATGTTTTCATGTTTACATACACATGAATGATGACAAAAGTTAGTAACGATACCAGCTTTTCTATGGGGGTTCATAGAAAAAAAAAAACCTGTGTCTGGTCAGAACACAGGCACACACACTAAAACCTGGCATGCACTATTTCTCATCTAATGTTAGTTTTGTGCTCAACTAGCCTTTTGGTTTGCTCTTTAGTCAATGAGTCTCAAATGTCTGCTTCTGTCTTGAGGCCCAGAACTTTCTAGCAAGCCTTTACATGTGTGCATGAACTTGCAGTTTAAAAACACAAACACACAGGTAGTATTTCTCACCAGGAGACTACATAGCTGACTTGCCCCCCACCCACTCTTTGCTGGTGAGTTAGGCGTCAGTGATTTACACTGTGTGTGAAAGAGGGTGGCTGGCTCTGTCTTGCTGCAGAACACCACGAGGGAAGTAGAAGTGGCCCGTAATGAATTGGTGTTAATGAGCTGTTAACTCTGCTCCAGCCCAAAGCACTGCTGTAAGCCCTGCTGCCTGGCTTCCAAGACAACACAAATATATACAATCTCACACCCTCTCACAGTGTGGAATGCATACGTTCACCGAGAAAGAAAACAGTCCGACTGCACATACAGACATCACATCATCAGCACAGAGACGCTGACTCTCACACACACTCCCTCATACTCATGTTCACTGTCAAAAACACACATGCACAAATGCACCCACACACATACACATCCTCAGTCCCAACACATACTCAGTCAATCAGCGTCTCACTCATAGGCATAACGGGCCCCTTGCTCAGAGGCAGTAAATCTTCCTCATGCTGACATGTACTTGTGGATGGCGTACACCCAGCTGAGCTGCTGAGCAGATCAGAGTCAAATAACATTTGCAAATGATTCTCACTGTTTGTTTTTCCCTAACAGGGAGAGCCAGGTGCGGGGGTTTACCACATTTCACTTGAGGTCAAGTGTCAGACACCAGCAGAAAAGTATTTAGACCCTTTTTTTAAAAGTTGTTTCCTGCCTAAACTTAATTTATCGAAAATGTCCTGTGATGTAAATTCAATACCATTTTGAATGTCTTTTTGCATTGTAGTGTAAGTTTATTGTCCTTAAGAATATAAAAACTTTTTCTGTAATGAAACCTTTTGCATTCATGTTTTCCAGGAAGAGGGGAGTAATTTAACATGGACCAACCCAATTGGTTCAAATTTGTCTGATCTTTGACTATGGTGTACCTGCTGTGCTTCCTGTGTTTCAGGGGCTTTATGAATGATATCATCCATCTAGAAAAATAGGACTGGAGTACTCACCTCCTTTTTATAACCTTTATTTAACCAGGAAAAATCTCATTGAGATCAAAGATCTCTTATAGAAAGAAACATCCTGCCCCAGCACACTGAATAAACAATCATTTGACAGATGCATAAGAATTATACAAAGTTTACATAAGATTAAACAATAAATGAAAATGCACAAATAAATCATCTGTTTATGTCTGAGCAAACACAATCAAGATAGATTCCTCTACATTTTACTCGGTAATTAAATAACTTTGTTGCTGAGAGCCAGTGGCTGTTGAGACAGGATCCCGCCTGCCCTTTGCCAGGAGCACAAAGGCACTCTCTCTGCACCCGCACAAGGCTGACTGTGAGCAAATCATCCCAGTGCTGATGCTGAGCCAGATAAGCCTGCTTTACACTTCCTCACACTGTCTAACACACACACACAGCCCTGCCACCCGCTGCCTGCTTCTCCTGTGAGAAACCAAGTATGGAAAAAAGATCTGCTTTTGATGCGTTTGACTCACCTGAGGGTGTGTGTATGTTTGTGGTTTCAAATGAGAGTGTGAAAGCATTCTTCAGTTTTGAATGTGCATGTGCACACTGAAATGTGTGCCCCCACTTTAAGCCTGTTGGAGGCCCATTAATGGAGGATGCTGTTAAGTAATTTTGGAAGCTTCGCTGGAGATTGAGGGGAAGGAAGAAAGAAGGCTGCCTGCGAGGTGCTTTAATAGACCCCGACAGCGCTAGTGCTTTATAGCTAGCAGCTGGTCCAGGTGTTAGCCTCTGCCTGAGCACACATACACACCAGTGCACATACACCTCCTGCCTCATTAAGGTTAGTCCTAACTGGGGGGCTCTTTGCGGTTTCAAACTGACGCAGTGTGTATTTTCAGCTTGTGTGATCACACTTTATACTGTTAGTCGCTGCCCTGGAAGGGGAGGAAGAGAAAAAAGAGGCAGTGATTGGGTTGGTTGTCATGCTCAGGCATTCAAATTGCCATTTGTTGTGGCATATAAAATACCCCCAGAAACAACTGCCCGGTTTATAGTTTTTCTTCCCAGCGCTATAGAGTTTAACAGTCCACCATTTACACTAATCACAAGCACCAAATTTGTGTGCTTGTGTGAGTGACCTTTTACTGGGCTGTCAGGTTTTTTTTTTCTTTCGTTTTTTTTTTAGGTTTTTTTTTACCCTCCAAACCGCAATGTTTGGCATTAGCATAAGCATGGACCATGTTTTTACACTGTGCTGTTTAACATGTGGAATTCCATCCTATGAATTTCCTGGATAACCAAACTGGGAGGGGGGTTCTTGCTGTGTCATGCGGTCATGCTGTGTTTATGCGTTGTCCTTTTAGTAATCGCTTAATTCTGTGAACAACAAAAAAAAAAAATCCCAGTGAGTCACTTTAATGAAACACAGTTGATCCAGTTCAAAAGAGCACTGATTAGATGTGTATTAGGAGCAAACTTTTTCCAACTCTGAAGGTAGGAACGCTTGGTGGGGGAGACCTTCGCAAGCAATAATTGTAATTTGGCCTTAAGGAGCTTAACCAATGACGGGATGGAAAGGGGGCAGCGTGCTGGAAATAAGGAGCACCAAGGGAGAAGGAATACAAGAGATTATCAGTTTGGAGTGTGCAGTCTCTCCTTCTCTCTTCACCGCCCAGTATGGGGCTCCCTTTCCCTGTCTGAAGCCAACATTCACCTCAGGTCAGCCATATCTAATATTACCAGACCTCCTCTGGCACAGTGTTGCAGAACAAAGGTGCACCTTGCATTGCATGGGCCCCGCTCTCTCCCCAGGTGTGCTAATGAACATTACTGACTGGTTCACTGGGAAGCTGAATACACCGGCCACTGGTCCCACCACCTGCAGTCTCCCAAGAGGATAGCAAACCTCATGGAAAGTGTTTTCTTTTACAGGCCTTTTACTTTTTGAGTGTCCATACTCTTACAGCCCAAGAAACAGGGAATAATTTTGTTTTTTTAAACCCCATGTTATCGATCTGAGGTTTTTTTACATTGTGATTTCTGAAAGAATTAAGCATTTTTGTTGAAAGCATGGAGCATATAGCTTATCCACCTGAGAGTATTATCCTGGTTTATTCTTCAATGCTCCTTGCTCTCTTGTCACACGTTCCTGTATGTGAAGGTAACATAAGTGAGATAAGGATCAAACAGGAAAAAATTTGCCATTTATGGAAGAGGGGGAAAGTAAATGTAAAAGAAGAACTGTCAGAATTTGATACCATTTTATCTGCATGAGAGAGAGCATGTGAAATGAAGACATTCAGAATTGTCCAAAGGCGGTAAAATTTTAGCACTGATGTTTTTAATTAACCGTTCACGCCTTGAAAAGTGCTCTGTACACTTTTTTTTGCAGAGTGTACCAAGCAAAAATAAGAGCTCTCTGTCTGCTCAGACGTCCACACAGCTATTGCTTTGATCCCAGCATAAATGTGTCTATTTGTGACACTTCTGAAACTTCTAACAGGAAGTCGAAACCGGGTTATACATTTGTTGCGGCAGTGAAATTTCAGGATGTGGCTTTTCTGCAAGATTTAGATCTGCGATGATACATCGAGCCACAGTCTGTCTTTTGTTTGTCATTAGCCCATTTTCTTTGATGACTTCCCAATTGCACTTTTGTGTTCAGATGTGAAACTCTGTGCTTCTCTTAATGAAGTTAAAAGCAGTTGATTAAATCCCAATATTATTATAAATTGACCAAAAGCACATGTACGAGAAAAAGTAGGCTAGGAGACTAGTGCAACAGCATGCAGTGCAACTTTGGAGTGTAACTTGCACACTCCAAAGATATTTATATGCTGCTGGACATTTTGGCTCAACAACACTGTAGAAGCTTCACCGCAGGCATGTCTATATGTAACTGCATGTGTGGGCGTGTGTGTCTGGATGCTGTGTACTGAGGGGAAGCTTGGTTTGGCGAAGCCCTTGCAAACGTGCAGGAACATGACACATAGTTCCTCCAGCGTATCCTCACAAACCACAAAGAGGCAGCATTAATGATAAGCACCTGGATTCCCACAAGCTCCCAGTTAGGTCCAATTGGCAGTAACTGATAAATTGGGATGAGTGGGAGTTAGACTGCAGGGCCTCAGTGAATGAACCCTTTTCACATCAGGATGCAAAAGAGAGCCCAAAAAGAGAGATGAAGAGATCCTTTATACTGGCAGTGTGTTCACATGAGAGGACACCACACGCTTTAGAGGGAATGAGATAGAAGAGCAGAGAGGGGGACAGTGTCTTTCCCAGACAGCCCATGAGAATCCAATACACTCCCACGCGTCTGAGCTGGTGTGTGGCCTCTGCTCATTCACACACACACATACACAAATGCTACACGCTACGTGTGTCCATATTCATCTCCTCCTTGCAACATCAACCCTTCACTCTCTCAATCCGGGCCACGCTCCCGCCGACTTTGATGCATTTTTTTTACTTTATGTGTTCGACAATAATCTTTTTCACCTCTCCAAAAGCGCGGGCCATGGGAAGAAAGGCTCTGCTCTCAAGGCTTTGCTTCATCTTTTGCCCCGGCTCTACAGCGAGACAAAATTGCTTCACCCACACCACAGTGTGGTTCAACTGCAGATGAAAAGAGACAAGGACCAAATCCCTCTCCTACACAACAAAACAACACTGTAGCCTTTTCAGTGTGACTGCCCACAAGGAAAGGCCCTTTTCTGTCCGTGGCGGACACAGCTTCTATCTATCTTTCCACTCCCCACAGATGTTGACACTGTTTGTTGCGGGTTAAGATGCCCTCTAAAGACCATTGTTTCCCTTCTATCTTCTCTGTTATTGAGTTTTTCCTCTCTTTCTAGACGACTGCCAGAGGTAGAGAGGGGGAAAAGCGGTGAAAGACCTCCGGAAGGGAGTCGGCGCTCCAGGGGGCCTTTTTGCCCAGAGAGACCCCAGCAAAGGGCTTCATTGTGGGTAGCAGCAGGCAGCCACTGAGGGCTGTATGCTGGAAGTATTGTGTTCCTGGATAGACTCGAGTTCCTCTCCAGAACAGGGTCAGAGGTTATCCCCCCTATGGGCTGCTCCATACCTGCCCTAGCCTGTCTCCCCCTTCCACTCTCACAGGCCCGCAGAGACACACAGCCCTAAATAATGGAAACCAGTCATCAGGCTACTAAGGAGACCCTTAAGATTGAGAGGTAGCAGAGCAGAGAGACTAATTCAGTTCACTCTCCACTTGTCAATGAATAGCTAATTCAATTAATGAGCCCATGAGAAGGAAGAACAAGCGAGGTAGGTCAGAGGCTCCTCTCTGTCATTTACAAGGCCACATCTCAGCACTTAAGTAAGATAAAAATCTTATCATGGTTTCAAAACAAAAACCTTTTGATTGCATCTCAACTATCAGCTTTGTTGATGTGGGTGAGACTCATAAAGGTGGCTTGTACAGATGATTGTGTTAGTGCGCGTGTAGGTATGCAAGTATGCTCATAGAGAGTCTGCTGAGCTAGATATCGCCCATATCACCATGTTTTGAAATCCCTGTGGAATCAGGGAATGCTTGCTCTCATGCCTCTTTGCTCTGTCAGCACATCAAGCACAGACATCCAGCTCTGCTAATCAACTAAAATATGGAGCATGATATTTCACCACCTAAAAGTGTACTTGTCATCTTGTTTATAACATATGTGGCTGGGTGTTAATGCAATCCCAAATTTTATGGGTGTCTGTCATATCTGTAGTGGATTTGAAATAACTTTGTAAACAATTATTTGTAAGATTTACTTAGAAGAGACTGATTCTTGTGAAATTATTTAGGAAAAATAGGACAGTGAATTTTACCACCTGTGGATGATTTATTTTATGATTCCAGAACAGGGGTTTCGTAAAGTCAAGATCTATTGCGATCCTCTTCATGCTTTACCTTAACAGCTTTCTCAATATAAATCCAGTCTTATTGTTCTCTTCCCTTATTATTTGTTTGAACATTTAAGGGATTCAGGGAAGCTGGACAACTAATGCTGCTAAAGTCTGTATAGAGAAAGTGATTCAGCTATACATTACAATTTTATACACAGCAAAGATATATTTATACATATTTTTATGAACAGATGTATATTGCTCATTATTTATTCTTATGTTCTACTTTTTTTTTAGGTTTCTGCACTATTGTTTTACTTTTTTGTTGTTAAAAAGGTGTGAAAAAAAAAAAGTTTACGACAAGGAAGATTGGTGCTGGTAATCTTCAGTGTTTAGTGCTGTCAGTATTGATGTATGAGTGTGAAGGAGCATCTCTGACCCCGGATTAACAGTACATTAACCCACTCTCTAGGCGAGGCCGGCGCTGCTCCTAAAACCTGACCCTTGTCCCCTGACACCACCGCAGGGGGCCACAGTCGCCACTCTCCGCTTTAAACTCTGCAAGATGCCACATTGTATTTCCTCAGCACTTTTGTGTGCAGCCTTAAATTATGTGCATTCTGAGTCCCCTTTGTTCCATGCTGACTTCCAGGGCAAGTCCGGAGCTGCAGGACATAAGTGTCCAGTCTGGGTGTTATCCCAGAGGGGAACTCGAGCAGGTAGCCTTCACGACTGCCTTCCTCCAGTGTCCTGCGGCTCGAAATTAGTTGTCCCCCTCTGGGTTTCTCTTTGGGAGTGTCAACCATGGGGCCCCTGATGGGAGATTTGTTCATATGATAACTCGATTAGGCTTTAGGATGGATGACATTTTGGCAGAGCCAGTCAGCAGCACCCAGGGAGGCACTGACTCGTCTCCTTAACCTCTCTTCAGGAGGCAGCAATTAGTGGTAGTAATTGGTGAATTAGCAGCGTCGTTGCATGTTTTCCCTATTTCCTTTCACTTCTCTGAGTTGTTTGCGGATTTGAAGCCAAGCAGCTGCAGATTTGTGCAGCTGGCAGCGTCTTCACTCAGAAGTTCTCCCCCAGTATATTATCTTTCCTCTGTTTCATGAAACTATTTCACCCACTATGAAAACATGAAGTGACCCACAAAATATCGTTCTGCAAACAGGTTGGTTGGCCATGGTCACTGCCTTTTCTTATTTCTCTCTATTGCTTTTCTTTATGTGGCACCGTGCTTGGAGTTCAGAAGAGATAATTCAATTAACGCGGCCAAGGCCTGCAGTTCAAAACCTGGCTTTTTCCTCGGAGAGATTTGCATTATAAAACTCCACCATACAGCTGAAGGCCCTCTGATGTTTTATGCTTTAAAAACCTTAAGATTGCAAAATTTTCACACAAGGCCGTTACCTTGACAACAAGATGTTGTTTCCGCATTCTCATGGAAATGTTTCATAACTGAACTGCCATGTTAGTTCATCACAAAAAGAAGTCTGTTTGTAGGACTTCAGAAAGTTCAGATTTGTTTTCTTTAAAGTGTGGTCCCTGAAATCAGAGGGAGGACTGACAGATCATGACTGCAGCTAATTGAATTTCACATTTAACTAAATTGACTGTACTTGTATAGCGCTTTTCTAGTCATGTGATCACTCAAAGAGCTTTGACACTACATGTTCATTCACACACGTATTCATACAGCACCTATATTGGTACGTACTTGGTGCTTTTCTAAGCATTCATACACCCGATAGGCACATCTGTTTAGTAGACGACTGCTCTATCCACCCGAGCTACAGCCGTCCCATAGCTGAAGAGACTGTTAAATGAAAGCTACCATAGCCTTGTTATCTTGCTCTGTTCCCAAACAGCAGTCAAAGATAAATAAAAGACAGTTTGTTTTAAATTCTCAGTTTATTCAGCTAAGTTAATTTCACTCAAGAGTCTATGTTCTTATCTAGATGGTTAGTCTGGTTAGATTAAACCCTGAATACAGTTTGGAAATAGGCTGACATTTACATTGACATTATTACATTACGTTGATGATGTTAACTAATCATGACTAAAATCTTGTAAAGCTCTTATGTGCAGTTATTTCTGACTTTTTTCCCCTGTATTTTTACCTTTCTTTCTGACATGGGCTTTAAGATTTTTGGTGTTTTAGTTGTGAGGCAGCTGCCTTGCAATCGGGCCTTTCCAAACTCTGAAGTTATCTCACATCATCCTCCGCTTGGGTCTGTGGAGCTTGTTGTCCCTGGTGACCCCTGACCTTTCACGCATTGTGGATTTAGTCTGACGTATTCAAGGTGTAACCATCTGTGCCCCAACCCCCGACCACTTGTTTCTCTACAGACTAGTAGTCTGTGTCCAGACCCGCTGGACTGGAAAAGTTGCTTACAGTGGACTGTTTGTTTGGCTTTGTAAATGTCTTAGTGCAGGAACGATGTTGGACAGACGAGTAGCAGGACTCCTGGAGGACATTTGTGCTTTCTCTTTTTTTCTTTTTGTTTAACATTGCTGCGGAGAGCTGATGTTCTCTGCAACTAAAGCTTAACCGTTAACACAATGACCTTTGACACTGTGTATAAACAGAACAATTGCTGTTTCATATTTTGGGCTCTTTGTGTGCAGTTGTGATCAATAGATGGATAGAAATTAGAAAGCTTGATTGTTTTTTTGTTTGTTTGATTGTTTGTTTTTCTTTGAAAAAGATTTGCTCATTAACTTTGCTGGACATTCATATGTCAAGAGTTGGGACAAGGGCATATTTGTTACTACATAATGTCACTTCTTTGAAAATTTCGGAACTAAGGACACTAGATGTTGAACTTTTAAAGGCAAAATCTGTTCCTATTTTTGCTTGATATAGGATTTAAACTATTAAGCAGTTCAGAAAACAACATTCAATTAAGTCCCTGATTTTCAACTACAGGATCCTGTTTGTTATTAATGCAGCACCTGAGAGCTAGAATATCAATTACATCAGTTGTTGGCCTTGTAAATTAATCTAATCCGTTTAATGATAGTCCACAAGTTGATTTTGTTTGTTTTTTTTATAAGTCAAACTTTTCCACTCATTTCCTTTCCATATGTTTTAATTGCTATATGCATGTTTTTCCAGCACAATAGGTACAAAAGTTTAACTGTGCGCCAACTTATGGGGACTTCCTGTGAATGTGGGGTCATTTTCTATTCATGTGTACAAGATCATTTTTGAGAGTTAACTTGGTTTTAGGCTAATAGGTAATGCTTAAACATTCAGTTGTTACGGCTGAGGTT
>JBBBVU010000015.1:13227381-13238387 GCA_037177055.1 Atherinosoma microstoma | reverse complement strand
CTTTTGGCTCAGCTCCTTCTTCACCACGACGGACCGGTGCAGAGCCCGCATCACTGCAGACGCCGCACCGATCCGCCCGGATAAGCGGAAGAGGACGGTACCGACGGTACGGTACGGTATTCTGTTTTTATTTACGTTTAACACAACGTCCCAACTTCATTGGAATTGGGCTTTGTAGAAAGGCCTGGACATAAACATAACAGAGGTAGATGATTGCAGAATCCTTCCTACATGAAGAAAAGTTTTATGAATTCATGGCTGTCACTATGGAAAAAATTTGCCCTGATTTTGATGCAAAATCACACTGAAAAGAAACATGTAACTCCTTTTTCACTACAGATGAACAATACTTGTCCACAGCATATGTGAAAGCAGCCCAAACCTGTCTGAAATGTAACACCCTTTATTATCAGGCTGGTCTATTATGTACTGTTTAAAACTGTGTCATAATGTTTCTTCGCAGAATCACCTTTCCAGTCCTCCATTTACTTTTCTGCTCACCATGACCAACAGCAAGTTTTGTCTTGGGGCGCTGCAGAGACGGTTGTTCTTGCTGATTTTTACCACTGTGTTTGTTGGTAAGTCACATTTTTAAATCAGTTATAATTTTTAAGTCATACAATTTGATGCATCTTTATCAAAAATGTTACAGAGAGGTTTTTTTGAGCAGAACACCCACAGGGGAAAACTGCCGCAGCAAATTGAATGAAAAAAAAAGATGGCATTCAGTTACAGAGTGCACTTTTTAAATCAAGATTATGGTTTTAGTGCATTTGTTCAACAGTTTCAAGATAAGAAAATAGCAATATTGGTTGAGGTGATGATTCTGGTACCGAGTTGGTCAGTACAAAAAACCCCTGAAAAGTTTTTGTAGTTCTTGGTTTGGTGATTTTTGATCATTCATCCAAAAAATAACTTATGTGATTATACATAATCTTTGAATAACAGAAATATTTGATGAGGTATGAGTTACTTATGAAATGAAGGAGGAATTACCTGAAAAACTGCCTTTATGGAAAATTGTTAGTAGGTTACCATCACCAAAAGGTTAATTAAGTATTTTCATGCTTTTCTTTCTTTTTCTCATCATATGTATAAAAATGAAACTCATTCATGTTTCCATCAGGCCATATTCAGTTTCCAGTTATCTGAGGGGATGTTCGTGTAATTCTAAAATAAACAATGTCTTTCAGGTTCTTGGGAGGAAGCTGAGCCATGGAGCAATTCTGCCCCCCAGCCATCAGGTCAACTGTCCTTCTCCGCAGGTTATCAGTATTTCTCATCACCTGACTAAAGTTAGTATTAGTGTGTAGCAATCACCTGTTCAACACACAGTTTAATCTGTGATAAAACTGAATCATCACAAGTAAATGATCTTTCTTCTTTGTGCTGTGTCTACAGCAATGCTGGCGTCACAGATTCCACATGACACCAATGTGACAGAATATAACGCCCGGAGAACAAGAAGAAGCTCTGTTTTGGCCTCTGCTAACACTGTAGACTCTGTAAAGATCCTGACCTCTTCTCATCTCTCCTCTCTTAAAGATCTGATGTCAGACAAGAAAATCACAGGTTGTGAAACTGCGCCACACCCAGCTCACCGCACTGCACAATGAAAACAATACATATCTATCCCAAACTGAGCTGGGGCTGCGATATTTTTGCTGTGTCATATTTTTTATAAAACTTGATGGTTAGTTAAGGATTTTAAAAAAAAGACATGTTTTTAATCAAACTTCTCTTGGTAAAATTTTGAGTTAACATTTGTTTTTCATGCCGGGTCTGAACCTGCGCTCAGGTAAAATCTTCAACCACAAGATGTCAGCAAAATTACAGAATTCCAGCTTTTTCCGCTAGGATGAGCAATGAGAGTACCTAGATTTATGTCAGAGGTTGAAAACACTCAGTACATGGGCAATATAAGGCTTTTATTGAATTGGTCTTTCTCAGGGTACATATTTGACTTAAACAAATAACTGTTGAAATTTGTATTTATTGTGGGTCAAACACTAGGTCAAAAGTAAACATACATTTGGCAGCGAACAAACATTAGGGTTGGGAGAAAGAAAAGAACAGCCCGAAACTGGAAGTTTGCTAAATATTGCTTAATAGAAAAAATATATATAGATTATCTTGACTGTGAACAGTCAATGATGTTTCACCACCAAGTCACAATAAGCAAGTCTTTGAATTTGTAATGAAATGCAGGGATGCATGGCACACTGAATCATGGTACACTGCAAAGAACAAGGAAGGCTGCATATATATATAAAAAATATATATATGTAATATGTAATATATGTAATATAATATGTATATTAACCCCTCAATAACAAAAAAGATTTAAACAATAATTATCAATTAATCTTATCTTTTACAATACACACAGCTCTTAAGGGTTAAATGTGACTGTCAGATTCAGGCAAATAATTTTTTGTAGTGCAACAATACTGAATGCTTTATGAGAAAGTAAAATGTCTCACTTTAAACATTTGATTTTTTTCTGTGTTAAATGGGAAATAAAACATTGGCCTATGAGATTTGCAAAACATTGCATTCTAATTGTCTTCACAGCACATTTTTAACAGCATCTCACCTTTTCTGGAATTGGGATTATACCAAATATTATGTAATCAGTCCCAGACAGAAAGGCCTCCAAAGGTTCTTTTTTTTTTTAAATGACATTAAAAGATACATTTAGTTCATGTCTAAAATAATACCTCATCTTCATTGTAAGCTATTTAACTACAAATAGTGAAGTGAACATTAAATGAAAGTTTTCCATCTTTCTATACAGCCAAATAAGAGCGTGCTTTCAGTCAATATAGCATCAGGTGTAAAAGTGCTATGATAAACACGTGACTATGAACACACCTTTGGTAAACAAGGTGAACATTTTTAAGCTCTGTGTAGTACTATGTAGTAGATTAAATGTGTCTAAAGGCCTTTTGATAAACATATAATAGTATTTTTGCTTTAATTTCCTTACAAAGTAATTTGCGTGCACAGAAAACAGAAGGGAAAAGAAGGGAAAAGAAAATGGACAAATAAAAACGTTTTTTTTGTCAAATGTGAATTATGCAGAGCCATTTTTGACAACTCATAAAATAGTATCAGTTTGAGTACATTGGTTGTTCATGACTTTCCTTTAGAAGTGTTCCCCTGTACTTTCCCGACATATTTCCTCTGTCTTGACTTTATATCAAATACCACCCTTAAAAGAATCAATGAATTATGGAGAAAAAAGTTTGACGATCTGTCATACGGTGTTTGAAGATGTGTACTCTGTCAAATGCAACGAAACCTTTGCGGCCGGAATGGACACAGATGGGGAAAGTAAGTCATTGTTTACCTCGTTAGTCACTGTTTGCCACGGCAGATCCCTCGGGTCAAAAGATCATGGAATATTAAAAATGTTCACTCAGACATGGTATAGTACTAAATGGTTTGCCTTAAAATAACATTATACTGCTAATGCTGCTAAGTACACACAACATAATCTTTATAAAATAAAGATCCTGCATCATATCAGGAGCAAATTATTAATTGGTTATTGTTTACTCTTTAATAAAATCACTCAAATAGAGTCAAACAGTGCAGTATAACCAAGCTGATGTAAGCAGTATTTGACCCAGGCAGAAAATGACTACTGATAAAAACTCATTGTCAGCAAATGTCAAACGGGCACCTTTGCCAGTTTGTAGAAACAGTTTGAGTAAATGATAAAGGATAACAACAGTTAATTGCTATGATATGTTCTGATTACTTCTTTTTCAGTTCGTTTAGGTCTCCGTGTTTCTCTCAGGGGCCCAAGTGAGCTTCTTGATCCTCAGCACCTCCTTCTGCTCAACAAAGAAGTCAGTGTGTTGACAGACAACACACAAGCAATACACAACACTTGTTTGAAATATAAAGCCACACAACAGGCAATTATCAACCCTTACTTTGTGAAATGAACATTATTTACACGCATTGGATATTATATACCTATTCTGGAAACTGAGGCGTCTTCTACAGTTCAACTGTGCCAAAATTATGACGCAAGAGCCTGAAAGGTTTTTGAAAAAATGACAAACAACTCATGCACCACCCAACTAATCAATGCTCTACCAGTCTAAAGGTCAATAGTTGGAACCTCTCTATTGGAGTTGGACAGACTTTACTGTTTATCATTAATTCATTAGTCAACACTGACAAAACACACACAAGCACAGACTTAGCAGCACAGGTAATTTGATTTCAGTAAATGACCTCAGTGGCATTTTGGACTCACAGCACCTTTTAATTACAGATCTGGCATGAGTGGATTAAAGGATTAAGAGTCTGGAAAAACTCGGCAGACTTTTGATGTGGGGGGTTTCAGGGTGAAAGTCTTTTGATTGTATGTGAGTGAAGGGAGTTTGCACTCATGATCATTATGTCCTCATGTCTTTGTTTTCTTCTTTGTTTTTCTTTCTCTTTCTGAGAAGTCAGGAATCTACAACACTGGAGAGAAGTCAGGACTGTTTTCCATGCGAATTGTGGGACTGAAGAAAGTGACCTGATTTCATCATCTACCACAAAACACAAAACTTTGATTTTGTTTAATCTAAATAAGAAGTCCATGTAAACATAGCTGTAAACTTTCTCCTTTCAGTCTATGTTACTGGTGTGATAACCTTAAAAAAATGAATGTCAACATTTTTTTCTTTGTGTTCAGTTATCTATTAAAGATTAACTTCATCAACTAAGAAAAACCTGTTTTATAAACCGTTATTGACTGTTAGCCCCGCCCACTTCGCGCATCGCCCAATAGAAACACGCGGCGAGCCTTCACTCTCCCTCTCCCTATTGGTGTTCCCTTTGACCGTGAGGAAGTTTCTCCTCACTGACACAATCTGACGTGGAAAGCTTTAATCCCATGTTGTAATTAAATCGGCCTTAATTGCGCGAGAATGGCGGAGTCGGAGACGCTACACGAGGAAGAAAGGGAATTTCAAACGGTTGTTGCTCAGATCGGAGGTAAAGAGAGGATTTATCTGGTTAGTGATGCCTGCAAAAATGAAGGGGTGGACGTGGAAAACGCTGGGATATTCCAGGAGTTCATGCGAGACGTGTTTCACAACGACAACCCTGCGATCAGTAAAGGACAACTCCGCTGTTCATCTCCAAGTGATACTGTGTGTGAAAATCACTGCAAGGCAGAAACTGGGAAATGCAATGAAATACCTTTGACAGTTACGACCAATGATTTGCGGTCGGAAGTGGACGGAGGGAAGGACCCCCGGCCATCCAACAACGTTCAGAGAACAGCCACGAGGAGGGCTAATATTTACAGCACGAAGCGAGCGATAGACTCTCCTGTCATTGTGTTCATCTTCAAACAGACGTTTATCAGCAAAGGTCCAAACCAAGTGTGCTTAAAAGAGATCCTGAAGGACGTAAAGGCGCGCACGAAACGTGCCTCTACTCTACCAGCTCTGATTGGATTAATACACACCACGCAGGAGAGCGAGGAGACACGTCAGTGTGCGCAAGTTCTGGAGAGTCTGATGCGCTCAGTGTTCCACAAACATTCACCAGACACGATATGGATCGGCTGTTTCGTCCCCAAGACAGAGGCCACACTGCTCAACATCAAGAAAAACGCTTGCAAAGTTGTTTATGCATCTCAAACAGCAGGTGTAATAACAATTTGTTAGATTAATTATGTCATTATGAGCAAATGAGCAAATAATTCCTATTGTAGTCTTCTTATTAATATGTGTTTATTTACTCATGTAGGGTACTTGTAACCTCACTAATGAACTTTAATGTAATGTGTGAGGTAATGATCTGTAGTGCACTCATGCCATGAGAGTCTGTCTGTGACATTCACAGGACCACATATTTTTGAACACCTTTTTTCCCTCCCCCAGACATGGCTGCCATAGCCTTGGAACAAAAGAAGCTTTCATGAGGCGCTTCATGAGTTTCATCAGGGGCTTAGAAAAGCTGCCAAATAGTTAAATGCTTATTATTGCCTTTCAGATAATACCAGGGATAGAGGGGACCAGTCTTTGTGGCCATTCCAATGTTGGTTCAGGCCTCGGAGACGAGAAGCCAGAGCCCAGACCAACAACAAATCTTCAAACTGCAAGCAAAAAGGTAGCAGCAACCCCCTGCAAAGTTCAGTCTGATAGGGCTGGACACAAGCATTTCCTTTCCCATAGGAGATTTTCTTTTAACTATTGTCTTTTACTTCCCTCTTCTTTTTTTTTACCCATTTACATTAGCTAATAATAATAAGGATTGTGCTGGCACATTGCCAAAACATATACAGTATACAAAAGCAAATGTAGTCACTTTTCACTGTCTTTTTGGATTAAATGGTATAAAGGGATGAAGGAATTATGTCAGAGAAGGCAAAAGGAGACATAGTCACTTTTTCCTATTTGATGCCCTAGTCCGATTAAAAGGTTTTGGAAATCACAAAGTGAAAAGAAGGCAAAAAGACAGATAGGCAACACTAAGCAGATTGGAATACTCACATAAAAATAACTTCTTTATAGCTTAATCCAAATTAAATACAATTTTTAATTATGTAATTAAACTTAGACTCACTGTAAATCAATGTTTTGATTATTTCAGGTGAAGCTGGAAGTGCAGAGGAAGGGATCCCTCTGAAAACCAGCGTCTTGGCTGCTGAACCTCATGGGAACGAATAACCTGACTGAGTAGACTTCTCCTGCTGGGAAACATGGCCGGCTGCGGTCATATTACTGTAGACATTCATGTTATCACTATGAAATGGCCTCATGGTGTAATAGAGCCTTAATATATATACTACTACTCGGTGCTCCTAATTCCTACTCAGTGTCAATATAATTTCTGTCCTGAATGTTGCTTCTTTACACATTATCCTGAAGATTGTTTGTGTCTGTGTAGTAATTAATTTAACACCACAGTTTAACTTTTTCTTTGAACAAAGCCAGTCAGAGAGAAACTATAGCTTATTACACATTAACATTGAAGTATGCTTGTTAATGTGCACTCTAAGTATGATTCATAATCAAGCATGGAAGTGGACAAAAGGGCAACTGAAGACCTCCCAAATCACTCTATGCCAGCTGCTTGAAGATAATTTGAGTGAACATTTATCTGAGAGTATACACCACTGAAGCATAATATTAACGGATACTAAAGGCCTTAAAGTGAACTAAGCTTTATTACTGCAACTGTAAAAGGGTTTAAATGTCAGGAATCTAATGACTAACAAAATGTTTACTTCAAACCATATGGCTAAATGGTTTGTATATGCCTCTTTTATTTAGTTGAAATATCTGAAGGCAGATATTTGTAGTTTAGAGAAGTTCTACCTGTTCTGCAGAAAACTGGAACAACAAACCATAGGAGTGTAGCTTTTTTCCACATTTTTCAAGAAATGTGACTTTTTAAATATTTTTTTCATTTAATATCAGTTTGTGTCTTTGATGAGGACTGATGAAATTAGGATTATTTTCCACAGCTCTTGTTACTTTTTAAGTATTAATGTAGGTTGCTGTTCTGTCCATTTTTATCAATAAACACATTTGAACTCGAGTGAATGTGTGTGGCTTTTTAAAAAAGAAAAATAAAGAAAAATAGAAAAAAAAACTATTGGTATTATATAATCAGATTGAAGAAAAAGAATACATAAATGTGGAAAATCAAATGGAAATTGATAAGCCCCTATTTCAATTCATCAACCGTCACTTTACTGATATATTTCCCAGGTTGGCGGTTCCATTGATTTCTTAATTTTCTTTTTTCTTCTCACGAAAAACCTTACAAGAAAAATGTATAGATGGAAGGAGCCCACTTACCAATTTAGAAATTCCCTGTCAGGCTTGTAAAAGGCTGGCCCATGCAAAATGCTAGTGGGTTCTTTAATGGTAGAGCTCTTGAGAAAATGCCGTCCAGTAAATTGTTCGGTCTAAATTTGATCAGAATTTCATTTCTTTAAATCATTAATACAATAAATAATCTTTCAATTATTAAGTATAGAACGAATAACAAAATATCTGTTTGAGCATATGTGTCTGTGTGTCTCTCTTTTCTTTCTTTTTTTTAAATTACATTTTTATGAGCAGGCATAAAAGAAGTCAGCCAACCTGCAGGTCCTCGAGAAGAGGACTTGCGGTATTGAACAAAAAGAACTAGCAGCGGCTGCGTCTGGTTCGACTGCTGAATATTTGCTACAAGTACCCTAATAATTTCATTATAATTCTGCAGAAACTCGATATAATTTCCCTGTAAAGTAAGGACTGTGGGCTTAGGGGGGATACAAAAACAAAACATGATAACATCAGCTGGTAAGTCATTGAAAAGTGTTTTTATTTTGGTAGCCGTAACTTTAGCTAGCTGCCATTGATTTAGCTGAGTCACACAGTGGTGGCTTGTAGTTTAGCCGTTGTCAGTCAGCCTTTGACAGCAGATATAATATCTACCGTCATTACAAATTGAATTTACTTTGATAAAACTATTGTTATAGATATTTAAAAACTTTTAGGCCATTGAAGGATAAAAAAAACTCCCGAGTGCTAACGTTCCCACATTAGCTACTACTGTAGATGACTTAGCTTTGATTCCTCATCGTGGAAGTATTTACCAAAAATGTGTGTTTGAATTAACGGACTATCTGATGCTTTCAGTTTAATATGATTAAACTATTATCTAAACGTTGATCTTATTACTATTAAATGTAAATTTCTGATTGGTTTTTATTTTGGGGGTCCACTGCCATTTGTAAGTGCAGTATTATAATCCCAGTGTTCGAGTAAAGTAGTATTTAAAAAATCTGACATCTGCTTCCAGGTCTTGAAGATGTGTCTTATAATAATAGACCATTTAAGAATAGGGGTGGGGTTACAGTAATTAACAGTTCATTTACTCTTCCTGTTCAGTGAAATCCATGCCTTTCTATCTTCTGTACATTTCAAATGTATTTGATAAACTGAAAGAATAATTGTTCATTCTATATTTAAATTCCTTGCATACTATATATTTCATTGCTTCAAACCAATCACCACTAAATATGATCACATTTGTGCCAAATGGTAAACGTGTGTGATATAATATAAAGACATATAAAGTTATATTGTTCCTGTTCTAGTTTTGTATTAGAATTTGCAAAAACTTTTGATTTTGTTTCTCTTTTTAGCTGGAATTATTTCACTCCTCGATGAGGAGGAGCCACAGCTCAAGGTAAGAAGTGGTTGCAGAGTAGTGGGGCAGATTTAGTTGAAAATGTGTTTTCCATATGATTTAACCTTCAATTGTTTAGATGTGTCTAAATGAACGTGTTAGCAGCATATTTGTTTCATTTGCAGGAATTTGCTCTACATAAACTAAACGCCATTGTTAATGACTTTTGGGCTGAGATTTCAGGATCTGTAGATAAAATGTAAGTATTGATATAACTGTTGATGAACTTGAAAACCACAGTCTAGATAGAAATGCAACATAAGATGGCAAGAATGGAAATTAATATTTCAGCTTTTAATATTTGATTTGTTTCTTTGTCTGTACGAGAGGGGGAAAAAACATTTTTGAGTAGGCCTGCATGCAAATTGGTTACAGGATTGTATGTATGATAAAAAATGTATTAAGATTCAGCTATTTAATTTCAGTTGTAATGCAAAACATACCCCAGAGCTTTAAAAAAAAATTTTTACAGTCCTATATAACCTGGTCTTAACTTCTCACAGTGAGGTCCTGTATGAGGATGAGACTTTTCGGAGCAGAGCATTTGCTGCCCTGGTGGCCTCGAAGGTGTTTTACCACCTTGGAGCCTTTGAAGAATCTCTAAACTATGCTCTTGGTGCTGGAGATCTCTTTAGTGTCACAGATGACTCAGAATATGTGGAGACCATCATTGGTGAGTGATGACACG
This sequence comes from Atherinosoma microstoma, assembly GCA_037177055.1. Lineage (NCBI taxonomy): Eukaryota > Metazoa > Chordata > Actinopteri > Atheriniformes > Atherinidae > Atherinosoma > Atherinosoma microstoma. The sequence continues at coordinate 13,228,495 of JBBBVU010000015.1, read as the reverse complement.
GAATACTGTTTTTTCCCTCTTCTTTTTATTTATATATATATATATATATATATATATATATATATATATTGACATTAACTATATAGGTGGATTCAAGAGTTGTATGCTCTTTGCCTGTTTCAGCCAAATGCATTGACCACTATACCAAGCTGCGGGTAGAGAATGCTGAACTGCCAGAGGAGGAGGAAAAGAAAACCATTGATCCTCGCCTTGAGGGCATCGTCAATAAGATGTTCCTGCGTTGCCTAGATGATCACAAGTACAAGCAGGCCATAGGCATTGCCCTGGAAACCAGGCGTCTTGACATTTTTGAGAAAACCATCTTAGAATCGGTCAGCATCTTTTTGTCTTTCACTAATGTGTCTCGTAGTGGATCAGTTTTACATTTTCATCGCAATCTTAAATATCCTGCTGAATAGCCCCTAGATCTTACAGGAGTTATCATATAGTTTGAGTTGATCACTTTGATTGAATGATACTTCAAATTTATGTTGGTGACATTGACTTTATTGAGACTGCGTAGCTTTAACAGAACTCCCATAGAAAAGATTATAATTTTTATTGCTGCTTTTGAACAGACAGTTTTTATGAACAGATTTGTCTCATTCTTGATATATTTTCCTGTTTTTGTTTTTCCCAAATTTAGAATGATGTAAGTGGCCTCCTTGCCTACAGCTTGAAGGTGTGCATGTCCCTGATGCAGAATAAAAAATTCCGTAATGAAGTGCTGCGCGTGCTGGTAAAACTCTACATGAACTTGGAGAAGCCTGATTTCATCAATGTTTGTCAGGTAACCTCTATGATGTGAAAACCATTTTGATGTAATCTCTCTAATAATAGGCTTTTTTGCCCTTGATTTGCTCATATTTCTGAAAAGAAAAGGACAAAAACGTCAGGTTTTCATGCAAGTAAGGCAAATGTTTAACTGTCATTTGTTTGGGGAGAATGTTGTAATTTTCCATATGTTGGTGTCAAAACTATTATACAGGAGTGATAGGTAGTTGAAATGTGTCAGGTGTGGAGGGATATTTGTGGACAGACAAAACCAAAATACAACTGTTTGGTTTAATTAAAGCAAATGTCTTGAAAAGGGAAACATGATGGTAGTCATGGA
>JBBBVU010000015.1:13211897-13226923 GCA_037177055.1 Atherinosoma microstoma | reverse complement strand
AAAAAAAAAAAAAAAAAATATATATATATATATATATATATATATATAAAATAAAAAATGGATTTCTTAGAATGAAATGCATGTTTTGCATTGACAAAGTCATACTCCTAACCTTATTCCAGTAGTCATGGTAAGACCTTTGAATAAGCTCACACTGACCTTAAAGAAGCTCAAATGCTAAGGTTGTGAATACTGCTCTATATCAGTCATGTTTATTGCCTTAATTACACAGAATGGGATTTTTATAAAACTACCAGAGCCTAACACTCTTCCCTGGTTTTCTCTCCTTTCTGCTGCAGTGCCTGATATTCCTGGATGACCCACAGGCTGTGAGTGACATTCTGGAAAAGCTAGTGAAGGAGGACAACCTGCTAATGGCATACCAGATTTGCTTTGACCTGTATGAGAGTGCCAGCCAGCAGTTCCTCTCCTCTGTCATTCAGAACTTGCGCACCGTTGGAACACCTATCCCTGCCGTGCCTGGTTCTACAAATACAGGCACTGTTCCCACCCCAGAGAAAGATGGGTAAGAAGGGGTGTAGAAAATAATGACATAACTGATGCCCAGGCTTAAGCCTGTTTCATGAATTTTTCATGTTTACAAAGGCTTTAGATTTTTTTTATTTAATCTTTTGGAACTTGTGACTTTCCATGACTTTACGAGTTACCAGCAAAGTATTATACCAAATATTTGAAACACTTAAAGAAAAAGCCTTTTCTATAAGTTGTCACCACGTGCAGAGCTTTGAACTAACCAGAAAAAAAGTTCACAATATGATGTGAGGCCATTTAAGTGTCAGAATAGCCAATCTTACTCTTTATTCTTAAGTAATCATCTGTTTTAAAAGGTTCTGTATCAGACCTATTGAAAACAATGCAAGTGAAATAAATGTATACTAAATATTAAATTCAGTTAAACTCTTAGTTACATTTTCAAGTGGTTAGTATGCCTGGAGATATTTAGTAACTTACATTTTACTTGAGATGAAATGATGCAGTATGAACAGGGTGTTTTTTTTTGCATGTGTGTGTATTACAGTGATGCAATGGAGACGGATGAAAAGGCTGGCAGCTCCCCTGCTGGAAAGCCAGCAGAAACGGTACGTCGTTTGACCATTTATACTGCAGTATTTTGCATTGCCAGTTAGTTTTAAGGTCTTTTGCAGACTTTATTTAGTTGTCATTGTTGTTTCCTCTCTGACTTGTAGAAAGATGAGCCCAAAGACCAGAACGCCAAGATGATCAAGATCCTTAGCGGAGAGATGGCCATTGAACTGCACCTGCAGTTTCTAATCCGAAATAACAACACAGATCTAATGATTCTCAAAAACACAAAGGTAGCAATGACATGAATATCTTTAGAGAACAGAAATGAGTCATTCATAGTCAACTGGAAAGCAGATATCTGAAAGTCACTCAATTTTTATATATTTCTAAGCATTCTTTTCCATCTTCTCTCTGTCTGCTGCAGGACGCAGTCCGAAATTCTGTATGTCACACAGCCACGGTCATAGCCAACTCTTTCATGCACACAGGAACCACGAGCGATCAGTTCCTCAGGTAATTATGCTGTCAAGATGATTTATGATAACTGCCTAAAAAGCACAGAGGAATTGAGAAACATTCATACTCAAAGTGGCTGACCAAAGTTTTTCTTTGTTCCGGTAGAGAAAACTTAGAATGGCTAGCAAGAGCCACCAACTGGGCAAAATTCACAGCTACAGCAAGTCTTGGTGTCATCCATAAGGTAAAGTTATTTCACTGTATTACTGATACAAAACAAGCTTTTTATTCTAGATGGTTTAAGTTCAACGTAATATGGTTGTGTTTTTCAGGGGCATGAGAAAGAAGCTCTCCAGTTAATGGCCACTTACCTGCCCAAAGACACCTCCCCTGGCTCTGCCTACCAAGAAGGAGGAGGCCTGTATGCTCTGGGACTTATTCATGCCAACCATGGCGGGGACATTATTGACTACCTGCTCAGTCAACTAAAAAATGCCAGCAATGATGTGAGTGGCTCTGAACGGGTCACGTTAAATACATAGGCTAAATTATATTGTCGTCATTCTTTTGAGTCCAACTGCTAGTTTAAGTTGTCTAGCCAGTTAGTTTTTCCTTTTTCTCTGATTGTGTGTTTTCTATCTTGGTTTCACAGATTGTCCGTCATGGTGGTGCCCTTGGTCTGGGGTTGGCTGCACTGGGCACAGCAAGACAAGATGTTTATGATCTACTGAAGTCGAACCTTTACCAAGATGATGCTGTCACTGGTAGGTCCCCAAAATCATTGGCCAAAGAGGTTTTCCTAGTTTCAGCGTGGCTTTCTATTTAGTCATTTTTAACCCAGGTGTAACCTGGTGGAGCTTAGGACAGCTGCATTGCTTTATTGTTTACAGACATTATTGATACAACAAAATTACTACTCTATTACTTCTACAAATGAGGTATGCTGAAGATTTCATTTTAATTCCTAGGTGAAGCTGCAGGCTTGGCTCTGGGTCTGGTCATGCTGGGCTCCAAGTCAGCTCAGGCAATTGAGGACATGGTGGGCTATGCTCAGGAGACACAACATGAGAAGATCTTGCGTGGCCTGGCTGTTGGAATTGCCATGGTCATGTATGGACGCATGGAGGAGGCTGATGCCCTCATTGAAAGCCTTTGCAGAGACAAGGTATGACTGAAAAGAATTCAGAGAGCCAATCACCATAAGGACAAAGTTGCTTTTTTTTTTATGCAGCATATTTTTATAACATTAATGAATGAAACAAAGCAAGCTTGACTATTCGCCTGAGAGAAGGCAGAGTCAAGAGCATTAAAAGAATCTCAGTGAATCTTAAAAGACCATCACTCTTCATTAAGCTTCCTGTTGCAGAGTGCAGATGTTTGATCTATTGAGTACTTTATGTACTCTCAGAATAGCTTGTTATGTTTATTTCATGTTACGGGAGACTCTTCCTCTATAATCTGTGCCAGGATTCCATCTATAAGGGCTAGATTTGGGAAATGACTCAGACTATGTTGATCTTAGCTGTGTATCCAGGCATACAGACTCAATGCTCTGCTTTCCTTCACTGTCTGATAGGACCCCATCCTGCGGCGATCTGGTATGTACACCGTAGGAATGGCCTACTGTGGCTCCGGGAACAACAAGGCCATCCGACGCCTGCTACATGTCGCTGTGAGTTTTTCCTTTTGTTTCTCTTTATATCACTTTCACTGAGAGGAGAACAAGTTTATCATGCTGATAGTAAAGCAAATGCAAGTAACCAGCACCTCACGACTGGTGACCTTATAATTAATGTTTCTTATTTTAGTAATGTCAGATCTTGAATAAAAAGTGGATGCTTAAAACCTGGCAAAGAGTAGCCTATGCATGTGCCTGTGACTAACACTATTGCAGATGTGATTTGTTTGTTGTCCTGTAGGTGGCACTGCAGGCAAGCTTAATTTAAAAAAAAAAGGGTCTCAAATTGATGCTTATTCCTTTTATACTGAGAGATGAAGGAATTACATTAAGATTAAAGTCTAAGTGTCAGCTAATTTTATGTGACTGCTTTGCTTATCTTAATTAAGGTGAGTGACGTGAATGATGACGTTAGAAGAGCTGCTGTCGAGTCCATTGGCTTCATCTTGTTCAGGTAGGATCCAAACTTAATTCCTTAAGCTGTGGACACCCTGTTTCTAAGATTCACTCAAGGCCTTTTTCCTTTTAGCTTCAATGTCTTGGTGAAAATTGCAGTAGTTTGTCAAAGTTCATATTAACATGCTGAGACAAATTAAGTACCACTATATTTGTGTGGTGTAATCATTTTGTCAAATACATAAAGGGGGAAAAAAAGTTTTTGGGAAGATTTTATTTCTCAGTATTTAGCATAAAGTCAAGTCACGTTTTGGCATAGCACTGAAACTCAATTATTCTCTGAATTGGCTGAAGAGTCGGCAAGTTGAAATAAGGAATGACTGAGGTTCGCATATCAATAGCAGTATCAAATGTCCTGGAACTTTTTAGCCCTTTTTTTTTTGATTTGGGCTAACAAGGAGTAGTACTTATATGATTATCACTTCTTGGCTTTCTTTCTTTCTACTTACTCTGTATGGCTTTGACAATACATTTAATACATTAGTCCATCAATCCAATAACGTCAAATAAAATTGAAAATGCCATTCAAAAGACGATACAGAGATCATTTGTAAGACGCACTCATGAATGTGGAAAAAAATAAAATTTTGATGTTTTGTTTTTTGTGATTTTAGTATGAATGGAAGTCATGGGAAGTCAGCGTGTATATCGTCTCATATCAGTCACTATTTCCAGAATTGAATAGAACTGAATGTAATCAAAATCATATTGTGGCATAATATCTGATATCTGCAAACACTAAACCATTATTAAATGAATCGATCTAATATTGTATTGTGATCAAACTTGGGATTTACACCACTACTACTCACAAAGATAGGCCCATGACGTCCCACACAAAATTGATTTATGTTTTGTTTGTTTTTTCACCTTTTATTTTTGCTCAACCATCCAAATTTGAAATTTTGAACAGTTAATGAGGTGTAACACGATTCTGTTGAGTATAAGAATTGACCTGGTCTTTATGGGTTGAGGAGAAAATGCCAAGAAAGAACGTTCATGTCATTTTCACTCATTTGTCCCCCCCAAGCTATTTTTGGGGATTTTTTTACTCTTACATCAACTTCAGTTTATCCACCAGAGACCCAAGCATTCTTTAATGGACCACCTAGCTAGTGCACAAATATCAGGGGGTACATGTTTAAGCCCAAAAAAGGCTGGGATCGTCTGTGTGATCAATTAGCAGCTAGTTAAACCATATGTTTAGAAAGACTTGTGAACCAGAGTAATTCAATTTCCCTACGCTTTTATAACCTTAATGGCTAAAGGATAATGCCCTGTGCTTTCTTTGCATGCACACACACAAAAGCTGGACAAATCCAAGTTTGGATCTTTCATTTCTGATTTTCATTACAAATCAGTAGAGCTCTTGTTTAAGAAAACAGAGTTGGCTTCATCAAAAATAAAATGACACACTCTAACTTTACATGCCAAGTTTACGAAGCTTCAATCAAATCTGATATGTCTTTATTAACTGTATTTTGTTAATCTTGATTTGATTTAAATGTTTGTCTTAGCCGCATTCTTGCCTAAATAAAAGACATCAAGATCTGATATTTAATCACAGAAAGCTGCAGAACATACAGCCATTGTATTTGTCTGTCTTGAACATGTCATCTATATACCAAGATTTTTTACCATGGGCTTGTTTTTCTTCAGTAACCTCCTACAGTGGTTATAATTACACAATCTAGTTTTTGGTTGTTCCGTTTGTTTAGTTTCCTGAATTAAAAAGGCATAAGGTCATATACACCAACAATGAATGAAGAACAATCCTTTGAATAGTAGCACTACTCTCAGGTCGGCAACACAGAAAATATTTTATTAAGCACATTTCAGGTCCATTTATTCTGTTCTATGTACAATCTTTTTCTTTTTAACATGTCAAAGCAGGATGCGATATACATATGAATGCTTTCCAAAGATCCAGCAATTGAAATAAGGATAATTTCAAGAGTGCAATAAATTTGTCTTTTGTAAAAGAGGTTTGAAAGGAAGAGTAGCATTGTTTTAAAATGTATGCATATGTTCTGAGATGGTTTACAATATATTTAGACAGTCCAACTAAAAAGATTAACAGAGGAATATATTATATACAGCACTCAAAGGTTTTCCAGGTTGTCATGCCCATGGCCTGAATTTTGTGGAATAATAACTTGTCATATGATATTCTACTGTGTTTAGTTTTAAGTAGACCTGGTACAGGTTATCTCAAAGTCACCACTAGATGTCTGAAAACTCAAACTCTTTTGTGTATGTTGTCATTCTAAAACTACACAATATTTACTGTTTTTAAAGACCTTTTAGCCACTTTATTTCTTAAAGTTATTTGTGTAAATGAACATTTACAGCATATAACGGTATGTTTTAGTTTTGTTGTTCTGACCTTAAATGCAACAGAAGAAAAGGGGAATGCCCCAGTTTAGCATTTTGAGTGTTTGTTTTTTGTTTCAAGCCTGGGTCATAAGAGAGATTGAATTTTGCACCATAAATCTGATCCACGTCAAGTGCTCCATTTATTTGGATTCAGTTTGCTGGTATATCTATACACAGCTTACATGTTCATCCTGCTTAAAATCTTCATTTTCAGTCAGAAGTATTGTGTTCAAGACAACACCACCGGATGACTGTACTGGTGCTTGCTGGCATCTCAGTGGACTTTGGTAGCTCACTGCTCCAATGCCATTCTTCATTCCCTGCTTCATAAACAGCTTCGAGTTCTGTGCCATGGAGGATTTAAATGAAATGCCCGTAAGGGTCCAGTCTGTATTAGTTGCCCCTGGAAGTCGTCCTGGTCCATGGCTTGTAATGTTTTTGTAATTGCAAGTGATGTAACGTGTGAACGCCTCCCTGAAAGTTTTGTTGAAAAGGGTGTATACCAGAGGGTTAATGCCTGATGACACATAACCCACCCATACAAAGATCTCCATCAGGCGGGAAATTACGTTAATATCACAAGTTTTGCACAGTGCTGAAGTGATATTTGTTATGAAAAAAGGGCACCACATAACCACAAAGAGTAGGAAGACTATACCTAGCACTTTTGAGGCACGCTGCTCATTGCTCAGAGTCTGCATTGACTTCTTGCCCATTGTTGACATTCTTCGAAAAGAAATCTCATCTTCTGTAGGCGAATTTACTGTTCCCACATTTAGTTTTTCTTGCGTCCTGGCAAGTCGGATATCCAGCATGTTCATTTGCTCCCCTTGAGGTGCAGGCCTAGTCTGTTCCCTTTGAAACACTGTGGGGATTGTCGGGGAGTTAAAGCGTTGAGTCACCTTTGACCTGAGCAAATAAACCTTTTTGCGCAACACCTGCACAGTAAGTAGGTAGATAACCATCATGATGGTCAAAGGGATGAAGAATGCCGTCAAGGAGCCAAATATGATGAACTCCCTGAAGGTTTCTGGTTTTAGCAGGCATGTGTGGTTGCTGTTGAAGGTGATGTTGTTGGGAAGATGGTAGTTCTTAAGCCCCATTATTGGAATCGGCATTGCAATACCTGAAAAATGACAGAAGCAAGTTACTATATGCAAACAGTGGCAGTTACATTTATATTTATATAACACTGAACTAATAAATTCTTTGGTATTTTTTATAAATGGAAAATCCAAACTCCAGTCTCTCATGAAATTTAAGTTGTACTCTTAGTACATGGCTAGTAAGCATGACAGTACCACCCCACCCTTCACCCACCCCATCTTGTTCCCATATGTTGTTTATAAAGTATTTCTTTTTATTACATCTGGCAGATATTTCTGAGTGTATATAAACCATGTCTGCCGTGGATCTTTTCAAAAAGTTTGACTTGTTCTCAGTAAAGATCTATTCTTTAAAGAAAAGATTCTTGTTTTTTTTTTAAATTAACTTCACAAGTAGTCACAAGTAAAAGAAAGAGTTGATATGCTTACAAATGGATATGAGCCACACCAGTGCAATCTTGACCTTTGCTTTGGCTCTGGATTTGTACTGGCTATGTTGGATTGGCTTCTTGATGGCAATATAGCGGTCCAGTGAGATGGCACATAGGTGCATGATGGATGCAGTTGAAAAAAGCACATCGAGGAAGAGCCAAATGGGGCAAAGGAACTCCGGAAGAGGCCATCCAGAGTCTAAAGAGAAGATGAGATGGAAATTAATTAAGAGAATCAACTTTCGGCCTGCGTGTTTATCTGTGATGGTGTGTCTATAATTAGTAGCTAATTTAATGTTCTTGGAGGGTACCTTATTTTCATGCCACTAACCTAGTCCTGTTCACCACTAGCAAGGGATTAGAAGTAGCACGCTTGCAAAAGATTGGTGTTTGTTTATCTCTGTGAGGAATGACTTTACTGGAAACAGGAGGCTTCACTGACTGTTTATGGAGCTCAAAGCTCTTTATGCAGATTGTGGCTGAGACTATGCTCAACAGTAGTGTTTATTTTGAGTTCCAGGCATAAAACTGGCAAGAAATTGTTCTGGCTTTTGTTTCCTTGTCCATTAACATTCGAAAGGCTGTTGCTAGAAACTGTCCATATAATTTTCTTTTAATTTGCTCCCTCCTCTGTTTTTATGTGCTAGACTTTGTTGCCTCACTGAGAGGAATTTTTGAGTCACAGATTTGATGAGGTTTCATCTGGAAGGTTTATTCATTGATCAAGACTTCACTCTCCAAGTAGAACTTTTGTACCTGTTTTGTGAAATGTTTATTCAAATTCAATAAACATTGTAGCTCACAGAGTCCAACTGGTTGCAGATGAGGGCATCTTTTCATTTTGTTTTACTTAAATAATATAAGAATTTTGGAGCTTCTTTTATCCATTTAGCACACAAATGCAACTTCTTTTGAATTTGCGCTGGATAGTTTCAGTTTTATTTTACTTGAGCATTTTGTCTGATCCACAGTTCTTTAAAAAGCAATGGAGCTGCTGCTGCTGTTGTTTTTTAATAGCTTGCTCTTGACAATATCCTTGTTTCACCAAACGCTAGCTCATATAAATAGTCATGAGGGCCATGCATATCCAGCAGTTTCTGGTTACACAGGGCTGTGGTCAGGGCTTTCCATCCTAATTCATCTGAACAATTTAATAGGTTTAACATGTAGCCACAGATGCATGAGGAGACACTGGATTAGAACATTATAGTCTTAACTGATAATGATACTCAGATTAATTTACATTATACTCACAAATATCAGTCTACAGTATCTGAGTGGATTTTTGACACTTTGCAAGCATTGTTTACTATTGTCTAAAAAATTCTGTCACTTTAGAATTTAAAACCCAGCCCAATTAGAGCAGCCCCTTATATACTTGGAGCTGACATTGGTCCAGAGATACTCCTCACTTTGAACACAAACACTCCCCAATTCCCAACATAACACACATTACAAATTCAGAGTGGAGATGACCTGCCGTTGTTAATTATGTCAATGTAACCTTTCCTGTACCATATGACTATATGAGTGTTTAATGTCCTTCAGCTTTGGCACGAGGCACTGATCCTCTTTCTGTCTGTTTGTCTGTCTTCATTGTTGGTAGTCAGTTCTGGTATGCTTCACACCAGCCTTACGTAGATTCTGAATGTGTATATTTATGTCTTCCTGACCACTTCCTTCTCATCACAGTACTCTGATCTCCATCGCTCCTAATTGGTGGATAATGTCAGCCGTCTGGGTCTGACAAAATAGTAGGGATGGGGGAAGTAATCCAATCTTGGATGCATCGAGATGCGGACATGGAAGATTCTGAATCAAATCACACATGTCAAAAATCATTTTTATATATGTTGATTGATGCAGTGGCATTGACTGAATGCACAAGGAGAAACAAAATGGCAGTAATTTGATGAGGAGGTCTATTGCAAAGACATTCTGTAATGTGACAACCAACCTTTGTGTTAAAGATTAGTTTATGGAAACACTTTGGCTTCTACAAAATTGAACAGAAATATTTTGGAAACAAGGCAATTATGAGAAACCATGTTACAAATTTCCAGACAAGGAAGGATGGAAAAACACCCAGTAGGACCACTGAGCAAGTAATGTTCCGCCTTTATCCAACTTGGAAAAGGCCAATTACTAAGTCTGTTGTAACTTTTATTAACAAGGATTTATGTCAGTATTCAGTCTTAGCACCAAGGCTTTTGTATTGTCAATTAATTTAGACCAAAGTCATCTAATCTAATAATCTAAACATCCTATTGGAAGGTATTTTATTGAAACAGTGATCCCCAAACAATAGTGAGATCAAAACATTGAATCACTGAAGAAAGCAAGTAGCATTGCTCTAACATGTTCCTCACTACTACAGGATCTTATGTCACTGTAACTGCACACTTTATCACCTTTATCTGCTTGGCAGATAGATTTGTCATGCGCTACAAACAAGAGCAGTAAATAAGTAATTGTATAACTCATTGCTTACAATAAGACGGTGTTGATTAGAGTTCTGTTATTTTTTTGTTTAGTGATTTAGAATATGCTGAGGTCGTTTAATTTACTGCAAATATGCTGCTAAAGGCACACTTGTACTGTTGGGTCTTTTTCATTGCTGATAAATTTGTGCAATCTTCTATCAGCTGGCTGCCTTGCTGCTACTTGTTTTATTAATAAGAGGTATTTAAAATAAAGTAACTGTACCAATCCATCATTATTTTAATCAGGAGGAGGAGGAACAAAGTGAGGAATAAAGTTCAGTTCTCTACTGCAAAAAAACTAAACATTTATGTATAGATCATTTTGAAATCACATCACAGTCCTCGAAATCATGATTGAATTGTGATGTGATTAAAAGTTGAAGAGAATTATTCTTTTTACTGTACTGATATTTCTCTAAGATCATTTTTAGACTTTTATCACCTACTTTTAACTTATTCTTCTTCTGCTCTGTCACCTCCACACACAATTGAAATTTGCTGCATCGTCTTTCAAAGTATTTTGTTAAAGTGGATCGATTGTCATTTAAATTTATAGATATAAGTGAATAAGCAAAGAAATCTATATACTATCCTAAAGTTTGACATTTCAACTCTTGATTTATTAGCCCATCCAAAACCGTATCTAAACAAATTCATTTTAACGAAAGACTCGCCAGCTGTCAAAGTTTTTAGTAGTAACCCTATTCAGTGTGAGCATTATTTATACAGACATTTATCTTATCTACATAGATGCAATGCAGATTCATTTTATTGCTTTTATACAGCAAGTTGGATGACATACAAAAGCATGACCTATCAGACTTTTGCAAGCCTTTCAGTGACACATCCAGTTCTTAGGTAAACTGATGTTGAGTGAGGCAAGATTACAAACAGATGTGCGTTACACTGTCCTTTGTTCTTGTGTGTCTGTGTTAGAGACATAATTATGATCTGGCTCATTATTCTCCAATTGAATTAATGGAGAACAGTGACTTCATCTTCACTCTGAATTTCATAGCTGTATTAAAACCAGGGGAATCGAAATGTAAGTCATTTCTGAAATGTATTTAGCTTGGATTTCCCAGTGATTTTTCTTTACAACGTTAATGTCAAGTATTTATTTGTTTTGTACTAATAGTGAAATTTTATTGGAATTTTGTCAAGAAAACTTATCTCGGAAAAAAAAGCAGATATATTTCTCTCCGCTGTGTTAAGTACTCATTGTTTTGCCATTCTACATTTATTTCTATGCAAGGCCTCTTACTACACTTACTGTAGAGAATGGTGACAAGCGCAATTGGCATCACCAGGAGTCCCACCAGCAGATCTGCCACAGCCAGTGACATCAGAAAGTAGTTTGTGGCATTTTGCAGTTTTCTTTCAAGCGACACAGCAAGAATAACCAGGATGTTTCCTCCTATAGTGGGGATGATGACCATGATGATGAGCAGGGCGGCCCATTTCAGCTGAATCTCAGGCACTTCGCCTGTTTGTGAGCTGTTATCGTCAAGTTGTGCCACGACTGGCTGAGACATGTTGCTGCTGAAATTACAGCGGGCCTGAGCGTGGGTCGGAGCTCTGATCTTTCTGGTGTTAGACACTCGGTCAGCATTGTCGCTGGGTCCCACGGGCAAGGGTTCAGGGTATGGTGCTCAAGGTTGGTGCATAAAATGCGTCATCCCTTGTGCGGTACACAAACCAAAGTGAAAAGTTCACAGTCAAAAGTAAACTGCTTAAAGGGGGGGAAAAGACGTAGGTCCGGTGCAATAAACTCCAATGCTAGAATAATCCCACCACGAATGGATGTCCACATTGACATGTACACAGGGATCCTCACTTTCCCGCGTAGCTGTCATCCACTTGAAATGAGAAAAGTGTCTGTTGAAGGAACAGCGATACCTTGTTACCTTGCTTTAATTTGTCCTAATGATGACACAATAATGAGACATTTATAGTAACAAATGGAGAGGCTTTTTCCTGTGTGAATACCCTCATTCTTCATGGTAAATTTATTTGCCATAATATGGAAATGATTGTTTGCAAGCTTTTACAGTTTATTTGATGATGCTGTTTTTTGTCTGTGTGGTATTTGAAAAGATTTTTTATGAAATATCTACGTACATGTGTTGTCAAGTTGATGTTTTACATGAAAAATAGCAGACAAAGGTGTAACATTATGGAGGGATACATTTGAAATGACTGCTAAATTCTAGATATAGAACATAAGTATTGACATGCTGTAGAAAATTTCCTTAAATTTTAGGATGAAATTTAAAGAAAAATCTGTGAAAATTAGTGTTGTCATGAGCTTTGAAAATTCTCTTACCTTTTTTCAAAGTAACATCTGCTTAGCTTCTTTTGCATGTCAGGTCTTAAGTATCTTTCCACGCTGTTCTGTCTCAAGTCTCAGATTCTGGTTGAGAAAACAGTGCAGCTTAACGCCCAGTACATTTCAGTCTTTGTGCTCCAAGTAGATGGTATCTTCCTCCAAGTCTTCAATCTCGTTTTTATACTCTGACGCTTCCTGTGTAAGAATTTAACAGAATTCCCTTGCATAGCAGCTAAAAGCAAATCTGTTTTAGACTGAAGCAACCCATGATGTGGACTCTGATTTGCTTCTACATGCTGGAAAAAAATCCTACTCTTGCTTTGCATCACCTACAGCAATCGCAGTCAAAACTTTCAGATGTTGTGCCCCTTCTGCCTCTCTCCCATTCCTACTCGCTGCCTCTTGTTCACAGCCTGGGATCAGTTCGCACTCTCTCCTGTCTCATTCGCTGTCTCATTTTTACCCCCTCCCTCCCCTCCAGCTTGCAAGTGAGTCAGATTCTATACAAAACAGATGAATGTCTTCTTACTGGCCTCATGCCAGTAGTGCAGGGAGGTAATTTCCTTCAACACAGCCGTCCCACTGTTTATATTTGTCACTCTGTTCTCTCCCCCCTTTTGAAATAAGCAGAGTAGGGGGAGGTGTTTGGGGATAACCCTTTTGTGTGGTGGTTGTACAGTATAGCTTTTCTCTTTTCTACCCAGTGAGCTCACATTTTTAGGCTGAATGTGTCAGACCTAATCCTGTTGTAATCCAGGTCATATATGATACCTCCCAGTATTTGAACATTAATCCAGACATTTGTGTTCCCCTCCTTTTGATCTTCTTGCCTGAACACGTCAAATTTACTGTGCACACTCATTCATAGCTTTTAAAAACAGATGCAAGGCATTTAAAGACGCTGAAATCCTTAAGTTATTCAGACATTACCCCCTACACGGATGTACATTATATCACATTTTGTGTCGTATGAAAGAAGAGACTCTACTGATTACAAAGTATGTCTCATCACTGTGTGATATAAAAACTTTGCGAGCCAGCAGCTAAAGAATAGCAAACAATCATAACAAATGTCTTACTTTTACTGTTTTGTGGTCAAATGTTTTATTCCACCTCCAAAAAAATGCTGCTGATGTGCTATGGCTCCACCTTTTTATTTGAAATAATTCATGAAGGTCCTGGTTGTTTCCTGACTCTGACTTGTAAGTCACTTTGGATAAGCATTTTGGATAGCGTTTGCTATCCAAAATGCTTTTGGATAGTAGATGGTTTTATTCAAAGCGACTTACAATTGTACACCAGTGATTCCAACACTGGAGTTGCCCAAGGACACAACAACAGTTGACTGGAGCGGGAGCAAATTCAAACCTCCAACCTTCGGGTCATTGGACAACCTGCTCTACCACCTGATCCACTGCCGCCCATAACATCTATAAAAGTGCACAGGTTCACTTTAACTTTTGCACAGCTAACCATCAGTCACTTTACTAATTCCTAGCTGAAGTGGGCTAATATCCTGTGGTTTTTCACTGAAAGTAATGTGGTTTTCTTTTAGAAGGAGATTACCATTTACATTTTCTACTGTGTTCCTGGTGAATTTACTCTGACATTGTAACACATATCTCGATTCTGACACTTCTGTAGTAATCTCACATGTCTCACCTTTTTTTGAGACCATGATTACACATATAGCCCGTGTAGTTGTGAATGTATGTTACATTTATTTTGCCTCTTATCCCTCACCCTGTGTAATTTGATGAATGAATATACAGTCATACGTGACATACATTCTGCATTTTATTTCCTTTAAACTTTTCTTCTTTTCTTACTTTTTCATTCTGAGGTCAAGTGCCTCACGTAACTAAGTTAAACTGGAAAAAAAGATGTATTCGCTTCACTGCCTTTAACATTAAACAAATTCTGGATACTGATTTTTTTTTTCTAATTTTTTTATTTTTTTATTTTATTTTATTTTTTTTATATTCTATCTGACTTTTTCTATTTTGGTGATGTTTGAAGGTAATTGGCCCATCTTTTCCTCTGAAAAGGTTGAAAAGGCTTTAGATTAACCCATTTCGAAAACCCATAGCAATGGGGTTTTTTTTCTCAAGTTTTGCTTCAAACTGAAGGTTATAAAATAGCTTTCAGAGTCTGCTTCATAAAAAAATTCTTACACTTTTTATACCATGTTTGGTATTTCTTCTTATAATAGATGGACATCACCTTGTGTTTTAGTGGAATAGGCAAGAACCCTAACTCACTACTTAAAGCTAATCTCATCAGTTTTACTGATGGAGGCCAAAATTGGCTAAATAATGAGCAAGGACTTTGGAATCTGATCTTTATCCAAGTGTAGATTGAAGGGCACCATTGGTCTACCAAAATAGACCAAACTCTATCCCCTTAAGCTGGGTTTATACTCGCGCGGTGTCTGCGTCAGGTCGGCCCCGCAGAGCTGACGCAGAGGCTGTGTGTGTTTATACTCGAGCGTAGGGTAAACGCGCCCTGTCGCCGTTTCTTTTCCACATCTGCAGGTAGCAGTAGGGTGTTATAAACCGATCAGCGTTGCTTTTCACAGCTATGCTGATGATGATACGCAGCTTTACATCGCCGTGTCTCCTGATGACCTAGAGCCTGTTAACACTCTTTTAAACTGTATTTTAG
>JBBBVU010000015.1:13195148-13211797 GCA_037177055.1 Atherinosoma microstoma | reverse complement strand
TGATTCAACATACAAGTTTACTATCTACTAATTACATGTACTGATCAGTCTTTATGGGGTGCTGTTAGCAGATAGAGCTGCACTGCACAGTTTGCTCATTTTCCACGTGAGTCCTGTTTAGCTTCTCCGTGGATTTTGTGCAACAAATCAGCGATGTGGCAGCAGAATCATTGATGTAAACTGACATCTGATCTGGAAAAATTCAGTTTTATGTCACTTTTGCCTGCGATATTAAATGTTGTCAAATATCCAGAAACAAGTAATCATAGTCTGACCAATCACAAGGGAGTACTTCCGCGTTGCTGTGTCCGCGTAGCTGGGATTCACGTCTGGTCTGAAGAGGTGCACGTCGAGCCTCTGCGGGCCTACGCAGAGCCTACGGCGATGACGGCGTAACCTACCTGACGCGGACGAAGCGCTAGTATAAACCCAGCTTTAGGTAAAAATAAAGGCCATTTAGATCTCCCAGTGATTGCTGTTACAATCTTGTTGGTCCTCATGTTGTGGTTGAGCTTAGCTTCCCAGCAGGCCAGTGGGGATTATCCATTGAGAACATGCCAAATATTCATGTACAGGGCTTTAAAAAACACACAAACCCCCTCTTATTTATACACTTTTTTATTTGTGGTATAACTTTGTTCGCCACAAAAAGGCATTTGTAACAGGTGCCTTTTTTTAAAATGACTAAATACATTTATAAAACCTTTTTACACATACTGAACATTAATTTATTGTGCAAAAACAGAAAAGGGAACCAACTTTAATTTAAAGAATTAACTAAAAAGAGTTTTTATTTCTTTTCAGCCAAAAATGTAGTTGCAGTCAGGTGCTGCTGGAACATTCGCTTCATTGTGATATTTAAGCGAGATGCAACAAACCACAGAAATTCATCCCCAGTATTATAAAGTTGGTCTGGACTTTCAAAGCTCTAGATGCTCGGACGTCACTCTATGATAGATTTTTAATTTCAAGTGATTTGAGTGACTCTTTTTTTTTTTTTTTAAGGCTAATCCGTTCTATTGAATTCAAAGGAATGGTGTTATCTCAGCAATCGGTTCATCTGTCAGGTCCAAGCAGTGCTGGTGTTATCAACAGCACCTTTCACATACCAATTATCAGATAGCACATTTGTTATATAAGGGTTTCTTCAAAATGTTTCTTTCCTCCTTTGCTTTGAGATTACGTTCATTGCACAAGTTATAGAAGTTGTTTCACTCCTGAAATATCTGCTCTTCTTGAAATGTCACCATTTGGCCTTTTACATGATGATACAAATATAGAATGATCAAGGTGAACATTTTGGCCTTGTGCTCATAAATTTCATTTACAAACACAAAAATGTTCTCTCTCCCTGCACACTACTTTTAGATCCCAAGTTCCCTTGATAAAACTTGTGCTGTTTTTTAATGCAGGTGCACCCACCAAAACAAGTCAATTAAGCCCTTAAAGATCAGTCTCTGAATCTAAACTTTTTTGTCCACATGTAGTTCCTTTCAGTGTCAAATCCTCAGTGTGAGACCTTTCAGGCAATAAATTTGTTTCTGTAGAGAAAGCAGCTCTCATGTTTTGTTATCCCAACCACAGCATCTTAAGTGAAACTTATTTAATACACCCAGGTATTGTATTCTTATTGAAGTTAAGCTGGAACTGAATTAAAACCCACATCTCCTGCACAGTATTTGGGACTCAATGTCGATTTAAACACTTTGACACTTCACTCCAGAGCCAGACTGTTACTAGGGTGTGAACCGTTTGTTTTAATTATTATTATTATTTATTATTATTATTGGTGTGTTAAAAGTAAAATAGATTAAAGATGAAAAAATTCTGAAATTGAATCAGGTTATTAGTTATGAAAAAATATTTTAAAAGGTCAATTTTGCCCTTTGCAATTAGTGTCCATTAGTTTCTTCTTCGTTTAGCAAAGAAATAATTCCCGAAATAGGTAAAGGCAACATTTGACGTCATATCTTCAGCCGAGGAATTGCCTTCAATTTGTTGGTTTGGTGATTTTCTATTCCATAGTAACACCATTGTGAGAAACTGTATAGGGACTTGCTGAGTTCTTAGACATAAATCAATGTATTTGATATCCACACTGTTATTTTTCTTCTTTCTGTTCCCATTTTGTCCAATTCTGTCACAGAAACATAATTTACCATTTCAAATGGTTCCCCTTTGCCATGAATGTTATGGTAGAGGACATGTACTTGTGGAAAAATACCAGTGAGGCTATAGTTTCATGGTTGAGTGCATCTGTGGTATTAAAACATGTATCTGATTTAGTTCCTAACTACAAATGTATTCTTGTGGGCAAAAAGAACATCTTTGTAAAGTCATTATCTTCATACATTGTGGCACATTCAGACATGGGACATGGTTGGCTTTCATTAATTTAGTTTATTATACAAACAGAACCCTTAAAAAAAACCTGTACTGTTATTGCTGTATGTGTTTTTATTTATTTGGTTATTTTTTGACTTTCTGTCAATAGTGGACTCAAGTGCCTCTTATAATCCTCCGTCTCCCTTTTTGTCACCTCAGGACCCCAGAGCAGTGTCCCAGTGTGGTGTCTCTTCTGTCAGAGAGCTACAACCCTCATGTGCGCTGTGGGGCTGCCATGGCTCTCGGCATCTGCTGTGCTGGTACAGGCAACAAGGTGAGAACCTCTTTTTGTAAAGTTACCTTTAAATCAAAACCATTACCTTACCCTGCATTTCTCCATTTTCTTGCCGAGCTGCTGTTTATGAAACTTAAAAATAACTTTTAATATGAAGCAGACGAATTTCACCATCTTCGATGTGACAATGAAATTAGTTAGTAATTCACATAAAAAAGCCGTGTTTCTGTCTTCATTTAGGACAAATGAAGATGCAGCTACAATTTAAAAAATTGTGTAGTCTTTGCAACTGTGATGCAAAAGTGCTGTTTACACCAAGTTTAGTCTATTTAAGTAATGCATCCTTGTTAAACTTGCTGGATCTGCTCTTTTTGGACTCAGTACAGTAAAAGCTTATTTGGTATCCTTTTTAACCAGAAACCCAGCATTGGCCTTCCTCCCCTCATTTGTCTTGTGTGCTTTCCTTTCTTCTTGACACAACGTGTGCGTCACTGATGCAAAGATTATCTATGCTGAATGAGGGCTTTTCCTTTAAGCAGCTAATTGATGGCTCATCTTTGAGGCTCATGAGCTAGAAGAGTACAGATTCAGCTTCTGTAACCCCTGCAGAAGCTGAAGTTGAATGATCCAGCTCACAACAGTTTGAGCTTTATGTAAACTTTTTTTTTTTTCTTTTTAATACTATTTGATCCCCATATTTATTCATTTTAACATGGAGAATGATTACCAGACTTAGCTTATTTCTAGGTGCTGCCAATTCCTCAGTTGTTTAATTATGTGGGCTAATTGGTCTCAAATGGCACAGTCACATTACCAGTCGTGGCTCATTTCTCCCTGAGCCTTGGAGCAAATGAATATTTTGGAAAAGATGAGCTCCAGTGCTGTGCTGTTTGGTTTCTCTAGAATAAGACCTTGAGGACATTAGGCCCTCAGTAAGACTAATGATGTTGTGGCAAGAGAACTGGGTCACCTATTTAGAGGTAGAACATTCATTTGCTACACCTTGGGCTTTGTTTATTGGACTGTTGTTTCTTATCTGGTTGTATACCTGAAATATAAAGCAAGTCAGAAAAGTTGTTTTGACCGTAGTTGTAACCTGTTTTTTGCTGACGTTGTTGTAGTGAAATTCTTAAACATGTCAGCTTGTTTGTTGACCTCGGTGGAAAAAATATTCACCAGTGAATTCATGTGGAAATGTAATGTCAAACACCTAGCTGACTCACAGTAAACTTTTCATTGTTTCACTACTCTGTCATATGATACTGTTTTATAAATGTGTATTAAAATGGAAATTATGTTGTGGGTTAAATGTGTTCTGGTTTGTTTCATTTATTTAAACAAGTCTCTAGCTGTTTTATTTTTGTTTTGTTTTTTAAGAAAAACTGAATTGAATATAATCTGTTCATGCTATAGCAGTAACTTGATGAAAACAGCCCAGTGATATACATGGATTAACATGATCTTAAGCAACCAACCTGCTCTGCTGATTACATCTGACAGTAAATGCCCCCAATTAGCCCCCCTCCTACAACTTATCATAGGCAGGATGCGGTAGATGAGCGCTGGCTTTACACTCTGACTTATCATCCCAGAGCTCGACTGTCTCAGCCAGTTTAGCCAAGAACACTGATGAAACGTTTATTTTACCTCCACTGTTATCATCCTAGTTTGTTTCTCTTTCCTCAGTGGAGCTGCCACCTCCCTCTAAGCCTGCTAGTCTTGGTTACAGCCATTACTGTTCAAAAGAAATAAAAGTAACAGGGCAGGAATGGACTGACTGGGAAACAGGGAAGAGGGCAGAAATAAAAGGAGAGGAGGTGTTCCTCCCTCATTCACTGTAATCATTGGAAGAGAGTCATTGTTAACTCGGTTGTCATGGACAACCAGATATGGATGACACTAATGTCATTAATTTGCAAGGTCTGTTTGCCTCTGTTGATAAATCCTTTTCCCTATTTAACCAAACAGAAGTGCCACTGTTGCAGTGATCTGTTTGTTGGAAAGAAAAATGACTTAACAGAAAAACTGTTTTATTTTTTCACTTTCTTTCTTTAATAGGTTTGAAAGAGAAACAAATATAGAATTGGTAATATTGCATGTTTGCATCAGCTTCACTTTGCAAAATGTTATTCTCCAGCTTACTATGACAGTATTTTGAACTATCATCATTCATTTATCAGGCAACGTGCCTTATTTAATCTAAGATTGGCTTAGTTTCCTTTTTAAGTCTGGACACCATGTGCACAGCTCTTCTGCAGTGCCAATGTTCCTACGTTTTAACAAAAAAATCAAATAAACCGTTTAGAAAGCTATGTGAAAGAGCCCTGACTGATTGTTTATGCTGTTCAAATGAAAGTAATCCTTTGACTTGTTCATGAGAACAAGTTGTTTATATGAAGCAACATAACCAACTTCTTTTGTTGTTGTTCTTTATCTGTCCCTTCATAGGAGGCAATCAATCTGCTAGAGCCCATGACCAACGACCCAGTGAATTATGTGAGACAAGGCGCCCTCATTGCCTCTGCTCTTATCATGATCCAGCAGACTGAAGTTACCTGTCCCAAGGTAAGTACCTTGTGTAAGTACATAGTGAAACTGATTTTCGAGTCAGCAGCCAACACCAAAGACTTGAGTTTCTCCATAAAGTAGCAGATGAATGTATTTTCCTTAAGGTCAACCAATAAAGACTAAAAGTACAGTGTACAAAACAGTGCTGTCCTGTTTTCTGTCTGGGTGTCTGCAAAATAAGAACATGCTTCAATGACTCTTAAATAATGCTTAATACCACTGAGGTCAGAGTCTTTGCTGAGTAAACTACAAGAAGAAAGTAAAGGGGAAGTCTTGACTGAAAGCAAAAAACATCAGAATTGTGCAGATGGAAGAAAAGAAGCCGAGGTCATGGAAGACTTGCAGAGTTACTAGCCTGGGCATAACTGCACGCAGTCAGCCTTGAAGCACCTTGTGCTTTGTTATAGACAGTTAAGAAATGCCAGACACATTTTCTATGACTCCTCATCTGCAAAAGTCCTTTAAAGCAAGTTGGAGTGCAGGATTGTGCAGTATTGACTGAAATTTCAACAGAAGTTTCAGTCAATGCTGACACTTGAACGGACACGTCAAGTCAACTTTATTTATAAGCATGTTTAAAAACAACAAATGTTGACCAAAGTGCTGTACAACTGAGAGTAATAAAACAGAAATAAAAATTAGATATAAAGGAGGATTAAACAATAAAACAGATATAAGAGGAATAAAAGACTATAATAAGACAAACGTAAAACAATCAGTAGAGAAATGCCAAAAACTCAGTCAGACTCCTGATCATTACCACGGCAATACTAAAGTAGCTGCATTGTAAATGCTCTGTAAATAGTGTGCCAATTTACTTGTGTACCTGGAGAACATCTGTCAAGTTGGCAAAATATTTATCTTTGTCAAACATTTTTCCTTTCAGTTTTCTTTTTCACTTATAACATATTTCAAAATCTCATCTTTATTTTTAGGTGAACCAGTTCAGGCAGCTTTATGCAAAAGTGATCAACGACAAGCATGACGATGTTATGGCCAAGTTCGGCGCCATCCTGGCCCAGGGAATCCTCGATGCAGGTCAGTTTTCAAACAAAGCTGCAGCACGTTTATCCGTGTCTGTCACTGAACGAGAGATTAAACGAATATGTGGTCCTGCATGCCCTATGTGACCTCATCCCTCAGAGGGATATGAAAAGATCTGTATTTCTTAAATTACACGGTGAAACAAGTGAACTGCTCTAAATGTTATTTGGGTTTGTGGTTATTGTGTGTATGTGTGTGCCCAAATTTGAGTTCCTTTACACTCATACAAACATAGAGTAACCCTCTTATGCTGACCACCCGTGCACTCCGTCTCTGGAACAGATCATGCTAAGGTGCATTAGCGCCTGGCGGCCCTACCTCAGCTCCGCTCTGCTCTCTGCCATATGGCCTGTTGGCCTCCCGCTGGTGATTACTGTTTGCCTGATAAGTCTTTGTGTTTGTGTGTCTGTACATGTGTTTGTGGACACATGCAAGTAGTCTGTGTTAGTGTGTGTGAGGTCCTGGAGAGCTGTACATCATCACGTAGAGAGCTACAGATGCATACACAGCACATCATACAGTACATCTAGAAGTTTGCACAAACCTTTGCTGGAGGCTGGAGCACCAGTAAAAACCCTGTGTTTTCAGCCAGAAAGGAGCCGGCAGTGTTTAGTAACTACTTCTCTGTGTGGATTTTGTTGTTTTTGTTTGTTTGGACATGCATACGGAAGGTTCCTCTCCTAGCACAAGAAGAACTGTCAGTGATTTGGCGATCCATCAGCTATGCTTTTTAAGGCAATGACCAATATGCCTGCGCTTGTCTGAATTGCCAATAGGTTATCAGAATTCCAGATATTTGAGTAGGGACTTTCTGTTCCATGCTCCAGTCATTGTTTCAATGCAGACACATTTTGAGGAGGAAATGAAAACTTGAGTTATTGTCAGTGGAAACCTTGTGCATTTCCACAAATTTATTTTCATAAAAGCAAAAAAAATTACTTATGTGTATGGAACAAAAGCATGCTCAAATTCACTACAAGTACCAAAAAACAAAAACAGTTGTGGCACCAAATATTTTGGTCCTCCACAATTTATGCAGATATCTGTTTACAAACACTGTACATAAGGTGTGTAAAGTGATTAGCTAAACACAAGAAAGGAGCACATGTAAACACCAGCAATCAAAGAAAAGAAGACCCTGTGTAAACACTTAAAATTTGATATTCTCAAAATGAGCAACAGGCCAATAATTAAGTCATACATATTTTGATTTGAGCATCTCCGATTCCAACTTTTGACCAGTTTCAACATTTCTATCATTGCTGCAAACTTAAAACGGTTCAAAAGACTGCATACCACCAAGTATTTTTTTAATATTCTCAATGCAGATAGATATCAGTATTTAATCGCTTATAAATTTGGCCCCACCGCTAGAAATGTTTTCATTCATATTTAAACTTTCTGAATCATCCTACTGACAACAAACAAACAAAAATGAAAAAAAAAAAACGGTATAATTTATAAGCAGGTCATCAGTTTG
This sequence comes from Atherinosoma microstoma, assembly GCA_037177055.1. Lineage (NCBI taxonomy): Eukaryota > Metazoa > Chordata > Actinopteri > Atheriniformes > Atherinidae > Atherinosoma > Atherinosoma microstoma. The sequence continues at coordinate 13,204,085 of JBBBVU010000015.1, read as the reverse complement.
TAAATACTATCAGGGAGTTCCCAGAACCTCTTTCTTCAAGGCTCTAACAATGAAGGTGTTGTAAAAAAAAAAAAAAAAAACATGTCTGAGGCCATTACATGAAAGCACCTGAGTTGTTGAAAATCATGAGTGTATTTCATTAGTTGCAACATTTCCTGCTGATTCCCCTCCTGCAATGCTGTTAAATTATTTTGTCTTGAGCAGACAAGATATCATGATCCCAGAGAAGACCACCACTGTATGCCACATCAGTGCAATTGACTACATGAGACCAACCAGACAAGCCTGATTACTGGTGTCTTTCCTCGCTCTCCTTCTTTCTTTCATCCAATCTTCAGCCCTCAGTGCTTATCCACATGCTATTCAAACACATTCAGACAGGATATATACATACTACTCTTGTTTGAAAGCCAGACAAGCTCAAGCAGGATGAATGTTTAATTATTCTGGTTCTTGTGGGGCGTTAGGAGTGTTGGAGGTGCGGGATAATTGTATTTAATTTGACTGGCGGAAGCGATTAAAGCTCAGTTTCATGATCACTGGTTCTCATTATGCAGGAAATGTTTGTCTCCAAGTCATTCTCTGGCTCTGAGTCCATGTCTTCTCTTTCTCACCTCAGTATGTTCAGCCTCATTGATACCATCCATTCATTAGCTGTTTTTACTCATGTTGATGTAGAAAAATATCTCCTGACTTTGTTGCTTCTTGGCTTTCAGTTATTTACTTTTCAAACACATAGGCTGGTTGTTTATACAGTCACACTACACCACTGAGGGATCAGGCTATCCCACCACCCCCCTCAACAGCTCCTTGGAATGAAAATTGGCCTACCAAACTAAGAGTTGGCAAAAACAGTGGGAGGGAGGTGCTTTTAGTCAAGTGCACTCAACCTCTTAAGTATTTAAGAGACTTTCAAGCATGAGATTGGGGTGCAGAAAACTGACCTTGTTAGTAATTCTGGCAACAATCCAATCTGTGGGACTGACAGGGTTTTAGCTCTGGTTCAGATGTCAAGAGCGGGCTCTTGTGATTAAGTCATCTCTGTGTCCTCAGATCAAAGTGGGTGATATGCAAGATGGCAGCAGATGATTTAAGTAGCATTGTTTAAGCTGAGTTCATTTTTAGTTGGAAGAGCTACTCTACTCCCTTTTAACCTTTTCTATGGAAAGAGACTTTTTCTTTGTACCCATTTACTTCATCCCGGTTCCTTCCTCTCTTATCTTCCTTCCCCTCCTTTTGTTTCTGCTGCCCCTTTCTTCCGTTTGTTCTGGACTAAGGCAGGGTGGATCCTTTTATATGATGTAAATTTAAACCCTGTTTATCACATTTTTAGTCACCTGCATAGCCGGTGACTAAAAATGGTCACTTAATCCAGTGATTGGATGTAGTTACCAGTTTTCCAAGTGTCACCTCACACAGATCTTCCGTATTTGGAAAATACCTTATTTTTTTATATTCATCATTACAAAATACTTTTAATCCTCTTCTTTTAATGTTCCCAAAGTATGTTAAGAGAAATCCAAATTGAGATCCAAAATTGTACTATCAACAGTGATGTAAAGGGACAAAATATACATTTAAACATGACACAATATAAATTAATGTAGTTCCATAATTAGATATTAAGATACTTTAAACTTGATCTAAATCTGAAAATTTATAATCATTGTGTAAACCAAATAAAGCAAGTCTTTATAATGAAAGTAATGAACATGAAGTCTAGCTGCAAATTGATTAAAACCTGATTTACAGCTTCAGGTATATTAAAATATTGAGCTGAAAATGTAACCACAATTATTATTAATAATTATTAATTATCTGGTGCCAGTGTTTTTTGAAGAGGTGTCCCACCACTTATTAATTAGATCAGTTATAAATGTATTGTGTTGTTCAAATTCGGTGACAATGAATGATACCAGGTTTATACATTTTTATACAGGATACTGTGGACAAAGCATTGGGAGTGTGATGGGTTTGTCATCCTGTAGCTGTAAATCTTGCTCCAAAAGAAATGGATCAGACAACTTTGATAAAATGGCAACCTTCTTTGGGTGGTGAACATCCTGGTCTGTACTTTATTGTTAAACTTCCACTTCCTTATCTTATTATTTCTGAAGCAAGTTGCAAACACTTTGTTTTACAGTCAGTGAAAGGTGCAGCCCAAAGATGACAGTTGTTTGAACTATCAACATTTTTCTCCTAAATTAGAAGTTTCCTTGTTTTGTTTTTCCATGTTTTTTCCATGCTGAGCTTGGCCTGTGATTTTTAACTCCGTTATTATAAAAATTCATCTCCATTTTTAACTCGTGTATTACAGGGATCTATGGATGTACATATTTATCTATTATACTAACTGAATTCACTGTTTGTCTGTTTTATACTGTAGATGTAATTGGTTGTTCTTTCTGTTTTCTGTTGTCCAGGTGGGCGTAACGTGACCATCTCACTGCAATCCAGGACTGGTCACACACACATGCCATCAGTTGTCGGCCTACTAGTCTTCACTCAGTTCTGGTTCTGGTTTCCCCTGTCCCACTTTCTGTCACTGGCCTTCACACCAACTGCTATAATCGGCCTCAACAAGGACCTCAAGGTACTCGGATATCCATATCTTCTTTCTGATTAGTCTTTGAGTAATATTAGGAGTGGATTATTGTCATTAATGTACAGTTCTTATACAGACCAATGCAGCTATGCTTATTAAAACATATATTTATATATTTTGTTCCCTGTCTATTAAACAAAGTTTTGTGGGGGGAGGGTTTCATTTGATACAGAAAATATGCCCCTTCTTGCTGTGGAAACAACTGTTAGCAGCAGCCTCTGCATAACAGGGCTGTGAACCCCTTCTGGACCCCTGCCACTCGCACACTGTTGCCAAGGGATCATTGTGACATATTGTAGTCTTAGATTGACTTTAGATGAGCTTTATCTCTTCTTTGCAATCCGAACCAGCAGCACCTGACACCAAGGACACTGAAGCAGTTTTATTAGCTGTGCATGCCCAGCTTTACAAAGCACCAGAGAATATGCTTGGTGTAAAGCCTCAAATAATACACCGGTAATGGAGTGTAGAAGAAATTGGGGGGGGCAGTGGGATCTAATAGACTTGCTGCATCTGGGCACACTGTACACCGGACAAGCCTCCACAAGCCTGAAGTCTTACAGTTGGACAAAGAACGTCCTTTTTATCAACTTCAGGAAATAAAAAAATAAACAAAGAGTTGTACCTTCACTTCCAGACTCTTCCTATACCAGAAAAATCTCTCCAACATATTTTTCTGCTTTTTATTCTTCAGTGAAACCACAGAACTATGAGGTGATGGCAATCAGAGCTCCTGGTCACAGATTGTGTTACAGGGATGTTCTGCTGGAGACGGTTAAATCATTTAGTTTCAGTGAGCTGTTATAATCTGAAAGCTTACACTAAACAGAAGGCACCTGGTGCTGCTGTAGCTGGAGATATTGTTTTATGTGTGTCTTGGTGGAGTAGACGGAGCACTTCTTCATTTTTACATAAGACTGCCGCAATGAGAAAAAAGGTACTGGAGAGAAATTGCTAAAATACATAACCAGTCAGCCAGTCAGAGAAACGGAACCAGAGCGTTGTCAAAAAACAGAATGAAGCGCTGTTGCCCTCTCATGATAACTTACTACATTTTAGAGCAGGTTTAAAAAAGACACAGTAAGGCTCTGAAATGTCAATCTCATCATCGTGTCACAACCTATACAAAATCATCCAAATTTAAATTTCTGTACCAAATTTTCTGGTAATATATAAAATATTTGCAAAAATGCTTCGCTTTTGTGTAACTACATAGTTATTGTTAACAAGAAGACCTGTCTAGTAAATCTCCATAAAAATTGATGAAATTATGATTGGCCTATTCATTTTCTTTCTTTTCAGATGCCTAAGGTGCAGTACCGCTCTAATTGTAAGCCCTCCACCTTCGCCTACCCACCAGCTTTGGAGGTTCCAAAAGAGAAGGAGAAGGAAAAGGTGAGATCTGAGCCGCCACAACACGTCGGCTTGTTTTACTTTCCTTTTTCTGAATTTATTGGCCCAGGAAAGCCGATCTGGCTTCATATTAATTTTCAAATAATTTCAAACCCACCTTGTAAGACTCATCATTTTCTTGCCCATCGTGTTTATTATTTTAGCATCTCTCAGATGCTTCATCTCGCAGCCCTAGATGCTCTCAGAGGATGTAACACAAGACGTTTATTTTGTGGTTGACTAGCTTTTGTACATTTAAAGCCATGTTTGTATAAGATCTAAATGTCTACAGTATTGTCTTACATTGTGGAAACATCTCCGCTCTTTTTGTCTGCATGGCAGGTATCCACCGCTGTTCTCTCAATCACAGCCAAAGCCAAGAAGAAGGAGAAGGAAAAAAAGGAGAAGGAGGAGGAGAAGATGGAAGTGGTGAGTGGAAAGAGCCCACTCCTCCCCTCACCTTCTACTAATCTTATTTTATTTCCTTGATTGTTTTCATTTGTTTCATTTTTGAAAGATTAATTTATGTATTGCTTATTTTGATAACCAAACAGTTTAGATAGCAGTTTTATCTCCAAAAACCAGATGCGATGTGTTGTAAAGGAAATTATTAGCCTTTGTGGGTGGTCTCATTAAATTAAAACATTGGGACTATCTTTCTTTATTCTTCACTCATTGGTTTGTATTTGAAGTAAAGTTTACAAGGATTTGTTAATGTGTGCAGGGGAGGCACACTGATATTTATATTACATGAGTAATCCGGAGTGCATTGTTCATAGGTTACTTTAATAGCTCAGTCTCTGTCGGCTGATTTTGGCTCCAGCTGATGAAGCGGGCTGCTTGTGGTGTTTTTAACTTAAACTTTTTTCTTTTTTTCCCCCTTGCCTTTTGTTGGCTGCTAAAACTGTTATTGCATGCTTTACTGAATACTGCCTGGTATTCAAATAAAGTCAGGACTAAATGGAAAGTTATTGGGGTATTTGAGGCATAAACCCAGTTATCCAGTCTCTTAAGTTCTTTGACACCAAACACACACTTACCTTTATTTCCTTTCTGTCTTTCTTAAACCCTGCACTCACCCACACCCAGCGTTTGCAGACAGACTCTGTCAGTCCAGAGCCATTATAACTTTCAGTGAAATTTTCTTTGGGCCTAAGCAGCCCGTTTGATCCTCCCCACCATGCTGCGCCTTAGCTCTGGTGCTGAGAGATCCACCTGGAAATGTCAGGCTCGCTCACATCTCAAGCTTCTGGTTTTTATTTGGCTTAACTTATTCAAATGGTGGTTGAAGGAAAAGTATCCACTGAAACTGAGGTCAGACAGTTCAGAGTCTGAACTGATCTATTAATGACTCAAATTGACAAAAGGCAAAAGAGCTGCCTGCGTGCGCACATTTGAATAATGTTGGGCTGTAAACGAGTTTGGACTTTTAAAAAGCTGTTAATCAAAATCCCGGGCTCGGGCCGAATTCTGTCGGTCTTCTCGGGCCTAACTTTTACGGCCCAATCAGTGCTCTAGTTCAGACTCAGCTCTGCTGTGGTTGTTTGTTTAGATTCACAATTTTTATCTAAAGCCAAACTATCTGTGATCCATTTGTGCTCTTTCTTGATGATCTCATGTGTGGCTTTGCTTTTTGTGGCCAAAAAAATCAAAAATCAAAATACATTTCAACTATAAAAAGTGCAGCAGATCTGATGAAGGAAATTCTGATTCTTTCTTCACAGGAAGTCCAGGAAGGTGAGAAGGAGAAAAAAGATGAAGAGAAGGAGAAAGAAAAGAAGAAAGAGGCAGAGCCAAACTTCCAGCTCATGGAGAACCCGGCCAGGGCGATGCCGGCTCAGCTCAAAGTCCTGACGATGCCAGAGACATGCCGCTACCAACCTTTCAAACCGGTAATACTTATCAAATACCAGATGATAAAACAGAAAACTATAAAGTATCTCAGAGAGGAGTGCTTCCTTACAAACCACTCAGTCACACTCAATCAACAACTGAGGATTCAACTTGTTGGTTGATTTTAACCCTTCTCTAGTACCTAAAACTCCAGAACCTACCCTCTGCAGACCTGCAGAGCTATGGGGTCCTGATGTAAATGTTGACAATGTTGTCACCCAATAAGCGCTCGCCTCAGTCCAGTAAAGAGGAAGTTTTGTTTGATTTAGTGCCCAGCAAGCAAAGCTCAGAGTATTACATTGTACGGCGGACCGAATGGGGTGCCAAAATGTTGTCTTCACTTGTCTTCAGTTTAGTAATGCTGCCTTCCTTTTAAGGATTTGTTTTTGATTCAGAGGCGAGTTTAGGAAGTGAGGAGATTTTACAGTCTAAAAGTCCAAATCTGTTCACTGTCAAGGTGTTTGTAAAAGTGGATTTAATGGAGAATATCTTTCCTGTGGAAATGTCTTTGTTTTATTTTTTAAATTTTGTTCAGAAGAAGCTTCCCTTAAATAAGAAATTAGACAATTCTTTGTCATTTTAATATAATTGACCCTCCCAATTACTGTTTATCACCTGATAATCTTTTATATGTCCACATTTTCTTCAGATTGCATGTACGATTGTGCATAAACATCACATGGTATATCTTGAGTCTCTGACATTGGGGTGTAAAAAATCATCAAGCTTCACATCTTTGTGCAGTGTTTGATTTATACACCTGGACTCATTTATCCCAGGTAAACTGTACAGACTGTACTTGAGAGAGTAATCTTCAGGCCCTGAGTCAAAAGTATGAATGAATTCCTTTCCTTTGTTTCCCACTGTTACTAATTCTCTCTGTCTGTCACCAGCTGCATACAGGTGGGATCATCATCTTAAAGGACACCAGTGAGGAGGAGGAGGAGCTGGTGGAGCCCGTCTCAGCTCATGGACCCAAAATAGAGGAGGAAGAGCAGGAGCCTGAGCCCCCCGAGCCTTTTGAGTACATTGACGAGTAGAAATGCTCCCGGAGCAAAGGTGTGTTCACACAAATCCTTCCTGTCAGCTATCAACTTCATAGGAAGTTGCATTACATGAGTAAATACAATGTGTTGCCTGTGCTGGCTTTCACCCATCGTTGCCTGAAGAATGTAAACATCCCTGCCATCTCCAAACGCTCGCTCAGTGGGCAAACCCTCCCACTGACCTAGTCAACAAGACTGGGCGCTAAATGGTTCCTGCCTGCTCGTTGTTTGTGTTGGACTGCCACCGCCTGCCTCCCACATCGATTGTTACACGTTATGAGACCGATGAGGCGTAGATAACCAAATTAGGGCCTCTGTACATAATACAGTACGTCATTTCTTTATGAGGTTCAAGTGCAGCTTGACAGATTGAACGCTGCAGAAATCACTGTAGACTGACTTCATGGGTTTGGCTTGGATGCTGCAGCATAAAGTCAGTTGCAGTTAAAGGAGGTTCAGCTTCAGGTTTACAAATATCTCCATTCAGTCCTGATGGTTTGTGAGCAGCTTCAGGCGTTTCTGTCTGCTTTGCAAAAGCTGGAGTCAAGATCATTTGATGTATTCTGACTTGAATAATTGACTGTCCTGTAACTTGCTTAGATTATTTTACTAATATATATCACTCCTTTCTCCTTTTTACTTCTTCAGGTATCTGAAAACATGAGATCCCTTCATCTTGGTCCCCTTTATGCATCCGCGTATCCATCCGCCTCCCTTCTTCACTTCTTTTTACATGTTTTTTTTTTTTTTTTGCTTATTTGCCACATAGTGAATGTTTTACATTCTCATATTGTATCATTTTCAGTCTGTTCAATAAAAAAAACGTATGTATATTGGAGGCTGGAGAGTGAGTGTTTATTTGAGTGGATATTTCACCAGGCATGCATCGCAGGAATCCCTCTACTCCCGTACAGCTGAACTAGTTTACATTTTCAGCACTCAGCAGCAGCTGCTGCAGTCTGCCTACTGTACAAATGCTGAACGGGTGGCAGAGAAATGTGCTTTGAGGCAAATGGTCAAATATTGTCCAACTACAAAAATGTGTGATCTGTTTGAGCAGAGAGAAAAGCTTCCAGTGATAATGATGTTTTACCTGCTGTCCACTGACAACATCATTTGTTCATGTTGTTTCTTCAATCTAAAAAAACCATTAAAACAATTTCCTTCAGCTCTTGTTTTGGTTTTTAATATTTTCAAGCTGCAAGCTTTAAAAGTTTCTCTTAAACATTTTTGTCACTGACACATTAACAGTCCCTTATACGCTAGCTGATTGTTAGATTTAAGGACCTTTATACACAAAGCTAAGTCATCAGTTGGCAGATGCTCTGACTGCCTCTTTCTCATCTGAACTCCCCACGCTGGGTGAAAGAGGATGTTTGCTTACATAACTCTATATGGGAAAATACCAAATCAGAGCCGACCTGCTTATACTCACCAACTACAGAATGAAGTTGTTCAAAGAGGAGCAGACTATGAACACCAAACAATGACGTGGTGCCAACTAAAAAGTAAGTAATTCCCCTTTGACCTGACAAATGGCTCGTAAGAAATGAGAATAAAAAATCTAAATTGTCTGGTTCTGTTAGTCTTCACTGGAACTCCAGCAAGAAATGTCTTGAAAGTCATTAGACGGCTCAGACTTCTGGACAGTCTGGAGGTTGGTGAACACTGACAGGAAATGTCGGGTGATTAGTAAATCCTGCAGGAGACCAGATTCTCATGCAGAAGAACAAATGTACATTTATGTGTTTCCACGGGGATCAATAAGCTCATGTTGGCTTTGAAGTATAAATCTGAAGCATATATTAACAGCACATATATGTATGTTTTTTCATACATAACATTAATGGTTCTATAGTTTGGGAATTTTGAATTGTAGAAATATCTTGCATTAAAGCTAGGAGATTTTAGAATGATCCTTCCCAAATGCCACGCTGGTAAGAGCTGAAAAACGAGAATGTCGAAAAGCTGAACGCAGGTGGCGAAAAACAAAGTTGCAGG
>JBBBVU010000015.1:13167436-13183251 GCA_037177055.1 Atherinosoma microstoma | reverse complement strand
ATTAGGATGCCCTATAGTTGTCTCCCTTTGGAGGTCCTTCGAGGACGTCCAACCGGGAAGAGATCCTAGGGAAGACCTGGAACATACTGGAGGGATCATTCATCCTTTCTGGAAGGGAATTCCTCAGAAGTGGCATCCCCTTCAGTGTGGCATCAACATTGGAGAAAGCTCAGAGAAAAGAGAGGATGCTGAAATGACTGTCGTTAGGGAGCACCAAAGTGAGAACATCTGCCAGTATTGTTGCTTCAAACAACCACCATAGACTGTCGAACAGCTAAAATATTGTATTCAGTCAGAATGTGAGCAGATTCATTTAGTAAAACTACAACAATAATCACCAGCAATTAGTCTGTAAACCAGAACATAGTCCTTGCAATTACTTTTTGCAATGATTAAAGTGTAATTACAAGAAAGGATATGCAACACAATAATAAACATGCTTCTTTTGTGTGAGTGTTGTTGACATCAAATTTGATCAAATCATCATCTATTTCTCAATTCTTTCAAAACTTAATTGGATTATAATGGGAAAAGAATAACATAAACATGTGCTAAGCTCTTTTTCTCTTCTTCTTCTTTTTTTTTAACTCTAAAAGGTTTTACATTTCTAATATGACTTCCAGGTGGGAATTTATGAAATGAAGGTTCACGTCTAAACTGAAGTTGTTGATGGTCTTTCTTCTTTCTGAGAAGGAAGCACAAGTCTTAGAAACGGCCTCCATGGGAATAAAGTGCATAAAGAAAAGTCTGTTTCAATCTCTTCCGACCCTGCAGCCGCAGCTGAGCTACATATTTCCATTTGCTCCTTTGTTTAAGGCTGTCATCCTGCTCCACCTTCAGTTAAATCTCAAACTGGAGCTGCAACACAGACGGACAGGACAGTCGGAGCAGCGTGGAGCTGGTAACAGTTAACCTGCACGCTATGTTTCAGAGGTTGTGCTGAGTATTTATCAGAAGTTTGTCCAGTAGTGTTGAGGTAAATTATGATTGTAATTTGTTTTCAGGAACATTAGTTTGCGGCAGACTAAACAGATACGCTTGCCTACTGTACCCACACACACACACACACATTCTCTCACACAGATGCCTGTAACCCATTCAAAGTGGTGGCCACTGCTGGCCTGCGTGCCTCTTTTTACACAGCTGCAGAAATAAACACACTGTAATTATTAAAGATGGAATGAAGCTGGGCAATGAATTAAAGGCATAGGAAAGGATTCACAACGTCATGATGAGCATGGAAGGGAGACTGAGGCGGTATGAATAGATTCTTTATTTGCAACAATCACTTTAGCTCAGCTGAGGTCAAATAGTCTTGACTGAAGTTACTGATGCAGATGTGTAAGTGTAGTTAATCTGCAGTGACAGTTAAAAACAGACAAACAGGAGGACGTCATGGATTATGACAGAAAAACTACATACAGCACTGAAACAGGAAGCAAATCCTGAAGGTTTCATGTATCCGGAGGACATAAGTAAAAATGATGTGATCAATACAAAGTCTTTATATTAGATAAAAACAGCCCTCGGTGAGCAAAAAGACAGAAAACACTGGTATTATTTATATGACAAAAACTAAGCTAAAATACGTAACGTCTGAAAAGGTGAACTTCACGATTGAGTGAAATGAAGAACAAGCTTTACATGCAATTACGAAAAGTATTTTTTTTTTCTGAATGATGCTAGGAGTCTCTCACATCATTGTGGAGAAAATCTGGTCCAGTCTTCCTTACCGCATTGCTTTTGTTTAATGAGGTTTGCAGGCATTTGTTTATTCACAACTCTCTGAGGGTTCCAGCTGAAGCATTTTAGTCCGGTGTAGGTAGGAACTTTAGGTCCCTGCTACACTTCCATTCTTATCTTTTTCAGCCACTCTAGTGTAGATTTTCTGCTGTTTGGGATCTTTATCGAAACCATAACACATAACAAATAACAAATTCAGTTTTTGCAAACTTGAACCAGAGAAAAGGCTTTTTCCTGGGAACCCCCTTCAAATTGTACTGAACTTTAACATTGAACTTGCTGAGGCCTGCAGAGTGAGATGAAGCTCGAGTTTACTGAAATGAGGCTAAACCTGCCAAGACATCCACTACTTTGAGGACTGTCTTCAATGCTTTCCACTTGTAAATCATTTTTCTCAGTGTACAATGATGGACTCCAAATAATTTGGAGTTTGTAACCCTTCCAAGCAACTATTATTTCTCTATGATCGTTGATGTCTTGATGTAGAATTATAATTAAATAGTGTAATATGTCCTGCTGATGTTCATGTCTAGATGTATTTATGTAAAGACCAAATGATTTTTATCGTGTCCTGATCCGATTAACCTCAGAAAAGATAGAAGATGTACTTTTTTCTCCCTGTGACTTTACCAAAGAGCTCAGGTGAAGTTTCGAGCCAACTAGTCTGATTAGAATGACTGAAGCGAAAAAAAATCTAGATGAACAGAAAGCTTCCTTTCAGGACTCAAACAGCATTTTCAGGCTGTATGAGTCCAGAACTTCATCATCAAAGTGAAAGCAGCCCTCCCTCTGCTGGACACAGATTCTACTGCCGTTTCCTGTAGCCTATACTCAATCAACTTAGAATATCTAGAAAATATTTATTGATTTATTCTTTTTAAAATCTTTTTAATCTTAAAAAAACCAAACTATCTTAGCTACAAGAACTCTAAAAGAATGATACACTGAAGGATAGATACATTTACAAATTGAGACACTTTATTAAGTCCGCCTTTCAGGTTCTGGGTTGGACCACTTTTTGCCTTCGGAACTGCCTTAATTCTTCAGGACACAGATTCAACAAAGTGTTGGAAACATTCCTCAGATTCTGCTCCGTATCGACATGATAGCACCACAGTTTTTACAAATATGTCAGCTGCACATCAACGATGACAATCTGTTCTTTGCTCTAGTGGCCTGAGAGCTGGTTATTGTGGAGACCAGTGGAGTACAACTGACACTGCCATTTTCAGGTTACCAGTTTGAGGTGATTTGTGCTTTGTGACATGGTGCATTATCCTACTGGAAATAGCCATCAGAAGATGGGTACACTGTGGTCATAAAGGGATGAGCATGGTCAGCAACGTACTCAGATAAGCTGTGGAATTTTAACAATGCTCAGTTAGTATTGAACGGACCAAAGTGTGCCAAGAAAATATCCCCCCAGCATTATACCACCAGCAGCCTGAGCTGTTGAATGTTGCAGCTGAAATTAAGGCACATCAGATCAGACAACATTTTCCCAATCTTTAGTGAGTGTGTGTGCATTGCTGCCTCAGTTTCCTATTCTTTGCTGACAGAAGTGGCACCTGAAGGGCTCTTCTGCTGCTGAAGCCTATCTGCTTCACGGTTGGATGAGTTGTTTGTTCAGAGATGGTATTCTAGATTTTCCGAGTTCCCAGTCGGAAATACAACGTGAACGCCTACCTACCTCCAGTTTACCCAGTAAAGATGGCTGCCCAGCAAATAAACAGTGAAACCAAGAGTAAACAAACATTTATGTCTAAATGTATTTGTTTAACTCTACATAGACATTTATAATAAATGAAGTCGTTTCATATTCTTCTACGATAATGTCCATGTACTGGTAGAAAAGTCTTGACAATATTGGTTTTCCAAGTTTTCCGACTTTGTAAACATGAAAGCTCACAACTGGGTTATGACGTCATTCACAGTTCCGACTCAAACTGAACGCACCATTAAAACCCCCGAAAATGTGAAATTCAAAGAAGAAAGAGGCTTTTTTGTGTATTGAAGTCTTTACATATTACAGGTATATTATACAGTACATGTATACTGGTTTACAGAGAGGCAATATAAAATGGGCTATAATTACCAAAGGATACAAAGAACAGCATTTACAAAAGCTTATTTAATTATTCAAGTACCACTAACTTCAGATTCTGTTTTCTCGAGACTTCAAAAGCATCTGTACAAAATGTACAAGAATTGTATCCCAGGTTGGATTGGCCAAAGGTTTCCCCTTTATGCTGAAAATGTATACCAAAACCATGAACAGGAAATCACAGATCAAAACAGAACAACAGAAAACTATTTCACGGAATTTGCAGAACTTCATTTTGAATGAAGATTTCACTGAAATCCCCTGAAAGTTTTTAAAACCTGGATATTCACTCTTACACACTCCTTTACAGAATTTCCAGACATGTATGGACCGTCTGCAGACCGACACTGAAGTGTTGGTCAATAGTTTCCAGCAAAAACTCCTCAGGTTTAAGCTCAGTGAAATGTGTTTCTAGTCGTAGCCGAGATGGTTCACGTGCTGCACTTCCAGTTACTACCTGCAGGTCTGCAAGGTGCATACAAGAATACTATAATACTAACTTTTTAATGAAATACTAGCTTTATTTCAGAACTATTGTATTTACCTCCAAAACGTATCCATCTGTGTCATTTTGTCAGGATCCATCATCTCAAAGCTGAGCTCAGTTGGCCAATCAACTTGCATGAATAAAGTGGGAACAAAGGGCTCATTAAAGTTTCTGTATCCAACTACAGAACATGACATTAATCCTAGAGGGGTGATTCGTTTTAACTTCTGCATGGAGAATGATAGACCAATGAGGATTAGCTGTTCAGTGAAGAGTTGCATGTGACAGTCTGCACAGTAACAAACCACTCAGCTCAATAACTGATGCTACAGAGCACTGCTGCAGCGTGGAAAAATCTCTCACTGTGCACAGCATGAGCTTATCCAGAGGCTGCTAAAAATATAAAGCAGAGATCAACAACTCCAGTCTTCAACGGCCACTGCCATGCAGGTTTTTGATGTTTCCCTGCTGCAGTATTAACAGGCTTCAGTTGAACTTTGTATGGAGATGGATTTGATTTGAATCAGGTGTGTTGAATCAGGAAAACATCTACAATCTGCTGTACAGAGTCTGCTGCTGACTGGAGCTGACGATCCCTGGTATAAAAAAAAAAGGTTTAATAATTATTAATTATTCTTCTGCTGCATTTCTAATCCAGAAGCTGCTCCAAGTTTTCTGCATCTTGTAGCATGAACAGGAGTCACTCAAACCAATCTTTTAACTCCACTGCATTAGATCAACATTTTGTCAGGTTTTGTTGGAGCCACATTACTAATCCTTTATAACGCAGTTTATGTCCAGAAATATTTAGAACCCTTAAATATATGTGGGAATGAAAAGGTTGCATATTGTATACTGTGGAACAATAATGTTGTTCCACATCATTATTCTTATGAGACTGAATCACCCAAAGCCTTCTAAAGACACAATCTGACACTAACATTTAAAACTCTAATCATTCAAAGGAACATAAAAAAAAACAACAAGCATTTAAAAACAAATTCAAATCAGCATTTAAAAAAAATAAAAAATAAAAATCACAGATGTTTTTTTCCATAGCCACTGGTACGTACATATACACCTGCAGAAGATTCTCTAATGTAAAGCGTTTCAACAAAAAGATGCCGATGCCTGTGAAGAGCATCCTACAAGAAAAAGACTAAAGAGCCGGTAGGGTTTTTCTCTTTACAGTTCTGATTCAACACACTTCATATATTTAAAAGAAACTGTCTGTCGGGGAAATGAGACGTGGGAAACTCAAACATGGCCGCTTTACATTCAGGTCGTGTTCAACCTGACTTCTGCCCCGCACACCCTTTCAACAGCTTCAATATTGTACCATTCGCTTACTGTAATAGGGAAGAGAAGCAGAGTTTAAAAATAATATTAAAAAATATAAAAAGTTAGGTTTCCCATTCACAGACGTTCTCCTTCACTTGACTCAAGTGCTTGTAGTTTTCAACAAAAGCAGCAGGTGACTTTAATTTGATCAAAAGGAGCTTGGGTCATTGCAGATGGCTTTAAAGACGTTTCTAAATGATGCTGAAGGGAAAACAGACGTCATCTCTTTGTGTCGTACTGAGTAGATGGAGTCTGTCAGACTGCAGTGGACGGCGTTTTTTTTCTTTTTTGGGGGGGGGGGGGAACATCAGGGTCTCTGTGGGTCCTACTGCTGGTAGCGGTTCAGCTTGTCTGGGTCATTAGCGGCCATTTGGGTGAAATCCTGGAAGATGTCCTGATAAGTTTCATCCCCTGTAAAATCAAAGTAAAGAGAAGTGAGCAACAACAAAGGAACAATAAAATTACATAAAAAGATATTTCCTACACTTTGCTGTAATTTTTCAGGATATTTTTACCCTGTAACTTAAAGAATTTGTCATAAAAATTGCAGATGTCACCAAACTGATCATACATTCTCATCAAAACAAGGGGAAAAAAAGACAAAACTGACAATGTTGATATTCATCCCCTGCTGTACGATTACAACAAAACCTAACTTAATATTTGTTATTAAAAGCAGAACATTGTTCACAAATTAACCTATGGGACAGAATTCCCACAGATCGAAGCACCTCAGCGGGGCAGGTGTACTGGAGGACCCGTAACCACACTAAGTTAAATATAATACTTCTGCTTGTATTACAAACAATATGATTTACCATCATGGAGCTGGAGAGCAGCAAGATAAAGAGTTGGGAAGCTCATGCAGAGACACTTTCAATAGAGTCAACAAGAACGAAAAAGAAAAAAAGTTGGCCGTACCTGTGACAGTGTTGGCTTGGCTCGAAATATGAAACAGAACAACGCAGAGAGAGAAGAGATGAACAGAAGAGACAGAAGGAAATGTTTGAGAAAAGAGTCCGCGAGGCTCTTGTTAGCAACTGGAAAAAAAGCCCACAGACATTTGGTTTTTCTTTTTTAAACAACTGTATTGTGTTTAAAGTGCAGGAGTTTATTTACAAAAATACAGTTGTGTTGGCCTCAGCACCCCAAAGAAAAAGAAAACAGAAGAAAGGCACAAACTTTGGGGAGGAGATTGAGAAAAAGAAAAGCAAAATACAAAACAGAGAGAAAGACTTTTACATAAAGATGATGAAAGCAATGAAGAAGAGGGTGTCATAGAAGAGGAAGAGCCTCGTCTTATGCAGCCCAGTGGTTCTCAATCTGAATAATCCCGAGTGTAAATTCATCCTTTTGGGGTTTTTTTAAAATCAATTTTTAGAAGACTATGTAAATTGATAAAAAATCATTTATATAGTAGAATGTCAACAAAAATCACAAAGATTAAGAACCACTGCTCGGCACTTCTTCTACACACCAACTGCTAGAAACCCTTTAATTCAGGGAAGTGTGATTCTAATAAAAGAGGGAGGGAATATTGATGAGGTTAGCTCTCCTTCACATTCATTACACCTGAATATCCCTCATCAGTCCCGTCATGCATCAGCTGATTTGAGGCGCAGATGAAGAGGCTCTAGTGGACGGAGTCGCTGCCAGCCACGAGACAAATCCTCTCGCAAAACAAGACGACACAAACACCCTTCGCTGACTGAAACTCTGCTTCTGCTAAACACACACTTCCCTTTGCTCCTCGCTCTATGGCTCTAAGTGTAGCTGTTGTGTATCAGCAACACGTGCTTAAACAAAAACATTATCTAGGATTTCTAAAAAGCAACACGGGACATTTAATCTTTAAAAAACAAAAGCAGGCATCAGGCTAATAACAGTCCAGCTTCCTGCAGCAGTACGCACATCCTCCCTCCTGTGCTCACGACACGTAAATGCACAAATCCCAAAGAGAAACTCTTCATGAAGAACCTCACAGCACAATCAGTAGCGTCTACTCCAACTAACACAAACATGTCCATCATTCTTATCATCACATATAGTTCAGCAGGGGGCGCTGCGCCTCTTCCAACTGCCATTTAATCAAAGTGCTTTGAAGCCACGGGGCTGTGGATTTGGGTCAGCATGAAAAAGAGATGAGAGATGAAACTGGGGTACATTTCAGTCATTCGCTTATAACAAACTCAAATGAGCTGCACACTCATCTCATTCCACAATCTTTGTGAAGATTTCGATTTCTTTTTCTCTTGCTGTTATTGTAAAGCTCCCACACGGTTCAGGTAAATGTAATCTAAAAATAGAAGGACACAGATACTTGTAGATATTTTTCTAGACTATTGAACTCAATGCTTGACAATTCACCGCCTCCACATGGTCAGCCTATATCGGAGTAGAAATCCAGAAACATTCTAGACGATCGATGCGATGGCACTGAAAAGCCTTTTGTCGTACAATTTTGGATTTCCTTATGATTACGAGCAACGAGCAAGCACACTTAACTGGCTACAACAAATAAAAAGCCTATATCCTCATAAACAGAAGTAAATCCCACACAATCAAAAAGGAAACGCAAGGATGTGAACACAGAGTCCTCGTGGCACTCATCCCTGTGCAGCCACAATAAATCTAAACTCTTTTTCTGTCAAACACAGACTGCTATGCATTACCATTTACAACATGTATAGTAAGAACAGCTATAATACAGTTCCTAGAGTTATCTTTATAAAAGAAAACTGATCTAAAATAGATTTTTTTTTTGTGACTAGGCATGTAAAAACAGCAAGATGCATCATATTTGGACAACAAATAAGTAAGAGGCTTTGAAAACAGTTAAGACTTCAAATGAGAACCATACAGTCACAAGAAAAAGGTACAGTAGTTGCATAACCAGGAATAACAGGAATGTGCATAAATCATTTTTGATATGTCATCTGAAAATTTTACTTTATAGACACACCACGCCCCTGTAGACCATTTAGGGGATAGAAAATATCATTCAAAAGTCTTGATTATTGCCAGTAACTGTGGTGCAAACTGCTGTCCCTTTGAGGTCTGAGTGTCACTGAATACTGGTGGCAGTTGTTGGGTCATTTTTTTGCAAATATAAGGTGACTGTTTGACAAATAATACCAGGATTAATTCAACCAGAAAAGCTCATTTCTTGACAGCTGCTTTAGATCACTGAGCACCTCTAAATCAGAGGAAACCAGAGCGCTTTAATCTAAACTTGATGAAAATAAAGACTAACAAGTTTAAAGTGATACAGTTTCTTTCAGTTTTGTGCTAATAATTATTTGACATGAGTAACAGTCAAAGAAAAAGCTGGATGTTCCACTTTGGAACAAAACTCATCAGTACAGTTCAGAGTTGATGGCTTTAAACCTGTCCCATCCACACACTGCGGCACCTGATGCCACACCACAACATGGTGCAGAGCTGGTGCAGCATCTGGCAGGAACAGGGTGGTCAAACTGGGTTATTTTTTTATTTTTTTTAAGAGCAGGACACAGAGGAGCCCAACCGGCAGAGCTGGACCCAGTTCACTCTAAGCAGAATCCTCACTTTGAGATAAAAAAATAAAAATTAAAAAAAAGTTTACCTAATTTGTAATGAAACTGCTGAGAATGAGTTTTCTAGGTTATGATGTCATGATGCTTTCAGATCTGCTGCCTGAAGTGAACTGACACCAACTGAAACCTGAGCTTTACATCTCTATTCAGACTCATCCAGCTGAAGGCTAATGAACTCCTGCATGCACTTCCTGTACTGCATCTCGGTGGGGCTGTTGGAGTTATATTGACCTGACTGACTGTAGGGCCCCTCCGCTTCCCGCATCTCCTCGTTCATCCTGGCCAGTCGCAACCTGACAAATGAGCAAAGAAACAGTAAGTTACAGGCAGCCACAATTATGAGACAGTTAGAGAATCGTTTCTTAATAATCTTATTAGAGATTTAATCAAAAGGCTTTTAAAATTCCTATAACTAAAACATCACTAACTGGAGACTGTCTTTCTAATCAACACACTTTAAATCCAACAAAGATAAAAGGCAAACACTCACAATGTGACAATATCTGCATTAGCTGCCTCCACTGCTATGTTCAGGGGTGTTTTCTCATCAATGTCAGCAGCATTTTGATTTGCTCCTCTTTTCAAGAATAAACAAACTTGCCTGAAACAGAAATAAAAGTCGTATAAGCATATCATCGTCTTATTTGTCAGGTTGGAGTTTTTATGAGGGAAGATGAGCAAACCAACCCTGTATGTCCGAGCATGGTGGCATGGTGCAGGGGTCCTCGACCCTGAGCATCCTGCTGGTTCACATTTGCTGCATTTTGGAGCAGAAACTCACAGGTGACCAGGGAGCCCTGAAATGAACAATCAATATGAGGCATCATGAAACTTGTTACTTTATACCGGTTAATTATGTGACCAAAAGTTCATCTCAACACTAATGTGCATTTGCCTCGATGTGCATTGTGTTAATGACTCGTCACCACCAAAAACTGCAGCAAAATAAATTTCTTTAATTCAAGAAAACAAGGTATCAAATCAGTTGGGTCTTCTGTAGCCATACTGACCCCCTGCACCGCCATGATAAGTGGTGTCCTCTTCTCCTCCTCTGTGTTGACCCAGTTGACCTCAGCTCCATGGGCTAGTGCCTCTGCCATGTCTGGCAGGCTGCGGGCACATGAAGCCCAGTAGAGCTGCAGGCCCGGACTGTACTCCTTGGGTTCATAGAAAACCATCTCCTTACAGGGGGATGGTGGAGGAAGCTTGGTGGGCATGGGTGGAGACTCAGCAGCTTCTAGAAAATGAGAGGACAGATGTGTGTTAAGCTTGTATCTATCCTTTTGTTAGGGTGAAACAGACTTTATTTAATAGGCCAAGAACTTTTGCTGGGCTTTATAAATAAGATAAATACTATTTTATAGGTAACTTAGTACTCCTAGTTACATACATAACACAACAAGCAAGTCTGGGTATTAACTTACTGGCAGCAGTTTAAAAAATGGTTGCAACTCTAACAGGCTGTGCCAACACTGGCCAATAACTCTCATAATAATTCAACAAGTGGTGCTAATAAGCAGTTGGTGGTTTGAGGGTCTGAGATGGAGCCACGGCAAAATTAGCTCTGTGTGGTTCTCTTCCTGTTTTCTCATATTTTTGCTCACATTACTCTCCAACATCACGTTGTCCGTCTCATATTTGTATAAGATGCTGAGACGTCTCAAAAGGTGGGGATGTGACACCGGTGGTGTCTTTTACCTGCATCCGCTAGGCTGTTGTTGGAAGGGGTGGTGGCCAGCATCTCCCTGCTCCCATCAGCACTGTTCTGAATGCCACTGTCTGCACTTTTCACTGTAAAAAAAAGAAAAACAAAGCAGTCTGAATCAACACACGTTGAAAAAAAACAATGTATTTCACCGAGGGCATGAAATAAAAGGAACACCTTCCTGCTGTTGTGTTGAGGATTGTTCTGCCAAGAAAAAGCTAAACTTTTAATCCCCAAAAAACTTTGACTGTTTTTGAGAAGCATTAAAAGGTTTCTCCAGTCTGATTAACAGACATAGAAGGTGCTCCTAATATTTCCATTTCTCCAGGCATAAAAGAAGCAAGCAAAACACAACAGGAGACCTAGATGAAATCAAATCCCCTCCACTGTCTTAAGATCCAGGTCCCTGAAAACCAAAAGTATGACAACACAGAAATAGTTGCAAATACCAGAGGCTGACCAAAACCATGAATGACATGAACTCCCCCCAACTGGAAACACAAAACATGGTATGCTCTGCAATGTTAATATGCTCTTTATGAGGGTCTGAATGAAGAGGAACTGAGGAATGATGCAGGGTTGCTAGTCCACAACCCCCATGGTGGTGAATTCAAATGAACAGGGAGGATGGAAAGCAGGCCAAACACTCAGCTTTGAGTACTTACTGCTCCTGAGCTTGTAGGAAGTGTCAAAGTAGGAGAAGAGCGAGTCAAGCTCGTCAGGACAGAAGAGAGAGTCGCGGCGGGCCCCCGTGCCGCTGGTGGCAGCTATGCAGGGAATGATGGAAGTTTGGAAAGGCAAGGGCGGAGGGTGCAAATCAAGTTTTGAGGTAAGGTTTAGGGTAGGCAATATGAACAGGGGTTAGTGCAGAAGCACAGAACAGCCAGGGTAGGAATGAAGAGTGAAAAAGAGATTGAAGGTAAGGAGAAAGCACGGTGAAAGCACAGATAATTAGACTAATAGCTCAGCTAACACTGGAAGAGACAGACTACAAAAAGCAATGCGAGGCAGAGGATTCAGACATATGCTGTTCACAAAGAACACACAGTATGCCGATGGTTGGACAGTTCACGGCTGAGGTGATAGTATCACAACAATCATTCATGATGGAGTGTTGTTTCTACTTGCAGCCTCTCGAGCTCTGTGTCTGAAACGACCAAACTCTAAAGTGCTTTTTATTTCATAACCAGGTCATTTGGGTTGTGGGGCAAAACCTTTTTTTTTAATCCTCTTTAATCTAGGAAGGTCCAAACTTAAGATAACATTTATGATTCTGTTCCTCATTCATAAATGTATTCTAGAGTCAAAAATAAACAGAGTTTCCATCCATGGAAACTCTGTTTATTTGGATAGATTAACTGATCCCTGTCTCAAATAACAGCCCTCTACACCTTTTGGTTGTCCTTTCATCCGGTGAGTGGCAAGTGAGCAGTTAAAGGTGTTATGTACTAACCTGACTGTCCCGAGACATTAGAACCAGGACGAAGTTTAGGTGTGGGTGGTGGTGGTTTGGGTGGCAGATGCTCAGAGCTGCTGCTCAGCCTCTTTTCCTGTTTGCTCAGAGAAACCACTTTGTTTCTTAGCTCCTCGTCAGACGGCCGGCGGACAAACCGGCGATCCACATATTTGGCTTTGATGTAGGCCTCTACCTCGTGCCTGTTAGCAATCAGAATTTTTTTTATGAATGAAATGAAAATTAATGCCAATCTTGGCCCTGCTGCTGAAAAATGTCTACTTTGTTGTAACACCTCAAGCGGAACACTTTGAGAAAATAAATGCTTATTCAATCACAACAAGGCCAAGGTTATTGCACTCGTATATAGAAATATACCGCCTGCTGCTTGTGTACCTGGGGTCTCCTGGCTGTGGCTTTCTGGCTCCTAGCTCCTCTCGCCGTGCTTCATAAATCTGGTTGATCACTTTGTTCCCCAGTTCACACATTAACTGTAAAAGACATAAAACAAAATGAAGTCCTGGAGCAGCACTCTATACAGTAGAGAAAAGATATTAACAAATATGCATGAAACAAAATAAAATTCTGAGGATGAGGTATTTTGACAAATGTTCATGAACTGTACAAAACAAACTCACTCACCTTAAGTAGTTCTGGCTCCCAAGTATCCAAAGTCAAAGACCGAACTTTAGAGAAATGCACTCCCAGACTCCTGTAGATGAAAGAAGAAATAACAAAGGACCCAATCAGACCTATATTACTCACTTTGCTTTCATCTTCAAAGAGCTTGAAGGCTGAATACTCTTGAAGAGTTGTTTTTGACTTTGTTTACAGCCCTGGACATTTTGACATATGCAAACTTTTCTTTATGCTATGTAGATAACATTTTTTGAGTGGGAATGCAAGAGGGAAAACTGTGTGTGTGTTTTTCCTCAAACAAACATCAATAAATATTTATCAAAATATATGCAGAATATTAGAAGTTAAACTTCTTGAGATCAACACTTGCTGCCATTAAACTACGGCTGAGGAAGAGGGGGACATAAATGGTGATAATAGAGTTCATGTGCCTGATTTATAGTAAGCACAGTTTGAACTTTAAAACTCTGAACACATCTCCAATTTATGTGAAAAATATATTTTTATCACACTTCTTTTCGAAAGCATCCGTTTAAATTTTTTAATTCATAGATTTTATTTGCATGGATTAATATAGTATTTTATATCTAAAATGTTACATCTAACTTGTGTGAAAGCATCAAAAACTTAAAGATGTAATATTTATAATAATTATAGAGATCTTTTCTTCCTGAAATTAAATCAATTTAATATTATTATTAATCATTAATGAATTACAAAACAGATAATAGCTTTTATAGACCCAAGTAAGAATATAGCCTGTTTATTATTTCATTTAAATGAATAATGACCAGGCCCCGTTTATTTCATAAGCTTTACCCTGACAAATAATTAAAGATGGTCACAGCATCCCAAGCAGAATGCAAGTTTACATTTTAGAAATCCCCATAGACCAACATTTTGCTACAAGGCACTCACACCATAGCCATGATGGAAAAGAAAAAGTAAGAAAAGCAAACATAATATTAATTATTTTAACTTTCTACAGAAATAAAATTAACTGTATGAATGCAAAATGCTGGGAAAATAAATAAAATGTTCCCAAACAGTTCACCAAGTTTATTAGTTTCTCTGATTTTCTCCTTTCTGGAAGGAGTCGCTTTAAATTTGAGACATTTCCATTGGTTACTTAAGAGTTTTATGGTTATATTTGTCTTTGATACTATAGGGCTGGATTTTACCACCATTTCATTCATACACATATTTTAAAAGATCCAATATATCTAAAAATAAAAGCAACACACCTGTGGATGCCGGAGCACTGTATACAGAGGGTGATGCCCAGATTGATGCTGGCCCAGCGGGGATCTGGCTGGCCACAGTCGCAGCAGCTGGCGTTGCCAGGGATGGCCAGGACCTTCTGCAGGGCACTCTCTCCTTTCAGTGACTTCTCTTTTGGCTCCCCTCCAGAATCCAGACTCCCAGTTGATGTGGATGACTTCCTGTCCAGCTTCTGACATGAGGGGGACCAAGAGAGATGGGAAAATGTTTACTTTTTAAAAAATATTGCTCCAGTCTTAATAAAATCAAACCAAACGAAATTAAATTTAACTCCTGAGGGAGAAGCGAAAGGCTTGATGAAACTAAATGGGGGAAAAAAAACTGAAGAGCACAGCAAGCCCAGGGTTATACAAGAAGTACAGCACATTGATGCACAACATATAACTTTACTTAGTTTTTCATTTCTGAATCATTTTCTCTAAGTATTACAGACACCAAGAGAATAGTTAAATAATATTTGAATTTTTCTGCCGCAAAAACTGATTGATGTTTTGGTTTGTACCTCGCCTTCATCTCCCTTGTCGCGGAAGGCGGTGGCGATGCTGTTCTGGACAGCTTTGATCCAAGCCTGCCGCAGCTTCTCAGAGTCTGCCTGCATCATACAGCTCCTGAGGGGGCACACAGGCATCACACAGCTGCCGTCAGCTGAGAGGGTGTGTGTACATATGAACATGTTGGAGAAGGTGGGTAGGCTGCTGCTCCATTTTTATTTATTTATTTATTATCTTGAACAAATCCCAGTTTTCTTTACACTGATGGATATTTCAGTGACTCAAACTTACTTGGTGGGTGAAACCACTTCAAAACAGAAACGTCGCTCTATGTCCTCGCAGTGTTTGACTGTACATAGCCTCAGATCTTCTACCACTACTGTAGGGTTATCCTGAGGGCACAGAACAGGCACTTTGTTAAAAACACCCGACAACTAATAGTTTTTATTTACTTTTCTTTAGCATGTTGCAAGTGCAGAGTGTGTCTGACAAAGTCATACTTTTAAGATGCAATGAAGGTGTGTTTACACATAGTCATAAATGCATGTAAAATAGTGATTGGATTTTACACAAAACCACACAGAAACAGATGGTCACATACATCAGTGGTGCACTCTGCAGAAAACAACAGTTTACAAAAGAAGCTGCTGCATTGAGTTAAAAATACATGATTGAGGGATTTTTGTGCTGGAAATGAGAATAAAAACACAAGCACATTCTCATGTGGCTGGCTTGGACTGAGTCACTTGACATACCTTAAATTTCTTCTGGTAAACTAGCTGATTGTTTTGGATGGAGAACCAACGCCTGAAAGGAGATCACAAGTTTATTAGGAAGCACAATCACATGAAAATGCAAGTGATACTCCTAAAATAACATGCCTTTACATCCTTTTGGTGTGGTGTGAAATGTAGCTGGTGGAGTTCACTGTGTGTGTGTGTGTGTGTGTGTGTGTGTGTGTGTGTGTGTGTGTGTGTGTGTGTGTGTGTGTGTGTG
>JBBBVU010000015.1:13078714-13122186 GCA_037177055.1 Atherinosoma microstoma | reverse complement strand
GTTTTTTCATTTACATGTTGGATCAGACCGAAATTATCGAGAACGGAATACAACTCTATGGTCATTCTGTCCTGAGCATTGTCAGTATGAACGTTAAAATCAACAATCAAAGTCAACACAGATTATTGACTGTTCTTCAGCAAAGTCTTCAAAAAAGCTTGGACAGTGTTTAGGTGGCCGATATATGTTAAGGAGCAGCACACGGCCAGGGGAATTTATCTGAGAGCTACATATTCGAATGAAGCAAAGTTTTTTTATAAGACATCTGTTTACATTGGAAGGAGTCATTAAACGAAACAGCCACATCTCCACCTCGTTTATCTATTCTTGATTTACTAACAAAGCTAAAGTTTGGTGGAGTTGCTTCAATCAGAACAATTGACTCATTTTCTCTGTTTAACCAGGTTTCTGTTAAAAACAGGAAATCAAGTTTGTGTTCTGTGATAAAGTCATTGATTAGGAATGACTTTATCACAGGTGTACAGGGAAAAAAAAAAAAAAACGAATGCTAAACCGAGGAATATCCAAGCAGCATTTATGTTTCCAACATGTTTTTGGAAGAGACAGACCCTCTGAACCCTGGCAGGACAAAGCAGAAAAAAATACTCCCCTTCACACAATTAAAATACTAATAATAATACTAATAAAAATAATACTACAAAAGACCTTCCTTTATGAATCACATAGATAAGATGTATTGTGGTACACCATGCATAAAAGATGGTCATTTAAAGATTGATGAATTAGACCCTTTTCAGCCAATGCAGTTTTTTAAATTTCTTAATGAAACACACTAGTAGATTTCAGTCTGAGGGATGAAACGGTTGTAAAGGCACAGATCAAAACAGATTTATTTCTTGTTCTTTAACTGACCCGACAGAAAGCTAAACATGCTGAACAAAAAAAACCATCAAATATTCCTCTTCTCTGGATAGAGATGGGATCTGCTGACTGTTCTCCTGAATAGTCTGGATATAAATATAAAATGTGAGCAGATAAAGTGAATTCTGTTCTAAAAGCGTAGTCACCAATAACACTGACTAACAACAGCTATGCATCTGAGAGGCAGCGTGTCTGAGAGTAGCAAGGTGAGGGACCGGTCAAAAGCAAGATGACACAGTGTGTAAATTTGTCTGGAGGTAAGTCAGGAAAAAAGGTCACAAACACAAGAATGCTCGAGCCTTTTATCAGACCGATTCCTGTCGATACTCCAGAGAGGAGAGGCGCTCAGGGCCGAGTCGCCCTCACAGCTGCAGAAGGCTCTTTGCAGGAAGATGGCGGGTATAAACAGACAGGTGAACCGTGACATAACCTTGACAGAACGAGCAACAAGATCTATTCCTGTTGATACCAGTACACACCTTTCTCATTCAAAACAACATCATTCAACCATCAAGGTAATATTTTGCTTGAAACTCAAACAAATGAAGGCACCAGTAGGTTTAAAAGAGCCAAACTCCAAGAGTCTACCATGTTCTTCTGGGGTCAGCTCCTCTTCCTCCTCCTCACTGCTCTCCTCCTCTTCTTCTTCTTGTTTCATGAAGCGAGGCTCCAAGTCCTCAGCTGCAACCAGCCTGAAGAAGAAATAACTGTAGTGTGAGAAATCTCAGCTCATCTCCTTTTCTTTATGACAACATTAAATGAGTTCACCGCCACCTAGAAAGAGGAGATCATCCTCCTCGAATCGCTGTGGAGAGATGAAAAAAAAAAAAAAGACTTGTAAAAAAGGGCTGACTATAGAAACAGACATAGGATGAGCACAGATGGAGGGGTATTAGGTAAGGTGGAAGAGAGAGTAGGCAGAGTGAAGCGTGTGGAGATGTGTGTGTGTGTGTGTGTGTGTGTGTGTGTGTGTGTGTATGTAACCACTCAATCCCCTCTCTCTCTCCCACACTAAGAGCTTTAACAGCGTTGGACAAAATGAATAATGGTTTATGGCTGAATGGATGGTAGCAAATATGTGGAACTGCCCCGGGGAAGCTGCCATTTACTGTACGACCGCTCTCCAACCAACTGGCATGATCCCGTCAGAGAGAAGACTGCACATTTCTCTAAAGTTTCATCTGATGGATGGAAGAGGGAAGGTAACAGACACTGAATTAGGACTTAGGGAAGTCAATTTCAGAAAAACAGAGTTGAATAAGTGGAAAGAGCAAGAGTGGATGATAGGAAGACCGAATGAGAAGACAGGAAAAGAGCAGCTGTTGTACGCTGCTATCTGGAGGGTTCAGAGTAAAACAATGGAAGGCACTCACTACAGATGCAAACAAAGGCAACTAATTGACTTGCAAGCCTAAAGCTAAATCACTGGCCTCGGTGTAACACGCACACTTGAACTGCTTCATCCAATCCCAGCATCAATGTTCTTATGCAAGTGCGATGACAGACAGCAAAAAACACTTCTCAAGATCCCATTATCGTCCCCATGAAAACTCGACAGATTTATTAATACAGACAAGACCTTTAAGACCCAAGTTGTTGGAAATAATAAAAATGTTGTGTTTGTTTAAATCTTTCCTGTAACTTCAATATTCTCTGAAGGGGGGAATCTGCTTTATTTGCTAATTAAAATCAATGTAAAGCTGATCATACCCAACTTTTCACACATGAAATAATGTAAAAAAAAAAACGTTTTCACCATGTAAAATAAATTCAGAAATGTTTGTATTGCTCTAAAAGTTGGCCAGATTTAGAGCCATTTTCTTACAATGT
Source organism: Atherinosoma microstoma (assembly GCA_037177055.1). Taxonomy (NCBI): domain Eukaryota; kingdom Metazoa; phylum Chordata; class Actinopteri; order Atheriniformes; family Atherinidae; genus Atherinosoma; species Atherinosoma microstoma. The sequence continues at coordinate 13,119,474 of JBBBVU010000015.1, read as the reverse complement.
TTCTTGGAATGCAAAGCTGCTGGGAAACACCCATAACCCCATTGTTTAGCATTAACATACTGGTGTGGCTGAACACAAAAAGAATGAATTTCCATGTAAACAAAGAAAAGTCACCTCACACAGCCCGAGACAATGACCTGAGACCTGATCATACAGATGGCTGGAAATAGTGTTGGTGTTATGTGCATATTGTATGATTGGTTCAACAAACTGAAACTCATAATATACATATACACGGTGGTTTCATTAAAGTTGCAGATATTACAGACAAGCCCTTAACCTTGACCTGAAAAGCTTTACTTGTAAAACTACTGTAAAGTGGCCAACGGGTGCCTGAAAGACAGCAGCTGTAAACACAACCTTAGAAATTGCTGTTATGCAATATTCTCATCGGAGGACGAGGTTATCAGCGTGTCATCAGGTAATCTGGGCTGCATCTGAGAGCACAAACAACTTCTTTCATTTCAAGGTTGCATTTATACTTCTTCCTCTTAAAACAACTAAGGCAAAAACAGATGTAACCCTGGTTGATCAGTCACTCACTTTCAACATTTCAACCTGGTATAACTCCCGCACCACCGAGTACAAAACTAAACTCCCCTGCATAATAAACCAGGCCACAAAGATAAGCGGTTCATCCCACACCCTCCCCTCTATGAACTGTAAAACCGCTCTGTGATCAGGAGGGCCACCCTGTTCGCAGAGGACCCTTCTCATCCTCTCCACCACTGCTTCCAACAGCTGACATCAGGCAGAAGTATAAGGTCCCACTGGCTTGGAAAACATCTATGAAAAAAAATCTTTCATCCCGTCTGATGAAACAGGAATTGCACTTTTAACACTCCCCTTCGTCTGTTGCCTTTTTCATTTTTTTTTTTAACAATTCCACTATTTATGTATAAGCCATGTGTGTCAAGTGCTTTTTAATGTGTTTTATTGTGCAATGACTGGAGGTTGGTGTAAGTTGGAGCTCTGTTGAAGAAGAATTTCTTTCACCATTGGGGACAGACAGTAAAGTTTTTCTATTCTATTTCGTAGCTGAGCAGTATTAGCGGCTAACCCAGTTGTCCTTGCTTTGATTGCATCGCTTCCCCCTCTTTCCATCTGCGCATTGGGTTTACGTGCGTGCGCAACAACAAACGTTCATATTTTGATCCTTACTTTGATGCCAGGTCATCAGCAGCGAGTCCGCTTTGGCCTTCCGAGTCACTCAGCGCCCCCTCATCATCGTCATCTCCAACCATCCTGAAGCAGAGGACAGACATGAGGACACGTTAACAGAGGTGAAATAGAGAGGAGAGGAATGAGAGCAGAGAGTGAGAGAAGGAAAGAAAATAAGGCCACGAGGAGTAAAAGGAAGTTGTCTGTGAGTACTTAAGACATACTGGATGAAAACCTTCTGAGATGTCAGTCTCAGAAGGTTTAATATTTTTAAACCATTTTATACTTCTGGATCAACATGTGAGATATTACGAAAAGTTCATGTGAAGCTTCTCACCTGTTGTAAGGTGTGCTAGGTTCATCTATCTTCATCAGGCCGTAATCTTTATCAGGTGGATGGTACGTTGCCAGGATGTTCATCTCATCCCATTTCTGGGATTTCTTCCTGTGTTGAGTAAAAAAAAAAAAAAAGACATAGTGAAAAGAAAAGGCACGGTTGTCTGACAGTCACTGAATGTGGACCACTGTGTGCCAGCCACCAATCCACCACACGGCCCACAGATTCCTCCAGGGAGAAGAGCGACCAGATATAATCTGGGACTGAGCGTGCTCCAGTTTTCATTCAGACTGCATTATTTCAGGAAGGCCACGGACAAAAGCCCAGAAATGTCATCAGCAACAATGTGACCTCTGACGACTCTCAGGATGCAACCCTGCACTCGTCACGGATGCAAGGGAGGGTTTGAGTGGGTACAGAAGTTGATCAGTTGGGAGTGAACAAGGTCAATGTTCAACAGACTAAACTCAAACAATAGCTTTTTCCAAGAGTTGATTGTTGTTCCCTTTCCCTCTTGCTCATCTGTCTATAATCCCTAAAATGATTCCATTCACATCTGGGGGATAAAAGTTTCACCTCAACAAGCTCCGTCAGGGTTTTTGTGTAAAAATACACTAATCCTTTTTAACCTTTAGAATCCTTAGAGGAAATGAACGGAGACAAAGACACAACATTAGCACTGGAGATGGAAATATGAATGAGCACCTGCCACAACTGGAGAGAGACTAGAAACATTTGTTTTAACTCAAAGAAATGTACATCATTTCCACTACTAATAAATGATATATACTGCATTGTTTTTGGTCATTTAAAACCCTCAATCATTTCAGTCTTTATGTTAGATTTTTGTCCAAGATTTTGGTCAAACTATACCTGTCCCTGAAACCTCTTCAGCCAAATGACTGTACTTCTTCCCTGGTCCGGTTTATGGAAAAGGTTGGGTGTCATGCGAGACAGGAAGGATGTGGGAGACAGCATAGAGAAGCTAAATCCATCATCTGCAATGCTCCTCTCTAAAACAGGCCGGAGTCATTTACAAATATACACAGTTTGAATGAAATTAAAACATTTTAAAACGCTTTGAACTTTAAAAACAGCCGCTCAAGGAAGTTATTACATCATGAAAATTAAAAAAAAACAAAACAAGTTTTTCAAATAAACAGATATATATCCAATAGGGATTACTTAATTTCACAACTAATCACAGTATTAAATGCCACGATTAATTAATCGTAAAGATCCCTCAATATCGTTGCTTTCTATAAAGGATTGTCTGAACCATAACGGCATTTCACACTACATCCGCGTGTTGTTGCTTGTGATGCTTTACAGAAGAGGCATGCCTCATTGGGACAGTACGGCAGAGGAAGAGTCATTCTCTTTACACAGACGGATTAATATATCCTTGTTGGGATTTGTTTTGGTTATAGAAAAATAAATCATCAAAGTGTCATTGTGGAATACGGCTCACCAGCCTGTAAAGCAGGACAATGAAAGGAGGAAATACATTAAATATGTTTCGCCACCTGCAGGAAAAACCACCAGCTTTTGACTTTAAAGTTAAGATAGATCTACAGTAACTGGGTTAAATGATACTCTTGTTTAGCTTCCGTAACACTGAAGTGAAATTTTAAATGTGTCATCGGTAATATTCTAATTATGTATGGCTCTGGTCGGGTTTACAGCACAACGTGACGAGTTCAGCAGCGTTCACTCAACGTTGTGTTATACAGTCGAAATAAAATGGAAAAGTCTTTGACAGAAAGTTTTGCTGTTTCGAACAAAACCAACCCGGCGTGTAGTCGATGCCTTTTAGTCGTCGGTGTGCAATGGGGTGTAAAATAAACTATATTTACAGATATATGGTCTTGTTTCTTTATTTTCACTGTTCCAGTATTCTTTACGACTCAAACAGCTGCTATTCTGCTGAAGTGCAGATGAAAGTCAAAGCTGGCAGGATGTTTTTTTCCCCCGTGTTTCTAAATTCTTTACTCAGTTTCAAAAGAAATGTTCAAAAACAATTTCATGATGATTACATAAAGAAGTTTCCCAAGTCCAGGTAGAAGTTCTGTATCCTTTTCCATCTGTTTCCTCTGAGAAAATCCTGTTAATATGTATAATTTATTGCTCACAGAGGAGAGGGAATTTAGAAGACAATGGGACTTTTTAGTTACTTTTCTTTGATGTTATACTAGTTTGTTATGTTGGCATCAAAAGATATAAACAAATGAAACTTTATGACCTACGAGGAGAATTTATGTGATTTTACACATTCATAGCATTGAGAAATTAACACATAATAATTGTGATCATGTAAAATTGTAATTATTTCTTTGACAATAATCGTACCAAGAAAATCTGTAATTGTGAAATCTCTATACTGATACTATTCTATGAAAATTATCATCTTTTTTGACCGTCTACCCATGCAAATGCTACATATCAAAATTCTAAATAGTTTTTTACTCCATCAAACTATATGGACAATCATCCCCCATTTTCAAAGAAATATGAAAAATCCTAAAACTGCTACTGCTTCCTGCAAAGGAGGAATTCGGTCGATGTCCTTCAACTTGAAAAAAGAGACAGAGACTTAAGATGAAGAAGAATAACTGCAAGATTTACATAAATGATCTTAAGCAGAGTTAAAGGCCCGCTTCTTAACCTTTCGACCTTTAAACTCTGCATTCCGGACTCGTTTGATGGCACAGGGACATCTTTCATGTTCATTTGTGGAGCAGTCACGCCCCAGCAGCGTCCTGCGGCTGCGAAACCGCACTATACAACTTGTGCATGACGTTGCGGTTGAGTTTCGCTTTGCGCACGCGTTACACGCCAGCGAGCGGATGTAAACAAACCGGCCGTTTTGAAGGCGCACCGTGGCGGATTCAGCGGAGAAATGTTATAAGGCATTATCAGAGGAAGAGAGGAAACAAAAGAGAGGCAGAGCAAGAGAAAAGACAAGAGTCAAGATAAGAGTGTTTTTTACATTGTGGAGAGATCTCACAGTGAGTGGGTAGGAAGTTATGTGTTAATGATTACTAAGTGCTTCATTTGCGGGAGTTTTTTTTGTAATGTAAATTGCACAAAATGATCTGGAAGCTCTTTCCTACCAAACAGCTGTTGCCCCTTAATTAACTCCGAGCAGTTCGTCACAACTGCAACGCAATGATGAAGCACCTGCGTCTGCAACATTACAAAATAAAAGAACAAAAAAAAAAAAAAAACAGGACAGCACCAACCACTAGTCCACACTAAATATAGAGCTCCACCTCTTACGTGATGATTGCTACCTCTCCAGGGTGGTCAACAGCTGGCAACATAACGCTTCAGGAAAACTCATTAAATAGAGTGAGTCATCAGTGAGAGCTGAGCTGAGCTGAGCTATCAGGTAGCATCGTCAGAGGACAGTGAGGAAAGGTCCAGCTCGCAGCGCCACACAAGAGACCGGGCCCACCAACGGGAACTTTGGTGTGCATTGTTTTCACTGTGGAGAAAGGGGCTCATCATGATGCACAGAATATGCTGCTTCCACACAGCATCCGCCACAGGGAAGAGCTCGTCCGTGCCTCCCATCTCACAGCACCACTTTGGGTTGAGTCAAGTGGAAATCTTTACATATTTCTATGACACCTGTCATTTCAACTGTAGAGTATGTGCAGAGCTGCTGTGGGTTGCGAGTGGTCCAGGTAAAGTAAAACTATAGATGATAAAGCAGCCCACTGAGCTGCATTAACCCATTTAAAGAATCCACAACAATGACATTTCCATGGCTGACTTTATAGGAGATAAAAATAGGAAGAAAAAAAAAAGGTTGTGCATTCAAATTCTTTTTAACATTTCACCAGCACTTTTCTTGTATTTTCAATAGAAATTGAACAAAGATAAATCACTGCTCTCCCAGGCTTGTCATCAGAAAGTACAGCTAAAAATTACACAAAGTTTGAGAGATGGGCGACTAGATTTAGGGCTAAAACTCTTAAGCCCTTGTCATGTGGTTAGGCTTTAGGGAAGAAGAAAAAAAAAAAAAATCAGGACGTTAGAGAAGTACTGCCATAAAGAGCCAAGAATACAGACTGAATAGATCAGTAATGACAAAATATAAACCCTCTAACAGAAAGATGTGTCTTTAGTTGTTCCACAGATAAGAGGACTGCTGTGTTTCTGAATTCAATATTTAATTTCAACCACAGAGCCAAAAAAAGGTTTCATTTTATTCAAAGAATCTTGCCTTCATTGGTGTTACTCTAATAAATGAATCTATTAGGTGTGTCAAGAATACAAGAAATAAAGAAGATTGAAAAATAAATGAAAAAACCCATGCATTCCCACTTTGACTCTGTTATCTTTAAAGAAAGTTTTCAATCTATACCTGCTGATTCCCACTTTGACTATTTCTCATAAACATAGAACTTTCTTCCTAATTTGGGCCCACAGCTGACCTCATCTAACCTGAATAGGGGAGGGTAAAATGTCTGGTTGGTTAAAGCTGGGTTTGTTTGTCCTGATTATATAAAGTCAGATTCACTGCCTGTCACTCAAACAGTCCACCAAACAGTCTGGATGAAGCTGCCAAGACAGCGAGGGAGAGATCGAGTTTCATGGAAGCATACATGAATTATGAATGGCGAGGTGTGGGGCTCATACATCACTGTTAACTAAATAAAAAGTGGCTGATTGAAAGGATGACAAGGTGGGTTGCTGGCAAAAGCTAACTGGTGCTGCAAGGAGCATAAACAAATGGAACATGTGGGTTTTTATGGTGCAAGGCAAGTTTCATGGAACCTGTGTAGACCCTTCATTACCTAATGTACAGAAGTTTTATTTCTGTGTTTGCAGCGGCCATTTACTTCTGCAGATCATGGCCGTCTCATTCTAGAGGAGATAGGAATACGTCAGGGGTATCGGAGAGCTTCTGCAAAACACAGTTTCTCCCCAAGATTTTTGACTGGGAATATATGGTGGGAAGCTGAGCTGTGTAAACACTACGGGTGTAAGGAAATATAGATTTACTGAAATATCGCGACATTTTGCGTGATGATATTGTATTGATATTCAAAACCACAATATCGAATTTTTTTTTTATGATTTTTTTTCAAAATCAACATTTTTTTATATATAAAAACAGTAAACAGTGGTGGTATCGATATTCAAAACCATATCAAATTTTTACAGAAGAAAAAATTCTAAAACTTTTTGAAAATAAAAAAAAATGTTCTCCCCAAAAATCAACAATTTGTTATTTATGCAAACATTACACAGTGGTGGCTCATTTCTGTGTTGCATCTAAACTTGACTTTATGTTAAAGTTTACTTGATGAATCCGAAGCACTTTCATTTTAGATTTATATAGATGTATAATGTTAAAAGGATAACAGTAAAAGTGTTTTTTTTTTTATTTTGCACCAAGCATAGTTTCTTTTGATAAATACTTTAATCAAAAATGGAAATATTCTATATGTATGACCATTGATCATATATGTGTCATATATCAAGTTCCATACTTTTTATATTGCACTAAGTGGTGGTATATTTGATGCTACAGGGATACTTGAGACCTTTACTGATGAGACTGATTTTAACTTCTTTATTCATCTTGTACATAAAGAGCAAGTGTTTTTATTTCTTCTGTAGTGAAATGTAGATCCTCTGTTCTCATTCAGTAAGTTAGTGTAAGCCATATTACAGGTTGGAGTTTTTACTAAGTTGTAACGGTTTTCATACAATCAAATTCTGGAAAAGAAAAATCGCAATATATCGTCTTACCCATAGTATCGCAATATATCGGGATATATCGTATCGTTGCCCCTGTTTTGTGATATATCGTATCGCTAGATTCTTGCCAATACACACCCCTAGTAAACACAGGGGTAGTCAACTTCTGTATTAGTAGGGCTAGTTCAGGATATCCTTTTGGGTACACTACAGCGACCTTGGAGGGCGATTTGATACTTTCTATCCATCAGAGGCAGACGGAAAAGGGAAGCATGTTGGGAGTGCTATCAGAGTCAATCTGAGCACTGCGGCCTTAAACAAAACATAAAACTTGCAGATTTTTCCTCTCTTTTGAATAAAACAAATATTTCAATTGTGCAAATCTTTTTTGTGCAGGCTGTTGGAATAATCAAAATCAGGGAGGCTCTGGTTACACATCTTTAGTATATTGCACCCATTTTGAATGTGAATAGGTAAGTACTCAGGAACAGGGGTTTTCAGGCTTGAGACTTCAAGAAGAAATCTTAAATCAAGACTTAACGTAAGAAGTTAAGAAGTTTACACCTGAACATGAAGAAAAATGTCCAGATTTTTCCACTATTAAATGGCTGCAGAGATTAGTTTAATCTTCTCATGACTCTTTAATAATTACATTAAGAGACACTGATAACTATGAGTTAAATACTCCAAAATCATACAGGAAGTTTTGATTATTAGCTGCTTTGTCAAAGGTTTATGGCTTCACTATATAATTAATATTACTAAAAGCAAAAAAAATATGAAGTTACGAGGCCATTCATTCACTTCATATGCCCAGTCTGACAGCTATTTGCCTTTAAACTCAGAGCTGAAGACGACAGAGTGACATATCTCGGTCAGTCCCTGTGTCCCATTGAGGATTTGGTACTTGGCTGCACACATGATTTTCCCCAACATCTTTTTCTTCTACTTCCTTTAACCCTCAAACTGAGACTATTTTTGTAATAACACAGAAAAAAAAAGTATTTAAAAGTTAGGAAAGGAATTGTCAAATACCACCATCCTTCAATTGGCCTAATTCTCATGCAGCAGCTCAGAGGACTGTTCCTAATGACTGGACCTGCTGGCATAGCATCAACAAGGAAAGCTATGGATGATATAAAAAAAAAAATACACTGGTGATCTGCTCTGAAGTAGCTGCTCAGACACATGTAAAGAAAAATTTGTAATTTGATCAATTTTTAAAATGATTCTGCTATTTAGCATTGCAGATGTAAATCACAACATTTGTTTAATCACATAACTATTTCTAATTTGTGTTACATTTTTAAGGGATTAAAAGCTCAACATGGTTCACCACTTAATCCGGGAGGCAGAATTTTCAGCTAGCACCAAAAACTGAGCAGCATTTGGCAGGTGGGTGGTGTTATTTCCAGACGTCTGCAGACAAGCTCTCAAAGCATTGCGTATTTAATTATAGACTTAATAAATCTGACCAATTTTAAACTATTCGTTGGAAAAACACTTTCAAATGTAACATTTCCCTGTTACTGTTTTTCAAGCAGATTAGCAGATATGCTTTGCTTTGATGCAAACTTGCTCAAGACCACTGTGTTGGGTTCAAGCTCTCGTGAAACTGAAACCACCGGTGCATAAAACTTGAGAACACTTAAAACTCAAAATGCACCTGCTGTTTCTTCAGGTATACACACCCAGTTAGTCACAGATTTCAATTCACTTCTCAGGTGACGATCTTAGCTAAAATGATTCAAATAAACATTTTGCATCATTTTATAAATCACGCCTGCAAATCTCCTTTTAAAATAGCCTAATTTAACCGAGAAATTCAATGTAAGGTACGGTTAACAGCAGAGCTCAATGGAGTCATTTTAGATAGTGAAAGGTTTATCTTGAATAAATTTATTCCTTTTCAGGGTCAAATAGCTGGCAGTAGAAGAGCACAGCACAGAGATGTGCCCTCATGGGGCTTTGGGGCATTAAATCAAGCTGCAGCAGTAAGTGTGACAGTCAGGGATATCGATGCAAAGAACAAGACAAGGCCAAAGAGACACACAAACCCCCAGCTCCTGTCACCTCAACCTTAAGACAAAGTACTTGCTATAAGGCAAGAAAACTGCTGATTTAGCACTTCCTGGCACAGTTTCCACAATCTGCATATCATTATGGACACTGCTCATGTTTCCCAAACTGAGAAACAGTTACCCCACTCCAGTTTATTTGCCCTGCAGTGCTCTTTTTGACCTAATCTGTATGTCACACCATGACATTGAACACACTTGATATTTTGGTCCTGCATCGACTACGGCGAGTGGTTATATGAGCTGCCATCCCGGCCAACATCAAGTGGGAGTTAGTCCAAAAATCATGGCATGCCCTTTGACAAAGTCTTCCAGGAGGTTGGACTAAAGGATAGATTGGATGTGTTCATGGAAAACTGGTTAAAATTAACAAATATTCAACAACAAATAGGGTGTAAGCTTATGCGTCATAGTGTCACATTTGTCACAACATGTAGCAGCCTGTTTAAGAAAGAAAGTGTAAAAGAAAATGGAGGAAATTCCACATCTGCTCTGTTTTGTTTTTTAAGCCACTAACACACTTATTCTAATCTGTGACAACAGAGGCGCTGAATGTCACACACTAGAAGAGTTTTGTTGAAAGTGAGATAACTTAGTGTGCAAGCTAATATTTGTTTGTGGCTTTTAAATGGCTTAAAAAATAATCTATAGAGTGAACACTAATGTAACCTGTACCAAGCATATAATATCATTATGATTATTATTATTAACAACAAATGTGCCTACAACCTGCTTAGCTAATCTAAATGGAGGCAGCATCTTTGTAATCTTATTTATGACAATAAAATACTTTATGTATCAAGCGTCCAATAAAGTGTTTATGGGTTGTAATCTAACATCATACTGGTGACAACTTTAATCAAACTGCAATAGCGTAAGCTCGTCGTTGTCACTTAAATTGGCATTCACATTATTTATTACTAACATTACATCCTCGTGGACATGGACAGTTATTCATGGGTTGATACCTCTAATCACCACCACCACCATTCATTTACAACTACCACATTATCTGATGTGACTATAGTTAGCTAACGAACAAGCTAACCCAATAAATGGTGTCCGGGGGTAAAAGGTTTGCTCTCGGCAACAAATATTCTGAAGATTATGTATATTATAGGAGGAGAGATCGCTTGATATTTGCAAGAAAGACCCAGAAAGTTCTGCTACAGGCAGCAGACTGCTGGCTTACATTAACCGCCAAAGAGATATCAGTGGAGACAGGCTAACAAGTGTTTAGCTATCGTTAGCTACCTTTACAGGGTACCATCCTCCCCGCGGCTGAGCAGTAAACTTACTGATGGTCATCTTCCGAAAGTCCTGGGTCGTGTTCGGTGGTTTCCGGTAGTGGGTCTCCGGACAGCGATTTGACGTTTGAGCCGCTGTTCTTATTTTTCAGGATGCCTTTTATTGGTCGGAGAGCTGCCATTCCCGCACACGCTGACGGTCAGACCCGACTGGCTTCTAACTATCTCGACTCTCTTCAACCGATTGTATGATTCCCTGATTTATGCAATTAATCTCCCAGAAACAGGCCTGGATTTAAACAAGCACTCCTTCATAACTCAATGCTCCTCCCTAAACTCTGGAGAAAGCTAGTCAAGATGCTGCATGGTCCGACGGTCTCGCATGTCTGTTCTTCGGTTGTTCACTGACCAGTGAGGAAACGGGACAACAGCGCTACTAGCGGGTAGGCTGAGATTAAATCATCGCGAGATTTTAGCAAACGAGCTTTCATTCAGTCCATTGCTGCCTTCATGTGCTCGGAAATTTTAGACATAATTTAAATATTCCTTGTTCTGAATTGTGGAAGACTGTGTTGTGTGTTTTGATATTTCATGATGATCATGGCATGAATGTGTTGACTTCATAAATATTGTACATATGTGACTGATAAATAGCTTTGTAAAAACGTCAAATGCATTCAAATAAATAGGCCTACTTCAGAAAGTAAAAACTTCCCAACTTTAAAAAAAAAGTTCTTCAGTTGATTTTCTTTTCTTTTCAAGTATAACCTATGACAGAAATAATTCCTGCCTTTCCGATTGAGTATAATTACCATTTTGTCTTTTCAATTTGCCTATTTGAGATTGGCACAATTTTTAGTTGCCTCCCAACTTTACATAGACATTGAACATCTTAAATTGCATCATTGTAGTTTTAAAAAATGATGAAATAACACATCATATCTGTGCAGATGATACCACACGAAATCATTTTTTTTATAGCTTAGTTCATGTTCATATCTGTACAATTCCCATCTTGAAATTAATGTCTACACTGAGATGTTGTTGGTTAATTCATTGGTGTGCCCATAATTTTTCATAGCACCTAAAGACATAAACTGAGCTTTTTACTGTCTTTTTATCAAAAGATTTTCAAATATCCACAGTCAACCTTGTGCATATCAAATCTCATCATTTAAAAATTCATAGTCATCATTAAACTAGTTGTCCAATGCTGTTTTTTCTGTTTAAGCCTTCTTGGACAATTCAAAGCAAGAACATTCCTGGTTCATACCACAGCTTTTTTGTGTGGACTTTCTGTGTGAAATTTGCATCTTCTCACCATGCATGTGCTGGTTCTCTCCATATACAATAAATGCATGAGGAAGCGTGAGCATAAGTGGTTGTCTCTGTGTTGGCCCTGTGATGGACTGGAAACCAGTCCACCGTGTACCCTGTCTCTCACCTGATAGCAGCTGGGATAAGCTCCAGGTCCCCCACAACCCTGAATGGATGGATGAATACAAATCTTTATTGGACACGTTCAGGACATGTACTTCACTACACATATAGTTAGGAGATACAGAACATTTGTGCCCTTAGCTTTAAATTTTATCCAAAGTTAAGCAATTGCATTTAAAGGGTAAGTCTTTACTTGGACTTGTGTCTTACAAAAATTTGCTATCATAAAATATAAAATCTGGAAAACATTTATGACATAAAATGTCCATGTTCATGAGTCAGTCAGAGATTTAACTGAGCACATGAAGACAGAGGTAGAATATTAAGTTAATGCTATAGGTTTGAGATACATTCCTCAGATGTCAGTGATCATCATCATCCGGACAGTGTTTCAGGTAGTCGTTAGGTTCGTGGCAGCTGGACTGATGGGTGGCAGATGTGGATAGCATCCAGATACATGAGTATGGTTCCATGAGTGGGCATGCTTCCTCACCAGAGCTCGTGCTATGTTCAGCTGCTTTAACCAAGGTTTCTCTGTGAAGGTACTGCAACAGCAAATAAAAAGGAGGGGAAAAAAGAAAAAAAATCTAATTTCCATAATAATAAAATATCTCTTAGAATCTTCTCTTTAGGGAAATATTACATTTGCCAAGCAATTAGTTTACAGCACACTGATACATAAAATGTTTATAAAGAACTAAATTAATGGCTGCAACTAACAACAGGGAGAAGAAAAGTAATGGTGTGATTTGTCCATCAATTTGTCATGAACATCAAATAAGATGGTAGTTATTAGACCCATCAGGGTATGTGTGTTTTTTTCTTTTTTTACATGTGAATATTTACAAAATAAAGTGCAGAAACCTGGCTATGGTCAAGCAGTATGCAGCTTTCTGTCTCGGTGTTTGGCCCCACGGGTAAGAAGACTTCAGAACACGCGAGGATTTCACTGATGTACTAGCAAACAGTTTAGGAATCTTTTCTCTGGGGGGTGATGGGTAAACAAATTCGCCTTGGTAAAGTTTGATGTTTCCACCTTTGTTTTTATCCAACAGGCCACCCCCTATGTTCCTCATACATTGACTTTTCTGCAACTCTTTCTCCAACTGAATGCTGGGTAAAGCATGTGTCGCCCTTTCAGAGGGGAGGTAGGATTTTGAGTGTAATTTGCTGATGGACAGTAAAGGTGGCAACGCCTTGGCCTTCATATCATGTTTTGATTTGGTCCCAACTTCCTTGGATTTAGAAGGCAACCCCAGCTGGTTGAAGCCATCCACCAGCATTTTATTTCCCAACCTGGATTTGAACGCTGCACCAATGTATTGGTACCAACTGGATGCAGCTCTCTTTTTCCCCAAACTTACCCAGCGTTTTATCTGGAGGTAGAAACGCATGGGCAGAGATATATCAAACACAGATACTACTGAGCACAGTTTGTAGGCTAAGTAGTGTACACATTGTTTGTGACCATGTTGAATGGCAATTTTCAAAGGGTCACGCCCTACAGGATCCCTACTAGCCAAGATGAAAAGGTTCTTAGAGACAAAGAGTTTGAGGATGAGGAGCTGATTTTTCTCTGCAGCTACGTGAATGGGACACTTGTTGGTGTCCTGGTGGGCACTTTGTTGGCACCACTGGCGGTATGGATGAACTCCCACTGGTTCTTCAGCAAGTACTCCCATTTCCAGCAGCCAGCTGGCCAGGTCCAGGTGGCCTAAAGACGCGGCGATGTACAGCGCCACCTGCAGCTGAAACCTTAGAAAAAAAACAAAAGAAAGTTTGACCAGACATAAACTGGACAAAAATGTTTTATGTGACCTAACTAATTATTATGTGTTGTAAAAAAAAAAAAAAAAAAAAAGCAAGTATAAGTTTCTCACCTTATTACTGCTTCCTCTTCAGATAGGTGACTCTGGACGGTCAGTCTATTGCCTTGAAGGCAACCATGAAGGAACTCCACCCAACCATCCCACGTGTCCAAATGGAGAACAGCACCTACAGTTATTATTTTTAGTATTAGATATAAACTATATCTATTTATTTTATTCCTGTCATGCAAATGGAACAAGGGTGAGGCTAGATAATGAGGGCAGGTCATTATGTAGGTAATAAAATGTTTTAGAAATTATTGTATTGTAAATATAGGGGGAAATTATTGCATTTTATAATCAAATACAAACAAAAATGTTAATAATGAGCTACACGACACTTACTATGAAATATAAATAACAGAAGAGCAGAGGAAAAAGAGAACCAGTCATACCCATTTCAATGCCATAGTCCTTTAGCCAGCTGCAGTCATAGAGTTGAACACCAGCAGGTGTGCTAAGACTGAATGCGCTGACTGGAAAACTACTTTGAACAGACACCATGGTTTTCAGTTTGGCCACAGATGTATGAAGCACACACTCATTTCCTGCAATTGGTATGGTTTCTCCTGTCACAGTATTGAAAACATGCATGACAGGCTTGGTTTCACTCTGAAAAGTAAACAAAATGGCACAATGGCTTACTGTGACAAAAGTGCAACAGCAGTTAATGAATCAGTCCTGATTTTTGAGCTGAGCCTTTACAAAAAACAAACCAATAAAATAAACAAACAAAAAAGCCCAGACAGAATTATGTTGTATGCACTGATCTGTTTGAAGTTGTCTTGGAAATCCAAAAACTTAGAGGACCAATTTAGAAGTAATGCTTTGGGAATTTATCACCATCAGTTATCAGTAATATACAACACAATTTCCTTATAAGTTGGGATGCTAGATGTAAATAAAATTCCAAGAAGAACAAAATATAATTCATAAAATATCTTTCATCTCTCTGTCTGATCTTGCACATTTCACGTATTTGCTATGTTCTATTGTAAATAAAATATTGGTTTGGAATATTTGTAAATCCTGTTTTTATTGACATTTCACAAAATGTCCCCAACTGTTTGGGATGTGAATTGTAAATTGATCTGTCTTCAAAAACTGCTGCATGTTTCACCATGCTGCATGCTAAGGATCCTAAGCTTAATACACACTCCTTGGAAGAAGGGACACCAATCAAAGCTGTAAAAATGTAAATTTGACATGAAGAAACGATGTGAAATATGGCAGCAAAGTGATCCAGACCAATCCATACAAAAGCAGGATCAACAGACAGCTGTGAACTAATTTTGTCCACACCTCTGCTCAGATTGGAGCATCTTATACTTGTGTGCAAGTCTAATATAAAATGCACTCACTGAGACGGGCAAGATTAATTAATATGTATATGTCTTACTGAATATGTATGCAGTACGACACTAATTTTAGCAGCCCTGTAGTAAAAGGTTTCAGAACAGTGTGTTTAGAAGTGGATTGTCAAGGATAGTATTTGGTGAGTTGGAGGACTGCAGGGTCTTCCAAAAAAAAAATAGGGCTCATGTCTGAGCTTTTGCATGAGCAACAGTAAGCATAAACCTCGCTGAAGGTTTGTTAAGCAAGACTCTAAATTCTATTATTCATTATTTCCAGTGGTATATGAGACTTCTTGTCTCTTTGAAAATCAACAACTTTTTAGGGATCTCAGATTAAATGAAAAGAAAAAAATCATGAAATATCTAAACTGGTTCAAAAAATTGTGGTAACATAATTTCAAAACTTGAATATTTTCACAGTTAACATCTATGCCAACCCAATGATGCATATAAGTTTAAGTGAAACACATTAAAACAGAAAATGAAAGCAATAAGCTAGCCTTAAAGGAAAGATGAACATTCCTTCATAATCTGCATAAATAGCTCACTGTCTAGTGTCTATCAATGATTCTAATATGGCTTCAAATCTCTCTTTTAATACCTTTATTAGGCATCGGATGATGCTTCCACGTGTGATGCCGACGTCAGACAGAGCCCAGCTATCCTGCAGTGCTGCTCCCCCATAGTTCAGCTCCAGGTACTGTCGGACCTGCTCATTGTTGGAGAGTATTACAAGAAAGTTATCCTACAGAGAAGAACAGAGCAGGAAATTATGTCAGAGAACGGACCGAGAAACAAGTATTTTCAAAGCTCCATGCTTTACATTTGCTTTTTTTTTTTTTTTTTTAATGTAAGCTGAATAATATTTCTCATCATCTTTTTTGACCCATAAGATAAACAGCCTTTTGTCAAAGTTATATTCAATTATTTTACACGTCAAGTTAACGTTTTGGACTGTACATTTTACTTTTACAAGCAACATTATCCCAAATGAATGATTAATACATCCATCTTTTGCACCTCTTGTACATACAATTCATCAAACTATCATCAAAATGCATTTGTCTATTTACAGTGTAAGTCGTAAATCAAAATTGACTTCTACTACCTTCACCATCTGCTTCAAGGCATCCACAGTCTCATCGTGAGAGACGTGAAAACTTTCACAAACCCCTTCATAGCAGATGAAGATCCTCATTTGTCTTCCATGCGTTGGTGCTCCTCTGTTGTGTTATGGTGGGAGGGAGTATGTGCTGAGTTTGTTTGAAGCAAAGCAGTCACAGGGAGGGGAGGGTTTAGAAAGGCATGTTACTCCGCGAAGAGACAAGTTAACAAAAGATTATTTGTTTGAACCTGAATTGAAATAAATACAGTATTCATTTTTACATGGAAATGTTGATTAAGATTGGTTTATTTCTTTAATCTGTTAATTAGGAACATAAAAGAATTTCTCTAATATATGGACTTTCTAACAGGAAAGCACAGATTTCTTCAAGCTGTCAAAAACTTAAACATGAATGTAAATAATGAATTCAGCACATATGGGTTAAAATCACAAGACTGGAATGGCTGTAGAATGAAAGAAGGGGAAAAACAATCATAGTACACAGACCTATATCCTGACAGTATCTATGTTTCGGTGGAGAATGACACCACACTGAAGAAATCTGTGTCATGAGACTGAAAGTACTCATTTCATGACGAATGCTGAGCCACAAAACTAGAGTTTTATTTAGTCTCTTGTCAACTTTACACCTGACTTGCTTCTGTTTTTATAGCAGCCATAAAACCCCACTACATGAGACTCATAATTACAAAGTTCAAAGTCAAAGATTTCTGAAGAAAACATGACATGTGATTATAGTACAGGTACAATGATGGATTGTATTGACTGTAGATGCAAAGTGCAGCATCTTGTACAGTATTTTAGATTAAATCTGCTCTGACATAGCTGCATGAAGTAAGTTTGACTTTATCACGTATGTGGTAGAACTCTGTCCCGTTTCACTGCAGTACAAACTGTATTTGCAGAGGGAACTATCACTGGACAAAAGCTTCTACAAGTGTGTCCAGTTTTATGAGCGAATCTCGTTGGAAACATGGCCCTATCCCCAACACTTTTACGTCAGCTCTTCGCTCAACCTTTTCTGAAGAAACAAAAAGACAGAATAAGCTCCTGCTGTTCTGAGGGTTTCAGTAATTTATAAAGTATTTTTTATGTATAGTTTTATTGTGGTACAAGGTTTTACAACGGCGCCACTCATTTGCATTTGACCTTTTAAAATCTCTAGTAGCTCCCAGCACCTTTGTGTTCAGAGCTGGTCTCCATAACTTAGGTTCTCAAGGTTCTGAGATGTATGCTGTAATTATTTGTGTATGAAATAGATAGATAGATAGGAAAATGAGGGAAAAAAAGGTAAGTTCTAAATATAATCGTGTTAATGGGAAATTTTTAAGGGGCAATAAAACAATAATGTACTACAGGGATATAAAGGTTTATACTTCTGTAATAGAATACAAACACTCCTTTCAGTGTCTGAAAAATTTGCTTTTAATTTAAAGTCTACTTTTAATTATCTCGTTTTTATTTTCCCTTTTCTTGTCTTTAGTTTGAGTTTATCATCTTTTTACTGAAATTGTGTATGCTTATTTATTTATTTAAAGGAACATCATTATTTCGACTTGTAATAATTTAACTATGAATTTTTTAAACAGTGATCAGTCTGAAATTCTCTTTCAGTGAGATAGAAATTGTATAATGTATATGTATATCTAAAAAGTGGAGTGCCACCAAACACAAATCAAATCACAGCATAATCGCCTAAAAAAAGGAAAAAAAGAAAAAGAAAAAAAGATGCGCCCCATTTTCTACAGAGGGTGCTAGAGATTTAAAAGTGTGTGTCTCTGGTTTATCTTTACTTCTGACTTTCTGTGGTTGAGTGTGGCTATCATTCTGGTAATTACACAAGCGACCCCCCCCCCCCCCATCTCAAGTAATTTGCTTCTTCAAATGATCTATTCTATCGACTGCTAATTTTCTATTGCTCTAGATCAGTTGAAATAAAGCTGACTGGCCTCGTTCATGTGACTGTAAAAGGCAGCAAATGGTTGTTTGCTCTATCACGTGGATCTGTTTATGTCTGGAGTCATTTCCGGAATAAGAATATTGACAGAAATATTGACCAATCAGAGACCGAGAGTTAAGAGGCGCAGGGGGCGGAAGTTATTGCTCTCACATGAAAGAAAGAAGCTAGCGAAAGGGATTAAACTGTAACGTTTATGTTGGCGCTCCCTGACCCCCGTCCAAACGGAATGAACCGTATGCAAATTCCTTGCTGTTGTACATATTTATTTACATGGCGTACAGTTAAGGAGAGAAATGTCGCTGACAACAGCTAAAACCCAGAAAAAGACAGACCTACCAGCAGTTATACAGGTAAACACCCAGAACCATACTTGCTACCTATGCTAGCCTCATGCTAACTTACGGATAGGACGCACTGTTTTGGTCTACAGCTGACACATTTTAAGCGTGTCCACTCTGATTTATGTATGTATACTGTTGTCTCATATGAATTTATCGATTTAGAGGTGTGTTAATTTTCGCTATCAGTTTTAAATGTACTAATTCCTTTGTTGTTAGCCTTTTGGCTTAGTTTCATGTAAATTTTTTACCCCCTTGTTGGTTAAGTTGTTTGTGTGCCATTTTCAGTGCCATTAACAGTATTACTGGTTTAAAGAAACTAATCATGTTATTAATATCTCGGAAAGTGATTTCATAAAAGAGGTTTAGGTTGGTTTGTGTTATTAGTCATTGTCTGAATACTAATGTTGTGAAAGATGTTGCTCTCACTTCCCGTTTTGGGCTTTTGTTAAGATAAAATCTCAACCAGGCACAAAGTGATGTTGGGATTTATACTAAATGTCAGTGGTAATCTATTTATTTATTTTCAAAAGGCCTCAAAAATGTAAGAAAAAAAAAAGAAGAATGTTGATTAACATTCTTTGTTAATTAACATTCCCCTCACGTTGATATTTTAGATTAGCTTTAAAGCAGGGTTCAGATTTTTTTGTCTGTGTAATTAAGTCCGTTTCCAAATATGTTAATACTGTGTAAAATTTGATTTGAATATTTGATTGAAAATATTACAATGATTACACATGAAACACAAGATTAGAGGAAATGTAATGTATTTAAAAGCGTATGTTTATTTGAATTTGATACCAGCAGTATGTTTAAAAAAAAAAATGATTACAAATAGTTTAAATTGTCTACTTTTCTGCTGGACCTTTTGTTCCTAAGCTACTTCTTAAACCTCCTCAAGTATGTGATGGTAAGTTGAAACCACCTGGTGGAACATGTCACAACTAATCAGATTCATTTCAGTAGTATTATTGTATAAAAAGAAATCTAAAAAGGAATCTAGAAGTAAAATGGTGAGAGATGAGTGTGTGTGTGAACTGAATGAAGGGTGTTACTAAGTTTAAGAGTGACATTCCTTACATTACATGTCAAAGATTATGGAAATATGAATTTGGTAAGTGCTCTGAAGTGTAGTAGAGCAGCTAAAATTTGTGTGACAATAAAAATTTATCTTAAATATTTTGAAACACTCTGCTGGTGTCATATTCACAATTAGCATAACAAAAAGGTAACTTTTCACCTGCTAGAAACATAAGCCCTTTTAACACAGGTGGGAGAATCATGGTGGCATAATATATTTTTTCTTCAATATATATGACAACTACTGTGTTAAAACCAACTAAACAAAAAAGGGCTTCTCTTTGCCTCAGCTTGCTGCTGATGGGCACAACACAATGTCTCACTGGAGCTACCACTAAGAAGTTCCTGACAGAGAACCTTAGAGTAAACTAAAAATGTCCTCCAAATACAGGTTCTGCTTACTCCTGGTCATTTACTTTCTATATTCTTTTCTTCAAGACAGTCATTTAAATGACACATTAGGACAAGTGGAAATCAGCATTAAGGAAATATAGTTATTCTGATACAGTTTTGAATTAATATACTCTTTAGTCATAACTAAATGAAAATTAAGCACGAGGAGTTCGTATAATTTGCTTTTTAACACATGAACACAGAAGAACATCTAGAGAATGTGTGCACAATTGGGTTTCGGACCTTCTCCACTTTTGCTATTAACACATCCACTTCACAGAGGGAAAACTTAGCTTGAGATGAATTCTAACAAATGGAGGGCATGATGCAAAAGGTATGCTGGTAAAATGGTGCAGTGTTTTGTTTACAGCTGAAGATCAGTGGATGAAGTTCTTTGATGACTGTTTTTGTGCTTTTGTATTCGCATTATAAACAAGCCAGTGGAAAGCAATGAATGGATCAGGAGAAAAGGAGGGAGAAGCAGCATCTGTCATGTCCACACATTCTTGACATAGATACTCCAAAAGATAACCTGCTGCATTCGGACATGGGCAAAGAGTTATTACTATGAAACTGGCTGGAATATCTCCATAAGATGTTATATATATATATGTGTATATTAGGGCTGCACGATAGATCATTAAAAAATCGCAATCTCGATCCTCACATACAAATGATCTCATTTCTACATGCGGCGATTCTGAAGCGAATATGACGAGCTGCATCACAAACAAATGCTTCCATATTCCTACCGGATTTTTACGAGCACCCCCAAACGCAGCACTGCTGCTGCCTCCTCCCTCAACCCTCAGTGGAGGAAGTCCGCCTGCAGGTCAGTGTTTGGAAAGAGTCTGCGGAGGAAAGTCTGCTTTCTGCAGTAATGAGGGTTTAATGGATGGAGACTAAAAACCCAAGTGGTTGTGTCGAGTCACCCACCCACCCGAATCACACTCGTGACCCAAAACGGTTGGCATTTGACTGTGTGGAAGTATTTGGGATTTTAGC
This sequence comes from Atherinosoma microstoma, assembly GCA_037177055.1. Classification (NCBI taxonomy): domain Eukaryota; kingdom Metazoa; phylum Chordata; class Actinopteri; order Atheriniformes; family Atherinidae; genus Atherinosoma; species Atherinosoma microstoma. The sequence continues at coordinate 13,098,371 of JBBBVU010000015.1, read as the reverse complement.
CAGACAATGTAAACCAATGCTAGTTACATTGTAAAGCGTGTATTACTCTGGTTGCAGCGCTGCAAGGCAACACCACAAATCTCTAATCACTTTAAACGTCACCACAAAGTCCAGCACGATGAAGCCGCGCAAAAGTATGACCTGAATAAACACTGTACAACATTTGGGAATTCGTAAAATAATAAACACTGTATAACATGAGGGAATTTGGAAAATAATAAACACTCGACAAACGGTAATCCAGTTCCAATGACAAAGGCTTCTGATTTCCAAATAAAAAGATCTGATTTTGAGTGTTCTGTAAGGACTTTTCAGTTTTTGAGGAAACACTGAAACAAATCCTGTCTCATAAGAAAATGTACCGAATACCTTCTTTACTGTGTGGACACAGGCATGATCCAGTGACAAGTATTGTAAATGAGCTCACAGTGGGTTAGATGTGCTGCAATCAGCTTTTAGTAAACCATATATTTGGTATTGAAAAGAAGACTGTAAATTAATCATGGACCCTGTCTTTTCTAGGTGTGACGACGACAGCCGTTATAAGGAGGTCCAGCTCCAAAGCTGTTTGTGTGGTCATTTGTGTGCGTGTGCGTTTCATGTGTTTTTATGTTAATGAGTGAGTGGCATAGCACCTGAGGGTTGTAACGTGATGCCAAGATGCTGCTGTCCCTGGGAATGCTAATGTTGTCGGCCACGCAGATTTATACCATTTTCACCGTTCAGCTCTTCGCCTTCCTTAACCTGCTGCCTGTGGAGGCTGACATAGCTGCTGTGAGTAATTTTTCATACAAGTCCACGTAGTGATATAAATGTAGAATTGCATTTATTTATACTCAAGGCACTTCACTGACATAGGATAAAAGCTCAAATGGGATTCTTATGTTGCTTTGTTTCCAAAAAGGGATGGAAAGAATAGAAAAAATACTGTGTTTATGTATTTGTAATGTTAATAAAAAGTCAAGAGTCACATTCAAAAACTCCTGTCTGTTTTTATGGATCAGTGTACAGCAACTTGTCCCCCCAATTATATCTTTCAGTACTCATTTGACAACAAAACTGAAAACTTTGACGATCTGCCTGCACGGTTTGGCTTCCGGCTCCCCAGCGATGGATTAAAGGTGAGTACAACAGGGTCACAGGTTTTTAACAGCAAGGAGTGGGTTGTTTACAAGCAGATTTTACAGTTTAGCTCAATAAAAGCTTAACCAAACAGACATGGAAAAGAGAGCAAGTGGGTTATGTTTCTGAATCAGTTGTTTTTGAGCAAACAATTGTATGTCCTAGAAGTTGTTCAAAATAGGCATTCTTACCAGTGTTGTTTTTGGCAGGCATTTGAGTTTTAGTCTTAGTCTTAGTCTTTTTGACGAAAATACATATTAGTTTTAGTCACATTTAGTCATTTTAATATGTGATAGTTTTAGTCGACAAAAACTCAAAAAGGTTTTAGTCTAGTTTTTGTAGGATAAAAACAGGAAAAAAACAAAGTGTTGGTCTTTAAACAATTGAAATTTTCACATTCAATAACTGTGAAATAAAATCATAAAGCTTTGCTGGTCCCTGACTTTTCCTAAAACTATGTGAATTTTATTTAAAAAAATAATCCTCACATTTAGTGCCCCTGTAAATAACAAAGAAAAAAAATCATAATTTTTGTCTATTTTTTGCAGCCGCGGGTTCTGACCGCTTGCTTGTTGTTTTTTTAGTTTCCTGACGTTCTCAGATCATGTGAAATGGGTCGTGCTGAAGCAGCAGGAGGCAATGGGCTGTGCGCTGCAACTTTTAAATAGTTTTAAACTGCATAGTAATGGTGCAGATGGTCATCATGACCGTATAATTATGCTGGCCCTCATATAACGTAACTAATGCCATGTTGTCTGGGTGTTCTCTCTATCGCTTCAGACTTATCAACTCGGTCTGTTTTCTTTTAGAAACAAATATTCAGGCTTCGCAAATTGAAGTTCAGATTTAGTTCATTTTGGTGGCAAACAAGGCTACAGTTGCTATTTTAGCCTACCTCCTTTTGTTAAGCAGTATTTGATTATAATTAATATTATTTTAGCTGTAAATGGGCCGTGCTGGACTTCATTGCTGCCGGTAAATGCTGGCACATTTACTGCCGTCTCTACAACGCATTCTGTTTTTCTTTCTGATGGATTTTATTGAAAGTTCGTCCATAGATCATTTCGCCGTTTCCCAACAACAAACAAGCCCTTTTGTTGACACTGCTGCCATCCTCCATTAATAAATTAATGAACTCAACTGCGTGTCTGTGTGTGCGTGACTGACTGCAGGTGTGTTGTGCAGTGCGCTGCTTGCAGGTGGTGGGCGTGGCCAACAAGGAGCGAATGCAGCTTTTGACAGACAGATCAGAGCACAACAGGCAGATATCTCAGATTCTAAACGTCTGACAGACCTCCCACTAACATTTTCGTCTAGTCTCGTCTTGTCAACGAATACACGTGCACGTCTCGTCATGTTTTCATCATTAAAAAGAAACGTTTAGCTCGTCACCGTCTCGTTATCGTCAAAAAAAGGGTCGTCAACGAAATAATTTTGTCTTCGTCATCGTTGACGAAAACAACACTGACTCCTACATTTATTCTTTGAACAAAATAGTAATGCTTTCTTACAAGAATACATATTAATTACATGTAACATGAACTATATTGAAGTTTTAGATGTTCGTTATCTTTTATGATGCTGTTTAGGGATTTTATCAGCTACAAGCATAAAAAACAGCAGCAATGTCTGATAGAAAGTGCAGGATATACAAGGTAAAACTTATAAAAGGTTGTTTTTTTTTAAATCAAACTCATCGTTTCTATATTTATTATCTATGTAGAAACACAAAAAGTGCAGATGTTGTTCCTTTGAAGCACTTTGATGAAGCATTGTTGGAGATTCAGTGTTTCCCCTACCATACATTGGTGGGGCGCCCTGCCCTCCATACGAGACCCACTGACAACAAGGTCAGGTTAATTAATTTTGATCTGGTTTACAGTGGCAAGTCACAGCAGAAATAATTTCAGGTTTCATTTCCTCTAGAACAGGACACACACGCTCCAGCATGTAGCAGCCGACTTCTCCTGCTGTGGAATTATGCCGAGAACATTGTGTACATCGCGGGAACGTGCACAGCCATTGTCGTGATTTTTGAGTTGTTTTTGGCTCAAAATTGCACTTTAACTGAACTTGAAGAATATTTAGAGCGACTCCACTGAATGATGAAGTTTGTAATTGCATCATAACTTCACAACACGTAGCTGTAATAAGATGCTAAAATCATATCGTTTTGATTGCAGCACAGTGTGTTCTGGTTTTCATATCACAAGTCCTGCACCCGCCCGCCCAAGGCTGTGAACGTGGGGGAAACACTGAGATTAATCTGGTGTAATGAAAATGCTGCTTAAACATTGCTGTTCTGTGTTGTTTTGGAGTTTCTGCATGCTACCCCACACTTTGCAGCCCCCACACACAGAGGTTGATCCACAAAGCTGACAAACAGTGAGGATGATTCATGTCTAACATCTAAGCTGGTCATTGTAGTGTTTCCCACAGTCAAGAGCTTGTTGTTGTACAAAAGCTTTTCGCACACAGAGGCAAGCCTATAGCAAAATGCTTGTTGCCTTGTTTTGTGTAAGTTTGGTACCGTGTATTCCGACAATCACAGTTTGTGTTGGATTTAATGGTGCTAAATTAAAGATCATTACAGCATTATGACAGTCCTACATTATTTGTCATGTGATTTTGGCAACATCACATGAGTGTGACACTGTGGTATTTTCTAGGATTTTAGGTTGAGATAGATCCTTTAATCTTGCACCATGAAGATTAAGGGATCTATATGTGGAAAGATGTTTTCTGTTTTCTTTTCTAGACAGAAAGCTGCCCTCCAGTTTCAACTCGATTACCTGTAAAGCTTGAAAAAATATATGCAAATCAGCTGACCAACTTCATAAAAGTGTTCACTCCATAAAATTCTGAATCACATAACACAGGAACTGAAAGCGATGGCATGCCTGGAAATGCTTCGTTTTCCTTTTTGTCTTTTTAAACATTAAGAATATTTATAATTTCTTTCTTTCTTTTCTTTATCATATTTTCTTTCTTTTTATAATTTACTTGCTGCTTCACATCAATCCAGACAAACGGGACTAATTATGTCAGACAGCCATGTTGTTCTGCATATGTATGCAAGAATATTAATATTATGTAAAATTCTGTTTTTGGGGGGAAAAGAGAGAGAATAAGCTTTGTTTCCCTGTCTGTCTGCCTTCAGTTCACATCTTATCTGTCTTTTTTTTTTTCCTTTTCTTTTCCATTGTTATCCAGCAGGGGCATAGAGGGTGAATGCCATGTAGATGTACTGCTCGAATCCCTGATGACTCCCAAAATTGCACTCCCATTTGCTGCCTATATCTGTGTCTGGGGAAGTGTGGCAATAAGAGCTGCCATCTACAGCTGTGATTTAACAACTTCACAAAACAACATTTTGTTGTAAAATATAGTTGTGTTTCAGTCACAGATGAAGGCTGCAGTAGAAAAGAAAATTTTGTATTTCTGAGTTTATTCCCTGAAAATGTGTTTGGTTATGATATTATGGTCATTACCAGATTTCTCTAAAAATAAGATAAAACTTAAACTTGTGATCATGCGTGTACTGAAACTCTTTATGTGATGCCATTACTGTAAAGTAAAGCTAATTTAGTTTTACTTGGTGTTCAGTGGAAAACTGTGCCTGTAATAGTTGGTCATGCCTTTGCATTTTGACCACATCCATTGCCTCTACTAAAAAGATTAAAGTTGGCGTAGTTAGTACCTCTGCTAACTTGGTTATGTGTTTGATAAAGTTACTCTGCAGATTACTCCAAAAGCTAACAGTTTGCATCAAAATTTTAGCAAAGAAGTAAAGCATGACCCAGCTTAAAATTTTCAACATGATTTTCACTTGCTTTGCCTTACCGAGAATGTTTCAAGTTTCTCAGAATTACAGATTGTACTGTAACAGTATTGCAGCCCTATATTGCCCAAAGAAATCTCTGGCATCACAAGGCAGCACAAGCCTTTTTTTTTTCCTGTGGGTTCCCCAAAGGGTAGGGGCTCCAAACAGAGCTTTCCCTGTTTTTGTGGTTGCATAAACTGGGCTGTTTACAGTTACCTCAGCCTGTAAACAAGGTGACTGTAAGCCTGTATACGTGCAACACTTCTTTTTCTGTGAGCTCTGAGCTGGTTTGATGTTGGGAGATAATGAACTTCACATAGACATCCAGCATTATAAACTTTGGATGAAAAATGTATTTCTATGAAATAGTTGCAACCATGACATACAGAATGTGTTGAGGTAAAATGATTGCTTGTTTCTTTTTAAAATGAGTTAATGTAGTCAAAGCAGTTGCAGAGACACAATTCAAGGGCTAAATTTTTACAGTGCTTCAGAAAAATTCTATGTCTTTGATGTTTAATAAAAGTATAAAATGAAATGGTACTAAATTTAATTTTACTTTGATTTAATTTGATAAAAAATATTTATGCACACATATCCACAAATACTAATTTTCTCTCTTTGTTTGAAATAATAGCCTTATTTCTGTGTGAATGTTTCTCCACAAAATGTCATCATCTTGCATTTTTGTAGATACCAAGTTCAAACGGCCATAGTGGTCTTGTTCATTTGCTGACGGGACAGAGTTCAGTAATGTGACATTTTATTTTGAGATTTTTTTTTTTACAATAGACTGCGGTAAGGAGTCGATACCCAACATAGAATAATAACTACTCTTTTTGTTATAAAGTTCCCTTTTTGTAGTCAAATTCTTGGCATCTCTCTCAGGTTTCAGGCTCTTTGTTTCTATTCCATTTTTGTACCCACTTTCATGTCCGCAATTACAGGCTGATCTGTTGTTTCAGTCTTAGGAGGAAAGTTATGGGTTTCTTTTGGAAAGTCCTTGTGGTTTAGGTTTGTGCAGCAGCAGATAAGGACTTTTTAAGCATAGACTATACCCTATGAAATATGTTAAAAAGAAAAAAAGATAGCTATATGAACATATACAGTACTGTGTTAAGTCTTGAGCCACCTGTCATTTCTTTATACAAGAAATAAAATAAATGAAATAAAATGAAAAGGGAGAGCAGGGATATACTGAAATGTGCAAACAAATGAAAATACAGTAGAGCCAAAACAGTTTACAGGTCTAACAGACTTGACAGTCAAAAGTTGGTATAATCTCCAACGCAGTCTGTACCCTCTTAGATGAGCTTTCTTGTCATTTCTTTGAGCAGTCTTCAGGAAAAATTCTCTAGACTTCTAGAAAGACATTCCAAAGCTGCTGATTTTGGCATCCTATTGTTCTGTTCTCTGTCGAGATGATCCCACACTGCTTCAGTAATGTTGAGGTCCAGGCTCTGGTTAGGGCTCATCTCTGTTAAGACCTGTTGCCACTTATTTTCAGTCCAATTATAGTCTCATTTGGCATACCTCAGCCTTTTCTCCCCATCTCTCGTCCTTTACCCCCTCTTGACTACGGCTATTTTTTTGTCTGCCTCCTGTCCAGAACAACAAACCCAAAATAAATGGGGTGCATCATCACAACTACAAGGTCTATAGGTATAATCTGACAATCAAAGAAAGTGGAGACATGAGATTACTAAAGAAGTGCCATAAATAGGATATATGTTAGTGTGTCAGAGTAAATTCACCAGGAACATGGTCAACAATGTAAATAATTATCTCATCCTAAAAGAAAACCACACTACTTTCAGTGAAAGCCAGATAATAGCAGCCCACTTCATCCAGGATGAGTAGCTGTGCAAAAAAAGAAATTAAAACAGTGAACTTGAGCAGTTTTACAGATGTTTTAATAGAGATATTACCGAGGTAAATATCTGAGGAACCTATCAGCCAATGTTGATTATCAACATCACTTTCAATGGTCATATTCACCTTAGAAACACGATGAGGATCCAGGAAAAGGTGTTTTTTCACAAAAGTGAACCGTAAGAGAGTCTATCGTAGGAAGAGTGAATATTTCACTGTAAAACCCCATTTATCTTCATGGAAACCACCAGGACCTTCATTAAACGTTTCAAACAAGGCAGAGTCCTAGGAGAACACGTTAGCATCATGGAATAAAGGTGAAATAAAACTTTTGACCACAAAAACAGCAAAAATCTGATGCTTTTTTACTTAATGTTTTTTCTTGCTACTCTTTGGCTGCTAACTCGCAGAATTTTTGTCACAGTGATGAAACAGACGTCTTTGTAATCGGCAGAGTCTCTACTGTTATGACACATGATTGTTTATGTGGTTTGGTTAAAGTCGAGAAATTAGCAGAAACTCTAAAAACTTTTTCCTTGGAACGTCAGTTTCAGATGGTATTTATATGTTGCAAATAGATTTTAAGGCTTTCTCTTCTTTTTTTTTTTTGCCTCCCATCTGTCCAATTTCCTCAATTTTCTTAACACACTGCGCACCACACTATGATACCAAGTTTTTGGTTAATAGCTCTTTGGGAATCACTAGCACAGTGAAATGATGCTATTTTTATTTCATTTATTCATATTGTGGTATCGGACATGTGTGAACACAAAACTGGGACATCCCTTGATTTAGTTGTCTTTTTTTATGCTCGCAGGAATTTCCCTCTAAAGTTAATGAAGTATTACTGATCTTGATCAAAGGTTAATGAACCCAAATAACTTAAAATGTATTTTTTTCATCAACTTTAACTCTAACTACAGGAACCCCCAAAGAGCTTTTAAGGTTTTGTTTAAAACTGCTTAGTTTCCTCCCATGTTGTATCGTGTCTGTGTGTACTTTCACTATATTGAGCAAAGTCATTATGGTGAAAGTACACACACACAGGTTGTATACCATAGATTAAACCTATTATGGGCTAGTTGTTGAGCAAAAAAACAAACAAAGGCTGTTTTGACAATCGAGTGTACATTTTTAAATTTTGTAATGTAATATTTCTAAAGCACAAATCTACAATTGGTTGTATGAAAAGGTGAGAATTTACTGGTTTTATTGGTTTTATTGAAAATAGTTTGGTGAGAATCTATAGATAAAATTTCGACCTCTGATATTTTTATGGAGATTGCTCTGACATTTAAGAGCATATTTTGAGTGTGTGTGTATATATAGCAAGAAAGGTTACTAGCTTCTGGTTGCTCCAGTTTCCTATACCAAATACAAACTGTGAAGTTGACCTAGCTGGCTGCTTATGTGTACTTGTTCGGGGTATAGCTTTAGTTTGATCTGTCAGAGTTGGCAGCGTTCCACCTTACTTTATAACAGATTAGAGGGCTTTTTTTCTCAATATGAATATTAGCTTATTGGTTCACTACATTATTGCGCTTAGTCATACTGCATGTGTAAGTGTTTTCTACTTCTCTCATTTCTCTTTAATTGTAATGAAATTCTTCAATTTAAAGTCAGAGGTTAACTCATAAGCATTCTTATACATTGGACTTGATCAGCCATTAAAGCTGCCGACATCCTGTGTTACCACAGATACTGTTATCATTTATTCAAATATAGTCAAAATTCATCCAGTTTGTCAACAGGAAACGTCCATACTGAAAAACCTTTCAGGGTTTCATCAATGGGTTGTCATAGTGAATCACTAATACACCTGCATTAGTCATCTGTCTTGTGCATTAGTCATATGGTTCTGTTAAATGTGCCGTGGTGAAGTAATGAGAGCTGTTCCACAGTTCTTGTTCCTGTCAAAGACCAGATGACCTGGGCAAGCTTTATTCTCATGCTGAACATCTTGTGTCTTTCTGATGCAAGATGGGGGATTGTCTTTGTTACTTCCCTTTTCTGAAACTGATGACTGGATATTCACATCAGTCCCATATGGTAATTGACTGTGAAAGGGTGTGAGGGAAAAGCCGGTCATTGCACTTTGACTGTGCTTCTTCCTCACTCGTTTGTGGCAAATTTATCAATGTGTTCCACAAAGAACAAAAAAAAGTGTGGTATTATACCATTGTCATTTGCTTGGCCTCTGTGGAACTACTATTTTAAGTACATTTGGGTTTTCAGTAGGGGAAAACAAGATTGTGCTTTGCCACTGGATAAGATAAATGGATGACACTTGGGTCAAAATTAAAACCTGAGTAGAAGGCTTTACCAAACATATATTACCAAACTGGATTTTGTGGTCTGTGCCATTCACAATTTAAAGGATGAAAGCTTCAGTGTTGAAATTGTATAAGAAGCCTGCATTCGCAGACCAGTGTTGCATATTTGACTCCCACCACCTACTGGAACTGGAACAAATGATGGAGGGGGATCATCAGAAGTCAACACCATCACGCTGAGAATGTTTCTACTTAAGTACTAAGTCAGCAGCCAGTATCCGGCTGAGAGGAAAGAAATAGCAGGTGCAACAATATTATCATTCTGCAAGTGGCCGCAGTGCCTGAGAAACCTGGAGAGATTTTATCCAAACATCTCCAACAACCTGATAAGACAAAACATGGGTACCATATTAAAAAAAGAAAAACCACAAACACAAGTCCAGTAAGTGCAGCTCAGTGCCATGAGGGATTTGTATTATAGAGACAAAACTCCACAAATGCATTACTCAGCAAGGCCAGTCAGAATTATAACACAATAGATTAATAATCAATTTATAATTTTTCATAATTATGTCCTGTATATATCAACAGCTTGATTAAGCTAACAGAAATATCAGTTTTTTCTTTTTTCTTTTGGTATGACTGGTGGCTTTTTATTGTTGAAGTTATATTGGCTCCTCTTCGATCAGTGTGTCTTGATCATTGGATTTTCTGTTCAGAGGTGAGTTTTAAAAAACAAAAAACAAGCATTTATTTGATTTTCGTTTTGAAATTAAAAAACTAAAAATGAAGCACAAGTAATTTTTTCTTTAATCTGTTACAATAGAATTAACCAAAATTAGAAAATGGCTTGATTTTGGTTTCATAGTTTGCAGAACAAAAAATAAAATAACTAAAATACAAACACACAAAAAAGACTATTTTACAATGGTACTTCATTGGTATCCATGCAGAAATTTCTGCAGATGACAGGCCTGGCTTTGCCATGTCAAGAATAATTTCTGCGTGGGCTTCCAAAGACGTTTTACTACGTAGAATTAGTTCTCATAAATTGGTTCATTAACATTTGGTGCTCTGCACTACCCAAACCATTCTGTCTGTAGCTCCTTGTCCAGCACGAGAACTTTTTTAAAAACCCTGTCCCGTCCTGCATCATGACATGTAGAACGGTGATCTGTGTGCCAGACTGTGTGAGACAGATTTGCTTTACCAAGGGAGACGTCTTGTATATGGCTACCCTGGATACTTTCGATCCTTTTTATTTTAATTTTATTGTATACTTATTTAATAGCTCTGCTGTTAACTGATATATTGATACCGAACCTGACTAAGGAAAAAAGAGTGAACCAAAAAGTAAAGAGGGGAGTGGTAAAGAGGCAAGAGAACAGAAATGAAACACATGGAAAGGGAACCATAATCGCAACAGTGATTACAATAACAAAATAAACAATTTCAGTGCTATAACAAGAAATGCATAAATCAAATAAGTAAATACGAGAAAAGAAACAAGACCAAGACAACACGACATCCAGCTGCTACATCTAAAAATTAAGCAAACAGAAAGCATCATATAATCTCCTTCTATATCTATATATGGTTCTGAACTGAAGGAAAGTGGAGAGCTTGATTATTAGGACATGTGGTGGATCTTATCTTCAACTCCATTTTATTCCAACACAGTAATAAAGGACTCCTAGGGAGAGATTATATACCCCAAAACTGGAGTAGCCATTACTGCAGGAAGGGGGGTTGAATCAATCATGTTGTTTATGATGTTACTTTAAAAGTAATGCCCACTAACCCTGCCCCCAATCCCTAACCAAAAGGAATTGGATATGGGCGGAGATGAGCAAGGAATAGAGTGCTTATTACAGAAAAGTAGTGTGAATCCTCAAATTTGAGCAAAATAACATTATTCTAAGATTGTTTCACAAGAATGATATTCTTAGGCACAATTAAAAATACTCAGAAGCCAGTTTGCTGTTGTTGCAGCTCCATCATTCGGTGACTGTGAGGTTTATTATCTCAGCTGACTTAATTTTCCTAATCTGCCCTGTACCATGAACCTCTGTGAAAATGCAAAAGACCAGCGCTGAAATAATCTTTTAGCCTCCTAAAAAGAGTCCCAGGATGGTCCATTTAGAGGTTAAATTCCTGGGACTTCACATGAGTCTGTCTTAACTAAGGAAGCTTCTAACATCCTCAGTAACCAAAAAGTCTATTTGTTCTTGTACTTAATTTTATCTGTGTTGAAACAATGTTCCTGGAAAGTGTTCAGCTTTCACATCTTCTTGACATAAAGCATTCAGATACAGCTGCCCCATTACACAGGGTTCCTGTCCAGGCTGATAGGAATACTCGGATCAACATCTGTGACAAGAGTCAGTGACACATCACTTTGATAATCTAATATATATCATGCAGTTTTGTGAAAAAAAAAATGATAAAAGAATCAAACAAAAGAAGCAGAGTAAATTCATAGTCAACAAGCTGTGCAGCTTCACTTGCATGGGGTGGCAGGAGTATCTGAAAAATCAACATACTTGAGTTGAGTCAGACAGGTTTTAATCTGCTTACAGGAGGCTTCGCTCAGGCTTGCATGAGTTATTAATTCTATTGTTTTATTCTTTCTCTTAACCCAGAGCAAAGCTACAAACAAGCTCTATTGCAGGGTTTTCTCTGACAGGATTAAGTGTAATCACTCTGCAATCATTTGGAAGAAATCCCACCCCAATCCATCCTTCTTGATTTCTGCATCAACAGGGAATACCCAGTTTGTCAGCACTGTATTTGCACCTGCTATGAAAATTTACTGTCTAATAACTGGAACAAGAGGAAATTAAAGAATATTTTGGTTTGACTTAGTGACACCTCATGAATCTGTGCAACAAGATGAATCCTGAGTGCCTCAGAGAGTCTTTCCTCTTCTTCCTGGCACACATGGATGTTACATTGTACAGATTTATTGAAGCCAAGCATGTGAACGGAAATGTTTAATGAGACCCCATGCATTGTTCCCGAATGAGGACAAATTCGGACATATTTTTTTTCTTTTAAATTATTGTCCTTACCCTGTCTTGGTCCAACAAATATCATGATTGTACAGGCCCAATAAGGCTTCTTTAAGAAAAAGGAACATATTGTACTGTAATGCTTGGGGGATGTGAATCCATTATTAGACATACATGGTCTCAAAATCTCTGTAAATGGGTATCAGATAATGAATGAAACGCTGTGACAGTTTACAAATTGTATGCCTCGCATTCTGGCAGATAAGGGGATTTGCATGTCATGGCTTTAATAGACAAGCTGTATTTCATGTGATATTCTCACACAAGAGAAGAAAAAAAAAATCCTCTCGGCCTGTTTCCAGGATACCACCACCTCCTCCAGTTATTTCCTCCCTCTCCACCCGCTCTCCTCTCTGCACTCTGCAGTGCTGGCAGGTGTTTTTCTCATTCGTTTGGAGAATGTTTGTTTTCCACCCAACAGAGGGCGCTACTGTCACTGGTTTTAATGGCAGGATAAGGAATGTGAGGCAGTGGCACAGTGATGTCATTTCACAGCAAGGAAGGGGCTGCGCTGGAGGCACCCAGGGGTGATGGTGGTGTGGGCAGCGGGTGATTCCTCACGTTCCATCTCTCTGATGCGAGATTCTGTGTATTTCCCCGATCCGCGTGTTTGACTCCCCATATGTCAAGTCATACTCGTGTTGAACTACAGTCAGACAGTCGGATTTGTCAGCAGTTTTAGCCAGGAGCGGAAATGTTCGCCGATGTGATGTATGTCTCAGTAGTCATTTTCCACATGCAGCTAAAAGGCTGTTGGCATCACATCAGCGTGGCAACCGGCCACATGTGCTTACAGGAAATCAGTTTGCTGCTAGCTGACAACAGCCTTATGTATGTGAGAGAAAGTGCTGACTCTTTGAGATATTTGAAAGCTGTGGGCTGGTGAAAGATGGAGGTGCACACAGAGATGAAAGTGGCCGCCAAGTCCCAGAGTCCCACAGCAGTCCACACTTCCTGTCTGGCCCTATGGCTCACACACACATAAGAGCAGCAGAGGTTTTGAAATATCTATAACAGCAGGTCACACCCTCTACACAGCTTTCATTGCCTCTCCATTTTTCTGCTCTTTTTTTTTTTTTGCCTCAAATTGTCTTCACATTTCTATTTTTGTCTCTCATTTATTTAATTTCTTACTCTTCTCATTTGTTTGTAGTTATCTAACTCTCTTTGCCTCTGTATTTGTATCTTTTACAGCTTTTATTTTTGTTCTTGATCCCTTTATCACTGTCAGCCAACTTCTCTCATCTTCTTACTATCTCTTCATCAGACACTTCAAAGATTAAGCTGAAAATGGGACTAAGACAGGAAGCAGCACAAAGGGATGGAGATGGGAAATGGAAGGGTCAGAGTTCTTCGGGGGAAGTCTGAAAACAACATCCTTGTAATCTAGTTGATTATAATGCATTTATAATGTTCTGAATGGAATATTCTTCTTTTTTTTAAAAAATTACAGCCACATTTCTTTAACTGGGGCGGATTATAGGCAGGGAGAAAAAAAACTAGTGTTGATTTAAGATGGCTGTCTTCAAAACTAAACATATGTAGTTTTTATGTAATGTCATTTGTAGACTTTTAAAATCGAACCACATCACAGTGTAATGTCGTATGATTTTTTAAATAGTTTGTACTTTGTAATAATTTTATGTTAGTGAGAATAACATGACTCAGATTAGGATGAACGTCCCTAATTGTTCCTGTCGTTTTGTTTCCTGTTTATTGACATGAGTGTAAATGCTCTGATCCAAAAACAAGTAAAAGTATGGGAAGTGATTGTTTTGTCAGTAATATAGTGATCGATCCTGGTTGATGGTAATTTCGATCAGTTTTAAAAAAAATATTGTTATCCTTTTGCGGGGATAAAATACAGAACTTTTGTTATTTCTTGTTTTCCTGTGCGATACAAATGATAGTTCAAGTAAAAAGGGTTTTAGTTTCTTAGCCAGACAACTGTATTGGTGTTATCACTGCTTTCAAGAAAAACAAGTATTTTTTCTTTTAGATTATGGGTAGTTTGATCACTTGAGGGAAACAATTTGATGAAACCAATGTTCTTCTCTCACCATATCCGATGATGTCATCCCCACAGGCCTTTCTGATTGGGGCTCGACCAGAAAATGCGTGCGAGCCAATTGAACCACCTCCACGGGACAACTTGACGGGCGCTTTCGTTGTCCTCATCAAGCGATTTGACTGCAACTTTGACATCAAGGTACTGTGCGAACATAACATACTCATCACATGTAAATGTAACCACCACAGTGTATTTACCCAAACATATCCAGGTTTTCTCTAAGTACATTAAAACTGACTGAACAAAAGGAGCTGCAGCATTGTTGACACATGAATTATGTCTTCTTTTTAATTTTCCCACCAACTTTCTGTGGTTGTGGAGTACAAATAAACTTTTTTTTTTTTTTTTAACTGAATGCTAGTTTAATGCGTAGCAGAGCTATGAAATGGTACAATTTATTTCTTAACTAATGAATTTATTAGGACAAGCTGGAGAAACATTGCCAATGTGTGTGAAGTACTATACACCTTGTGTTGCTTTGCAGTTTATTTATGTCAGCAGGTGGTGTTTCAGAGTCCTTTTTTACTGAAGCTCCTAGATCAGCTTGATGGAGCAGGAAAACAGGAAGTGGCCATTTCCCTAAACATAATTTCCTGCTTGGTCATTCAGTCCGTTCTGCTGCCCTTCTGTCTTTTCCTCCAGATTTTTTGAAATAGCGCATTTGAAAAGCCAGAAAGTTGTTTGCCTTAAAACAAAGTGGTTGAAAGAAACAATTCCAGCAAGTGTTGTACATAGAAGGAATCAAAGTCTTTCCTGAAGGCTGCTTCACTGGGTGTGTGTCAGGATTTCAACACTGGAGAGGAAACAATACTGCACAGTAACAACTGTCCTGTTTGCAAAACTTATCCATCAATAAAAAGCCACAAAAATGTAAGAATATAAATACAACTCTGGATCTGAGGTCGGTTTGACTTGAATGCATCATTTTAATGTGCATTCTTCAGTTCATCTTGATAAGTTCATCTTAATGGTTCATAGTTGTTTTTTTATTTTGACTACTCTCAATGACCAGCAGAAATCTTCAGTGATTTTTCCCTGATCTTTGACAATCATAAGAGGAAGTACTGATAGAACTACAGACAGGAAGAATACTGCGCTCACATATGGTCTCAGATGCCAATGGCCATATTCTTTTAGCAGTGTGCACTTGGATAAATTACTCAGCCATTGTGCCTTCACACAAGCTGGAGCCACCATTTATTTCTTCCTCAGATGTTGTAGATTTGAGCTCAGCATGTTTGATTCCTGAAACTGGTGTTTAATGTAGCATAGAACTTCATATAGAGTGTCTGCAGGGGCAATGAGCTATGGTAGATACACTAAGCCTTTAGATTGCACTGCAGTCATTTATATTATTATTATAATATTTCTATTCTATTCTATTAGATTATAAGACGTTTTCTTATTTTATTCAGGTGTTCCAGGTTTTTCTTTACATCTCTGCAAAGAAACCAGTCCAGAGTGGAAACTGTAGAGTGCAAAACCTCAGTTTATAGGTCTTTAGTCTGCAGGAATGTGTTCACACAGAGCTCTTTGTCGTCACTGCCTTTTTAACCTCTTATTATGTAACATAGCCTGTTAAAATGTTTGTCAAAATACCAATCCTTATTGTGACTCGGGCAATTCTGAAAGAGGTTTGTGGCTTAATCTGTAAAACTCTTATAATTCAGGATTTTGCTGAAAAAATTGTAGCCTCACTAATGACCTTCTGGTTCTACATATTGGCAATGTGTAATGACGTACATGTATGTTTGCATGTGAAGCAGGACTCCTCCACAGTCACCTGAGATGCATGTGGGGACATAATGTAATTCCAGAGTGGATCACCTGAGATTTATCTTTTCCATATTGATAAGGTTCCCACCCAGCTGTCCACAGAAAAAATAAAACTGATGTATTAACAGTTTATAAACTTCATTTTAGTTCAGTCTTGGACATGAACATGCAAGAACTTATTTCTTTTAAGCCTAATTTTTTCTTAATTATCAGAATAAAGAGAATGGAATAGAAATAAGGGGGAAGATAGGAGAGGAGGATGGCTCGTAAGAAAGACAGGATGAGGACAGTGTGAGCAAGAATGAGTAAGGAGAAAAAGGAGGCAACTTTTTGGAATCTTCCTTTCTGCTTCTTTCCATTTGTGTGGCTTACTCTTTTCGCCTTTTGAGATGCATTTATGTCAATCATCACTCTTTCTTTCTTTTACACTCTGGGTTTCTCCCTTTTTCATTCAATCTCACATTTCCTGTTCTTCACTGTGTTTTATTTTCTGCGTTGCTCTTTCTCTGTCAGTCTCTCCCTCTTACCCTTTTTTTTTTTCACTCCGTTGAAACTGTGGAGCAGCCATATAACCTTATAAGGTCTTACTGCATCACATACACACAGAAACATGTTGACAGACCAGGCAATGATGTGTTTCCTGGGCTGGAGTGTAACCAGACTCCACATAGCTGCGTGTCAGACAGACACACAATATACACTCGGTGCATACGTCCTGATCTCTGTCAAATTTACCATATAGCCTTCTGCAACCCTTAAATGAGCAGCTTGGACATGATAAAGTTTAATTTCTTTTTTTCTTGCCTGGCTTTGAAAGTATTTTTTTCACAGTTTATAAGTTAGTTTTGCTGACTGTTAAGTAAAAGTCTCAAACATCCCCCAAAAAAAAGATTACTTTCACTTACATCAAAAAGGAATATTCATATCTTTTGGCTGCTGGTAAGATGGAGACATTGATGTGAGAATGTGTTTATTTTTGAGTTACATCATAGTTCACACCTCCTTCTTATTAAAGTAAAATTATTGTCTTAAGGCCACATTGATATCTGTTGCAAATAGGATGATTCACTGAATGAATCTCAATATATTTTATTCCTCTACACCTTTTTGAATTACTCAACTTCATTTGAAGTTGAGGAATGGGTGCAGAGAGAGCAGGAAATAGCATGCAGCAAAGAGTTAACTTGTCTACATGGGGGTCTCGATCAGCCAGGTGAACCACCTGGTGCCCTCTCTAATCATCAGCCTTGGTCACTGAATGGTGTGGACATTGTGATGAACCATATTATCCATGCTTTTGGATGATATCTGGTTCATTTCTCAAGGTTTTTCTTTGTTTAAAGCCAAATGAGCAGAAACAGTTCATCTATGCTCCAGAGGAGAAAGAATACTGTACTGGTCTGAATAAAAGAGGAGGTTGTCTGTCACTAGAAAACTGTGTATACAGATGTTGTTTTGTTTAAAGATGCTGCAAGTAGTGTTAGTAGTTTTTATAGGAATATTTAAAACTTGATCAGTACTGAAAGTTCCCATTAACAAAATGAACTGCTTGTTACCTGCACACAAGTATTTTGTTCAATAGTGACAGAAAATGTGTTTCTAATACTTTTTGATTTCTTGGGAAACAAGAAAATACATTTGAATGCACGTGGGCATGTATAGTAAGTTTGCATCTTAGGACGTCTGTCAAACTTTTTGGAGGAGCTGATGCAGACTTGATGGTACCGGCTCCGGCCAGATCTGAACCAATCCACATTGCAGTGCTTAAGCCCTCCAGAAACCAAAGGAAAACCCTGATTTCCTGTTTCTCTTTTTTTGCACGTCTGCAGCCGCTGTAACAAAAGACAAATTCCAAAGAGTGATCTTTTAATTACAAAATATGTAAATGAAGTTACATCTTTGTTGCTTTCGTAAGCAGTAACTATTGAGTAGCCCTGTAACGATAACAAATTTTGCTGTGCGATTAATTGTTTAAGAAATTATCGCGCTAAGCGATAATATTGTCATTATGTGACCATTTTTAAGCTAATATAATGATAATGCCATAATAATGCAAGTACACTCATTCAAAGATAGGTTACTTAAAATTTTTTTTAAACATTTTCACTGGAACTGGAAGAGATTTTAAATAACTAAACAAAAACAATAAATAGAAGCCATTCTCCGTCTCATTTATAATGAATGAAAACCAAACTCTACCAAAAACAATAAATATGATAGATAAGGAAGTCTCTGTAAACGAAATTGCCCCTCAGAAAATATTAAACATGAGGCTCAGACAGAGAAAAAACGGCACAACTGCCAGGTAGTACCTTTTGTAAACAAAAAAGTAGCAACAAAAATGTAACATGCTACACTCTGATATCATACGAGACCATGGGGCAGTCAAGTATGACACGAGCATTCACTTTGCAAGAAACGAGAGGGTTCAGAGAGGGAGAGAGAAAATTAAATTTATTGTGGCAGGTAAACTTATTGCGCTTAATTTTTCTTACCTTGCGATTAATTGACTTATTGCTTATTGTGGCAGGCCTACTATTGAGATTAGCAGAAGAGCAAACTTAATGTACCAGATGTAGTGGTCTCATTACCTTATATCTACTGTGTTTATCTTAAAGATACTGGCCGGAGCTAGTAAATAAGGAAACACTACCCTGGTAGTTGTTTGGTTTTCAAGAAGGGTCTCTTTCTCCTGTTTCTTTATCTCCTTTCCAATTTTCGTCTTTCCTCCCCCTTTCTTCAGTTTGTGTCCCGCATGTCAGTCTGTCTGAGAGGTCTGGCTTCAGCCTCTGCCTTCATGATTGCTCATATCTACAGACATCATCACATGGACACAAATGCAGTTTAATAGCTCTTTTCTCCTACACATACACATACACACCCTTCTTTCTTTTTCCCTGTGGCACTCTTTGTTTCTCCATCACTCTTGTTTTTTTTTCCTCTTATCCTAACTGTCTCTCTTTTATTCCTGTAAACTATCTCAGGCACTCACATTGTCGCTACCATGCAGTTGTCTACCTTGCATCGCTCCCTCCTCTCTCAGCCACACACTCTCCACACAATCACTCCTCCCTCCTCCCGCCTCCTTAGCCGGGCTCCGTTCCCTCCAGAAGCTTCAGGGAAACAAAGGAATAATAGATTCCATCTTTACTGAGAAGAGGCGCTCATGTGTGTGCGTGCATGCTCGTGTGTTATGCAGGGTTGTCACCCCCATATGCCTGCTGTGTCGTTCCATTGCCCCCCATCTCTTTCTATTCTTCTGCCGCCTCCTGCAGCCGTCACATTTAGCCATTAGCATCCAGTGACCAGCAGCGTAGAGTTGCAATGGATCTGTTGCTGTAATGGACAGTAAAACACATTTTCATCCACTTAATCTTCCTTGAAGTGTTAGCATGTCCCCCTGTTGAGTAAGGACATGTGTGTGTTAGAGGAAGGGGGCATGCAAGGAAGTGTGTATATGAAGGTTGTGGTAAGACATAACAGAGAAGAGGTTGAATGTCTAGAGAGAGTGTTATAGGAAATGGGGAGGGGTGAAGAGGATCAAGTGAATGGATGTTAATAAGCATACTTGTTCTTTTGTGTGTGTGTGTGTGTGTGTGTGTGTGTGTGTGTGTGTGTGTGTGTGTGTGTGTGTGTGTGTGTGTGTGTG